>OX336390.1:530085652-530769049 GCA_946902985.2 Meconema thalassinum | reverse complement strand
CAACATCTCACCCAAGTTTCATCGCTATCAGACGAATAGTATATGAACGCATACGGGACTTTGTCGAAACGCTTCGCCCGTCGTCGCTCTTTTGTTGAATCTACTCGTGCGCTGCCTATTGTTAAGTGGATTTACTAAGCCAGACACCTTCCCTGAAGTGTACACAACAACTCACCCAAGTTTAGTCGCTATCGGACGAATGGTATATGAACGCATACGGGACTATGTTGAAACACTTCGCGCGTCGTCGCTCATTTGTTTAAGCTACTTGTGCGATACCTATTGTAAAGTGGATTTACTAAGCCAGAAACCTTGTCTGTAGTGTACACAACCTCTCACCCAAGTTCCATTGCTATCGGACGAATGGTATGTGAACGCATACAGGACTTTGTTGAAACGCTTCGCCCGTCGTCTCTTATTTGTTGAATCTTCTCGTGCGCTACCTATTGTTAAGTGAAGTACAGAACATTTCACCCAAGTTTCATCGCAATGGGATGAATGGTATATGAACGCATGTGGGACTTTCTTGAAACAAACGCACGCCATTTTGTTGAAGCTACTCGCGTGCCATCTATTGTAAATTGGATTTACTACGCCTATAACTTTTCCGGGACTGTGCACAACAACTCACCAAAATTTGATCGCAATCGGATGAATTGTATATGAACGCATCGCCATTACGCATTATTTTAAACTACTCGCGCGCTATCTATTTCGAAATGGATTAACTATGCCTATAAACCTCCCGGAAGTGTGTACAACAACTCACCAAAATTTGATCGCAATCGGATGAATGGTTTATGAACGCATAAAATACGAACAAACAGACATTCCTGGGTATGATTCAAGTTAGTTTTGTCATAAGGCTTATGACTTTTTTACAGTGCATTCATATTTACGTTTCCACCTCATTTTCCTATTAGGGAACGCCAAAGTCCTGACATAAATTAGTTCCCTTCATAATAATCGTAGAAGCCGTGGACATTCACCAACTTCAATGACTGCATTATGCATGACTTTGGTTGCACAGTATTGCCCCGTTATATTGTTGCTCGTTGCTGCATCAACAGTAAAGGATTTCTTAACAAATTTAATGATTGAATCGAACTTTGCCATTAATTAATTCATAACAGAAATAATTGCTGCAAAAGCTGTTAAGTTATAATGAGCAATAATTGTTTTATCGTTCAGCTGTCATTTGCTGTTAAGGGCATTATCAGCTGGTCCTAGTCGCTAAAGAATTCAAAATGAGAATTCTTTTATCAGCACTGCGCATACATGGACTTTTCATTTTGTGATATCGGTTACTTTCAGGTTTGCCTTGGACGCAGAATATAATATAACGTATTTTGAATTTTAAATTGTGAGTTTTATATAGTTTTATATATATGGCTATTCGGCTCCTAGATTGGAATAATTTTTCGATTATGTTTGGTATGTTTTAGAATATTGGCTATATTTTATCTCTTTCAGCACCAGTAGAAAATTGACTTTTTGTAGGCTCTTCTGTCTGTCAATGGTGTCTCAACGCAATCCACATGGCACGGTCTTGCCACATACTCAGTTATCCCTGTCGTCCTATAGTCACTCAGATAATCAGTATTGTGCTGGTAGTTATCGGATTTACTGCTTGTCCCTTAGTGCCCTCCGTCAGTAAAGAAGAACCCCTAGTGATACGAGGTATGCTGTTACAGCTGCACGTGGGCAAAGGGAGAAATATCGTGATCAACCGGATTCAATCGTCCCGTATTGAAATCACTGGATCTGCTCAGATAAAAGTTCACATATATCTCTGTGTATCACTGACTTCCTTACTAACATTAAATTGCCAGTGGTGTTGGATTTTCTTGCTTCTAATAGCAACATTAAATTTTTCTACTGCACATGAACGTAGCCTATAAGCTTAGCGGAAGATGGCAAGTCTTGGAACAACTTGACGGCAAAAGGTCACTTTGAACTCCCGTGTGGTGGGTGCAAAAAGTACAAAAGTACAGCATGCCTCAAATTTCCCCGAACATCTCTGATGATGATAATGATGTGATAGCACTGCATGCCGGTGAAGAGAGAGGAGACCTTTTCTTGTTGGCATAATGCAGTATTGGTGGCAACGTGCAGGTCTGTTTAAATGTTTGTCGATTCGCATAGATATGTATCAGTTTTCCAAGTAAGCGCTTCTTGAGCATGTAATGTGGCTGGGAATGGCATGCCGACTATCTGGCGTCCTCAGGTTGAAGGCTTGGATGTTGCTGAGAAGGGCATGCATGGTGTAAACATATCGTCCATTTAATGGCATTAATTACCATAATTCGAAAACTGTAGTTTTGACAGACTTCCTTCATAAATTAGAGTTGCAGCGTTCGCTGAAGCATATAAATTAGTGATACGGTTTTAGCTTGAAAGCACCTGATATTTTATAGTTACTGTACGTGTTGATATTTTTATTCATACACATTAGATTAAAGTACCCGCGATTGCTGGTAGGTTTATAATTTAAAACATGAGGTCTCGGGAACCACAATATCATGGGAACCAGTTGGGAATGAATTGCCGTAACTCTGGGCTTTACTACTTTAGGTGTAAGTAAATATCGTGCTATTTTACGTTGTTGTGTGACTGTTCAGTTTCAGTTTGAAAGTAAATATCGCAACCGCTTATTAATCTTCAAATTATAATTTGGCCTAACTATCCTGGGGGTTCTTATCCTCATCAAAATTAGCTCCAGTCGTCAATTGATGCCAAGTGTTCTTATGTAAAGGCGTAAAAAGTGTAATGAAGCGGCTTCGGTGGCGTAGTTGGTAGCATGCTGAGCTTCTATGCCCAAGATTGCGGGTTCGAACCCGGCCGAAGTCGTTGGATTTTTAAAGAGCGTTAAAAATCCCTCAGTATGCCTTTCCACTAACTACACTTGTGGAAGGTAAAATTTTTAGGTTAGTTTGATAACGCTATATTATTTCCTACGTTCGCCGCTAGGTGCTGACTGCAATGCCATTTAGTAGCCACGTCCACAGCTTGGTGTCGTGGATGGTAGCATTTGGTAGCAAAAGTAGGAACTACTTGAAAAAATTAATCGTCTGCAGTCCTTCTATCTGAATCGCAGATAACACACACTAATACAGCCATCGCAATTAACACCGGTTATCAGACAAATTCTACACACACCCAAAGTACACAGGGCTACATGACCGCGTTGTCGCAGCCCCTAACCTAAGGAACCAACCAACCAACTAAGGTCTAATTAAGGTCCTCTTATGCTTTAGCAAAACATATGTTGTAGATGAAATAACTTTTAAGTTCATTAATCATGCCTGTAGTATAGAAAGCATTTTTGTTTAATTTATTTTAAATATGTGAAGTTTGGAAACAATTTTTGCAGTGTTGCCTGTACAAACTATCAATTTATACTTTTCAGTCTATAACACACTTTTTTCCCCAATTTGATTCTATAATTTAAATTACATGTATTAATATTGTTCACTGATAAAGTAGGGACCGGTGCAGTATTTTGCTTCTCTTCCTGGGGGTGTTAATTTTTATGGGTTGTGAATTTTTTATTTATCATACATTAACGTGGATTTGGCTTAGTATCCTAGTCTATTTAGTTTTATTTAATTTTATATTTTAATTTAGCTGTCACGTCGGCGCTGTGCATTTTTGATTTTGAATGTTGGATTAAATTTGTTAATATTTTTGCTGGCTTTCATGATTTAATTTCTGTTACGGGTAGTAGTTGACGATTCTCCTCTTTATCATTGAATAATATTAGGCCTAATACATGTAGTTACCTCGCATAATTGAATTTAGCAAAATCAAAGCGTGTTGATCGACTGAAAAATATACATTGATAATATTTTGTTTATTTTATTAAGAATATTTATAGTTAGACCTACATATTGACTCTCATAATGGAATCCTCTTTAAACATCTCAGTCATTCTAACTGTGCTCACCAATGCAGCGGGGTGGTGTTATTGTTGGAGAGCACTGGATTTCTAAATGAATAATACAATCATTACACTCGCCTGATAGCCATTAGCGATCACTAATGCCATTTCTGCCTGCTCTTCATTTATGTCGGGGTTCAGGCCGTATTTGATAATATTTCTTGTTTGCCAGTGTCATCGTGGAATGCTACAAAATGAACAGAAATCCGAGGTAGTGAATATTGTTTTTTAAATTGCTTTCCTAAAAGTAGTTTTCACATTTGACGCAGTAGTCCACTATCTGTAAACGCATAAGTTACTGACCGCAACATGAGTGGCCAATTTACAAATATAGGCTGTAATTGAAACAAACGTTTAAATTGCTACTAACGGAAATGTGGTAACACTTTAGTTCGCAGTGGAGTACAATATTGTGAACATGGTTTTAGCTCATTGAGAACTCATTGCAAATGACTTATTCTGGCTGATTAGAAAATGTAGGCGTTGAAGAGGTTTATTATTATTATTATTATTATTATTATTATTATTATTATATCTGAGAGAATGAAGAAATATTGGAAGCCTAAGCAAAATTGTATTTGTATAACTGATCGTAGTGGTCCTATAACATATGAAATAAATATTACTTTTTTTGCGCATGCATTTACACATTCTCAGCATATTTGCGGGAAGGAAAAGATTTTGCAACAGAGATTCCTTTAAATTGTTCGGAAACACGCCAGTGTCATGTGCCATTGCTTCCTGATTAGTTCTGAAAGCTATTATTATTTTATCTTTTTTTTTTTTTTTAGCTGAATCTAAAGTAGAGTCAGAATATAGCTTTGTTGAGTGGTGACCAATATTCTTGGCTGTCACCCCGGAGGTCCGACTTCGTTTCTTGGTTCTGACTAGGAATTACTAGTCTTCTTTTTGGCGCTTGGTACACCCAGTACACCCAGTAGTGGCTGTTGTAGGAAGTTAGTTGTGTGCTGTAACCCATCCCCCCTCTAAAGAATTAAAATATTTAGAAACATACAGGTGCATTCACTCAAAAACGCTCAAGAGTAAGTTGGGAGTGTTAAAAAACCTTCAGGTGGAACAGCTGATAGCTTCCTCTATCCCCCCCCGTTTTCTTTGAGCGATTGCCTCTAAAATGCTATCGCAGAGACTAGAAGGTGCCACCGGCCACGTTCTCATTTCGTGTGACCAGTGCTGACACTGTGGATGAACGAAGAATGCCTTGGCTCTGGTCTTGGCTGATGTCCCAACAGCACAACGGAAAAGTTGGGCACGCATGCGCAAAAGGCAGAGTTCGTGTTTGCTGCCAATGAACTTAGAAATTGTCGCTGAGCTGCGATCTGCACAGCCAGTGCCTGGCGCGGAGTGGAATGTAGGACTAGATATCTCGTTGTGAGGAGAGTTGAAATATTTCGTGTTATTTGGCCAGTTGTTTTCTTGGTGATTGTGTATAGTGCTGTAATGCCTTATGTGAAATATTCGTTACTTACACGTGTACGTTCATAAAGTGCAGGAAATCATGCGCTAGAACAAGACAAAAGTTTCGAGTGAAATTTCCAGGGAGACCCATTCCTATAAAACAACTGGCTAATTTGAGATTCAAACGTACAGGTTCAGTAAACAATAAAAATAGACGTTAAGGTCGTTATTTCCTTGCTGAAGTTAAATTAACCGGATTAACCGGAAACTTCATAAGAAGATGCCGATTATGTTTGGCAGCGGATGGGGAACATTTTCAGCATCTATTGTAAGCATGATGAGTAAACATGCATTATACTGATTTTAAGCACCGTATTCTGCCGTACATACGCGCACACGGCAGCCAGCAACTGAGCCGTCACTGGCGGAGTTCGCGAGTGAGAATGTCCTAGCCAAGAAAATATAAAGACCCTGTAATTAGTCGTAACACTCTGGTATAGAGACAGTGCTGTCGAGATATCAGACCACAGTCTCACATAGGGAGTACACGGGACTGATGACTCTCATATTTCTGTCCATACATTATTATGTTTTGTTGTTTGTGACATCGTGGTCATATAGCCCCGTGTAATTGGGTGTGTGTAAGTTGTCTGATAACCTGTGTGACTGTCATGTCTGTAGACTAGTAGCGTGGGTACTTGTAATCGAGGTAGGATTTTGGGTAGGAAGTGGCCGTGGCCTTAAGTTAGGAACCATCCCGATACTTGCCTGGGTTAGACGTGGGAAACACGGAAAACCACTCACAGGATGTCTGAGGTAGGAATCCAACAAACTCTTCTCAGTTTTGCCTCACGAGGCTGAGTGTACCCCGTTCCAGCCCTCAGCAGAGTCGGGAATCGAATCCGGGTCTACACGATAAGAATGCAAGCCACTACGCAGATACACTAAATATTTAGCAAGTAAATGTGTTGGATAATGGTAGGGTGGTGACTTTAACTTTTCTGCCATGGAACTTAAGATACCTAGCTTGCAGTCAGCGGGGAGATATTCCTCGCCACTTTCCTTCACGTAAACTTCCGGTCGACAGTGCGGAGTAGATTGGGCGGAATTAATATTGAGAGAAATTTACCAGCATAACACACGTATTAAAATGCTTTTTTATTTCAATTTCCGCGACGTAAAAATCGTTAGATCGTGCACCATGGCCGCGAGGGCAGGTGCAGCAATTCCGGAGATTGCAGGGTTGAATCCCGGCGCGGACAGTGACTATCCTGAGAGTGTTTTTTCCACACTCCCTTTAGGCAATGGCGGGATATTACCCTACTTCAAGTTCCGGGGCACCTTCCTCACTCCTACAGTCATCACATAAATACAGGTTATCACACAAGTTCAACACACACCCAACCACACGGTGCTAATGACCAAGATGACCCAAGCCCCTAATATAAATTAAGCAGCATGCTACGAACATCTGTTATTCTATGCAAGGGCCCATCTGAAGGGAAGCGTCTTGTCCGTGGTATGTCCCGTTTTATTTAACGTTCCCTGTAATTTTGGACAGTAAAATGAGTTTGTTTTGTTTGCTTCTATCTGTACTTGATGATCATGGAAATTAATAATTTTATCTATATACAGTAGCCACCGCTGGTTCCGTGGTTCAAATCCCGGTCACTCCAAGTGAGATCTGTGCTGGACAAAACGGAGGCAGACAGGTTTTTCTCCGGGTACTCCGGTTTTCCCTGTCAAAATTTCATTCCAGCAACACTCTCCACTATCATTTCATTTCATCTGTCATTCATTTAATCATTGCCCCAGAGGAGTGCGTCAGGCCTCGACAGCCGGCACAGTTCATATCCTCGTCGCTAGATAGGGGCTCCATTCATTCCATTCCTGACCCGGTCGGAGACTGGAAGCAGGCTGTGGATTTTCATTTTCATCTATATACAGTAGCCTATATATTTAAACAGAGTTTTAAGGAGAACCTGTCAATCGTAGACCAATTTGTACATTTTTATTATTTTTGGGGTAAAAGAAAATACAATACTGTACAATCATTATTTGCTGGATGGTTTTCCGTAAAACAATATTTCTCGGTTCCACTAGTAGTCGTTAGAGCTTAATGGGCGGGAGTTTTACTTTCGGTATAGAAGTGTTAATCTGTTTTGCTCAGTTATATTCTATTACATTAAATATTATCATGCATGTAATTTGGCCGATATGTATATAGGCCTATATGTTTATAACTTGGAATCGCATTCTTTCGTCCTCCCATTGTCACATCGAGCATTTCCAATATATATTTTTATATATGTATAACGTGTGCTGTGTGTATGGGTGTGTGAAAACGAGATGGGAGGAGAGCAGCAGCTTTCTGAACGATCGTATCTGGCAAATGGATGATGGTCGTTTCCCATCGGCTGGCCATTTGCGGTTTGCGGTTTCCCTAGCCGGTAAGCCACCGGCCTGTAGCCAGCTCCGGCGGTGGCAGCCACGCCTGGTCGTCCACTGTTTTGACCGCTCCTTCTACTTGTCAGTCTTTATAACACGCGCTGTAATAATAATACTAATAATAATAGTAATAATAATAATATTTCGTTTATATATATTCCTAAAACTTAATATGGGTTAGGTGCCGTGTGTACTCAAGCAACAAACACACCAAGGAATCAAAACCTCCTCCTGGATATCCAGTTGACCTTTTGCAGATATATTATGTAGTCTGTGCATCATTTTGTTCTATACGCTTTGAATTGTTGCTACAGTTTTTCGGAGAACACGGAAACTGCACAACGTATGTTTTTTTTTTAAATACCTGATTTGATTCTATAAACTGTCTCAAAATCTATCCCACAGCATACAATCTCGATGCGAATGGTGATGGATATATTAGTGACTTGTCGATCTGCGGGGTACTACTGTGTTGCCGTAACTTGCCCACTACTGTACCTCAAGAACAATTGGACTATGGTAGCACGGTGACAATCTGGTGCGAGATGTTGACAATCGCCACATTTTGTTACCAATACTTTCATCTCCAGTTTCGTCTAGGATATACGTAGTGCAGACCAAGGATGGCGAGCCTGTAATACGACGCAGTACATACATATTATTTTCAGACATGGAACAATATTTTTTAGCCGTTTCTGTGGTCTCGGGATAAGTATTGAGACTCCGGTCCCATAGGTCCGGGTTTGATTACTCTATCAAGAATTGTAATTTTGGTCCAAGGGTTATAACCGGTTACAGCCTATCGAGGCAAAACTGAGAAGAGGTGGACTCGACTCCCACCTCAACCATTCTAGAAGTAGTTTTCCGTGATTTATCACTTCTATGGCGAGTTTGTAGCTATAGCATAACACATATTTTGGTGTAAATCTCCTTACTGCATTCTTTCATCAACACAAATATGTTCCCTTCCTGCGGTGCGGCGTAGCCGTGCGTGTTAAATCGCGACCGGGAGCTGCAGCAAGTCTGGAGATCGGAGGTTCGAATTCCGGCGCTGACAGAGGCTTTCCTGAGTGTGGGTTTCCCACACGCCCCCCTCCTAGCTAGGCAAATGTCGGGATAGTACCGTATTTCAAGCTCCTGCGCACTTATCCCATCCCGACCATAATAATTACAGCTACACACACTACTACAGTCCCTACAGAAACACAAGCTATCAGACAAATTTAATGCACATCCAAGCACATGGGGCTGATAACCAAAGATGTATCAAGCCCCCTTAAACGAATTAACAACAAAAGTAGAATGTATTCAACGACAAAGGTGTTCCTAAACATATGGGCAGTAATAGGGGGAAAGTACACCCCAACACAGAAGTCGCTATGAACATATATGCCCATTGGTCGTTCGTTTACGAGCTACGTCTGTTTTTAGCTGGAATGGGATGGATAGTCTGAGTCTGATAATTTTTTTACGGACATGGGTGTGCTTCGCTAGTGTATGTAAGAAGATTGCCATCGAGTATGTTCAATGCTTGGGGTATTAAGGCGCATGGTGAACATTTTTCCGTAGTTACCCATTTTTAACTCCAGGCAAACTCTGAGTTTGTGCCTCCTAAGAGGCCATGACTGCCTCCTTCCAGATCCGTGTCCTGTTTTATTTATCTTCATTTCGTCTCTCGCTCCTCTGTTGAGGTTGGCATCAGGAAGGGCATTCATGAGTAGTCGCATCTCGCCTCATTCCTGACCTTCCGGTGACAGGAATAATAGGGGGTAGCATTGCACTGTCTGGAAAGTGTGCCACACTCTAAAACAGAATGGCACGTGAGTGGGTTGTAGTAAAATGAAGACTTGTTGAGCAGGAAGAGGAAGTAGTATGTGGCAGCAGCGCATGTGACAGGCTGTTTGTCAATGGGTGGGGTGGGGTGTCCCGGAACCTTGAGACGGGCCGGGACGAGACGTTTGGCGACCTGCCAGGCGGAGTGAGTGGCTTTTGGCTGGTTACTCTGCAGGCGACGTCGACCTGACCCGACTGGGCTAGTCTGGCCTTTCTCAATGAATGGTTGTGTGCATGCGTGCGTATCTCAAGACTCACTCCGCCACGCGCCGTCCGCACACCTGTCGCCTGACCAGTTCAAGACTGGTCCCATTCGAGTCCAGATTTTAAATGCTCATCACAAAAGAGATTTAAAGAGGAATCGCTTTCTATAACTCATATACATGACAATGTATTTATCCACCCTTACTTGCCTCTAGGAGCTCACGGTATAATAACACGAACACCTCTTTTATTTGAGCATGGGCGTAAATTATATTAGGTTTGTAAATTTAAAGAAAATCTTTTTTTCAGTTAACTTGCGCAGGAACAAAAATCTGCGGCGTATCAAGTGCGTTAAGTCTCGCTCTACAACTACAATGCATGCAATGGAGAGTTGCAAGCTCAGAGATCCTTTACAGTAGTACAATAGGTACGAATTTTGACGCTGACAGCTGTCCTGAATGTGATTTTGTCCCAGCTTTTTTTCTCGCTCTATTCAGGCAACTATAGAGATTGTACCTTATTTGGAGTCTCGACCCACCTATTCCAATACGTGACCCTAATAATTACAGATAGACACACTATTACAGTTGAATGGCTGCGTGGTTCGGCGGTAACGTTCTTGTCTGCTGTGCCCAAGGTGGCAGGATCGAATCCTGGCGCAGTCAGGTGCGCAAATGCGAGGGAGCTGTGTCTGTAGATTTACTGGCACGTTCAAGTTCCCCTTCGGGGCAATATTCCGGCACCCCGGCGTCTCTAAAAGCCAAAGTAGTTAAAAGGGGCGTAATACTAATAACATTATTACCATTTCTTTTATTTTAAGCAAATTCTCCCAACAAATGAGAGACGTTAAGCAAATAATCAACTTTTTTGTTCTTCTTGTTGTTCCAATAAGCTTTCATTATTTCCGAGAAGGACTGTTTACGTTCTTCCGACCACTTTGGTCTATACTGTTTTCATTTTGGTTGCTCTGATGTAACTTCCCGTTTGCTAACTTTGTGTCGGGAGGTGTCCCTTTCTGAAATGTCTGTTGAATTAAAGTTTGCGTTTTTTAGGCCCTTTCGAAGTTCTTCTAGCCAAGGTGTTGAGTTATTAAGTGAGGTTACATAATCCATTATCCTTTTGGCCAATCGATTTTCGAGCAGTCTAGTGAGATGGCCAAATAATTTCATTCGTCTTTTCTTAATATCCATTTCGATGTTTGAATACTGTTCTGTTGTTTGGATTGATTGTAGCCTGTAACCAGCTCATATCTTGCTCCTAAGATTTTCTTAATGTTCTTCCTCTCTACTTTTTTATTTCTTCAAGTTCATATTTATTGTTAAGTAGAGACTATCAGAATTTCGCTTGCGTAAAGGACTGTTAGTTTTATGACTGTGTTGTAGTGCCGAATTTCTTCCTGTTTTGACATAGATATTTTGTTGTAGTTGTTTTGGAGTAACCCTTGTTGTGAGCTGTTTTAAGGCCTGTCGGCTCAATGAATTCTCCGTGGTATTTAAAGTTGAGGAACCCTGTCGATTATACCGTATTTTGTTTTCAGGCTCGTGATATCTATCTTCAAACAGAATAATCTAGTTTTCTCGAACGAGATCTGTAGTCCCACCTTTTCTGCACTTTCCTTACGTATTTCGAGCTGTTCGATACATTATTACTATTTTTTTTACATCGTTATGCACTTCTCAGGAGCACGATTGAACCTGCTTAGGTGACGGGTTGGTCTTCTTTTCCTCCCAAAATCTCGTCATCCTCTCGCTGAGCTTCTTCCTTCGTTCTTATGTCCAAGTTTGTCTCCAAATTGGTGATTGTCAATTTTGGTTCTGAATTTACATCTGTCCCGTACAATGTGTTCTTAGATGTTGATTTCCTGATCTGTTTCAATTTCACGAAGCTGTTCTTGGTTTTTAATTAAAAGGCCAGGTTGAGAATTCTTTTATTTAGCCGGTTATTGTTCATTCTGATGTGGTGTCCATAAAATTTCAACCTTCTTTTCCGAAAAGTGTGAGAGATTTTTTTCAGAATGACAATATATTTCCTGGGATGATTTTTCCCCTCCATATTCCCTCTATCAGTCCTGTTTAACAGGCCAAATGTCTTCCTGTTTGTAATTTTCTTTCCACACATGAATAAAGTCTGCAGGATATTTAAGTTAAAATTTAGACTTTCACGACCGGCGTTGAAATAGGGATGTCTGTTTCGCGGGCTTATAGGCCGTGTTCTAAGGACATTTTGTTGTCCTGACGTTTCGCTGAAAACTGCGTTCAGCATGTTCACAGGTTACATTAAGCGAGGTAAAACAAGTAAACAGAAGATATATAAATAGTCAACAACCCACACATAGAGGCTACCATAGCAACGGCGTACCACATAAAAGTAATGCATCAAGGACAGGGCTGCCTCCTAAGAGGCCATGACTGCCTCCTTCCAGATCCGTGTCCTGTTTTATTCATCTTTATTCAGAATGTCGTCTCTTTTGTAATAACCTCGCCCACAATGCCCACATACGCTCTGCATCATGGTAAACAAGTGTTATGCTAAACTTTTTTTGATGTGATATAAAGGCGTTGATATTTTCCCGTTAACTGTGTCTCTTTTTATAAAGAAATGGGTCTTTCTTGTCTTATTTCCAGAACACGGAGACTTCATTAGCGAAGTTATCCCATTAGGAGCTAAGGTGATCGCTGATCATAATTTAGTCTTTCGTGAGGTAATTAGGAGTGTAGTGAGCCTGTTATTAAAATATTGTAGCTGACAATGAAATTGTCCCATGCCGAAGCTTGTAATCAAATTATTATGGCGCTCCTATATCAGGCTGCTAGACTGGACTTGCATAGCAAGGAGGAGGTCATCTAAAGTATTTTGTATGTAGAACTGTGAAACGTTCGCTCACTAACACCCATTAAAATAACCCCCACTGCCCGTTTATACATAATTATTTAGCAGTTACGCAGCCAGAAAATTTTAAATTCACATCATTACTCGCACACACTGCCCCTCCCCACCCCCTGACACTCACTGTATGTGTGTGTATCAAAATAAAACTCGATAAGAACGCACACTGCGTAGGGATGGGGAAGATAAATCATGTACCATTCTGTACTGATGTATTGTATTGTTAGCCTGAAATACTTCTGTTATTGAGTAAGGAAACCAATATAAATATGTTTAACCGGAAAGGGAGATGTGTTCGAAACTTTATTTAAGTGTACGCACCAGCGTGCTCCACGACTGCAGTGGGAAGCTACTAGTTTTGGGGGTTTGAGGTCGAATCCTGACTCTGACGCAATGGTTATCCTAATTGTGGTTTATTCCCGGTTTATTTCACACTCCCTCCAGGTAAAGTCAGAGGTTTTAACAGTTCAAGCTCCTGGCATCTACTTTAATCTTCGAACCTAATAAATATGTTTGCACACATACATACAGCACAGACAGTTGTCAGACATACTCAATACTCAACCGAGTAGGCCTCCATTGAATCAACGACCTAGATGTCCCAAAACCCACCGGTCTGTCTTCTGCGGCCCACCAGTGAAGTTACTTACGACTTGAATAACCGCTATTCCTATTTATTAGTCTGAGAGAACGAACTAGAAAAATAAATAATGGATGATTATGAATTATGATCGTTAGACATAAATGTAAAATTGATTAAGTACATTACTACATTCACTTACAGTTTTCTCCTCTTAAACTTATCTCACTCCACGTTTACATAATTATATTTTCCGTTCCTTCTGAGTTTTGAAGTAAACTGTCAGTGTTTCAGAAGAAGTACTACTGTTCTTTTTACAATTGTTTTTTGTAATTTTATTGACATGCTGTATTATACAATAGGATAGACAATTTGTGGGTGTGTGTTAAAACAGTAGAAGCTGTGGTTTTTTTTTTACAATTTACTGTATGTTATTTCTATTGCGTAGCGAGATATTTTCTTTATGACTGTTGTTGTTAATTACTTGGAATTCACCTTCATCGACATAACTTTTCTAAAATAATTATGTTATGTTCATTTTTTAAGTTGCTACAAGGAATAATTTTTCTTAGTGGTAAATCAAGCATTCTGAATGCTTGATCCCTGTTTGATATGGTAAATACTTAGGCTACGTAATAGAATTAACCTAATTAAATACCGTAGACTATAAAAGTAAATAAAGAAAATAGATCATTGAAATATAATGCATAATATTAAAATACAGCTATTCGCAGCATTTGTTACTGCGTAAGTAGATAAGTTAATCTTTAAAAAGCGGTTATTATTTACGCACAAAAAATACATAGTGGCCCGCAAATGTTTCTCAAGTTTAAATGAGGCTCTTGAGCAAAAATAAGTTAAAAGACCCTTAACGATAACAACATAGATTTGCTGAAATCTGCATGAGTTCCACGTGTTGTATAAAGGTGGAGGAAGATGAGGAGGGCGCATCTGGTCGGTCTCACGAGTGGGCCATGCGGGGGTGGTGCGGCGGCTCGTGGTCGAGGACAGCGGGGGAGGGGGAGGACACAGGTGCGCGCTCTGATGGCGCGGTTTTATCGGCCGCTGTCTGTTCACACCGAGCACAATACGCGTTAATTGGCCCTCAAGCTTTTTCCCCCTTTTTTTCTTTTTTAACTTGCCTTACCACAGAGTATTGCTCCTGTTCAGCCGAGTTGGAAAGCCTAATAGCCTTCCTTTACATTATCGTCAATTTCTCTTGCTTGGACTTAGATAGCTATCTGTCCAGCGTGGGAAATTTCTCACTTCATGTTCAATTTTCTATTCGTTTGAATTCATCAAAACGGGCTGTTTCGCTGTGCATTTGAAATTTATTTTCTATGTTACATGTTTACCAAGGCTTTCAAATATGACTTTCTAACGATCTAATATCATCGATCTAATATTATGGTGTTTGAAGCCATTTTCAGTGTTGCTTTGTAAACGCAACTTTGATGCTTTTCAGTCGGTCAACACGATTGTACCCAAATGAGGTGGGTTATTCCCTAATCTTGAAACAAATTTACAAGAGATAAATAAATACATTTGGATGACCAGTTTCGATCGTCAAGCGATCATCATCAGATCCATTACACTTAGGCTCTAAAATTCATTTCTGAAAGGATGGGTGAAAATATTTACAATATGTACACTTATTTAGTTGCAGATTAGTTGACGTCATTCAACTCGTCGGTATTTGTTAGTTTGTTAGTTTTGTCTCGTCCGGTGGTTTTGATCCCACGTAAAAAGAAGGTTCCGTGGCTTTCCATTGCGATATTATCAGTCATGTAAAACTAACTTCCTTCCTTCTTCTTCCTTCTCCTTCTCCTTCCCCTTCTTTCCTTCCATTTTAATACGTTCTTCGCAGTTGTGCCTATAACTCGATTTCTCATATAATATTTAACCTAAGAGTAAAATTTCCCGGTTGCGAACTTTCGAAATTTCTATTAAAATTGGCAAACATAGCATTCTTACTATACAAACAGTATAGTCACATTTCGTGAGTCCGTCATTCACCAATATGCCGTTTATAAAGGAGATTTTTTGGAGGTTCAGTGAACCGTTGAACATACAGCACGAGCCACGCATTGGCGAGCTTCATCTTTTGAACATAGGCCTAAACACAGTGTGTGTATATGACGGCGAGAATTCGCTGGAGAGTAGCTCTTGCCTGTGTTAGGGAGTGGCACTAGCAAAACCTCGAGGACATGGATCATTTCAGTCGACGGCTCGGATATCAGGAACTCAAGTGGTAGTGTCATACACATGAACATGTATGTATGGCTTGTACGTAATTTCACACACATGCCAGCTAGATTGGAAAGTGAGCTAATTCTGGCATCCAGAGCGACATAGATAACATAGATGACATTTGGTATGAATTGACGTTGTCGAATAATCTCGGATCATTACCAGCAGCTTGTCAGCTTTGCGTTCGCCCATTCTCAGTTGAAATCAGCATTCTCCACTCTTAATGAATTCAATCACCATTGCTTCATAACTGGCAGACTGTCTCCTAGAATCATGGAATACACAGCTACTTCTTGTCATTTTTTCTGGATTTTAGTGTTTCGTTTAGAAACTTGGACGCAAGGGCAATTTTTTTTAGTCGCCTAGACTGGCCTTAGTACATTAATTTTTACCTGTGGGGCGGACCCTCTACTCTTTCACTTTCCTATCTGACTTTTATGGCTCTCTTTCCTTCCAAGTCCCTAAATCCGCATTCTTCGAGGGTTGAGGGCATTTATTTTCCTCCTGTCTTTTATTTGTCTTATTCTCCTTTTGTTTTCCATTTCTTCTTCTAGTATATAAGTTAGTTTTAGTTATAGTTTACATTTCATTATCATCTTCACGATCACCCCAACCATTAGGGGCCGATAACCTAGATGACAGGCCCCTTAAAACAACAATTATAATCATCAGTACATTAATTTCTCATTGTGGGTACAGTGTTGTAAGAGAATTCTGGGCTTAGGAGTAGTAGTATAACTGTTAATCAATCGGATAATCTGTAAAGTGATTTTTTAGAGGTATAATGTGGTAGGGGCCCCGGGATTTCAAATTACATACTATCCTGGTATTTGCTTAGAGAGTGTCTGGGGAAAACCACATTCGAGATAGCCGATGTCAGCTCTGTGAATCGAAACTTTCAATATCTCTAATTAGTATAAAACAAATTCCCCGATTCTTGGATGTTTCGGGTAATCTCGAGAACCACTGGATGGATTTTGATGCGGTTTTCACCATTCTGTAAAGCAGGGGTTCCCAACGTGGGGGGGGGGGGGCTTTATCAAGTGGGGCGTGAAGTGATTTCCGAATTAAGTTTTTTTTACTCGAATATTACAATTTTGTAAAATAAACATTTTTCGTATCTCTCCAAGTGATTGTCGCACCAAGTCAATCGTTGAAAAGCACTGGTAATTGCCAACTGTCTGCACAAACCTCTGCGGAGCCGCGAGGTTGGAGATGAAATAAGGAATTTTCTGTGTTTAAAATCCCTGACGGAGCCGGGGATCGAACCCGGGGCCTCCGGGTGAGAGGCAGGCGCTACCCCAACACCACGGGGCCGGCATTATTATGCATTCCTGGAAAAAATACAGTTATGGAAACACCGGCTTCTCTTGAACAACTTCTCATCCTTTCACCGCCTTAATGAAATTTTGCCGGAAAATGAATGTGATCGTAATAAACTTTGGTGCAGTCACATTTGGATTCCCTGGCACAAGAATTTAACTTCTTCTACTTTCCTGATATCTCATCGGAAGAATGGTCCTGGATGTTAACAAGAAATTCGCTTGCCATTGACATTGAAGCACTGCCAGCACAGCTTCAAGAAGAAACCATAGATTTGAAGTGTGAATCAAAGCTAAAAGATGATTCTAAAATATTAGGACTGGGTGACTTTTGGGTAAACTGTCTTGCAGTGTATCCTGTAATAGCCAAATTTTCATTGCGTGTCATTGTCCCATTTTTAAAGACATATTTATGCGAGTCAGGATTTTCAACGCTGAGTGTCATAGAAACAAAGCAGCGCTGTCGGCTTGATGTTGCAAGTAATCTCCGCTGTGCTCTGTCAAATATCAAACCAATTATACCGAATCTTACCAAGAGAAAACAGTGTCAACCCTCTCACTGACATGTGTTGACTAATTTAAGGATTTGTTGTAAAAGTGTATTCTTTGTATTATGCTAAAATGAAGTTAGTATGCAATAGATAAGCCTATTCCATTATGTAGTGTTATTAGGTTGAGTCTATATTCTCCGTGTCAATCGAAGAGGTTATAGAAGCGATGAGTAATGGGGAGGGGGCGATGAACTCCCGTATCTGAAAAGGGGGGCGTCAGCTAACAAAGGTTGGGAACCACTGCTGTAAAGGATATCTCGAGGAAGGTTTCTGTAGAAAATAATTTATTTCTGACCAAAGGAAGCCGAACAGTAACGATTTCAGTGAAAAAGTCGAAAAAAACATGGCGTCCGTACGCTTTTTAAGCTTACTCTGGGCAAACCGTTAAACATATCTATAGATACTACGAGTGTAAGAATTGTTCAGCTTTACAAGTTCTGCAAAAGAGTCCGCGACAGCATATCTCTATCTTCAATACATAAACACTATAAGTGTTTTACGTTTTCATTTCTTCCAACAATCTCCATTTAATTACTAGCTTCGAGACAGTTTACGAGCTAGCTGGGTGGCGAGTGAGCCTATCACCACAGACACTGTCGAGTCGTGTCGAGGTAAGACTTCAGAGAAGAGTGGATGTGTTTGGAGCTTCCCTGGAAGTGCAACTCTGCTTTTCTTTACTTCGCCTGTGAACTTTTCGTTCCGCAGAATACACAGTCAAGTTTAGATTGGATGGAAGGGGGATTTGTGTTTCATGCACCTCGCCATTTTTAAATTAAGTCTGACAAGAATTCGTTGCACATGCTATCTCCATGATAATATAATTAATAGTCCAGTCAGTGATTTTAACCCATCATGCCGAGACGGAAAACAGATATAGGTCGTAGTTAATTGAAATTTTAAAAAGTCACAATGAAACTGAGCAACAAATAATTTCTGATTGCCACAATAGAGAGAAAGAAAGAATTCACAAAGACAAAGGGAGTCATCCCCAAAGTTCCTTTGACACAGGGAAGACATGTTCATGGTTTGTAGTCCGATAAAAAGAATTCTGCTATGAATTATGATTCCTCCATAAATTATTTTGATGATGCGTCAGTTTCTGGGCGAAGCCGGGCTGGGTTGCTAGTCAAATATATTTTAAAGACACGAACTTAGTTTTCCGGTTGTGGCTGATCGGTAATGCTGACCGTATTCACTGTAGTAGCTTGAGTGACTTATTTTTAGATTGGATGACGACTCACTTGATTTGTAGGTCACATTAACGCCTCATTGTCTCGGGCTTCGGAGCCTCTCATAAGCAATGGCTGCAGTTGTATTTATTGCCTGTATCATTCTTTGGTTGGCAGACATTACTCCTGAAAAGTCGCTCCGTGATAACTGCGAGGGATACACCAGTTGGCGCATATCAGTTCAAGTCTAGGGCATCCAAGATGCCTTAGCTTAGTCGGGTTATTGAACTTGTAAACCAATAGATTCTGTGTTGGATAGGTCAGTCCACCCTATACTTGGACAATTCAGTAGCGGCTAGAATTCTGCCAAGGAATTGCATTCTAGTCTAAGAGCTGGAACGGGGTGCACTCAGACTCGTGAGGAAAAACTGAGAAAAAGTGGGTTCGTTTCCCACTTCAGCTATCTTGAAAGTGCCGGGATGGTTCCTAACTGAAGGCCACAGCTGCATCGCTCCCAATCCTCACCTGAATTACAAATACACGCACTACTACAGACACCACAATAACACATGTTATCAGACAATATATATGTATGTATATACCCAAGTAGGTTACACGGGGCTAAATTACCTATGTCCAAGTCCCTCAATTGAAAACAAAAACAATTAGGCCTACCTGTTGTGGGCAGCGGCTTCGGTGGCGTAGTTGGTAGCGTGCGTCTATGTCCAAGATCGTGGGTTCAACCCTGGCCGAAGTCGTCGGATTTTTTAAGAGCGTTAAATATCCCTCAGCATGCCTTCCTTCGGAGGGGAAGTAAAGCCGGCGGGCCCATGTCATAGATTTATGGCATGTAAAAGCACCTTGCACGTAGGTTTGATTTCATTAACCCTCTATTAGTTCCAACGTTCGCTGTCAGGTACCGGTTGTGGTGGCATTTAGTAGCCAAGTTCACAGCTAGGTGTCGTTGACGGTAGCATTTTGTAGCAAAAGTAGGAACTACTTGAAATTGATCGTCTGCAGTCCTAACCTGAAATACAGATAACACACACTAATACAACCATCACAATTAACTCCGATTAAAAGACAGATTCTACGCATACCCAAAGTACACGGGTCTACATGACCGCGTTGTCGCAGCCCCTAAACTGAGGAACCAACCAACCTGTTGTGGGCGACTTGGAATATGCAATTAATTGGTTTGTGTTGCGTGTTTGTACTACTATTATCTCGCCAAACTTTTCTAATTGTTGTCAATTACTGGTTAAATGCTGAAGACGGCTATATTACAAGCTAGTATAGACCTCGCTCTTTTAAGGAACATGAACATACTGTCCTTTACCCCCATCCATTTACAATATCTAATTTATTTATCCCGCTGTCCCTGCCGTTTATTGTCACCTTTCTTTGTAAGCTATTCAATTAAAAAATTAGTCAATAGAAAGATCTGGACTATTAGCCAAGATGCAGAATCGATCTACCATGCTGCAGTACTATCAGCCCTTGGAGAGACTGTATTACTTTCAAATCTCTCGCTATAATTTCACGTTTACTATCTTCAGAGAATTTTGTAGCTTGTGACATCGGATCAATCTCAACAACGCTGCGGTTTTTCGTGTTTGGTTTCGTAATCAATATTTTAAAAAATGAAATTTGCATGGTTTTGCCTCCGCCTCTTCCGTTAATTTCATTTAAAACACTGACTTTTTGTGTGTTTTACCATGATTGGTTCCTGGCGCACGAGATTATTGCATACTTCATGAGTTGAAGTGATACAACGATGTTTTGGATTCATCTATGCTTAGCAAGTAAAATGGCAGCTGCTTACTCGTGTACATTGTATAAATATTGGGTGTGCGGGAATATAATTTAGCCGGCGCGTTCCATAAGGGCGCCTCCGTATTGTTGTATCACCCACTCTTTTGCCTGCTAATGCATTTTGTTCGAAGTAAAATAATGAAGTTCAGCCTCTATTGCATTTGGCCTTTGTTGTTGATGAATAAAAATCATTGTATTTTGAAATGCAGTTCGTATTTCAATAAAGGCAGGTTGTTATGTTATTTCTGTCATGTGTAATTCATGATCTAATCTGAAGGACAATACCCCTCGTCGTCGCTGCTGCATGAAACCTTGGGTTTTAACACTGCCGGTACACGACTGATTATGCTCCAGTTACAATTTTTGTTTGACTTTCCATTGCTTCCTTAATTGCGTAGTTTAAGAGCTTGTAAACACTATTGAACCATTGGGTTGCATACACGTACTGTACATATAAACTGATAACTCCATATTACTAGGAGTATATTTAATGTAAGGTCCGTTTTGCAATAACATTTGAACTTGCAAATACCTTTTATTTATATTTTTTTTTTTTTCAGATTACATGTCTACTATCTTTCCTCATACAGTAGCGTCCGTGGTTTTTTTAATGCAATATTATATTTGTGGTTCATATGGCGAACTTTACCACAAGGTAAATACTGTATATACGTCCTCCTACAGAAGTCTACCGTCTGCGATGGAGTCTCAAGTATCTCAACATAACAGCCTGTTTCTATTGAAATACGAACTGCATTTCAAAATACAATCATTGTATTCATCAACTACAAAAGTCAAATGCCATAGAGACAGAACTTCATTATGTTGTCCCACGTTAAATCGTGCACCAAGACCTCGTGGGCAGCTGCAGCAATTCCGGAGATCGTAGGTTTGAATCCTGGCGCTGACAGTGGCTATCCTAAGTGTGGTTTTTCCCCAGGTTTTCCTATACTCCCTTTAGGCGAAAAGACGGGATAGTAAGTTTCCTTATTTTAGGTCCCGAGTCGCCCACCCCATCCCTGTCCATATTACAGTTACACACACTACTTCAATCATCACATAAATACAGGTTATCAGACAAATTCAACACACATCAAACTACACGGGGCTGATGGCCAAGGTGTCCCAAGTCCCTAAAATGAATTAACAACTAACAATTATTCATTATTTCACTTCGAGCAAATTGTATTAGTTGGCTAATACCAATATAATATTTGACAAAACTGTCCTTAAAATTTGTGGAGATATCAATGACTGATTGGGAATTAAAAATAGTCTATCTACATGGATTCTGGCGTCTACCGCACCCTCCAATTCGTCGCTGATTTCGGAGGACCAGGCAGAGCGCGTCCTTGAACAATCTCACCCATTTGCAGACTCATTGGTTGTGGCTGTAAACTCCTCATATTTGGCGATGAATGTCTCCAGATGTCATGCTGCTTGCTGAAGAACAACTGACCGTATCTCACAGTCGGGTGGCCTTGAATCCAAATTCCACACATACCCAAATACACGGGGCTATATCACCACGATGTCAACCCCTAAAATAAACGACAACTGTTATACGCTAACAGTCGATTATTTTGTGCGCGAAAGACTGAAGTGATATCGCCAACTTAAATGAACAGTGTATCAGTTACCATTTCACATTAAGTATTTTTGTAACTTAAATGTATCCTTTATGCCATACGAAATATATTAAGTATTTTTGGTACAAAAGTTTGATTATTATGTATTATGAGTTTACGTATCAAATCAAGTACGTGAAGTGTCCCTAACATACTCCGCGCAGCTCCGTAAAATACGTGCAGTATAGTAAACAGTGTATGCCCTTCATTTTAGGCATGCTGTTTGGTCGATATAATTACCGTAATTAGGAAAACAAAATGCGTCTGATTGAAAGACGTCCTTGTAACTCAGAACTTTAACTTACAAGGCCAGGCTATATTTGGACTCGGTAGACGTGTGGGTTCGAACCCTACTGTTGGCCGTCCTTGAAATAGTTTCCCATTTTCATTTCCAGCAATTGCCGAAACGGTACTTCCTAATAGACCTCGGTAGTTTACTTCCTACTCCTTGTCCATATTCATTCTGTATATTCATTTCCGCTATGTCCATAAGTTAACGAAAATCTTTTATACATTTATAAAAAGAAAACAAGTCTTAAGGGGTATGCTAGATAGCCTATACATGCAGTTTTTTAATATGCACTTATACACTTGCGGACAAAAGAAAATGGATCACTTTGTAAAGTTTGTTAATGGTAACTGTAGGGTATCACAAAAAAGGTTTGGGGTATGCTCATAACTTAACGATAAATTGTCATAAATTTCAGCATTTTAGAAAGAAAAGAAAAAAAAAGGCTTAAGTTAAATAAGTACATTTTTGCTCTTAAATTAAAGTGATCCACTTCTCCTTTTCCTTACTATAAAAGTTGAACTAAGATTAGTATGGTCTGTTACACATATTCACATTCCTATACTAACTCCGCACTAGTTGTTTTAAGCAAATTAGAAAGCTTCAATTAATCTTTTTTAAAGACTTAATGAACTGTGCCATTGCAAGCTATATAGTTAACGTCATATTCCCGGGTTCTAATTGACAGATTCTCATACACCAATTCTCCTTCGGAATGTCTATAATGTATGCAGAGTGGTTGGTTTGCATGACACTGTGGTCATTAGTCCCGTTTATTTGGGTGTGAAATCTGTCTCCTAATGTGTGTTATTCTGATGAATGTAGGTTACTATGGTGCTTGCCTTAAATTGAGGCTAGGAACCGAGCGTGGCTTTAAGTTATATACCATCTCGACATTTGTCCTAAACGACTTCTAGAGTGTCCGTGAGTTGATGTCTCTTATAAATTGACATCACTAGGCTGTTCCGACATACCAAGCCTTCACAGAGTCTGGATTCGAACCCGAATCGTCTGGATGGGACGCTATTGCCACGATGGCGTTTATTTTTGTGTACTATCTATCTAATCTTATATGTTAATGGTAGAAATTGCACCCTTTTGTCACGAAACTTCACAATGACTTCATGTGGATTGTTCTGCGCGCAAGGGTGCAAAGAATATCACTGCATCAGGAATTCTTGTTTTATAATTGCAGTAGATTTATATTTTGGGATGAGTGGGAGCATCTTCGCGTAGGAAGTATTGCTTCGTAAGGTTAACTGCCGGTAGTGACCAGAGTTGATGTTGACTATAGCCTAGGACAGATGAACTCTTAAATCTACATCACCACCAGATGTAGCCTGCTTGCTGTACTATTACGTGCAGCCTACCCATTGGATGTAATATCTCCACTTTCCCCTTCAGTGTGCATTCTACTCCCTTCAGGAACAGACACTTGGCGAATGTTAATGGAGTGCTTTCTTTTCTTATTCAATCAGTTCTAGGCAGTGTAAAATTAAACGAAGAGTATTTTATAGCACATTTTTATGTTACGTTACTTAGTATTTTTAGCCTACTTTTCACATTTTGCAAAAATTAGGAAAAAGTAGACTTATGAGATCGATCCTGGAAAATGTGTGTGTGTGTGTGTGTGTCTGTCTGTCCTTCCGTTCTGCCTGCCTGCCTGCCTGTCTGTGTGTGTGTGTGTGTGTGTGTGTCCTATCAACTCCTAAACGGCTGCAGCAATCGAAGCCAAGTTTAGTATAGGTAAAGATGTATACCGGAATACCTCACGCCCATATTAGAAAATGATGTCAGTGCTACCAACTGCTGAAAAAACGCACTAGAAATTTGAGCTCCATGTTGGATATCTTGGAAGGTATGCATGGGAGCTATTCCAATATTGGCTCACATGTAGATAATACTATTTCAGTTTAATTTCCTGGAGGCCATACATGACAGTGTTGCCAAAATAATTTTAAACCTTCTCATAGGTCCAATTTTTAAATGCATATAACTTCTACACTATCAATTGGATTTCAACCAAATTTTGTATGTAGTATGTGTACATAAACAGATATGACTGAGCGTATTCTTAAGAGCCACAAGGGCTGCCAAATGTTAATAATTGCTCTCTCTATTATTTTCTTTATCCAAATACCAATATATCAGAAAGTATGCAAGCCGACAGCTTTAAACTATGCACACGTTTAGTACCTGACATTCTATATTACATTGTAGTAACTTATACTGTATACGTCAGTGCTACCAACATGATTCTTAGCCTGCTGAGAGGTCCAACTTTAAATACATGTAACTTCTATACTATCATTTGGATTTCAACCAAATTTCGTATGTGCTAAGTGTACCATAACAGATATGACTATGCGTATTCTTAAGAGCAACCAGGGCTGCCAACTGTTAATAAATGCTGTCTCTATTTTTGTTAGCCTAATATCAATATATCAGAAAGTATGCAAGCCAATAACTCTAAACTTGGCACACGGATAGTACCTGCCATTCTAGATTAATTTGGAGTAACTAATATACGTCAGTGCTGCCAACATGATTCTTAGCCTGCTAATAGGTCCAATTTTAAAATACATGTAACTTCTATACTAACTAATGGATTTCAGTCAAAATTGGCACAACAATAGATCTTATTGTTTCAGATTATTTCTGACCATCATACGCATGACATTGTTGCCAACATGCATTTACGCGTGCTGATAGATCCAATGTCTAACTGCATGTGACGTATTCTGTACCTTAAGAGATGGAACTAAGAATATATTCACTCTCCAGGGTTGCCAAATGTAGTGCTCTATTAGGCTACATTATACCAGGTATATTTCGAACTAATTAGACATTTCGATATTACGAACTTAATTTCGTCGTTATTCTAGATAGGTTCATATACAGTAGATTAAACATTAGCATGCATCTTAATGTTAAGAAAAGTAGGATCTTTAGTTCGTCACGGAACTTTTTGCTTTCGCTGATTAAGGCCGATGAATATTTTTTCTTTTTGATTTTCACCAAAATTTGTTTCCTTTTTATTTGTTACTTTGATAAATTTCAGATCATTTTAAATATATCTCTTCTTACGTAAGTTTGGATGACGGTTCAGACACAATATTCGTTCTAACAGATGAATTGTCAATTCTTCTACATTATTAATCATGAATTTCCTTTAAGTTCAATTTGCTCAACTTAACAGTCCTCTTTTCTTTATTTTAATCGCTGCACCTAATATTGTAAAGGATGAAAAGGGTATAAAGACTGATATACACTGAAAAAATAATAAGACTGTTAAATAATAATAATAATGTTAACAAAATATGATAAAATGGTCGGCTAGCTCAAAACAAATTGCCAGGGTTTCGCCCTAGTATACATTTGGTTTCTTCAGTTGGTATGGTACTC
This sequence comes from Meconema thalassinum, assembly GCA_946902985.2. Classification (NCBI taxonomy): domain Eukaryota; kingdom Metazoa; phylum Arthropoda; class Insecta; order Orthoptera; family Tettigoniidae; genus Meconema; species Meconema thalassinum. The sequence continues at coordinate 530,743,313 of OX336390.1, read as the reverse complement.
CTCACCAAGATGTGTGGCCAGTGCATACTGAGAAGGCCACTGCAAGGCACAAAATACTTGTAGTATTGACGCCACGAGCAATTCCAATGCACTACGAGAGTCAAGCTCCCTTTCACAAAACAATATAACCTTACCTTGGTATCGATATTGAAATCTAATATTCCCGAAGGAAAACACGATGTTAGTTTGTCCGTTTGAGCTAATATATAATAATAATAATAATAATAATGTGAAAAATTAATAAATATTGTAATAGTACACATCATTTTCTTAAGTTATTTCTATAATTATACTCTATTTTGTGGAGATATTCTTAATATTCACTTCAGCAGTTAATTGAAGTTCGTGTCAAATCGAACTGCCCTAATTATCAGGGTGGCTTTGTTAATTTTTTCGTGGACTGCTAAGCTTATTCTGTACCGACAGCTGCTACTGCCCTTTGTAATTAAAAAGATGAGTGTAGCACTCACGTGTAGATGCATTAATGGACTAATAAACGTGGAAAGAGCACCACGTAATATAATTACTGAGGCGCCAACTTATATATCGTACTAGGTGTACTGTATATTGGCTTTATGGCGTGAGGTAAAATGCAAACGATATATTGTCCGACCTGTGTAGCGCAATAGGAATTTTTAACAATGTAAATCCCACATGCGTTGCCAGGGCATTGAACACTGTGTTGCTGAAAAGGCAATGCGTCCGACTGGCGCACCATATTTGATTTTTGAAAGGTTAACGAATTTCATCTCTTAAATTAAGCGCTTTTGATATTGGATTCAGTGAATAGATGATGAAACACTGTCATTGACACCATCACCATTGGATCCGAGTGGAAAACAAATGGCTCGCGATTGCCTGATACGTATAAATCGCCCTAAACAAGTTATAGTTGTGACAGGCTAATATTATCGTTCATATGCATAATGTTGATCCTATTATTCTGAATCTAGTGTAAAATATAAAACAGCTTTTGAAAGCCTAAATCCCTCCGCGCCGCTTCACTGGAGTTTATATACAATACGCATGCAGGCAGTGGTGTTACATACTCCCCTGAAGTCTGTTGATGTTTAATAAATACTTGGTACAATGCTAAGCGTGCACGCATTGGCCCGCAGCACTTCGCCTATCGAAATAGGGGATTTGCTTAACTTAAGCAAATTACTCATACCTTCAGAACGTTATGCTAAATACTTAACGATGTAGCTACGCCCTGTACCCACGCATAAGATCTTTTGTGAATATAAAGAACATAAGTAAATGCCGCATTTGAATTGTTAATATATAAATAAGTTATTCCGATAGATTAAGAAAAAGGGCTTCATTGTATTCTAAATCAATATCAAATTAGTTTTATGATGGAACGAGCTTAAAGCTCTCGCTTTATCCTTTGTTTGTGTTTGGGTCTTGGCTATATAATATTTATCTTTGAAGTTATTAAATGTAGGCTACACATAGCGTCTTGCGCCGTTTCTCTCTTGTATATTTAATGAACTGCGGTATTTTCACTTAATTGCTGATAACGATACAACTTGTGTCTCGCGACTCTTACAACAATAAAAACTGCCATACTGCTTTACATGTCACAGTATCAGATGTTCGTTTTCTGCCTCTTGGGATTATTGAACTTTTCTTTCTTACAGTATTGAAAGCTGATGAATTTTAAAAGAAATTCAATACTTGCTGGGGGAGGTATGTTAGACCTCTAATTCCCGTCTTCCTCTCATGGTCTAGTGGTCAGAGTAACGGACTACTGACGAGAGGCTCCGAGTTCGTTTCTCGAACTTTGACTTCAAAATCTCGGGTTAGTATTGTATGCGACTACCAAGCCCCGTGAGGTCAGTTGGGAAACTGCGTGATGGAAGAGTGGAAAGGAATTTGCTAGTCTGATACGAATACACTTCGGCTAAGAATATGCACAGAGGCTCGAACGAAACTTTACGTTGATTGCTGGATAGCATGAACGTGACATTGTTATCTGTCTGACAGTGAACACTATAAACATATGTTATTGTGTAAAAGCTGCGACCATTTGTTGGGAAACCTGCAACTTCGAAGATGGTTACAATTAATGTTCATTTTTTTTTCTTGCAAATGGTGTCATACGTCTGTGAAAATAACGAATAATACACATCAATAATCTGGTTGGTCTTAAAAGTTTTAGACAACTCGCTTATATTGAGCTGCAATAAAAGGTTTGCGTGAAAATCGCTGAGATCGACTACTAGTTGCTGATAAGATTAAAATAAGAATATAAGGAGAAGTTTTATTCTGAAATTGGGTAATCATGGACGTCTGAATTGCCTAGTCGGGCATGGTCTAATTGAAACAGCTCGATGTTTCAGATGAGAACGGTTCTTCGTTTATCCTTAGCACTATAAGGGTTTGTTTAATTTACCATATTAGGGTTGATTATTTTGTTAAATAGTGGACAATGCATGGGATTAAGTCTGGTCGGGAATCGTTGCGGATCATGGTATTCCTTCGCTGCTATTGAAGACAAAAGTGCACTTCGCAGGTTGCAGGATTTCCGAATAATATTATGAAGGCAGATTTGCACAAGGTTTTCAGATCGTTTTTGAGAGTTTATTATCCTATTATGAATACATTCTGTAGTGGCGTAATTTCCTAGCTTTGGGTGAGGTTTGATTCAGTTATTCCCATCGCAGCAGTGTGTGTGACTCAAGATACTGAGATCGTGGGTTTGATTCTCGATCAAGGAGGTCGGAATTTTTTGAGGGCGAGAAAAGGGCATGGCACTGGGAATCGTACAATGTCGGCTCGTTACAGGCTTCTTGTATCACATAGAAGATTACAAGGCCGAACTAATTAAAGCTCAACCGTCACCCAGTGTAGTTTTCCTTATGAGTGCAGATGAAACGTTGAAATTGGAGTTGAGATTGCCTGGATAACTTCACTTTAAGAGTTCTACTTCAGCTAGTTCATTGATGTTAGATGTTATTGGTTTTACGTCCCTTTTAACTACTGTGGCTTTTAGAAACGCCTGGGTGCCGGCATTTTGGCCCGAAGGGTATTTTTAACGTGCCAGTAAATCTACTGAAACGCAGCCAGCCTCAGCTAGTTGAGGCCATACGATGTATTATTATTATTATTATTATTATTATTATTGTTATTATCGTCGTTGTCGTCATCATCATCATCATATAGAATAAACGCTAAGGTGTATGTTTCACTAAACTCAGGCTCTTAAACCAGAGGGGAGTTAGAAGTTGTGGTTTGTGCCAACTCTTCTAAATCGTCTCAATAGTACAGGAAACAAATATTGCATTTCTTGAAAAGTCAACGAAAATATAATTATTTTTTTGTAAAGTTCGTTTTACAAATAAACAGTCCGCCTCGTTGCTTAGTGACTAGCATTCTTGGCTGTCACCGAGGAGGCCCGTGTTCGATTCCCGGCACTGCAAATAAATTTAATTCTGGTCTGAGGGCTGGAACGGGGTACACTCAGACCTCGTGAGGCAAAACTACCTCAGCTCTCCTGGAAGTGGTTTTCCGTAGTTTCTCACTTCTACTCCTGGAAAATGTCAGGATGGTACCTAATCTAAGTCCACGACCGCTTCCTACCCTAATCCTACCTTGATTACAGGTACACACATTAGTACAGACATCACAGTGACACAGGTCATCAGACAACTTTTACACGGACCTAAATACTCAGAGCTGCATGACCACGATGTAACAAAAACCCTAAATAATCATCAACAACAGCAACAACAAGTAAACAGTACGAACCATGCCAGAAACGTGTCACGTTGAGCCCGCGTAACAGTAAAGCCGGGCGGATGGTACTGTAGCCTATATACACATGGGGCCTACATATGTAACTGATCGTAAGAAATGAACATTCAAAAGAATGACAATTACCCACAGCAGTGATAGAATGCCGTCTTTATTATTATTATTATTATTATTATTATTATTATTATTATTATTATTATTATTATTCATAAATATCTACAATTGTTTAAAATTGCGTTTATCTCTACTTAGTATAAAACAAAGTCCCCGTTTCTTGGATTTCAAGGGTAATCTCGAGAACCAATGGATGGATTTTGATGCAGTTTTCACCATTCTGTAAAGGATATCTCGAGGAAGGTTTATGTAGAAAATTATTTATTTATGATCAAAGGAAGCCAAGCAGTGACGATTTCAGAGAAAAAGTCGAAAAAAAAAACCTGGCGTCCGTGCGCTTTTTAAGCTTACGCTGGGCAAACCGTTAAAAATATCAATATACTATGATTGTAAGAATTGTTCAGCATGACAAGTTCTACAAAAAAAAAGTCCGAGAGAGCATATCTTTATCTTTATTACATCGCCCACTATGTGGTTTTACGTTTTCATTTCTTCCAACAATCTCCATTCAATTACTACGGTACCTTCGGCGACAGTTTACGAGCTAGCTATGGGCGAGCCTATTACCTCAGATACAGCCAGCAGCAAACTGTCGAATCGTTTTGAGTTGACTTCGGAAAAGAGTGGTTGTGTTTGGAGTTTCTCTGGAAGTGCAACTCGGCTCTTCTTCATTTCGCCTGTGAACTTTTCGTTCCGCAAAATACACAGTCCAGTTAAGATTAGATGGATGGGGGATTTGTTATTCATGCATCTCGCCATTCTGACAAGAATTCGTTGCACATGCATCTCCATGATAATATAATTAATAGTCCAGTCAGTGAATTTAACCCATCATGCCGAGACGGAAAACGGATGCAGGTCGAAAAATAAGCGCTTATCACGTAATGTATTCATAACTGTTCTCGGGCGAACAAATAAACAAGATGGTAGCCCCTGCCAGAACTGTGTCGCGTTGAGCCCGCATAACAGTAAAGCTGGGTGGGTGGTTTGACACAGGTTTCTCGCACAGGCCCTTTAATTATTATTATTATTATCAGCAGACGCCCTTGATTGATTGATTGATTTTGTTATAATGCCTTGCGATACTGTGGAATACGTTCACGGCAGTGAAATCAGCATGAAGCTGTATTGTGGATCACAATGGCGCGAGTTTCTTTGTGCTGTGCGGACAGGACAAGTAGTATGAAATAAGCCACGTTTGAAGCTTGTGTTCAGGCGTCTATAATTATCATCGTGCAGGAGAGTATTTTAGAAGGAATGTCTGCCTCACTTCTAAGCAATCATCAGAGCTGAGGGACAGAATTCTTACACAGAGGTTTCTACTTTGAATGGCGCATTACTGCTGCGACTCGAGCACATCTTCATTGAGGTAATTTCGTTTCTGGCGACATACTGAGGAACATAACTGAATGTGTGAGAAATTCGATGCGGTCAAGTAACCTGGACTCTGGAGGCTGTTGGGTTCGAATCCCACAATCGGCCATCGTTTATATGACATTTAATGATTCTATATTATTTTCATCTCCTGGTAAATGCTGAGATAGTTCATTTCTTGCCAAGCCTAGCCCAAATAAATTACAACTTAGATTCACGCCTTAGTTCAGACACCGCAGTACCATGATTATGAGTTATTTCTTACACAAAGGATAAGTACACTGAGCTGATGACGACGTTGTCCAGTCCGAATGCCCTAAAAATAGAACATTTTCAATAAGGACACCTCCTGTCGTCTCATATTCTGCCGGCTGTGTGGCACAGTTGAATTCACTCTTTGGTCAAGGTTGCGAGATCCTGGTACAGTTCGTTGACATTGGAGGGCCCTTAAGATGTCACAGTATAGGCTATCAACTGGCCAGTTTTGTAGATCTGTGCAGTGATGTTCCTTTTTGTGACAAAACTTATTATGCCTTTCTTTCTGCTCTGTATATTTAAAATAATACTTACTCATTCCCGTGGAACAAGTAACTCTAATCGATTCTTTGTGGGAAAGAACAAGATTATTCCGTCGCATAGTACATTGAAACCTCCATGGAGGTGTTCGTGAGCCTGAGTTTACTTGCTGTAGGATGGCCAGTTTCTTACCGGTCCTCCTTCCTTCCCTCCCACCGCGAAGACACGTGCCCCCCACCCCAGAACCGGTCATATATTCAGATCTTCACCTTGTCCGTTGTTGATTATCTCATGGGATCCAATGTATCAACATGGCTAAGCCATTGGGTCTTTTTTGGGTAGGTGACTCCAGTGTAAGCCGAGGGACAATGAATGAACAGAATACCAGAGAAAGATGGGGCATTACGGCTGCGGGATGTGATCATATTGGAAGTTTGTTACCTTTTGTTTCATTCAGAGGCTACAGGCATCGAGTGTGATGCCTGTTAACTAGGTAATTTGAGGTGTTTACTAGTACAGTCGCTCAATCAAAGATACAGTTCATACATCTTATTGAAGTCATTTAAATTCATCATTATCCCCAAAAAGCGAGGCTTATTATTATCAACTTTTATTTTTAAACAAACACATCTACTACAGGTCTATCTATCATTTCATACTATCAAACATCCACCCACTAGCGGTCCGTCTTCCTTCCTTAAAGCGTAAAGTTACAACTTTAAAACTTTCATTTTATTATTATCAAGCTGAAGTGACTGCTGCTGTCGCGCTACGGCCGCGAGGGCATGTGGTGTGCGATGGTCGAGTGAACGAGACTGAAATCTGTAATAACACTTTTTATAACGTATAATAAATTATTAAATTGAAACAACTTAACATTTTTAATTATTAAAATATTACAAACTTCAAACACTTCGTCAGCTTAAAGATTATCAACTTGAAATCACGTCAGGGGCACCTCTATTTTAAACTAAATTTTATATCACTTCAAATCAACTTCAGAAATTCAATTTTAAACTCCTCTTTCAATTTATACACCAGGCTAAGGAGCGCTTAGTCGCACCGCGTATCTGCCCTCACGCCGCTGGCTCGCTCGCTTAGCTCGCGCAGCCAGCGGCTAGTTTAAATGATTATAGATAATATAATGTTATTGGTTTTACGTCCCTTTTAACAACTGTGGCTGTTAGAGACGTCGGGGTGCCGGAATTTTGCCCTGAAAGGGATATTTCACATGCCAGTAAATCTACTGACAAGGCTCCCTCGCATTTGCGTACCCTCAAATGCCAACCGGCTGCAGCAGGAGTCGATCCTGCAACCTTGGGAACAGCAGTCAAGGAAAAGAATGATTGCACTATTGGTAATGGTTTTGGCGGGTTTACACGAGAACCTTTACACAGGTGTCAGGGATTATAAGTATATATTACGAGATTACCAATTCCTTTATATTGTTCCCTGGCCTCTAGAATTAAAGAAAGAAAAACTGTGCAATACCAAAAGTGCGTTCATTCTATTGACTGATTGTATATCTTAAATTTTTGAAATGATACCTCGTACAGTAATCTAAGGTACTAGGATTTACGAAATGACTGTCGAAAGGGCTAGCCGACGGTAGTGGTCGTTGCCCATGATTGAGCCACTCAACTCATGAGTATAGCACACGATGATTCGATCCGCGGCCGTCATCACTCATTCATTACGTTTATTTATTCTCAGACACCTATTAACCCCCTGTTCACTGTTGGAGCTTTGGACGTCGTTATTCATTTAAATCATAATGAAATATACTTTTACTTTGGCTATTTCTTATAATGAACGCTTTGGGTTAATGGAGTTAGGTTCTTCACTCATTTTAGGGCCAAGGGACATCATCAGTCTCGTGTACTTGGGTGTGTGTTGAACTTGTCTGATAAAACCAGGGTTTCTATGGTGACTGTAGTAGTGTGACTCTAGCTGTTTCAGGGACAGGGATGTGTAGGTGACTCGGGACTTGAAATATGGTACTATCATGGCATTTGCATGGAGGGAGAGTAGATTAACCGCACACAGGATAGCCGTTGTCAGCGCTGGGTTAGAACCTCAGGTTTTCGAACTTGCTGCAAATCCCCATCGCGGTCGTGGTGCGCGATTTAACGCGCACGGGGTGGAGCTGATAGAGGAAATTGGGGAATGTCACTTCCAACGTCAGTCAATTTCATTGGGCTCCTTAACATTGAGTACGGGGTTAATTGTGTAAGATTTTGTATCTTTTATTACTTAGGGCGCACTCAATACTTCGAGAATTCTTTAAACTCAAAATACAAATGCCTGAGCGGAATAGAATATCTTGTTACTTTGCATTCTAAAGTTGTACATAAATATGTAACAAAAAGCACCAAAATATGAGCAAAATATGTAGATTGGGCAAAATATGTAATATCATATAATTAATATAAACTTACCATTTTGTCAGTTATAACACACTAAACACGCTTTATATTACATTCTGTAGCTCAGTATTTTTCAATGTTCTTTGGAGTCATATTATATGAATATATCACACACATATTCAATAGAAACTTATTATTTTCATAGCTCAAAGCACGTTTATTCATTAAATTTTATAACACAGTGAACTATTAAGTATTTTTCGATGTTCTCTGGGGTCAAAGAAAGGTGTTTGTCACTTAGGTTGTTCTTATACGCAGAGAAAGATCTTTCAACATCACATGATGTAACTGTGGAAAATTTTAGGAGAGTAACTTTTGCTGGAGAAATGTCCTCGGGAGGATCAACGTCATCTCCATTTAGAATTCGGCACACACTGTGAAATGTTGAATAACCAGGATTTCTCTTCAACACTTTTTGCAATTTACTCAGTACACGTGCACCAGTTCCCCCATGCACAGCACTTATCATCCTATCATCCTCTCAAATACCTGTCACTCATAATTACCCTAATCCCCTGTTGAGAGGTCAGACAACTGCCCCACATTAAGTGTGAAACTTCAATTTAGCAATTTATTTCATATAAAAACAGGAAAACTCTGAAATATGTAATTTCATGTAATATCACTAAGAATATGTAGAATACCTACAAATATGAAAAAAATATGTAAAATATGTAATTACACAGAAATCCCAGCTCCACTAATTACAGTATATCGATTGTTGAGAAACCATTTTAGGACAGTGAAGTATATTATTCTCGTCCTTTATCTCTACTCCCTTTTCCTCCACGCTCCAGTCATTGTCTTCCTTTGTTTCTTTCGTTTTGTATGTGTTGATGCATTATATGCATAATTCTTTATAAGAGCACATTGTTACCATGCTCATTTTCCCCAGCTTTACTTCAATGCTATGCATACTTAAACAGGCTCGCCATGAAGCACTCACTTAAGCAGTCGTATCTTTTACCTGTATCATTTCAGTAATTTTATTACAACTGCATATACATATATATGATAAAAATTACTGGTTGTCGTTATGGAAGCAATAAATAACACGATCCTCCTATGGCTGTAGGCTGCGGTACTCCTTGCGGGTGGAATAGTAATACGACTGGCTTCGTAATTATTGAATCGTGTTTATGGCGATGTATTTCGGTCTCCTTCTCTTTTTGCTCTCTAATTACAGTGAAAGTCGTACCATAATGATTTTCAGTGTGTTCTTATGATCATTTATACGTTTTCACAATTTAGTTTTGTTACCTCTGTGTGCAGTTGTATGTCTTGGCGTTAGAATGTTGATTCGTTATTTTTATTTTCAACGGGAACGTATTTATTGCCATCGCTGTAATTTGTAATGTGTTGGGGATTTGTGTAACAAATCTGGTAACATTTTAAGTTTACCTTGATTAAAGAGCAATGGTTAGTCATATTTAGTGTATTGTTATTTCTTTCATACGTATTATTATCTGAAAACAATAGAGGAATTGATTCACCAATCGGTGCGAAGGTGATCAGAGTATTTTTCCTATCAGCATGTTGTACATTTGGACAACAGTGGTTATGAGGCTTTAAAAAAAAAGAGAAAAATATTCCTGGCTGGATCTACTAATTCTATTTTATTTTTTCTCGTTTTCTAGGATTGTTGTCTATTCGAGTGTTTTAGCGCGTTAAAATTATTATTAGTCTTTATTGTATTTTTGTGCGCAGATCTACATACGCACTAAGCCTGAAAATGTAATCTTCCGGTTAAAAATATATGAGGAGAACTCTCGATTAAACAGTATGGTAAAGTTATTGGACGTAGGCAGGCTAAAAAGTCAGAACTTTCTTAACACAGTAGTTATCATCAAAGAAAATTCAAAACTATTTTTTTTTTTAGGAAAAGTTGTATTCCATCTTTTACGGTGTATATGTATATACTACATTATCCCTTATGGCTTATGATAACGGATGTATATCGCTATAGAATGTATGTATATTCTATTTTTTGGAGAGTTTTATCTAATGCGGTTGTAGCGCTACCAGTTGACGTCAGTCATACCCTATTAAAACTATGTAAATTTACTCATTTATTTTGTCAAATTGACCATTCTCTAATATCCCTACCCTCTTACAAAAAACTGAATGATCTTACGCCTTGATTAGTGGTCGTGGTGGTTCCTATTGTGAGAGAAAGAACGTCAATCTCATATACCCCTATGTAGCCTAGATTTTTTCCCGTTTACTCGTGACAGCAAGTTTAATGGAATAATATTCAGCCCTTGTAGACTTAAGTGCGCCCAAACTTAGCCTACAGACATACTGACAGACGGACAAAAGTTCAACGAACGACCATTTCAACATTGGTATGTGAAACATTTAAAACATATTCTTTGTTTCCATAATAAGTATAAGAATAGCTCTATTTTTATTTATTTATTGATATATATTTATTTAATTGATGTATTTATTTATTCTGGTGCTCATGTGTCCATGTTCTATTTGTTTCGTTGTCCATCTATGATTGCGTCATCTTCATGGCACAGATCCCAAGTCTTGATTAAACATATCAGTTGAAACATACTAGTGTTCTCATCGTTAGATGATACCGCCCCTTGTTTTTAAGTGCCTCAGTGATTGTCCTAAATAATGACGTGCCTGTACTTGCAACGTGTCACCTTTGTAAGCCAACTTCGTCTGAGTAGTAAGGAGTGTTGTTACATACACTGTTGTTGAGTTCCATAAGCTGTTACAGGGCGACTCCCACGCTTGAATTGGGTTACTTTTATTAACTGCTCATAGCGAACGATAGCAGGTGCCTAAATGATTGACATTAGTGGCTCCGCTCTAGCGTGTTGTATTTATCTTTCAGTTATTTCATTCCTCGTTGATTTCATTTGATCGAGAAGAAAAGATGCAGATATAACGCTAATTACCTATTTCATTCTCCCGAGCATAGTGTTACGCGCAGTTAATTTATATTTTTCAGCATTGACCTTTATCGGAAATGTGATGACTCGCATTACAAAAGAACAAGCTATACTCTTATCATTCGTAAATTGAATGATAAAACTGTGTTTTAAGACTAATTAAATGGCGTTTTCATCGAACATTAAATTTCTATTTCCTTGTTTTCGCACCATGAAGTCATCATATTATGATAGGAATTTAAGATTTCGTATCATCGTTTTCCATGCATTAATCTTCAAGCGAGGAAGTTACTGATTTTTTCTTTTTTCTTTTTTCTTTGTCGTGTTGGTTTATGCGGAACTATAATGGCAATGTTCCGTGAACAGGGGCTGAGAAATGTTTGAACTCCAAGAATCCTATTTCATGTTATCTCTGGGTTTGTCAGCATCATCTGTCTGTAAATGGTGCACGTTTGGCAGCCACAGTTGCTTTCTGTTTTCAGTTATGTTTCTTTATCATGTTTTCCTTATTTCATATTGATTCCGAAGTCTCGTTATAGAAAGTATGTAAAACAAGTTTTTGGGAGTTCTTTTTCTCCAATGTTATAATTCTTCAGGGAGTTTGAAGGATATTCTGTGTGTCAAACGTATTTTAAAACTTATTGTCTGTCTGTCTGTCTGTCTGTCTGTCTGTCTGTCCCAAAACCACGAATATGCAGCATCTCACGTTTAACTTCATTATCCATTATCTCATATTAATAATTTTATTAATGGAGCCAGCCAATGTCCATTGGTTTATTTTCAGGACGGGGTAGGGAAGGGATTTTGAATGGAAATTGGACGTGGACCTATTGAAAGGAACCGTCCCGGCATTTGCCTGGTCGTGAAAATTGGAAACCACGTGCTAAACTAGGTATTCGTACATTTGCCATTAGAATCATTCAGCTGCAATCGCCCACAAACTGGCTAGGAACCGATGATAACCCACAGAACTTGCGTGTTTAACACTTGAAGGAAAATAATTTTCTTCATTTATTTTGTTGTAATACATTACATACATGCAGATACATGTACATTGGTAGGCTACATTAATTTCGCAATGCACTGCCTGTTAACATGTTGCTTAAATGGTCTCAAGCCACCTTCTTTGATATTGGGATACGCGTTGAGATTCCGATCCCAAAGGTGCTGGGTTGGTTTCCCAGCTCTGCCAATAAGTTAAATTCTAGTTTGAAAGCTGGAGCGAGGTACACTTGGCCTCGTGAGTCTGAATTGAGCCATCCTAGAAGTGGTTTCCCGCTTAAATTCCAAGGAAATGTCGGGAGATTCCTAAATCAAGGCCACGACCGTCTCCTTGCCAATCCTCATGTGAAGTAGAAATATACACACACAACTATAGACACCATAATAACACATGTTATTGGACACATCCTACACAAGCGCACTGGGCTGAATGATCACGATGTCTCAAGTCCCTAAATGAAACAACAAATTACTCGTATCACAAATACTGTACTCCTACTTTGATAAGATATACTGTATAAAATGAGATTATGTGAGATATAAATAAATGTTTTTGTATGTTTCTCACTTCTCTATTGCAATTCCTGTGGAAGGTAGCATTTTAAAAAACATTCCGAGATATGTATCGTAGCAAGCCTTTTGAATGGAAGAATTGCTAATTTCTAAGCACTTCTTGTAGTAAACAGCTTTACGTATACAGACAAATGCTTACTTAGTAGTTAATAACTCTATTGGAAAATGTCACGTTAGAGGCGAGTTCAGAAAGCCGCTGACTTGGTCTGTAGGTAAGGAAAATTTTTAATCGGTGTCCTTTGTTGGCGCGGGTTCGTTTCTCGACTTACCCTCGAAGGATTTTAATCCGGGTATGAGGGTTGGTTCGGGATACACTTATCCTCCTGAGGACTACCAAGTAGAGATGTGGTTTCGAACCCCAATATCGACCATCCTAAAGGCAATTTTCGGTATTTTCTCACTTCCAACTCCTAGTGAATGCCGAGATGGTACCTAGTCATAAGCATCCTTTTCAGATTTGGAAAGAGTTGATTGGTCAGCGAGTGAGGTAATGTGTTTTAATGAATGTTATACAGGACATAATTGTATCATTCCATTTTCATTTTTGTAACGAAACCTGCAGGCTATCATTGGAAATTAACTATTATCTAATTATATTATAAATGAACTATAATGAGTTTTCTAATTAGGAAATGCTGAAATATGCCGACACCCCGGAAACTCTAACCCGAATCCTTTGGATTGTTAGTGGGATCAGCAGTCGTCTCAACAGAGTAGCGCTTGTTGAAGAGCTCTTCTCTTTAAGCATAGAAGCTTAACAGTATGTTAGCAGTGCTATACACACGAACCCTGTCATTTCCTTGTCTTCACTTGTGAGCTCTCTAGCTAAAATTCTAACTATAATGGGACATTCAAATTATACCAACGGACCCGTGCGAGAACTCTCGCATAATGGGTTGTGTGCGCCCCATGTGTACAGACTACCCGCCTGGCTAGCTATGCGGGTTTTACGCGACACAGGTCTGCCAGGGGCTTTCGTCTTGTTTGTTTGTTTGTTTGTTTGTTTGTTTGTTTATTTGTTTTAAAATCACTTTATAAACAAATAAATATATTTCCGTTGACTTATCAAGAAATGCAAGATTTTTCATGTACTATTGAGACGTTTTGGAAGATTTTGGTACAAACCACACCTTCTAACTCCTTCTGGTTTAGGAGCTTGAGTTTTGTGAAACATACACCTTAGCGTATTATATAATAAGAAGATTATATAATAAGATTTTAAAATTCAGCACATAGGCTATATCCGATGGCATCAGCCGCAGAGGAGTTATGAAGCTTCTCTTGCTGCAATGTTTCATATGGTTTGAATGCCTTACTTCTCATGGTACAACAAATTTCATCATTCGGAAACACTGTTGAGTGTGGCTATCAACCGGTTCCCATGCACTACCTAACGCGATGGTTTATTGTTTTACAACCTGGTGTTAGTTTCTGATTTTCTTTGCACGCCATTGTGGTCTGCTAAATCTGTGTTCGTTCAGCTAACACATCTTACGTGAAAATGTTCTATATTGTGTTGAAATCTGTGAAATGCCATCCGGAATATGTTTAGTAAGCCCTTAGTGGTAAAACTAGACGGCGGAGAATATCGCGTTTCATTAAATCTTGCACTTTCCACATTGTCAACATAGCCCAGCTGTTCACATCTGAGGTAGCATTGCTACCGCTAGATAAGGTATCACTTTTCATGCTGCTGATCCAGTGTTGGATTTGTACTTGACATAAATTCTTTCTGTATCGGGTTTCCGTCTTCAGTAGTATCATCATCATCATCATCTTCATTTCCCCTTTTCCAGTTGACACTGAGTGGGGGAAAATATGGTTCCTCTCCACTTTGTTCTGTCGTTCCACAATTCCTCTTCCGACACAGTATTCCAATCCAGGTTCCGTTTTCTAATAGTATTCTCCACCGAGTCCATCCAACGCATTCTTGGTCTTCCTCGTCTTCTCTTCCCTGTCATCCGTCGTTCCAGTGCTCGTCTTGGTAGCCTTACTTCATTCATCCGTTTGACATGTCCAAACCATCTCAATCTGTTTTGCTCCAGTTTGTCATTTAGTTTCTGTACTCCCAGTTCTTTCCGTATATCTTCATTTCTCACTCTGTCCCTCCTCGTTTTCTGGACCATACTTCTCTGGAATCAAATCTCAGCTGCTTGTACTCTGCTCTCATCCCTCTTAGTCATTGTCCAAGTTTCCGCTGCATATGTCATTATAGGAACATAATATGCTTTGTACATAACTTATTTAGCCTTAATTGGCATATCCTTGTTCCATACTAGTCTCCGTACCTGTTGGTAGAAAGCACTCCCGAGTTGTATTCTTCTGCTAATTTCCAAATCTAGTCTTCCATCTTCAGTCAGTTCACTTCCCAAGTATTTCGCCCAGGTGCTATTTCGTCCAAAGTCCACGAACAGAGGCAGGTGGGTTGACTCTCTGCCGGCCCACTAGTGCTATTTCGTCCAAACACCTATGATTGACAGTTTGACAGGTCTACAATAACTGTTTCATTTCATTGCGTTTCTTGTAAAAATTAGTAATTTTTTGATGTTTGTAATAATGGACGTTACTCGCTCCGCTCGTTTGCCACCAGTCAACTATAGTTTACAATGAAATACTTATAATGTAAACAACATAGTGAGCATAGAAAAAGATATTTTCACAAATCAGGTGAAAATTATGAAGATGATAATTGTTGTTTTAAGGGGCCTAACATCTAGGTTAATTTTGCCATTATGAACACGGCCAACTGAATTCAAACTGGTTCTTTGACATGCCAACATCGTATGACATGCGTGTCGTATTTTTGCCGCCTTTCAAAAATCACTTACCACGACCAGGAGCGAACCTGCAATCTTGGGGTTAGTAGACCGACACGCTATCCACTCACCCACCGTGGCAAGAATTTAATTTCGGCTGCATATCACCAATTGACCACAAAACATGTAGTCTATATATTCGTGAAAAATGTCATATTATAATTTATTATAACCTATGATATTCGAGAAAATGTAATATTATAACATATTTTAATATTCATAAATAATTGGAAATTATTATTATAATGTGTAGATTAAAATCGCTCTCTGAGCTTCGGTGTATCTTAATTATCTAAACATTGTGCCGTCGTTCGCTGCAAGGCATGAGGTACAGTTATATACAACAAACAAATATTTTGGAAATTTCCTGAGATTTTCGTAAAAGCAAGCCTGTATACGAGTTATGTTACATCATGTGTCCGGCCTTGCAGAACTTGATATATGCAGTAGATCTGGCATCAGCGCGCTCCATTTAATGCGTACTGTCTTTTAAGGTAGAGACGCACTATAGAGTCTGGGGCGTAAATATTGTCACTAATAAAAATATAAACCTACCTGAGAAATGGAGTTATCAGCTTCTTCGCGGGCTCGTCTTCTTTCCCTGTGCCATAGCCTTATGGACATCTTGTGCAGCCACATCAGGAACACACGTATTGTGGATCTTTCTTTAATAATTTCACGGTTTATAGTAAACACTTTTCCACTACAAGAACGGTTAACACAACGCCACACAACTTCACCGCGCTTCTTCTCGTTCTTAACCGTATACCGATACCCGTTAAGTAATAAACTATGTTGGCAGGGGGCGTGGTGGCTCAGCGCTCTAGCTGTATGCCTCTCACCAAGGCGGTCCGGGTTCGATTCCCGGTCAATGCATGTGAGATTTTCAAAGTGAAATGCCATGTCCTGTGGTTCGGATTCCACGTAAAAAGGAGGTACCGTGGCTCATAATCTACAGATTAACGGTCACGTTAAACTACAAGCTTCCTTCCTTCCTTTCCTTAAACTATGTTGGCCCCTTGTAGTGGATGAAAACTCCATATTTAACAAGGATGTTAATTCATAGAGATCATTCGAACGAATTAAGCCCCTGTTCATAAACAGAGGTGGGGAGGGGAGGAATGGAATTCCACAGCAGGGATGGGTGGGAAATCCCACACTGCACTGCCTCAACCCTTGTCAACATTTCGTCTGGACGAGATGGCACTCATTAAATTGTGTAATAATTTGTAAAACCGAGCTGGACGAAATGGCACGTTTTTCAAGGAAATTTGTTGCTGGACGAAATAGCACCTGGACGAAATAGCACTGAACCTTTGAAGTGTTTGACTACTTCCAATTCCTTATCTCCTACTTTGATTACTCCTTTTCCTTCTTTCTTATCTCTACTCATCACCACTGTTTTACTCTTCTCCACATTTATCTTCAATCCCCATTGCTCAATCTTGTCATTTATTACGTCTAACTGTTCTTGTACCTCCATCTCATCCTCATCCCAGATCACAACGTCGTCTGCAAACAACATTACCTTCATCTTTGCCCTACTATATTCTTCAGTAGTATGTGTTGAGAAAATTGCTCGAATCAATAAATCGTCACTACAATAATTTATCGGTGACCGAGAGGTTTTACGTTTAGTTGTTGCTAAATTCATTTACGGTATTTTAACATCGTGGTCATTCAGCTCCATGTTATTGCGGAGCGTAATAGTGTGTGTATTTGTGATTGGTACTGGGATTTGGAAGGAGCCAGCCATTTTATTAGGTTAGGAACCATGCCGGCATTTGCCTGGAGGAGAAGTGGGAAAACACGGAAAACCGCTTCTAGGATGGCTGAAGTGAGAATCGAATCCAACTCTTCTCAGATCTTCCTCACGATACTGGGTGTACCCTATTCCAGTCGTTAATCCAATATTAAATGTCTTGGTAGAGCTGGGAATCGACCTCAGGACCTTTGGGGCCGGAGTCTCAAAACGTACCCCGAGACCACAGAAGAACGGTGTAGAATGTGCGTGAGTACTACGTGGTATAAATTGTAGCGCAACGCAGGCGATCACTTCTGCGAGACTTCGAGCGCAACATATTCAGATGTACGAGCCCTGGTCAGCCAAAAATGTTCCTACAACCATCCATTGTAGTTCCTCTTTCCAGTCTTACCTCCATTACCAGTAGAGAAGATTTCCGTCCGACCTTGTTTCACGTACGTGCGTACTCACTTGTCCTTGTGTTTGTGTTGGTCATAAAGGTGTAGTGTAAAAGTATGAAGCCATTAAAGCTAGTCATTGCCCTCAAAAATGTTTGTACCACGACGATCTGTTGAGAAGAATGTGATACAACTCTGCGGCGTAGCCGTGTGCGTTAAATCGCTTACCACGACCGTATGCTAGTCCAGAGATTGGAGGATCGAATCTGGGCGCTGACAGAGGCTATCTTGAGTGTGGATATTATCTTATTTTAAGACCCGGGGAACCTGCCCGATCTTAATAATTACAGTTACACTTCTACAGTCTCCACAGAAACACAGGTAGTCTGATGAATTGAACACACACCCAAGTACACAGGGATGATGACCGAGATGTCCCAAGCCCCTAAAACAAATTCACAACTACAGCAGAATTTGTTGCAGCTGTTCACCACATGTCCAATATAACGAATAGGATCTTGGGGTGGACTACGGACCAGAACACTGAGCGAGTGGGCGATGTAATGGGTGAGGAGGTAGGTGCTCTTCTCACTCACTGTGCTACGTCAGACCTCTTCTTCGTTGTTCAAGAATTCATTCAGAGATCACCGCACACCTTGAAATCCTAGTTACCAATTAATCTATTAAAGTGACGCTTTAATATTCTGTTTTTCTTTTCTGAACCTGTGCATGTGGGGATTTCTATGTGCATCTTAGTTTATAAATGAATGAGAGAGGGTTGTTTTTCTTGTAATGTCGAAGCACGAGTAGTTCGTAATAAAGTGGAACATACCTTTGATATTACCATATCCTTTCCTTCTTTCTTTCTTTCTTTCTTTCTTTCTTTCTTTCTTTTACACTCTCGCTCTCGGAGTGTGTGAGAAGAACATATTGCCCAGTCATTTGATTGGAAGACGGAATCACCAAAGCTCTTTCCCCTTGTGTGAAGTTATTTAGAGCACCTTTACTACACATTAAACCTGCACAAAGGCGAGGTTTCGGAGGGAGACTAACTTGTCAATGTTGAAAAGCTGTGGCATGCGTCATTTGGCCAGCTACTGGCAGTTCTACTATCGGTCCGATTGATAATCGTATAATGCCGTAAACTTTATAATTGCTGTGTGGCGTTTCATTATTATTAGATCTATTCCATTTTTTGTTCGTTTCTTTCTTGTGTGTAGCGAGGCTGGTGAGGTGCGGATACATATACATGTTCTGGAACAAGCGAGCATTGTGCTGGTGATCGGCCGTATTGCATTGTATCTGTCATGTTACACATGTCGGACACGCAGCCACATAACACCCCTCCTCCCCCCGCCCTCGCCCGGGCTGCAACCAGTCAATTCGGAATTGATGTGGCCGACATTAACCAAGCAGCCCCATATGAATCCTCGCCATTAATCAAAGTCGAGCGGTTGACGAATTGAACACCGGGGACCTCCACATCACTGATCGATGTCCTGCCTGCTGAAGCGTTCCTCTTTTTTTTATTTGAAGGTTTACACAAAATAAACTAGTGTACATACACAGGGATGAGTCGTGTACATCCAGCCAGGGTGCCATTCCAGGCGCTGTGTCGAGCGGAAGGAGTAACCTCGCTTCGTATCGCATATCCAGGTAAGATGGGCAAATTGGTTAACAAAAATCCAGTGTATTTGGTGAGCATTTGAAGTCCAATTCTAGCAAGAGGATCTTTTCTGTTCTTATTATGAAGTGTGCTTGTTCTTTTCTTCATTTCTGGTATTCGCCGGCAGGTAATGCGGTCTGATGTTCTTCAGGAGGCAAGTAATTGTATCACCAGGAACCATAATAATGTTATTGGTTTTACGTCCCTTTTAACTACTGCGTCTTTTAGAGACGCCGGGGTGCCGGAATTTTGTCTCAAAGGGGATCTTTAACGTGCCAGTAAATCTACTGACACGGCTCCCGCGCATTTTCGCACCCTCAAGTGCCAACTGACTGCGCCAGGATTCGATTCTGCAACCTTGGGGACAGCAGGCGAGAACGTTACCGCTGAGCTACGCAGCCAGTCCGTCAGGAACCCACGACAAAGAAGAATACCGGTACTCTTGATATTTCCATGTGTCATATTACGATCATACCTGTTGTATTTACAGTAAATACGTCTTCCAGGCGTACCGTATAATAAATATTATATCGAAAGTGTGTGTATTTCTGCTCGTGGAACTGTATTTTTCATTATTGTCACGGGCAACTCTTAAGGGAGAGGGGTTAGGGTGGGCAGAGAACACGCCACTGATAGCTAGTGATCTTCTGAATTCTTGACGCAATTTGTAATATCTAGTCCGTCATTTGTACATTGCTTGATTCAGTCTAGTTTATTGGGGTATATTTCCTTGTTCTATGGTTAATAAGTTGGGGAGCGTGATGGCGCAGTGGCTTAGCTGCTCATCTTTCACCCGGACGGCTGGGGTTCAAATCCTGGTGACAGCGGGATGGAATTTTCACCTGAAAATCACGTGGTGTCAGGAAGGGCATCCGGTGTTCAATCCCCGGCCAAAACCAAAATGAGCCTGGTTGGCTCCTGTGACCCCAATTAATTGGGAAAAGCCGAAGAAAGAGTTTATGGTTAATACGTAAGTCTATTGGCCGGTCAGTTTGTATGTATGATTGTGTAAGCTGCTGTAAAGGAAAACCACGCGGAACGTGTCTTGGAACAGCATAAGTATTGTTTAACATGTAGAGGGGCATTCTTGCTTGAAAAATCTGAATTGTAGGATCTGGTAAGGACATTCACTCATCTTTATCCCCTCTTAACATCTGCCTTTGATCGATCCTGTCATTGCTCGGGCTGTAGAGCAAGGAGCTTCTCTTCACCATCTTACGTAGGTTACTGGGTTACAAGAAAACTCCAACGTTTTCCTGCAGTGGGGTTATGAACCAATCTCAGTAGTCAGATAGGTACCAAATAATTTTACATTATTGAAATTTGAATTTTTTCTGCATTTTATGATGATATTTAAATTCGCACATGAGGTCCAATTTTTGGTGTTCAAACCTTCCACCTTGATGTGAAAGTAGTATCACTGTAAAGTGGTGGAAGTTTCTAATCTCCCTTGCTGAAGGTAGGTTCACGTCACCTTTATGCTACACTCAATTCGTCACGTATGTGTTTGATAATGTGAGTAATGTAACGTGAGCGCATGTTGTTCATTTATCAGCTCGCGACAAGTTTGAAGCGTTTCACACGTCTTGATCATAATTTATCCTGCAGTGATTACGTTATTGCCCCAAAATCTTCGCAGGGCTTAAGGAAAATGAGTGTACTGCTGAAAATAAGTTTTGGATAATTTTAATAAAATTGACATTGATATCCATAGAAAGAAAAACATTTCTTCGCTGGTGCTTTTTTAGTTTCTACGTAAAATTGCTCCTCAGTCGGCCAACATGTAAGACTGTACCGAATCCCTATTATTTTGTGCGGTTCATGCTAATATTTGTTGTTGTTGTTGTTTGAGACTTCAGTCTTTTGACTGGTTTGATGCAGTTCTCCATTCCTCCATGTCTGAGCTAATTGTTTCATCTCTACGTAGCTACCACACCCTACATCCGAGGCAATCTCGTTAACATACTCTAACCTTGGTCTACCCCTACAGTTCTTGTCCTCGACTCTTCCTTCCATAACTAAGCTTGCTAATCCTGGGTGTCTTAGTATGTGTCCTACCAACTTATCTCTTCTCTTCATTAGCAGTCGCCAGAAACATCTCTCCTCTCCCACTAGTCTTAATACCTCTTCGTTTGTAACCCTATCTACCCATCTGATCTTCATCATTCTCCTGTAACACCACATTTCAAACGCTTCAATTCTCCTCTTTTCTGCTGCACCACAGTCCAAGTTTTACTTCCATAGAGTGCCACGCTCCAGACAAAGGCCTTCAAAAATCACTTCCTAATACCTAAATCTATATTCGATGTCAACAGATTCCTTGCCTGAGCTAACCTACTCTGTATATCCTCTTTTCTTCGTCCATCACTGGTTATTTTGCTTCCTAAGTAACAGAAGTCCCCTACTTCCTTTAGTTTTTCACCTGCCAATTTGATGTCCATAGAGGTTTCTGATTTATTTCGGCTGCATTCCAATATTTTTGTTTTCCTCTTATTAATTTTCATCATGAATTCTTTCCTCAAGACGGAGTCCATACCATTCAAAAACTCATTCAAATCCTCAGGCTTGTCGGCCAAGATGATTATGTCATCGGCAAATCTCCGAGTTGAAACTATTTCTCCTTGAATCTTCACTCCCACTTTAAATGTTTCTCCAATTTTCTTCATTGTTTGTTCAATGTAAAGATTGAAAAGTATGGGTGATAAGTTGCAGCCTTGCCGTACACCTTTCTGAATACCAGCTTCTCTCTCGTGTCCTTCAGCTCAGATGACTGCTGTCTGGTTTCTGTATAGATTGTATATCACCCTCCTATCCCTGTACTTTATTCCAATCGATTTCAAAATGTCAAACAATTTAGTCCAATCAACGTTATCAAAAGCCTTTTCTAAGTCTACAAATGGCATGAACGTTCTCTTATCTTTCCTTATTCTACCTTCCAAACTTAGCCAATACTTAGTACAGCTTCCCTTGTTCCTACATTTCTCCTGAAACCAAACTGGTCTTCACCCAACTCCGTTTCTATCTGGCTTTCTGTCCTCTTGTAAATTATTCTAGTCCGGATCTTTGAAGCATGAGTAATCAAGCTGATTGTACGGTAATCTTCACATCTGTCAGCTCCCACTTTCTTCGGTATAGGGATGATAACATTCTTCTTGAAATCAGAGGGTACCTTACCTGTCTCATAAATCCTACACACCAAGTGATATAACCTGATCAGACCTTCCTCATCAATTTCGACCTCCCTTTCCATTACATGATTCTCATTCTCCTTTCCCTTATACAAACACACTAACCAAGCTTTCCATCTCTCAACCTTTTCTTCCCAATCTGTTAGAGCTTTCCATTTGTGTCCTTTTCCCCAAAAGTATTCTTAATCCTTCTACTTTTCCTAATTTCAGACAATTTTTAATGCCTGCACATTTCTCTTTCAACCATTCTTTTTTCGCTTCCTTACACTTCTTGTTAACCTAATTTCTCAGACGTCTGTATTCTGCTTTCCCCTTTTCATCTCTTACATTCTTGTGTTTCCGCCTTTCATCCATCAATTCTAGTATATCCTGAGTGATCCATGGTTTTCTACCCATTCTTTCTGTCCTACCAATGTTTTCTTATGCGGATTTTGTTTTTTCATTCTTCAAAAGTGCCCGTTCGTCTGCAGTTGAAGTTTGTTTAGGATTTTTCATTAGTCCTTCCTTTATACTCTTCTTGGATCTTCCGTTTACATCCTTCTCTTTCAGTCTGTCTATTGCACATCATTTTGGCTTTTGACCTTTCTTCGATTTCTTCAACTTTAATCTGCATTTCATAACAACCAGATTGTGGTCAGCGTTTGTGTCAGCACCGAGATATGTTTCACAATCCAAAATCTGGTTTCAAAACCTCTGCTTGACCATAATGAAGTCGATTTGGTAACGCCCTGTATCTCCT
The DNA here is from genome assembly GCA_946902985.2 of Meconema thalassinum. Lineage (NCBI taxonomy): Eukaryota > Metazoa > Arthropoda > Insecta > Orthoptera > Tettigoniidae > Meconema > Meconema thalassinum. The sequence continues at coordinate 530,720,089 of OX336390.1, read as the reverse complement.
GGTCTCATCCATGTGTATATTCTTCTATTGTGGTTATTGTATAAGGTGTTAGCTATGACCAACTCATGGTCGGTGCAGAATTCCATCAGCCTGCTTCCTCGATCATTCATTTCACCTAATCCGAAATCTCCTACTATCATCCCTTATCTTCCTTTTCCTACCACAGCATTCCAATCTCCCATTACTATAACATTTTCATCACCCTTGATATACCTCAGAATTTCATCTATTTCTTCGTAGACCTTTCAACATCTTCATCATCAGCTAATATTTACTTATAGGCCTATTTATTGTGAATTAGAGTTGAATCATGATATTGCACTTGGGATCGGATTAGATTCGGGGTAGATGGATCACCATCGCTTTTGTTGAGTAACAACCACTACTCGGTCTTGTAGTTTGCCTGTGACTAGAGTTTGTGATAAGCGTGTGTTTTTGATGGACGTGTATGAAAATTGCCGCGTACAGTCTAGGCCTACATACCTAATTTTTTTTCAGATTCTACAGTATTTCCAGGAGGAAAATTTCGGACACCGAAACTCTATACTCCCTTCATTATACCCGTGTCTATATGACTGCTGCTGCTGGTGGTGGTGGTGGTGGTGGTGGGTTTGCACGAAGCGACTGAGCATCAATGTCATTTGCCCTGTCCTACTAGACTGTTCTATGAAATAAACATTGAACTACATTTCAAAACACATTCACTGTATTTGGTATTTTGAAAATATATTTGTAATTCCAGCGGGTTCTTTTATGTACATACGTCTCATTTTAAAATTATGACGTGACACGTGTTTAATGAACTTTTAGATCCCTGCCCGTTAAGTTGAGACTTAGTGTTAGCGGTCGTGCGGTTACGTAATCTGACGCATTGTGGCGGATTGTAGTGACCTACCTGTGCAATGCAATTCATAGCTCTTATATAAACTATTACAGCATGCATGATTCTGATTTATTGGCAAATATGTGGCAATATTTCATATATACTATGGTGTTACATTTTAGGCCCAGCTATTCTCTCCCCACTCTTTTCAAAGTAGGGGGTATTTACTCGGTATTTGCACATTGTCTCAAACAATATGTTAGAAATCCGAGTGCGTATTCAAATACAGAGGCCATGGTTGCTTTCATGGCATTGTTTCCATAATAAGCTTTCACTGTTGACATGCTCTAATACTGATTTTAATTTTCGGCTGTTGTGTTTGTCATTGATTGCTTTGTAGGGGATTTTAATCGGACTGTGAACAAATCTTGAAAGGCAGTGTCGTGTTAAGCCTTATTGACTTTATTTTATACTTCCTATTCATTATCCATCCCTGTATATCTCCCCATGGAATATTTTTGAATCTCTGTTTGACATATTGAAATTGAAATACTGCGTTATCATCAGAACGTTCTGAGGTATTATTATTATTATATTTTTGTAATTACCGTATTTGTATATTTATCTATTTTATTTGTTTGTTTATTGTTTATTTAATATTTATTTGTTTGTTTATCCCTAGTAGGTACTTCGTTCACGTTATTTACAATCAACATAAAAATTGCCTCAGCTTTGTTGATAAAAGTGAGAAATTTGAGAGAATTCGCGTTTCTGTCGTGAACTTTATTCATTTCTGGTTCCCGTTATTGAAGTATGTTGCAAAAATGGATGACCCGTGTTCATGATTTCGAAATTAATGGTCATGTAAAACTACAAGCTTTCTTTGTTGAACGTTATGGAATTGTCATTTTCTCCTGACTATTTCTGTATTTTAACGCCAACTGTTTTTCTTGAGTGGCAGATAGGAAAAAGATGGGACGGAGTCCTTTCATCCTACCTTTAGGTCGAGAGGAACGCTTGCATATATTTGATAGTTATGACATAAAAACAACAGTGTCCCTTTTTATTACACTACCCACTTCCGTAAGTGCGTGCGTTGAGGGGCTCCAGAATGCCGAAAATCTTCAACATTTCATTTTTACGTCACATTAAGTTACGGAACCTTATTTTTCTTCGCAGCTAATTCCTAATGCTACTTTCTCACAATCATGCGTCCTATTAGTAAACCCTCTAATGTACAATAGATTTTTATTTTCCTCTCTATTTTTCACTTTATTTCTCTCCAGAGTTTTACTTTTCTAGTGGCGATAGAAAAATGCTAGGAGTCTGGTGCCCTATTGGGCTCCTTTCGCTGCGATGTATGATGGCTTTATTTTTTATTAATTTAATTAAGTTCTTCGGTGAATAGTGATTTCTCCCTCAATGCATTAAGTATAATGCATTTGAGGGAGAAGTCGTCCTTTGACTTCATACTTTCGTGAGGTAATTAATTAATTGCTTTATTAAGAAAGCAAAACAAGTGTTGCAGTGTCCGAACGCACGTCGTCCTTAAAACAAATCTGTCCCCGTTTTCTCAGCTAGCGGGAAAAAAAACTTTCTAGTTTCTCCCTAAAATGCATTTATTAATATAAAGATCTCATTTCTTTCAGAACTTTGCAACATACAGAGCTGAAATCTTTTAGAAGTAATTCCTCTTTATAGTCTAGGCCTATGTGTTATATTTTAACTCAGCCGTTTTTTTTCAAGATTTACTTTAGTTTGTTTCTTTCCAGACGGAAATGTTCATAAAAATGCTTTAAAAATTCTTTTTAAAAAATCATAAAAGGAAGGAAAGAAGTTTTGCAGTTTAACATGAACGTTACTCTCGCGATCATGAGCCACGGGACCTTCTTTTTACGTAGAATCCGTACCATAGGACATGGCATTTCACTTTGACCGCTACGCCCCCTAGAAAAATCATAAAATTAAAAAAATAGATTTCTTTCAAAACGCCTGTGTTAAAGTAAGGAAGGGGCTGATTACCTCGTAGTTCCGCCCCCTTAAAACAACAATAACTAACTAAAGTAAGGAGAGGCGGCTTCGGTGGCGTAGTTGGTAGCATGCTGAGCTTCTATGGCCAAGATCGCCGGTATAAATCTGGCCGAAGATGTCGGATTTTTTAAGAGCGTTAAAAATTCCTCAGTATGCCTTCCTTCGGAGGGGAAGTCAAACCGGCGGGCCCATGTCATAGATTTATGGCATGTAAAAGAACCTTCCACGAACTACAATTGTGTAGAGCTAAATTTGTAGGTTAGAGTTGATAAACGCTCGATTAAGTTCCAACGTTCGTCGCCAGGTGCCGGTTGTGGTGGTATCTAGTAGCCAACTTTACAGCTAGGTGTCGTTGACGGTATCATTTGGTAGAAAAAGTAGGAACTACTACTTTAAATTGATCGTCTGCAGTCCTTGCCTGAATTACAGAGAACACACACTAATACAGCCATCACAATTAACACCGGTTATCAGACAGATCTACACACACCCAAACCACACGGGGCTACATGACCGCGTTGTTGCAGCTCTTAAACTGAGGTACCAACCAACCACCAACGAAAGTAAGGAGAGAGCTTTAAGGAACATCCGTGAAATATTTCAAATAGTCCCTGTTAGTAGTGTCTGAGAAAATGGTAAATAAAAAGTTGAAAAATAACATGGACAGTTAGGACATTCTGGAGCCCATCGCTCCACAATGGGTGGAATTCCGTTGCTGTAAGCATACTTGCTGAGTACAGCTCACACTAACTCCAGTCAAATGTTGGGTCGAAGGGCACTTGTCCTAATGAAAATGAAAATCCACAGCCTGCTTCCAGTCTCCGACCGGGTCAGGAATGGAATGAATGAGGCCCCGATCTAGCGGCGAGGATATGGACTGTGCCGGCTGCCGAGGCCTGACGCACTCCTCTGGGGCAATGATTAAATGAATGACAGATGAAATGAAATGATAGTGGAGAGTGTTGCTGGAATGAAATTTTGACAAGGAAAACCGGAGTACCCGGAGAAAAACCTGTCTGCCTCCGTTTTGTCCAGCACAGATCTCACATGGAGTGACCGGGATTTGAACCACGGACCCAGCGGTGAGAGGCCGGCGTGCTGCCGCCTAAGCCACGGAGGCTTACTTGTCCTAATATTAGATTCAAATAATTGTACACAACTACCCACTCTGCTCTACTGCAGATAGCACAACACAGAATTGCAAATTACACACGTGAAGCTAATGAAGCAACAACAACTCTTACATTGAAGTTCCCTTTATAATATGATGTTTTGTTTCTCGTTCCTCCATCGAATCCGGTGAGATCATATGGGCCTGCAGAACAGTGTGTAGGCACGTGCACGTCGAGTTTGCGTGACCTGATATTAATCTCATGCTCTCTCTGTGTGTGTTAAAACCTCAACATTTACATTATCATAAGTTGAGTAATTGCCAAAAACTTAACATGCATACGCGCCAAGAAGTCCCTAGCCTCCTGTTTTGTTCGTGTTAACATGAACGAATACATTACACTTTTTTGTTTGCTCTGGAGAATTTAATTTTTAACACGGTAGTATGTAAATTTTCTCCCCCACCTTATTAATTTCTTTTTATAATTTTCGTAAGGCTTGTATGTTTGTCGTAAACTTTCTTGAAGTTCCTGTAAGGGACACCGGGATTGAGTTTCCAAATTTCTGTAATTAATAATGGATTTCGTTTTAATTTCGCACACGGAATTCTCAAATCAATCGAGTATGCCACTAACTTAAACATTATTGTTCAGTAAGTACGGTATTGTTTTATTTTTAAATTAAATTTTTCAAATGCTCCTTGCGTCAGACAACTTAAGGTAGATCAGTTACCATGACTTGATGTGTTATTAGTACAAAATCAAACTTTATTAATGATTTTAAGTCGATATGTATAATTTTTTGAGAAAATAAAATAAAAAAACTGTAGCTGCTTGGGTTCCCCAAGATGCCTTAGGCACAGCATACCCCTTAATCCTTGTTAGGACAATTCATTAAACATTCTTTTTACAATTTAAAATCGAGTGTTACTTTCTTATCAGAATTGTCAGGTGTTGGCACTCTTGTAACGGTTTCATCCTCCAGTTACCTGATTGAATAATGTTTAATTGCAAAACTAATAACCCCACACTGAAACAATTACTTGAAGCTATAGATGAATTTAAATAGAACGCACCGACAAATTTTCAATTATTGCTCCTAAACGGATGAACAAAGAGCACATTTTGTCGCAAAAATATGAAACTGAGAAAAATGCAATTTTATGAAGATATGATGATGATGATGATGATAATTGTTGTTTTAAGGGGCCTAACATCTGGGTTAATGGCCCCTAACTATTTTATGAAGATATGCATGGACGGGTGGCGACTTGACCGCATGCTCGGTAGGATGGTCACGATGTCCCTGTCCCCGAATGAACCATTGATATATCGTGTGAAATTGAATGCATCTCAAATCCTGCCAGCCTCCAATCCGAAACACCCGTGATCAAGCAGCAAGGTTAATTAATGTTGACATTTTACAATAGTGTAAGTAATACATACTACCTCGTGGTGCAGTAGGCCTAGATAGTGTTGCGGCTCTCACCTCTGAGGTCCCGACTCGGCCAAGAATTTAAAAGTCTTGATATGGTCTGGTACGGGGTCTCCCAGCCCCGTGATGCCGAATGGGAACCTTCTGGATGCTGTAGGGGGAGGGGGAGGAGGAGGTGGAGGAGTGGAAACAATTGGCCACCCTGCCGAACTCAAACTCCGTCACCGGGTTAGTGATTCCTTGACGCAGTCAAGGACTCTGATGGGGTCCCGTTCGTACCTTGTGGATATGTGACTCTGATTCATGAGTATTACATAGCGTAGTATTGAAGCTCGAAGATTATTTTATTCCCCATTAGTGAATTTTTCTGTGTCACGTCGTGCATGCGGACGTGTGTAGTGCTTTTCTTTTTCTCGCTGACGTAGTCTATTCTGGTAGGTCTTCTTGGATTTACAGGCGAAGTTCTTTGAAGAGGGTTGTGATGTAGCTTATGACAAAGCACAGATCATATCGACTCATCTGTTAAATCAGAGAAGGGTGTATGTGGGGGTGCTGGAGTTGCTAGATTAAATACTTCTAGAGAAGTGAGAAATGAGAGGGTGGTGAAAAAATTAAGGTGGGGAATAATGTGTCGGAGAGGGAGGGGAAATTAATTCCCCCTGCCACGCGGGTCGCCTGGGCTTGGTGCGGCGCGTCTGCCTGCCTGCCTGCCCACTACAAGAATGAGGGGAAGTAATAAGCTTCACTTTAACTTATTTTCCCTTGTAATCCCCCTTTGCTCTACTGACACCGAAATGAGAGTTTTGTGTTTCTAGATTGTATTAATATGTGCTGACAATGCTATGATTCAAGGCATTTATTGATAGTCTATTTAGGTGAAATAGGTGTGTGTTGGTGGTCGCTGCTTTAAATGATGGCACTACCTCACTCAAGTCGCCTTGTTGAGGTTGATAGAACAGAAAAACAGCAATAATATTCGCATCTACTGTACCTTTTGTATCCGACTCTTACCTCAAAAGCCTCGGGATCAATTTCCGACGATGCCTAGAGATTTAATTTTGATATCTCAGCCTTATGAAGACAAATGAGGAGGAGTCTCATTCTCTCCTTAGACAACCTAAAAGTCGTTTTCTGTCTTTCCCCACTTCCATTCCAAGCAAATGTCAGAATTTAAAGCCATACTTCGTGCCTCTTCTTCAATCCTAGTATCAAGGTTATGGGACTGATTCTCACATGCATGTGCACCGGACTGATGACTGCGGTACTCCCAAGTGACTACGTAGTACTACAATATTTGTATCCGCTGTTCTAAAGCCCAAATCACTCATTTTGTTACTTTTTTGTAGTAGATAATTTTACAATTTCGTTTTATAAATACACACATTGGTCGGATTTTCCATATCATTCTTTTCCTAAACTGAGAGTAGGAGATCTCTTGTAGTGGGAATATCTCTGTATGACGAGAAATTGGCAACAACTCCTCATACAAATGGAGAGGAAGTGTGCATTAGCAGCTGCTAGCCTTGCCCCATGTGCCGCGCGCCATTAGCACCCCATTGAGTCCCCACTTGCAATAACAGGCGCAGGTGATTTGGAATTGAAAGCCTACTGTGATTTCAAATGGAATCCTCCAAAACTTGCTCGGTGCTCTTGCCTTTGCTCTTTGTTTTGATTGCATAACGGTAGAACATGCTTGTTGGTGCGTTTACAGGGAAGTGCGAGTAAACTGCAGTATTCTCACAGCTGTTACATCGATACTTCTGAAGATCCGCTGTAATTATGATTTGCAATCCTATCGATCACTCGGACAGCTTCGAGAAGAAGCATAGCCCAGCAGGTTAAGTCACGCACCACCACTTCATTGGGGCACTGCAATTCCCGATATCCGAGGTTCGAATCCCGGCGTTTACATGCCCGCCCCAATTGTGTTTTTTCCACACTCGATTCAAGCAAATGTCTGGATTGTACTTTTTCTTTGTTAATGCTGGTGAACTTGTCCGAATCTTACAGTCCAATAAGTTCAGTTCCACCCACTAGTACCGTCAACAAAATAACAGGATAAAAATTCAATATACGAAGAAGTACACCGGACTGATGACCAATATGTCCTTAGTACTTAAAATAAAGCCATGGCAGCTAAACTCCTGAAGTGAGTATCAATTCAATTTTGTGGGATTTACCGAATTTGATCTCAGATCACTGATAAACTTTCACTGTTCGTCTATTCCGTCACACTCATTGATGCTGAATATACTGTATGGTAATTAACGATCGAAAATGAAAATGAGCTGAACGCCCTTTATTCTCATTGGGAATTATTAAATAGAAGTTAAATATTGCTCCGATTAAAATTAAAAATGTAACTTGACCAGTAGTAGCTTTTGAAGTGGGGTGAAGTGCCTGTTCACGCAAATTGTACTAAAATTATTGTGAAAATAAATTGATGACTTTTTCATTTAAATACACATTATTCCAAAATAATTTAATTAAAAAGTTTAAAATGCTTTAGTGGTTCTATGCATGAGCTAAAATCAATTCGATCATTGTCAGGTCTCGTGTACTTACTAGGTATACTACGACATAATATTCGGAAATCTGTCATAAGTTGCTGGCATTAAATAAATATTAACTCGAGTGCAGTAATAGCTAAATGAAGTATCATAATGGAATTCCCATTTTCATGGTCTCGTGTGTTCGTAATCGGGCCTGTGCGCATAATATTCTATTTAATTATTGTTGCTTGTACGAGGTGCATCCCGTATAGTGAAAGTTTCGTGTTCATTCAAATAAAACAGACCTTGCCCATACTAAACTTGTTGAAAATTTGTTCGTTTTACCCTTCGTCATATGTTCTTGTTCAGTCGTAAACTTAAGAAAGAAAATCCTAACGAGGCATCTTTAGCTCAGCTACCCGATGTAGATCTTCTGAGATGAAGCCTTCTAGGTGATCTACTCTACTACGTTTGACGTATTGTGTGTTCTATCTAACCGAGAAACCGGAACTATGAGTGGTATTTAATTAATTGTGTCTTGTGATCATCAAATGTGATACGAAAGATCTTTTAATTACCGATATTGTACTACTCGGACTGCGGCCATAAACATTCCAAATTCTCGGTCAAGATTCGAACCTGCAATCTAGGGACCATGAATCATACACCTACCACTGGTCCACGGAGTAAGCAGACATGTTATTAGGTCTTAGTAATTTAAAGAACGAATGTCTGTACGTATACGGCAAAAGGTAGGGTAGTCAGTTTTCCTCCCTCCCTACTTCACTATGTTGATTTGGTGTCGTCCTTGCTTTACTTGGGGTTGAGACATCTTGGTCATCAGCTCATAGTACTTGTCTGTTATTTTAATTATTAGGGTTTCTGAGTCATCGACGCGGCATTAGACTGGAGTGAATGGTAAAATACGGGAGAAAACCACACTCAGGAGGACCGCTGTCAGTGCCGGGATTTGAAACTCGAACCCAAAACTGGCAGCCTCTCAGTTCAGTTGTGGAGCGTACTTCATTATGATGTACGCTGAATGCAAATAAACTTAACTTGAGGTGCAGAATGTATGTCGTGGACAAATATGGTAATACTATATTTAAATGAAATGAGGTGGTGGTGATAGTTATTTTAAGGGGTGCACCATCTTGGTCACTGCCTCGTAGTGTAGGTAGGAGATAAAATAAAATATCTGACCCCTTGAAACAGAGGGAATTAAGAAAGAAAATGCAAGGGTCAATTAGGGTAGAAGATTGAAAGGCAATCTAGGTCTCGGATACTATCGGGGTCGGAAGGAAAAAAGAGTTTACCATACGAGGTTGACTGGGAACATGAAAAGAGAGGAGCCTGACACAAATAAGTGCTCGGCTGGGGTCTTTTGGTCGCCAATCCACGCTCTACCAGTTGTGAGTCCCTGGTAAGGGAAATTATATAAGGTTTTGAGATTGTTTAAATTTATTGAGATGTTTTAAATATGGCCGCCTCCGTTCGTTAACTGCTGTATTGTGATCGTGTAAAATATAAGCGCTTGGCATGAGTAAGTTTCGATTTTATGAACGTTAGACTATATTACTGTAAATTGCATTTCTTCTTTACACATGTTGAAATAATTAAGTTGTTATCTGGAAATGCCCAAGTGCAAATATCGACACGGGTTCACAGAAAAAAGAAATCAATAAATATAGCAAAGTATTTAAACGTCTAAATCTCACAGGATTTGAAAAATTGGCAGTAAACGTTTGAATTTAAGTAGAATACCTTCCAATTAAGAAACTGTTGTCTTCTTTTCGGAAAATGTCTCATAAACCCCTGAGAATTGTGTGTTCTTTTCATTACGTAGTGTGCAATTGAGTGCAGATTTTTTTCATCTCTCTGTGGATTTTTGTCCATGCCACTTGGACGGAGTTGCTGGCCTCAGCGTATACCCCCGCTTTCTTCTCATGCATGGGTAGCCATTACAATTTGCACATACACATCCGGAAATTGTGTAACAGTGTTTTGTATATTAGCCAAAGCCGTCTTGTGTGGCAGGTCAGGCGTTGTTTCACGCTAGTTTAACTCCGGGCCAACAGATCGACAACAGCCGTATGATACACGTTTCGCGTGTGCACTTTTATTGAACTGGTCGAGTTTAATGTCGCCTTAGAAGTAGGTGAAGCATATGATATGGATATTACTGAACTTGTTTATCAAGTTAATGTAGTCACACGGCGAACTTGTGAGAGAAGAATTGGATACAATTTTGAACGTTTTTCTCCAGAAGCAGTAGTATTATGCGTGATTCATTGGTTCAAGTTTTAAATTAGTAGGCCTAAGTGGTTTTTAGGGTCTTACTTCTTTTGATTATCCCTCTAATTTTGTCCTTTATATTACTCCCGGTCGGATTTGTTCCAGTCGAGTGCACTAATCATGCGTATACTCATATCAAAACTTGCAGTAAATTTCTTTACAATCCCTTTTATGTATTTAACAGTCTTATAACATTTGATGTTTAAACTTGATCTAAGGCGTGTTTTGATGTTAATATGGTGTCATAGCTTCATATTTCGTTATACATGGTTGGTTTTTCGAATACTTTGTGTCATGTTCATTACCAAAAGTATTGATATCTCTCTATTTCTACCTAACTGTCAATTGATATTGATACTCCAGTTGTTATAGCGTAATCTATACGGTTTTAGGTACTGTTTATGAAAAGTGAGGAAATATGCACTGAAACGTCTCGTATGGTTTCAATAACAATGGGCCTTGTGGTATCTTACGACTGATTCTCGAATACCAGCTCTTTATTTGAGGTTTGATAGAATCATTATCGCATTATATGTGTTCTGAGAGTGTATGTTACTCTTCATTTGTTTCTTGGTCTGTAAATTTCTTCATTTTAATGCAAATTTTCCGCTTGTCTGAAATTTGAAATTCATTTTATGCTTTAGGCTAACAGGGAAAAAGTGAATAAGTAAAAATAAAACACAACTTTTCAGTCGAGACAAATAACTAAGGGGGTGGATGTTGTTGAAATTTCATCGTCTTTCTCTTCACTGTAAAATGATGCCCGATGGCGTAGATATCCATCCTGCCTTATGGTGAAAGGAAATAATAGACCTGGATTTTTTTAGCCAATTCCCAATATCCGTTCCTCATAAATACGGTAACTATTTGTTTCCTTAAGAATGCTACATTAGGCACTTTAAATTGTTGAACTTTCATAAGACATCTACACACGTATTGTACATACTGAAAAAAGTTGTGTTTTAAAGAAGTTTGTCGCTTGTCCCTGTCTCCCTAGAATAACTCTGTAGCCTATTCGCGTGTTCCCACAACTCTCATTTCCCTTAATCCCGTTGCAGTTTTGTTTGTGTTGAGTGTCCGTATCTTGTATCTGAATTTGTTCTTCGGGGCGAGCTGAATGTAGCATCTTGTCTGCCTGGACCATATATGGTGTATGCTGACGCGCCAATTGTGTCGTGTGCGCTACTCAGTTGAAGTCCATGAAAAGATGATAAACCCAGCGGACCGGCGAGTAGGGCCCGCCTGCCTGCCGCTTTAGATTAAACTCGTTAACAATTAACGTTTGTCTGCCGTTTGCCGACTGACGTGGAAAGAGCCGCAATGCATTGTAAATGACTTCACCGGCAATGTTATTTATTCATTTGCGTGTTTATTTATTTACTAATTTATTTATTTATAGTCGTTACAGTCTGCCTTGGAAGGTGTTCTGTTTCGCTCTTCTCGGCCCTTGGTATTGGCAGTCGTGTCTATAGTAAGGTAGTGATGCTCTCGGGAGCGCTCCACCGACCGACTTGTATCAGTTTAGTTCTGATTTATTACTGTCGACAATCGTGTCACGTTTACTCTTTGTTGGGTTTAATATTGATCTTTAAAGAGAAGTATTTCAGAACTTCTATGAATTATTCTTACTCTGTTCGAAGGTCTTTGACCGCCAACATGACACCGTTTTCTTTTGTTTTGGAAGGTTTTAAATTTTAAATCAGTTCTTTGTTGTGGTAATATCGAAACAATATTCTAGCAAACTTTATTTGTTCTGTGTCCGTTATTGTAAAAAGAATTACAAGGTTTGGCATCGAATAAAAACGTTGTGAAGTGGTTGGAATTGGAAACTGCTTAACCTCTGATGCAACTCACAATTCCTAACTACAGTACACTAGACAGGTCCGTACAAACACTCTTTTGGGGTTCTTTCTTTCTTTCTTTCTTTCTTTCTTTCTTTATAACGTGAACTTATTTTATTGAATCTCGGCGTTTATTTTCTACAAAGAAAAGTTTGGGGTACGGTACTTTTTAAATCATATTATTATTATTATTATTATTATTATTATTATTATTATTATTAGACTATATTCGGTTGGCAGGGCGAGAGAATGCGACCATAAATTCGTAAGTGTCAGAGTAAAACAATTCAATAACGTATGTAGCCTGTACATGTAATATAATGTTGACGTCTTTGTCTCAGGTTCCTTGACAGCTTCGATTTTCGCAGTCTTAATTCATACACTTGTTTAGAATATATGCTTGAACCATCAGGTTATTGTGATTGTATTGACATTGAATTCGTCTTGAAAATATTGTGCAAACCGGATCGCTTTGACTTACAATCTGTGTACGCGAACTTGACTTGGCGTTCCCCCTATCCCCTCCCCTCCATACATTGATCCACCTCTGTCTTACACATACAGTACTATCTTACGACACGCTGCAGTGTGACAACTGCCTGCTGTTATTCGTGATCACAGTATACCGTATGGATTACTCATCACTAGTATTTGTGGATTTTTGCATTTTAAAATCCAATATTTTCCATTTTAAATTCTGAATTTAGTATTTTGTAAAATATATAAATATTTTAGGAAAATTCCAATCCTTTTATTGTTCTTATGAAGGTACAGTATACATCTCTATATTATTTAAAATTTGTGAATTGTTTTGGTAATCAAAATTGTCGCTTTCATTTCGCAAAAGAAACGAATCATTTCGCATTTTATCGCTAATTGAATGCCACTGATATTCAGACGCGATGAGTTTTGGAAAAATGTCGCATGTATCGCAAGTTAAACCTTAGTAGTTTCACTACTCCTTTAGAATTGCAGTCTAATATTATTTTACCCTACCCACCACCATAGAAATATAATCCTTACATTAAACAGTGCTTCCTGTTCATCTGGACAGTATTCAGTTACTTGCAAAGGGGTTAGTGACCAGCGACGAGGAAAGATACGGAGCGGAAGAATCGCTGTATTTTTCCAAACTCTTAAGGACCCTTATAAACACATAAAAAATATAAAAAGGCAACTGAACGACGTTTGTGATTTAGAGCAGTGTATTTTTATAGTGCATTATGCAACGAGCCTATAATGGCTATAATTAAGACACGAGTATGTTTATAAAACGAGCGTATGTGAGTTTTATAATTTCCATACGAGTGTCTTAATTACCATTATACGCGAGTTGCATACGACTGTTCATGTTCGACGATAATTATAACTTTGTTATATGTTAAATATTCATAAATATATGTTCAGTCACTAGAATTTTGTGATCGGGTGCTGCGCTGGGTAGTATATCTCTGTTTTCCAAGCTCTCTGGCCGACCGACGCATGCGCTCTGTGTGCTTCAATGCCATATGTTCAGATTGTGCACCAGTATTCAGTAAAACTGTCACCGAAGTCGTTTGGAAACAACGCGCTGTGTAGAAATTGAATTTGGGGATATTAAGGTACAGTGCAATTTCTTGTCTCATATTCACCAGTTTATTTACGCGAACATATGGACGGTGCACTTTCGGTAATTTATATAGACATGTTGGATTTTGAGCGCATGCGCGAAGGTATCCTTTTCTAATTGGTCACACAACTGTTTCTTGAGCTCTGATTGGTGGGAGAAACTGTTTCATAATGAAAAATAGTGTAATAATGAGCCTCATTATGGTACAGTTTTCTGACACATAATAGTCAGGGTCGAACATAAAAGTATTGTAAATGGTACTGGCTTTGCTACCTTACACGTTTACATTATCGAATTATTGTATTTTGGTCGTTATACGGTATTGGAAAATGGAAAATGAACACATCTAAAGAAGTGACGTAGAAACATCATGGGGCAGTAAAGGCATTGAGTCAAAGCGTCGTGCTGTGGAGGGAATATGAATAACGTACTGGACATGAAAACATTGAACCCATAACAAGTGTATTTTATTTGCTGAACGAATGGTCTGTTGTTTCTAACATCATACTGTGTAAGTAAACATTACAATGTTACTAAGACAACGTCAACGGGCACAATTCGTGCAAATAACGGAATTTCAGCGAAATCTTATTGTGGGTCTGCTAGAGGCTGGATAGTCCTTCCGAAGAAATGCCCAACACGTTGCATGTGAGGTGTCTGCTGTGTATCAGTAAGTTGGTGCTGGTGGTCCACGGAAGGTGCACATGCTTGTCACTCTGGATCCGGACGGCAGCGGCATACAGATTGGCGTCTGAACCGCCGCATCAGACGTGTAGCCAGATTGATCGCACGGCGGCTACAGCACAAATTAGGACCTAAGTTGCTCCCTGAGTATCGGCTAGGACTAACTGGAGCCGTTTGTTGGAAGCTGGGCTACGATTAAGGGTGGCGCTCGCCAGGGTTTCCTTCACACCTCGGCACCGTGCCGCTCGCCTCCGATGATGTTGCGAAATACTCAACAGGAGGGATGGATGACACAGAGTTGTGTTTGGTAATAAAAGCTGATTGATTCTGACTTGGCGTTAGTGGTGGTCGTTTGCGAGTCTAGCATCGACCAGGAGAGTGACAACCAGAATGTAAATCGCCACGACATACAGAACCAACTCATAGCTCCATGGTGTGGGGAACCGCAGCGTACAATGACCACACTCCTCTGCCGTTTCTTGAGGTAGGACAGTGCAGGCTACATCCAGAAGATCACCCAGCCCATAATGGTGCCAATCGTACATCAAGGATTGTGCTCTTCCAGCATAACAATGTCCGTGCACACACTTCTCACGTTAACCAACTTGCTCTCCAAGATGTTCGTCAACTGGCCAGCCTGATAACCACACCTGTCCCCATTGAGTATGCGTAGGACGTGAAGGGACGGCGTGTCTGCATGTTCGGAAACATCCCCTGATCGCTTGCGACAACAGGTGGAGTTAGTATGGAATACTATTTCCCAATATGATATCTGACACCTCTATGTTCGTCTTTAAGCACGATTGCAGGACTGCATTGCAGCTAGAAGAGCTTATACAAGATATTGGACCTCGCGGCGCCTTAAATCGCTCACCGCGACCGCGAAGAGGTGCTGTAGCAAGTCCGGAGATAGAAGGTTCGAATCCAGCATCTGAGAGTGGCTTTTCGTTCACGTTTCTATCCACACTTCCTGCAGGCAAATGCCGGGCTAGTACCTTGTTTCAAATCCCCATCTCCAATCGTAACGATAGAATCATCACAGAAACATAGGATATCAGACAAATTCAATACACACAGAAGTACTCGGGGCTGATGACCAAGCTCCTAAACCGAATTGACAACAAGATACTGAACTTTAGATCTAAGGCAGTCTGTCCGTAGGTGTGATAATATATACAGCTTACGACCTGTATAATATTTGAATAAAACTGCATTTAAGCGGGGCCATTTGTTCAGGGTGTTCATATTTCATTTCCCCTAGTGTATATCCTTTCTTGACTTCTCTCACAAATTTATGTGCAACTGTCCGGGTGATATGAAAATAGAACTGTACAAGCTCAGTGACATAAAATCAGACGTGGTTAATTTCTGATGTAAATAACTTGAAAGAAACACTTCCGACATTTCATTGGGATGCTCTGAAGACGGTTTTCCTTATCTATTGTACGTTGGTGAGTAGCTTATTTCAAAGAAAATTATCAATCTAAAACAAATACACAGATAAACGGTATCCATTTTGAAATCCTCATAGATTGTTCTAAATTTTAAACTTAGTAAGTACAATTTGGGGAACGATAAACATCGTTATAATGTTAACTGTTGTTGTTATTTAGAAACACCCCTTGGTTTTGAGATTTTGAATGTGTAATCAGTTAACAATTGCATTTATTTTTCAAGAGAAAAGAATGAGAGATTGAAATACAGCAAGTCTCTGGATTTGTTGCAAAATTGTGATAATCTTCCAAATTATTCATGCATCTAGTGAAAGTAAGAAGTAAGGGAGAGAAAACTTGGCAGGGTAGTTAGTAGTTGTGGATATGTTGCGGGTGACAGCTGATACGTAAGGAAGGAGGCAGTGGGCCCCACCCATGTGTGCGCCTGCCCGCGGCAGCACCCCTCTGCACTTGTTAATGTATGCCACGGAGGGGAGCAAGTAGCACTAGCGGAGGAGAGGAGCGAGGCGAACAATGGGCTGTATCACGAGTGCTACTGAGAAGCCTTATTGATTTTATCCTGGAGGCTCGAAAGGGGTAGTAGTAGGGTTGCCACCAGGCGCGAGAGGCGATGCAATGATGCACACTACTACGAGGACACCATTAACACTTGCCTTCCATATGTTCTAGTTGGACGTCTGGCCTATAAAGTTAGCCACTTGAGTATGGAGAATACTATTTTAGTTGCTTTATTTACATACGAACCAACAACAGAAATTATATCGACATTGTTGTAAATCGATCTATAATGCATTGCGTTGTCTGAATTCATTCATCCTGTCAAACGTTTAAAAAATTCAAATTCTCTTTCTAACGAAAAGCTTGAAGTAGAACATTTCAATGTGATCCTCTGTAAAATGTAGTCACTAAAATACCATCCACTCGAGCACGATTCGAGCTTCCAGTCATGGTCTTGGAAGGCCAACTGTTACACAGTCTGCACTAGACAAACCGTGGACTGATACATAGTATATTAGACCTATTTTCAGTCTTGGGGTCGACAACTTATGTACCGGTATATACTAAAACACACTGCCGGTATAGATAATGGAAATTACATACCCAGGAAGGAAGTTTGGTTTGACATTTTAGGTGTAGCAAGTGAGTAAGCGATTAAGTTTTCAGCCCATTTGAATTGCTTGTAAGGCAGGTCCCTTATGATAGATACCAGTTAACCAATCCCACAGGACCATGAAGAAAAAGAGGCAGCAACTGTGCCACCTCACGTTACTTCTCACTGAGTTGGTAATTCTTTTTCGTGAATGCCATGGCCTTACTTTCCGCGGGCCCACCTAGCTTAGATATACTAGAATTGGATTTTTACAACCGCATAGGTTAGATATTTTAATTCTCTACCTTCCATTTAAATATCATGTGCCTTCTGTGCAATATATGGCCTAATAACTGTAAGCTTCCATTAGTAGCCTATCGAGATTAATCTCACGAGAGCAATGATGGCTCAAAGTCGTCTTTGGTGGCATCTCGACTCTGTCTCGACCAAAGCGATTGTCTACCTTGCATCCAAATTCGTGCTGGAGAGATCGAGGACGGCTACTACCAGATATTATGGTTTGGGGTGCTGTGTGCTGCAATGTGAATTTCATGTAGCACTTGTGAGTTCTCTGCGGTTTGTCGATAAAGACAGTCAATTCGATGATTGTCTACCTAACATCTAAGTTTGAACAAGGACTTCATTGATTTATGTACAGTAATATAGGAGACCCAGGGAAACATAACATCATTATTGCATCATTAATATTGATAATAATTAATAATGATGGCCTCTGTTACGTCCCTTTAACTGCTGTGGTTTTAGAGACTCCGGGGTGCTGTAATGTACCAGTATACAGTATCTACGAAAACGAGTTATGGAATTTAAACACTCTTAAATGGCATTGAACTGAGCCTGATTCGAACCCGCAATCGTAGGTTTTGAAAGTCAACTCAACCTGTCTATCATTGGATCAGTGTGCAGCCCTGTTCCTGTTTGTCGAAATAATGCTCATTAATTCCTAATGTTGCTATTTCCATGTTGAGTGTTGTTCTGTATGATGGCACTGAAGATGTGTCCAAAACATGAAAAAGAATCGGACAATGTTCTAGTGTCGTTGCCCACGTTACAATCACACTGTTACGGTGTGGAACGGAATGACCCTACCCAGCATGTTTATGTGATGGTGTTCACCGATCGCTGTACTACATTCTCTGTAGCACTTGTAGACAGTTAATCCATTGCTGTCAACGAATGTAATTTTCTGCGCATTTGCTACGAGTGCTCAGCTGCGTTCCATTTCCCCTTCGCAACTGGGTGGTTTGGATTCCATCACATAAGCGTCATCTTGTACCGCTCAACTTTTATCACTTGCATATCGCACAGTTACTTGTGATATAGGCTACATTACTTCTTCATTTAAAATACCTTCATCCATAGCTGAAGCGAACATGAATACCTCTGCCTTGGTACTTACCAGCTCGTAGTGTGTGCAGGATTGTTTCCCGATAGTCTTGTAATTTTTGGCATTATGGAGGCATCTACTGTATTATTTCTGGAATGGTATGTATTTAGCATTATCTGTGATGGCTAGATGATTGATAGATGAATATGCTATTAATTTTCGTTATAAGGCTTGATTTACTCCGCTGAGTGAATCAATTGTAATTGATGTGGCAATATTATTATCTGTGATGGTGCTGATAAGGGTTGAAGATATTGGAGTACATACCAACTAGTTAATTGCTCCACGGGACGTAATGGTGCAGTGGCCAAGATGCTCGTCTCCCACCAAGGTGCACCGGGTTCGATTCCCGATTAACACACGTGGGATGTTATGCCATTTTTTTTCTTTGGTGGTTCAGAATCCTCGTTAAATGGATGATCGGTGTCGCAAAGCTACGAGTTTCCTTCTCTTTAATTGCTCAAAACTGGCTTATACATTATATTATCTTTTAAGTGTGCCAAGCAAAGAGTTTTGAGTGTGGCCCGAGGTTCGAATCAAGGGTTTGACAGTGACCATCCCGAGTGTGGGTTTTCCTCAGATTTTATTCTTCATACATGCTTGTATTCACTCCAGAATGCTGGGTGCCTTGTTTCAAAGCAAGCCGTTTCTTGTATGTGGATTTAAGTTTCACGATCATAAGCCACAAGACCTCATCCCAAGCACTGGATGTGACGATTCAGTTCAAAAATCTCACATTTATTCACCGGGAAGCGAAGCAGTTAGCTGTAACAGCCCCTCCCCCAAACGAACGTAATTATGCACGTTACAGAGAGTACACTCTCTTAAATATGAGGCTGATAGCGTGTTGTACCAACACCACCTATATACAGGCCTTTGCACTGAATTGAAAATAAGCAAGATGGCGGATACCGAAGGCAGAAGTTTGTAATCATACCTTTGTTGTTGTTTTTGTGCGATTTATTCAGTTTTTTGCTGTAAAATATGGTTTACAAGTGTTGTGTGCCGAAGTGCAGGGGGAATTATGATCATGAGAATAAAGTTCGAGTGTTTAAGTTCCCCGAAGAAGAGAATTTGAAGAAACTTTGGATATCAGCTATTAAACGAGAAAACTTCGTACCAACGAAACATTCTGTGGTAAGTAGACTACCAATACGGTACACGTTTTTTAATTATCTAAGCAGTGTTAGCCTACCGTACCACATAAATAGCCGATATACCGGTAAGCTTAATAATGTAAAGAATCACCTAGGTTGCTATAAATAATTCTAAGAACTATTTCATTGCCTTGCAAGCAACACGTAGGTGACCAAGCCTAGTCATTTTAAGGTTAGAGTTGGAGCAATACTTTGCATTTAGGCTAAGTTTCAAATAATAATAATGAACGGTGTTTCCTCATTAAATAATTAATAAACGAATCTCCCAACATGCGAGGCAAGTTTGTTGTGCATGGAAGAATTAAAAACATGTTGTGATCAAATACCGTACTGAAAATGTTTTAGTGTGATAATTATAGATTTATTTTTAATGCATGCATATTGAGAATCGGTGTTCAAAGCTAATGATTTATATAATTGAGTCTGGCCTCACTGGAAAGTCATTTAATATGCACCACAAATTGCTCAGATTCCTGAGTAAGTAGGTACCTAACCCCTTTATTGCTCCCAGCGGAGATGTTTTAATAGGAAATTCCCCAGTGAGGGTAACTGTTTAAAAGCAAGATATAAAATATAAGTAGACCTGTAGCTCAATAGTTTGTTCTAAAACTAATCTTCTGATACCGGTACCATATAGTACTCGAGACGAAAGAGTAGGCCTAGAAAAAATGCTAGCCTATGGTACTCAATGATTTACAGTACCGGTACCGTATTTATACCTTGGTTGGCAATTGATATTTTTAAATATAGGCTAAGTTACTCTATACATGCCAGAAATCACTACTATTTCCCTAAATATACCCAGGTGTGTAGGCTACTTCGATGATAAGCTGTATTCTTTGCATATTCATAACAATTTCTTGTCCAATATACAACTTTTTATGGAATTATCTGCTGAATTTTAAGAAATTTGGTCAGTTATCATGAACCATATCACTAAGATATTTCTCAATACATTGAGTAATAATAAATACATTCCTAGATCACTTGGAAAGTGCAGCAATTATCTCACTAGGACCCAAAGAGCCCACTGTGACGATGTAGCTCAGAATGTAAGATTAATTATCGGTAGGCCTATACACTTTACTTCAATGAATGTTACTCAGTATGATTCTTTTGCAAATTGCAGGTTTGTGAACTGCATTTTAATGCTCAAGACATTCGACAGAATACTGTATTCAATTGTGAAGATGGCCAAGAGATTACACTCCCATTAAAAGTGCCAAGACTTAAACCTGGTGCTGTTCCATCTCGTCTACCAAATTGCCCAGAGTATTTAAGTACCCCAAAGTCCTACAGAGACAGCCCTCAGGAGAAGAGAGCTAGGAGAGAAAATAGGAACCTGCAGACTGCAATTGAAGAAAGTGAGGCAGAGTTTAATCTGCAAAATGAGGCATTGTCATTTTCCAGCTTCGAGGAACTGAATGATAAAATAGGACTTCTCAATACACCAGAGTCATGGAGTGTAATTTCTAAGGACAACAACATTTTAATTCTTTTCATCACCTTCTGTCCTATGCCTAAGGTTATTTGTAGTGTAGTGATTGCAGCATCATTACAGTTAGAAGTGTACTACAAGGAAGTTAAGTTAGACAGGATAGGTGATTTCCTGTTCCCAAATATTGTAATGAACATTTCTGACATTAGAAACATCCTTGAACGTTTGGATACACTCAATTTTAATGGGGACGAGAAAAAAAAATAGTTCCTCTGAAATCTTGGCGTTAGCTTCGAACATTTTGGAATCTGTAAGCTTATCAAACCCAGACTTGGTAGAACATATTGAGTTTGTTACAGAGCAAATTAGACTTTGGTCTGGGCAAAAGAGAGTTTATAGCCCTTCCTTTCTGATTTTGTGTTCAATGCTACAATCAATCTCGCCCCACAGCTATGCGTACTTGAGACATTTAAATGTAATAGTGTTGCCCCATCCATGCACGATCAGGAGGCTATGTTCTACATTCAGGTTAGATCCTCGAGTGGAGCAGCATGAGGAGAATTTTTTGAACTATATAAAGAACAAATTTTCTGGCAATGAATGTGATAAATTTGTTGTACTCATGATGGATGAAGTGTATGTGAAACCAATGATGGATTACAAAGGTGGTAATATTGTTGGAAAAGCTTTCAACAGCGAGAAACTGGCAACAAGTGCCTATTGCTTCATGATATCTAGTCTACTGTCAGATGTTAAGGAAATGGTACATGTACTGCCAGTGAAATCCATGTCTGGGGAACAGTTGCACTGTATACTGAAGAAAATTATTATTGGCTTGGAAGAAATAGGATTTCATGTGGTTTGTGTAGTAAGTGACAACAGTTCTGTAAATAGGAAATGTATGCAGCAGTTTTCACCGCAGAAAGAACTGAAGTGTGTTTACCCTCATCCTGTCGATGAAAAAAGGCCTCTTTTCTTTGTGTTTGACTCTGTCCACTTGCTTAAGTGTGTCAGAAACAACTGGTTGAACCAAAAAGATGAAGATATGTGCATGAACTATCCTGATTTTGACCCAGTTAGCAATGATGTACACAAAGCCTCATTTTGCTCTGTGAAGAAATTGCAAAATATAGAGCATGATAAGTTGGTGAAGTATGGCTACGGTCTCTCTGTAAAGGCCTTATGCCCTACTTCACTTGAACGGCAAAATGTAAAACTTGTTCTTCAGGTTTTTAATGAAAATGTCATTGAAGGGTTGAAAGTTATGGGGGAAAAGTGTGACTTATTGCATTATAAACAAACTGCCTGGTATATTGAACTAATGTTAAATTGGTGGAATATAGTAAATGTAAGAACTCCCGGTAAAGGAGCAAGACTCAACAATATCCTCATGTGCCCAGTGTCATCAGATTCTATTGAAATTGTTAATTATTTACATAAATTCTTGCAGTGGCTAAATAAGTGGAAAAAACTAAATGTAAAAGGGTCATTGTCCTCTGAGACAATGGCTGCCATGATACTGACAACAGAAGGCTTGTTAAAGTTGAAAGATTATTGCTTGTCAACTCTAAATTTCTCTTATGTTCTGTTTGGGAAGTTTCAGACTGATGTATTAGAGGGAAGGTTTGGCAAATACAGGCAGTTGGCAGGTGGCCAGTACAATATTTCAATAAGGCAGGTGTATGAAGTAGAACACAAGCTAAGGATTCAATCATCCATGTCCCTAAAGATCAAATCCAACTTATTTGGTGAAATTAAAATAAATGAATTGTGTGAACCTACCTCAGAGGCTCCTGAGTTTCCCACTGATGAGCAAAAATTCATTGACCGTATATATATAGATGACAGAGATTTTGATGGTTGTAAGGATGATATCCCTATTCTAGTGTACTTGGCAGGGTATTGTTGTTATAGTGTGACTAAACGATTACAATGTAGTCATTGCAAGGAAATTCTTTGTACCAGTGAATTTATTGACCTTGATGATGAGGCATACCATTTGATCAGGGATAAGGACAGAGGTAGGCTCTTAGTCCCAGAAATGTATGTTGTAAATGTTGTTGTTCACAATTACTTAATAGTTTTAAAGTTGTGTGGTGACCTAGAATCTGATTTTCTTAAAGTTGAGAACCACAGGGAGCTTGTGAGTAACATTACAATGCAATTTGTTCGTTCCATGGAACTTTTGTGGGAGCCTGATATTTGCATGAAAGGACACACTGTAGAAAATGTTTGTAAGAAAGTGGTATGGGTATCCACCAACATCCTACTGAACAATTATTGTAAGAAAAGAAATTCTTTACCAAAGTCGACATTCTCAAAGAAATCTACAATTTTCTATAAGCGTTGAGACATTCCTTCGAGGATAAATACAATAGAGTGCACATTGCCACACTGCGCCTGTACTGTGACGTGAGAGCAACACCTGGTCATGCCCTACACGTGTACTAAAATGGTTCGAATCAGTGACCCATGCATCGTATCCTCCCCTTGTTAGTAATGAATAGAACTCACTTTAAATAGCCCAATTCTATCATCACGTGTAGTATTTCAGTGTTCCAAACCACCGCAGTTCCCTGCAGTCAGCTGATCGAGATGTTGCTGTCAACAATGTGATGTCATCAGCCATCTATTGGATTTAAGATCGAAAAGACATTCAAATAAAATGCAACGACCTCGTAATTCTGCCCCTTAAAACAACAATAACTACCGTACCTAAAATTCAATCTTCTCCTGTGATATTTGTAAATATTTTCTAGTATAATACCTATTTCATCCAGAGTTTTTCAGTTGTCATGTTTGAACTGAGGAGTGAAGAATTCATGCCTGCCTAGTAGCCTAATTATAAAATATGTTATATTATATTTAATGACAAAAGGTGCATCCTGTCACTGTTATAATTACAAATCACATTTTTACAAAAGTTAGCCTAATTTTATAATATGCATTGTCAACAAGAATCAGTACCCCACATCAGTCCCTCTGTTGTGTTCAAAATCATTTTCAATATTCCTCTACTCCAGTATTTTAAATGCGATCATTGCAGTTGGCCTTTAAATGAATCCAATATAGCACATTGTGGTTCCCCAGCTACCATATCTGTCTTCCAAGGTACTTTGTTTTTCACTTTTTGTTACTGTGCCTGAAATTAACAATCGCCCAATAAAACTGGAGCGCCTGTTTTTCCAAAATCACCGTACCAAAAATAGATAGACACTCCAGCTACATAACTGTGATCCACCCGCTAGGCTTTTAGAATATTTCTATATGCCACATTGTTTCTGGTAGTAATACAAAACCCAACTTGAAAATGGCTTTTGAATACCAGCCATTTATGTGTCAAATCTGATTTTATGGCAGATGTACATTTTGATCTCTCTGTTAATAGTCAGCCCAAAGGCTGGTTGGATCCTCAACAAGCACCACTGTAAGTTATGCTAATAGAAACCCACAAAGCAGCACTACGATGAGACATACTAGGCAAGGTGCCTCTGTACAACTTGAGTACAGTTAGTGTCAGTACTGATGTACTGACTCAGTACATGGCACCAGCCATAGCTTGGTAGCAATCATGAATGAAATGAGACATTAGTGAAAAGCCACATTTTGCTCCAGCCTGTGCGACAGACACAAAAACACTACAATCATCAAGAGATGGCACAAGTAAATATTTGGATCATGTTTGTCAAATTTCAGGTTGTCATACTTATTTCCGATGAGAAGATGCAACTGTTTAATTATGTACTCTTATTAGATTCAGCTACTCCTCTATTCACACCATAAATATATCCATTCAGCAAGTATGTCAACAGACAATCTTGACAGCTTATGAAATTTGAAATCAATTTTATTGTTTTTTAGTCTAATAAGTGAATTTATTTTCAGTCGGTCTTCATGTTAAGGGACACTGGGACTGAGTTTTCATATTTCTGTAATTATCAATGGATATTGTTCTAATTTTACACACATCACTCAAATACTAATATACACTATACTACTGATTTACACTTTTCGATCTCTAACCGTTTAGGAGATATGATTATTTTTATATAGAAATTATGCAAATTTTGAAAATGGTCCTTGCGTTAAACAGATAGAGGTAGCTCATTTATCATGACTTTCCCATATAGATATTTAGTATGAAAGCAATCCTTGTGATTGGTTTTGAGTTCATATGAATATGTGTTGAGATATAAATTAACTCATTTCACAATTTTTTTTATTCCATTAATTGCCTATTATTTAAAATTAGAATATTTTTAATGGCAAACCTAAGAATACTACAGTAAAACTAATCACTGAACTTATGGATGCATTAATATAGAATATGAATACAAATTTGCAATATTATAGCAGCAAATCTAATGCGCAAGGACCAGATGTTGTATAAAAAAATGGGAAGCTGCGATAAATGGACTTTTATAAAAACATGCATATTTTTTGGTTATCAGCTTTCAATTTTAGGTAATTATCAATGAATATTGTTATAATGTTACACACAGCACTCTAATAGTAATATACACTAGACTTCTGATTTACACTTTTCTATCTCTAACCGTTTAGGAGATACGATTATTTGAATATGAAAATATGCAAATTTTGAAAATGATCCTTGCGTTAAACGGATAGAGGTAGGTCATTTATCATGACTTTCCCATATAGATATTTAGTATGGAAGCAATCCTAGTGATTGGTTTTAAGTTCATATGAATATTTGTTGAGATATAAATTAACATACAGTATTTCACAATTTATTTATCCCATTAATTGAAAATTAAAATATTTTTAATGGCAAAACTATGAATACTACAGTAAAACTAATCACTGTGCTTATGGATGCATTAATATAGAATATGTATAAAAATTTGCTACATTATAGCCACAAGTCTGATGCATATGGGGTGAATTTTGTTCCAAAAAATGGGAAGCTCAGATAAATGCACTTTTATAAACCCATGCATATTTTTTTAGTTATCAGCTTGCCTTGTCAGCTAAAACTGCCCAGCACCATATGTTAACACCCTCTTTCTTGCTTTTCTGAGCTCCTTATTAGGAAAATAAGTACAGAAATACTCGCCTCAATGAAAGTCCATGAATAGGAGGCGTTCAAATACCACGCACTAGACATTTCAAGAATTCGCTGGGCCTTTAAATATGGCGGAATTTGGAAAAGACTTTCACTAAATTGTCCGCTGGAGTCAGGGGCATAATTATATCAAAGAATAAAAAAATCAATATTTTTGCAATTTCTGACAATAACTCAGTCCCAGTGTCCCTCTGTACCCAATTAAATTGGGCGAGGAGTAAAACTTTTCAATTCACACTTGCGTACAGGACCTCTAAAAATACTTGGATTAATTAAGCACTTAAGTGTATAATTAATCCAAATAATTTTTCCACATTGACAGAAAGTTGTGAGTCGATAGTCCTACGTTTTACTCCCCGACCAATTTAATTGGGCCAATTAACATGTGGAGCAACTAAAATGCAATTAATTCATTAGATTATGAATGCAACATTGAAAAATGACTTCGAAAAGTTCAAGTTGTATGGACACCATTTTTGTGGCACCAAATATTAGAATGTTATCCTGAAAGTCTTGAAATAGCCTATTATGAACAGTCTCTCCTCCTCTCACCCTGTCTGTCGCATTTCTCCGCCCTTTGTAGCCTTACAGCCTCAATATATTTGAAAGCCATCCACTGTGTTAAAGTTTCATTGTCTCTATAACTTATACAGGATTGTCGGCCTCTCCCCCCATGTGTCCAATGACATTTCAAATATCTTCAAGCTCAAATGAGTGCCTTTTGTTATGGTTTAGAAAGTCATACCTCACATATAAAAATATTTGGTTTAGTAATGTAGTCATTGTGCTTCAACAGCTATTGGATCAAAATTTAATGCTTTTCAGTCGGTCAACATGATTGTATCCAATTGTAATGGGTGTTTCTCTACTCTTGAAAAAAATTTACATGAGAGTAATAAATGCACTTAGATGACTAGTTTTGACATGGATTAATAGCCTGAGTGAAAAGGATCTGATGTGACATTGTGTGTTTATGTGAATAGCCTACTATATATTTTAAACTAGCAGAGACATTGCTGTGTTAAGGGTATTTTATGCTCAACTTTGCATCCACTCACAGTGTATGTAAATATTTAGGATGCTCTGGATATGAAAATGAAAATAATAAAATATACACCTCATATTTGTAGGTGACAGGTATGATGTGCAATAAATTACTAGAAAAAAGCCAATCAAATTAAGAAACTGTTGCTTTGGTAAGAGCATAAAATAATTGTAAATTCGGTTGTACCCTAATCTTAACTTATTGGCTAAGTTATAAACAATATTAAGATTGAAATTAGATTAACTCGTGGTGTAGTGGCTAGCATTCTTGGCTGCCGCCCCGGATGTCCAAATTCGATTCCCGGCTCCCCAAAGAAATTTTAATTCTAGTCTGAGGGCTGGAACGGGGTACACTCAGACTTGTGAGGCAAAACTGTGAATTCCACAGTACGGTACATTTGAGAAATAAATTATCAACTTGTAAAAAAAAACAAAAAAAAACAGTTTACCTTTCTGCTTAGTAAATTGACAAATATTTAGATATTTGCTATTCATACTCCATAGATCATAATGGAAAATTCATTAAGTATAAAATTTTATTTGTGTGTTGTGTTGTATTTTACTTTTTTTGTATTGCCAGTAATTGTAGGCTATATAAACTTTGAATCTTATCTAAAATAATTACACAACGTTATAAGCTCTAAGTTATTGGTTGATATTTCTGGGATTTTGCGGTGACAATCCCCTGAAAATACTCACAATTTTCCAGGATAGCCAGCCCCCCCCCCCCCCCGAAATAAAATTGTATATACGCCCCTGACTGTGGCTGATGGCATTATCATAATAGTAAATCTATAATTTAAATGATGAAATGTGTACCCGGAAGTTTTCGTGAAGAAGACACAGTTGTTTACATGTCAAGTCTAGATATCTAGCTAAAAACCTGATCTTATGCAAATATTGAACATAACTGTATCAAATGCGTATATTTTACTGCTGTTAATTTAGCGCTATGTTTTGTGGCCAGTGAACTGTTGACATAAAATTGATCCAGAAACAGTAAAATAGTGTATGTTTCATTTTTTCCTACGGTACGGTACCTAGTTTCACGTGAGGTTTCATTTTCAGGTGAAGGATGAGAAGAAGCTTATTCAGTAGGCCTAGTATATTTGTTTGTTACGTAAGTAAAGGTAAGAAGGATGAAGTCATCATAATAGCCTAAAAATGCTGCCTACTACTATGTATCAGTTGGAAGGAACCCGTCATATGGGCCATGGCCTGCGGCGAGCTCCAGCAGCTCTGCCTACAGTGCCCGCCATCTTGTTTGAATGCAAAGGCCTGTTATCTAGGTGGTGTTGGTTGTACCCAGTCCTAAAAAACAAGCAAAATCAATGACAAATCGTTGGAATAAAATGCTCCGCAAACAAGTGGAGTACGCTACATTGATCTCTTTGGCGTTCTCCACTGTCGATTCTGCTTGTGTGATTTCTCACTCCTTGTTCCACTCTCAGCCGGTTGAATCTTGTGTAAATATTGCTTCCAAGGTCTTCCAATGTATTATAAACATATGAATGCGATGTTAAATATTGTTGTTGGCCCCAAGGTTAACCAACCAGCCAAAGTTAACCAGTAAGTGCTTCACTTTTGCCTCCTTTTTATTTGTTATTAGTGAATGATTCATGCGTGTACATTGTATCGCGTCGCGACATAGCCATGTAACGATGAATTCGCAATAAGATCACATGATCGACAATGTGATACTCAGTATCTCTCTACATTTTAATGCAGCCCATGTTGTTACGTGACACGCGTTTCAACCTGTCCATCCATTCAGATGAAGATGGGGATCTTGAACATTAGTCACAGTGGTTGACTATGAGAAATCATCACCCAGCGGTCCCTCTTTTCAACAACAGCTGTGCGTGCTGTGACCGGTTTAGATAGAAACAGAGAGCCGTCTGTATCGCGTGTACTATCAGGCGCGAACTGTCATGGCAGTGACACTTTATATTTAGCATGCGCGAGGCTTATTTGCCACAGATTGCACGCAGGTTTACTACTAGTCTTACTTATGGCTTGCACAAACTCTTGTGAAATACTCCCTGTGGACTATTTACAGTATATTGTGTTCACTTGCTCTTCTCTGTTTTTCCTATGACAGAAATGACGAGATTTCAAGGACGGATTTATATGTACGATTAATTAATTACACATGGACATAAATATTTAATTATTTGTATCTGAATGTGGAATTAAACATGGATCAAAAATACCATTTATTTAAGTTCCATAAAGCTAAGAAAGTACATAAACATAGTGACGTACTTCTCATTTTTATACGAAATTCAAATAATACACAGTCTTCTGTTGTTGTTGTTGTTGTTTGAGTCTTCAGTCTTTTGACTGGTTTGATGCAGCTCTCCATGCCTCCCTGTCCTGAGCTAATCGTTTCATTTCTACATAGCTACCACACCCTACATCCGAGGCAATCTGTTTAACATATTCTAACCTTGGTCTACCCCTACAGTTCTTATCCTCGACCCTTCCTTCCATAACTAAGCTTGCTATTCCTGGGTGTCTTAGTATGTGTCCAACCAACCTATCTCTTCTCTTCATTAGCAGTCGCCAGAAACATCTCTTCTCTCCCACTCGCCTTAATACCTCTTCGTTTGTAACCCTATCTACCCATCTGATCTTCATCATCTTCTTCTACGGTGGCGTATTTGGTAGCATGCTGAACTGCTGTGCCCAAGATCGTGGGTTCAAACCCGGCCGAGGTAGTCGGATTTTTAAGAGCGTTAAAATCCTTCAGTGTGTCTTCCTTCGGAGAGGAAGTAAAGCCGGCGGTCCCATGTCATAGATTTATGGCATGTAAAAGATCCTTCCACAGATCATACTTGTGTGAAGCTAAATTATAGGCTAGATTTCGTTGGAACGCTCTATCAAAGTTCCAACGTTCACCATTAGGTATCAGTGATTTCTGGCAGCGAAAGTTGGAACTCCTTGAAATTGAACGGAACTTGTAGCTCACCCTATGGGTGTCCGCTGGAAGCAGCTGCAGCCTCTGGCCAGCCGAACATGTCCTCGGACACTCCCGGCACCAAACGCCATACGATAAATAAATAAATAAATAAATAAATAAATAAATGGAATGCAAAATTTTCTTAAGGACACCATGTACTCTTACACGATGAAAAAGTATATTTTTGTGGCATCACTTTACTAAGTATTTTCTGGGTTTATGCTAAAGGTACAGCTATGATTCTTGTAACATATAAGAAGCTGTATATTCTGAGCTGTTTTTGACCATGTAGTGCTACTTTGCTTTTATAGGATGTGTGAAATGAATACAAATTTGGACAGATACATTTTCAAAAAAAAATGTTCTATAAGTTGTTTCAGGTACTCATTTCTCAGTTGTTTTTCAATCAAATACTCTCAAATTTTGTTCACATACTTGACGGAATGAAAAAAAAACGAACTCTTTCTTTTTAAATTTATTCAAAAATATGTATCAATTTTTCTCTTCCCAATCCATGCCTACTAGGTTTTGGAAGTGAAAATACGTTAACATTCAAGTACTCCATTAGACAAGTTAATGTAAAAAAATCAGCCCTCTATCTTAAATGGTTTCCTAGTTATTGGTACCGAAACATGAAAAAAGAGTATTAACGAAAAACAGCTGGCAAAGTTAAAAGTGTCTTATTCAGAGCATGGGACGCTAATTTTTTTAAACGAATTTAAGGTAGTTGTAGACATCAAAACCCCAACAAACTATATATTTGGATTCAGAAAAGAATGAAGAATTTTATGGCGCCAAAATAAAAAAAGACGATTTTTTCATCATGCAAGAGTACGTGGTGTCCTTAAAGTGCTGGAGGAGAAATTTATAGTGACTAACTGCGTTCGTCATTTGAATAGGTAATAGGGGCATGTTTGAACTACACAATGTCTGTTGGGGTAAAGCTCAACGTTAAGTATGATTAGGTGTTAGACTACTTTATTTTATTTGCGATGCCGCTCCTTATATGACAAAAGCAAGAGAAGCACTATATGTTGTATACCATAAAATGATTCATTTAACCCTTTACAGGACAGAAATTTTAATTGTTGAAAATCCACAGCCTGCTTCCAGTCGACCGACGGGGTCAGGGGATGGAATGAATGAAGCCCCCATCTAGCAGCGAGGATAGGAACTGTGCCGACTGCCGAAGCCTGTTGCACTCCCCTGGGGTATTGATTAAATGAATGACAGGTGGAATGAAATGATAGTGGAGAGTGTTGCTGGAATAAAATTGGTTATTGATTTTAATTCTTGATTTTTAAATTGTAATATTATTTTATATTCGTTTTCTTTTTAATTTTTGTTTAGTTTTATCTAAATTTTGATGTATTTAGTAAATGTAAATTTTTAATTTGTTTAACTCGCCTTACACTCGAAGTTGTTGGTTGTGTCAGAAACGGTTGTCTCTGCTTGTAATTACGTTATTTGTCATCCTGATCGATGTTTACTGATTGAAATGTTCTTTTGCTCCAGAAATCTTTGAATACACTACATAAATTACAAAACATCTTACTATCAGTTGATACACCATCTTTAAATTCTGATACGTAACGTTTTAGTACTTTGGAACACAGCAATACCCCAGTTTACCTTGGTGTTACATTGGAACCTTCATTGACCTTCAATGCACACTGCACCAAAGTCAAGGCAAAGGTTTCCTCACGAAATTGCCTACTGCGTAAGGTAACAGGTTCTGGATGGGGTGCCCACCCTCAGATAACTGCCCTAGCTCTTCGCTATTCTGCTGCTGAATATGCTAGTCCCGTGTGGTATAAATCAGCTCACGCAAAAAAAAGGTCGACATTGCCTTGAATGAAACTTCCAGGCTAATCACAGGATGTTTAAAACCAACACAGAAGTTGTACTCACTTGCAGGCATAGCCCCACCTGATATTAGACGTGAGGTGACCGCTAATATCGAGAGACATAAGGTTTGCAACATCTTAGCCCATCCCCTTCATGGTCATCAGCCACCTTCCGCTCGACTTGAGTCCAGGAAAAGTTTTCTACAGTCTTCTACTCCACTTGATTCTAACCCAAAGATATCCTGATCATCCGGAACTTGTTGAAATTGAAGAAAAATTACCACCTGGTCACGAAGATGGATGATGTACCTGGAAGTCCTTAAACAGACTGCGCACCGGTGTAGCAAAATCTAAGGACAATCTCATGAAATGGGGAATCTTGCATGATGGGGCACACTGTGTGAGTGCGGAGAAGAACAAATTTCTAGGCATTTCTTGAACTGTCGTCTATGCCCAGACTCATGCGCAGGGTTGGATCTGCCATTGGCTGGTAACAATGCTGTCAATGTAGCCAAATACTGGTCACAACTCGTGTAAATATTGTATATATTATCATGTAATAGCTGATTTCTCCTGTTTCATTTCTCTTGCTCTTGTGTTATGTTATATGCAAGTGCTTCATTATGTGTTTTTTAATATTCAATTTCTTGTTTGTATATTTTGGTACCTCTGACACGAATTTAAAAATAACTTTGGGCATAGGCTATTGCAAGTGTCAACGTCTAAGTGAATATCAGCAGTTGGTCCACATGCAAATGTTTATCAGCTGTTTTTATGAGATTGAGTTTGCACTTAAACTTATTTTGTGTGTCCGAGATATATTCCCGTAATCATTGAAAAAGTTGTCAGGTAATAACTGTACTTGTAGACACAGTGGCACGTACAAGAAAACGATCTGTCTTACTGCTAATGAATGACTGATAGTGAACTAGATTAAGGTGCGAAGCGAAAAGGAACCCCCGAATTACGAAACCATTGAAACACTGTCGATTAAAGGGATTTCCCGAGTTATGGAATTACGGGACAGACACAGTCGATGTTGTTATTGTAATAAGTTACATGGTAGCAGCTGCCTGGTGTGTTATGTGCTCAGCGTCCTGACCTCACCTCCTCCTGCTTCCCACATCTCTCTTTCTCCGCGCCGCTAATCCTAGTCTTAGACTAGGAACAGACGCGATTGTGAGCTGTATACCAAGTAAAGATAGCTTTGATGCCATTTTTTAAATGATTCCAGTAATTGGAATGATTTTTGTGTTGACCGACTGAAAGCTATAATATTAATAGCTGTACACCAGTTAAAAATCGTAAATGTTTAAATATAAATTCTTAATTTGTTTCAGTATTATTGTGAGGACTATTATTTTAAAAGAATATAATACTATTTAGCCGAAATATTGACCATATTGATTTAATGATTAAGAAAATGGAACAAGTTTGCTTAACTCCAAAATATGGATAATAAATACTGAATTTTTCATTGCCACGCGTCTTGATGATGATGATTTTTAATGGCATTTATATATTTATTTATTTTATTATTTAATCTTTTTAAATGTATCTACTTAGTCTCCGTGGCTTAGGTGGCAGCACGCCGGCCTCTCACCGCTGGGTCCATGGTTCAAATCCCGGTCACTTCATGTGAGATCTGTGCTGGACAAAACGGAGGCAGACAGGTTTTTCTCCGGGTACTCCGCTTTTCCCAGTCAACATTTCATTCCAGCAACACTCTCCACCATCATTTCATTTCATCTGTCATTCATTTATCTTTGCCCCGGAGGAGTGAGTCAGGCCTCGGCAGCCGGCACAGTTCATATCCTCGCCGCTAGATGGGGGCTTCATTCATTCCATTCCTGACCCGGTCGGAGACTGGAAGCAGGCTGTGGATTTTCAAATGTATCTACTTATGGACGGCAGATGGAGACGGTAATGAAACCGTCCGCCAATTAAATAAGACTGTAGTCGGGATTCGAACTCGAATCCCCTTGCTGACCTGGCAGGTGTGAATCAGCCATTTTCACCTCCGCTACTCATGCCACGACCAAGTCTCAATTAACTTCATTTAGTTATCGTCCTGTTACTGGCTTCCAAAAGTCGTTTCTCGTATCGCTGTATAGGTCACGGGATCTTCGTCGAAAGACTTGCAAATTCGAGTGCTAGACTGGTTCAGAGAAATATCCATCCAGTCCTCAACGGTCGGATGTGTATTTCGTCAGCATAGTAGCTTATAATTTTTATCCTACTTAAAAATCTTTGGAAATGTAGTACTAGTTTATATGCCCCCTGTGTATTGAAATGGTAGCTTCCGTAAACTGGGGTGAATAGGGACGCAGGGGTGAATAGGGACAACAGTTTAAGAAAAAGTCCCATTTGATATTAATACTAAGATAACTGAGCTATACTCGCGGCATCTGCTGTTTTAAACTCCTGGTGAGTTGCTTTTAACCAACTGCTTGGGTTCTATACTCTTTGGAATTATTTCAGCAGTTGGTCCACATGCAAATGTTTATCAGCTGTTTTTATGAGATTGAGTTTGCACTTAAACTTCTTTTGTGTGTCCGAGATATATTCCCGCAATCATTGAAAAAGTTGTCAGGTAATTGCTATTATTATTTATGAGATATATTAGCATTCATCCATAGTAAAATAGTGATTTCGAAACAAATGATCAGTTATTGTATATTTGTCTGGCTGCGTGGCTCAGGGGTAACGTTCTCGCTTGCTGAGCCCAAGGTTGCAGGTTCGAAACCAGGCGCAGTCAGCTGGCATTTGAGGGTGCGCAAATGCGAGGGAGCCGTGTCAGTACATTTACTGGCACGTTAAAGATCCCCTTCGGGGCAAAATTCTGGCACCCCGGCGTCTCTAAAAGCCAGTGTAGTTAAAAGGGACGTAAAACCAATAACATTATTATGTTATTGTATTGTAGGATGCAATTTATTTTGCCTTTCCGGGGTGAATAGGGACAACATGGTTAGCAAGTACAAGAGTGATCCCAGAGCTCATCGACACAAATCTACTGCGCAGGAGGACCTGGAGAAGGTTATGAACCCTTCACCTGTTATCTCCAGGCATGAAAGCAAGACATATGCGCGGGTTTCAAGAAAACTGGAATTCTTCCTTTAAATATGAACAGAGTTCTCGATATGTTGACGAATGAACAAGATGGAGAAGATAACTCTATCAATGACAGCCTAACTGAATTCCTGAGAAATCAAAATCAAACCTGGCAGAAAAAGAAAGCTTTATGTACCACCTGGCAGAAGTGTCCATGCACATGACTTCGGGTCACAGAAAGAAGTGGAAGAACAACACAGCAATGTTGACAGTGATATTGACTACAATGCAGAGTGCAGAGAAGCAAGCACATCAAGGGACCCTGACCCCTATTCTGAATTACAGTCTGGAGAAGTTGGAGTCCAGTCTGTTAATCAGGCATTACATGTTGGTCAGTGGGTGAAAGTGAAATTTGAGAGCCTTAAGGGAGATGGAAAATGTTTCATTGGAAAAATCATGAATGTTGTGCGTGTTGGAGTGACTTATGAGGCATCATTTTTGAGAGAGACTTCCAAGGACAAAAATCTTTATGTTTTTCCAAATGTAGAAGATATCTCTGAATTCGACCAGGAGCAAATAGTTCACATAATGAAAGAATCCACAGTTAGGAGAGGCAGACGTAGTTTTAAGTGAAATTTGTGTTCATACTGTAACCTTACCATTTGTCCCCATCACTAAAAACATGGTGGTTATATATAGGCTAGTCCATGGTGTATGTTTTCCGTATTTTGTATTTCCACTTTTTATATTTTGCATTCTGTATTTTGCAACATGGTTCTGTGTACCTAATAACCCCAGTGGCCACTGGGATAGAGTTGTGTATTTTTCTTTATGACTGTCCCTATTGTCCCTATCCCCGGGGCGAAAAGGGACACTTTTTATTACTAAATAACTCAATATTCTCAAAAGCTACATTGCTGATATTTGGTTCAAAAGAGAGTGTGAAATACAACCTTTCATTTCTAAGAGCTAAAGTGTGTAACATTTCTTGTCCTTGGATTTATTTCTAAAATAATACAAAAATATGTCCCTATTCACCCCAGTTTACCAGGTATATAATCCTGTGCCACCTGTCCTTTGCTAACCTCCAATAGTTATCGTTTAAAACAATTAGTCTATTGCAGCACCGGAATAACACCAGTTGCGGTCGGTTGCGATAAGGTTATATCTTACCGTAGCCAAGGATGCGGGTTCGAATCTGGCACACATGATTGACATTTTGGGGTGCTGACCCGTATCAGTACAGTTCGTTAATGATTCCCTCTGGGCCGAAGTTCTGGCAATCCGGCGTCTCTAATCAGTCGGAGTTACATGGAACGGTTTTGCTTATCCACATATCCATTTACTCTTAATGCACCAAAAGAGCTTGGTAGCGTAGGGGATATTATTCGTACTGTGACAATAGCTGCATTTAAGAACAACTAGCGAAACGAGTTGTGTGTTCAGTGTGATGGGGTTGGGGGTACGGTAGGTTCATCGATCTGGCATTTGCATCATTATTTTACCCTAATAATGATATAGCAATATTTGCCTGCGGGAAATGCGCCCAATATGCGAGGTAATTTAGATTAACACTTTTTTTTAATGCTGCGTTCGGGGGGTGAGTTTCTGCTTTGTTGAAAAACTGCCTAAAAGTCGGTAGTTTAATTATGTACTAATTTTCAGTTGGGAAATTAGTTAACTACGACAATTTTGTAGGAAATGTGCATGTAAATTATATTGAAAATGATACACAATGGAAATTTTTATTTCCTCTGTGACATATATGTTTTATTCTTAGCGGAGGCTCATTGCGGCAGCTGTTCGTCTCTTTTCACAACTACAAATACAATCCAACCACGGTTTTTAAAGATGTGTTGGTTCGTGCCCTGCCTAAGGTACTTCTTCAAAGTTCTGTTATTAAGAATGTTTTTAGAAAGTTCTTTTCTCAACCCTACCCATTTGACATCATTATAAGTGGATTACATTCATCCGTCGAAAAAAGGAATGACAACCTTAAGGTTGTTTCAGTCTTCACTATAATTCAGACCACCTCGTGGTGTAGTGGCTGGCTTTTTTTACTGTCATTCCAGAGATCTTGGATCGTTTTCTGGCTCTGGTTTGAGGGTTGGAACTCATTCCCGTCAAGTAATCATGAGAAGAACACAGCAATTTTTCTAGGTTTATGCCGTATCTTGTGCTCATCAGCGGGCTCTTGGTGTCCGTGCCCGGAGGTGAGTTCGATTCCCTCCTCAGCCATTCTAGGAGTGGTTTCCATGGTTGCTCTCTTCTGTTCCAGGTAAAGTGCCCGGAGCGAATCGTAACTTAAGGTCACGGCCGTGTCTTTCCCATTCATAATATCTCAATTAGAAATTTACTCTCTCTTACTGACACCACAATAACGCAAGTTTTCAAAGAAAATCTACACACACGAGGCAGAATGACCGCGATGCTCAAGCCCTTAAAGGAAACAGCAACAAAAAGAACATTATCATTTACGATTCAGGAGAGTACAGTTATGTTAATTATTTAAGTGAAATGCGTCCTTGTCTATGATATAGGCTACAACACGTTGTTAGCAAATATGTTAACTTAACAGCTGGAAATTTTGAAGGCGATTTGTACTCATTGTCAGTTATAGTATACCTTCTAATATCAGCGTATCAGAATACGCATTATATCAGGTTGATACTAAATTGTTAGTTCTGTAATTATGCACCGTTTGTATGGATATCGCATTCCTCAACGTTGTAACTTACAAAGTAGCTATGACACAGTTTTGAATATTTTAGAACGAAAACACGAGAGACTTTGTCATTTAACGCCATCAAGAGAGAAGCACTGTAAGCACTGACCTTCCTGTTGTCTGCCCCGTAAAGCGCGCTTGCCTCTTACCTAGGTAGCGCCTAGTTCGATTCCCAATTCCAACTGAAAATTGAAATCTGTCATGAGGGCTGGAACGGGATACACTCTACCCTCGTGAGGGCAGATGTTCATCTGCTTGATAGCGCTTCCTGTTCTAAAACCACAGTAATGCGGCTTAGGGTGTCATTGTACTGGTCACGCGACTCCCATACTGGCTGGCAGTCGTCTGCGCTTATAAAAAAATAATAGCGGGGTTACGGTTAAATAGTCTTTCCAGCTTGGTTGTTGCATATGAAAAAACAGAAAATGTGTCACCTTCGAAAGAGTGCGTTGACGTAGAACGCTGCATGTTCCAGACTCCACCCTCACCATGTCTGTCCCATTAAGTTACACTTTGTAACGCTTTGTAAAGTTCGCCTTGTGGACTAGAATCCCTCCTACGTCCCATTTTACAACTTATTTTTAATACGCTTTTAATACGCATTCTCTTCTCACGACATTTTCCGTGGACATACATAAGATGTTATGAAAAGTATATTTTTGATGTCACAATTTTCATATTTCACGATGAGGTCGCTAGTTACTTTTCTTCTCATCTATTCTTCACCGTTTTAAATGGTAGCAGACATACATTGTAATTTCTCCCGAAACTCCTGGATGAACCAGTAGGCCGGCCGTCCTTCACTTGCCGTAGGAGAGAGAGATTTCCGTTGTCTTTCTAGTCACAGTTCTTTAGAATAAAAGGAACGAGCGAAAGACTGAAACACTTATGGATGGCAATTATAGTTCACGAGTAAAGAGCATAGTAAAGATTTTGAAGATGTTTTAACTTATATCCTCGTAATCACTTGAGACATCGTCCTGAATTTACTGATGACGTTCACTCCACGTTATACACGGTGGCAAATGCACATACGTTCATGGATGGACAAATGGGTTTATGCAGAGTGAAGTGAAACTGTATGGCCAAAACATCACTCATGGTCGTATATTGGTCCAAATGCTTGCCACAGTGGGTCAGTGGTTATCGTGTCGGACTACCTACCCCAAGCTTGCAGGTTCGCTCCTGGCCATGGTAAATGGTTGTTTTTTTTAAGGCGACAAAAATCACGACACGCATGTCATACGTTGTTGGCATGTTAAAGAACCCATTTGAATTCAGTATGTCGTGTTCATAGTGGCAAAATTAATCTCGGGATTTTCCGTCAACCCAAAGTTCCTCCATTCTCTACTAGAAAGCGCTATAGTGTCCCGGAGGTTAGATATCTAACCAAGGAATGACAAAATTTGACATGCAAGCTGTCCCCTGGGCGTCAAATAACAAAGCATGCATCCGGCACCCGAGGCCATACGATATTATTATTATTATTATTATTATTATTATTATTATTATTATTATTATATTGGTCCAAATACAACAATTTTAACACAGTTTTCACAGCCGGATTCTTTCAACTTAGGATTTAGAGAGCAACAAAATGGTGACCATTTCTCAATAAATTTAATCATTTTGTTCATCAATCCCCTGCTTGTATATAGTAATATCAAAAGGAAAAGCAAACATTTTGTCAGTGATGCTTTATTTTACTACGGTATGCTCACTACGCTGCCTTTAGACCTCTAGAGTATAAGGCGAGCTATTCCGAATATTTGCTCTAAGTAACCGTTATAATGTAAAGTAATACTAACTAAATATTTACCTTTTATCTTTTATTGCCACAGGGAGTCGATAACATTGATGTTAGGCCTCTTTAAACAACGATCATCATAATTACCACAATGTTGTATGGCAATCGTTATCTCAAAGGAACCGATCATCACTTTGATGTTCTCTGAGTAGATTGTAGAGGGTGTGCTCGACTTGTGAAGAACTTCGACTGGTCCATTCTATCACATTTTCAGGACACACTTTATACAGCAATACTGAGAAGAAACTTCTTGTGCTTGAACTCACATTCCCGACTCATGGCCAGTTGTTCTTCCACGTGGTACAGCAGGTAGAAACACTGCACTGTGTGATTTCTGAATTAACTTTGGTGGTGGCAATTGTTGTTTTAAGAGGCACAATATCAAGGTAATCTTGTATTGACTGGAAATAGTCGACGCTTGGGTCGACCTGTCCTAAGGCAGGGCGAGCGAACAGTTCAGTTTATGGAGCCTTCAGCCATAGTTTGATCTGTTGGCACGCCTCATGTTTTTGGAAGCGGGTTACAGACGGTCAGTCGCCCAGCTCCTGCTATAATAGTAAGAGGTTTAGGCGGTGTTGTCAGAATGTCTGATGTCAATTTATTGAATCCATTCGTAACCATTCACGGCTCAGAAAAGTTCACAAGGTCGCTCGAGATATTGTAGCCTACAGTACTATCGTTTTTATTTTGTCAGGATGGCTAGGCTATAAATTGTCATGATCAAGCCTCTCCAGCTCAGCTGGCCAGCTTGACTTTGCTAGACGTTGAGTGAGCAAAGCTACTACCTGGTGCGAGATAGACTTATACCAAGTATTTCTCCTAAGAATCTTGAGTCCCATTTTATCCCGTGTTGATAATATTTTCACTGATTTTTATGTGTAGCAGTCAGCCTAATAAAGCATGTTCATAGACTATAGCATGCTACGTCTATATTAAATAAAGAACGTCATTGTGTTAGTCATCGAAAACAAAATATTTGACCAATCGATGGAGCGGCATCGAATTAGTCTATAGCAATATCAATTCAAGAATATTTATTTACGGTAACCGTGAAACAAGACTAATAGTTTTTGCGTCAAATAGCGGTTGTGCGAGGCTGATCGCCCGGCGTTCTACTTTGGCTGCACTGCGCTGCGCTTTCGACGAACAACCGTTTAAAATAAAAACTGTTACCTTTGTTGTTCGGTCACCGCCATTAAATGTCCTTGAATTGATATCACAATGGACTAATCTGATGCTGCTCTATCAATAAAGGTCAATGACATTAAACTTTAAACAAGATTGTGTTTTTAATAGCAAACACAGCCCATTTCAAATAGGCGTTACTGATGTGGTTAAACAGGCTTCATTTGGGCTTACTCTGACTCTGTCTACACAAAATTTTAAAAAAGCCACTTGAATATCTTCATAAACACGAGAGAAATTGCCACTGACAGCTTACTGTGTGAGACACCCCGGTATGTTGTGATGTGGAAGTGAGAAGGGCTATCACAGCGCCAGTCAACGAATGCAAACTGTCCTGTTTGGTGAGACAGAGCAACCAGGTAGTGAGGACAGCTCGCACCGGGCGCCCCCTCTCGATGGGCACGAGTTGGAGAGCCGTGGGTTTTATCGACCTCTTTGAGTCGGATGATTGGAACTCGCATTGTCACCCCCTTATTAGTGGGTGTTAGGGGCCATGGGCATCTTCACCAGTGCGCTTGATGAGCGTATTTTATATTTGGTGTGTTTAGAAGAGTCGGCAAACTGAAGTAGTCAAGCCCCATTTGCAAGATGAAGCTGCGCGCACGAAGGAAGGCCGCCCTACTGCCCTCTCTGCCTTGTGCCCTTCCGTGCCGTGGCGTCCGTGTTGATGGTAATTAGGCACGAGACTGCGAGCCCAGCTACACACATATAACTCATGACGTGCTTATCGAAGCTGCTATCGAAGAGCTTCATTATTACGTTGCACATTTATCAAACCGCGCCCTTCCCTTCCCTTTTCTCTTCCTCGTGCATATATAGATGTATTGTATACAGTATGGGAAGTCAATAATTCAGCGTGCTAGATTTGCGTGTGCGTTTTCTAACGACGCACGCAATCCATTCTCAGTTCTTGCTTTGCACTGTTGGGTATTCTTACTCGTGCTTCTCGAGAAACTCGAGGCTAACGTCGCACGCCATTTTCATTGCTATTGTCTATACTGTTAGGTAGTGTTCAAGACATTTAAGGCTATCCAAGCTTCCGTAGTGCACGTTTATCAGCGTGTCTACTACTTCGGAAAACAGTGGATTCCCAGGGAATTTTAAAATTCAGGAAAACTCTGATAATTGCCAGAAAATTTTTGAGGCAGTCGGGGAATTTTAGTTTTAACCAGACCAATCTCAAATAATTGCAAATTTTGTATTCAAATGTTGCCATGCTACATTTGGGTAACGATTGTTGTCAACGTAAGTTTTTATTGATACTTAATTAATAGGGCTTCATTTCATGAAAGAATGGCCACATTTTTACATACGTAGACTGTGTAGTATGTAGACTATATTCATGTCCAACTGAAGTAATTTTGAGAGCTTCGCTATTGAAGGGTTACTTTTGACGCTATTGAAGGGTTACTTTTGATACATGTAGAGATTTGAAGCCATTCTTTTTCAGTGTTGCCTATACAAATTGTCTTTTGCAGATTTTCAGTCGGTCAACGTGATTGTGCCCAATGAATGGGCGAGGTACAAGATAAATGTACATACACTCATGTAAAAAATTACATGTATTAGTTAATTATCACACTTAAATGGCCATCATCAGATTCTGATCACTGTGTTAAGGTTAATTTTCACTACTGTGGCTCAATAGCGGTGTGTATGCACGTGTATACAATTTTAGAATACCACACTGTAATAAAAATACATCAATTAACAAATTTTAGCATGTACTAGAAAAAACTAATTATGATGTACACTTAACTTGGTATTTTTCTCCTAGTGCATGCTAAAATTTGTTAATTGATTTATTATTATTATTATTATTACAGTGTGGTGGCTTAATACAAAGAAACATGAAAAAGCCTTGCACTCAATGGAGATGCGGATGCTACGATGGTCCTTGGGAATCACACGGCTGGATCATATTAAGAACGAAGACGTCCGCAATACTCGTGGAATTGCCCCTATTCCAGCGAAAATGAGGGAGACTTTGTTGCGTTGGTACGGGCATGTAGCCTGAGCAAATACAGAGTCCATTGTAAGAAATTCACTTGCTCTCGAGCCTGATGGACAAAGACCTCCAGGACGACCAAAAAGGCGTTGGATGGATACCCTACACGACGACATGCGCATCGTAGGTCTTCGTCCTATAGATGCAGCAAACCGCAACAAATGGAGAGCGAGGCGCAGAGTGGCGGACCCCAAAAAATAATTGGGAACAACGCCAGGAAGAAGAAGAAGAAGATTATTACAGTGTGAAATTCTAAAATTGTATACACGTGCATACACACCGTTGCTCACGTAATTCACAAAATCTTGTTACACAAAACAAACCTAACGTACAACGGGATTGAATTGCGAATCATACTAGCATCATCTAACGACATGCTATTGAACCACAGTAGTGAATTTACAATAGTAAAAATTAACCTTAACACAGTGATGATGGCTACTTGAAGGTCGAAACGCGTAATCCTAAATTTGCCCATTTAAGTGTGATAATTAACTAATACATGTATTTTTTCCAGGAGTGTGTTTACATATTTATAACTTGTACCACGCCCATTTATTGGCCACAATCGTGTTGGCAGACTGGAAAGCTGCAAAAGACAATTTTGATACATGCACGTTTTTCTAAAATTCGGGGTAGTTTTTGTTTCAGTTATTGCTTTAAAACTCCTGTCTTCTCTGACAAAAATGTATATTTCTAAGATATTTATTTTAGAAATTCACAAAATTAAAAAAATTAAAAAGATTTTTCCTATTGATTCGTTTTTATTTTGCAATTTAAGCATTCTACCAGTTATTTTAAGTCGCTTTGAAATGCTCTTTGAGGACAGACTCTCTAGTCTAGTATATTCCCTTTACCGATATAGAGCCTAACTTAAGTTGCATGGCCTGCGGAATTTTTAGACAATTGTGGCAGTTACTGTTCGTTAGGTAATTTTCTGATTCGTTCTGGAAAGATCAGCAAATTCTGAGGAAAATCTGTATGTTGTTCTCGTAGACACGCTGGTTTATTTCGTAGGAATTGAGCTATAATTGAATTAGGGTAGGGCAGATGTTGTCGAGTACTTTACTGCAACCCTCTTTCTAAGTTTCATCTCCTACCCCATATAATGTTATATGTTGTTAGCGTTGCGCTATCGGACAAACTGTATAAACGTCAGTAATATATATATATTTTTTTACAT
This sequence comes from Meconema thalassinum, assembly GCA_946902985.2. Classification (NCBI taxonomy): domain Eukaryota; kingdom Metazoa; phylum Arthropoda; class Insecta; order Orthoptera; family Tettigoniidae; genus Meconema; species Meconema thalassinum. The sequence continues at coordinate 530,676,328 of OX336390.1, read as the reverse complement.
ATAAAGATGTTGAAAGAAACTTATTCACATCTTCTGAAGACGTTTTCTCTTTTTTTTTTCTTCAATTCAATGAAATAAAATCATTTTTAAAATACCCGAATAACTTACACAGGATCTGGGAGGAGAAAGGGTGAATAGTGTATGTAACCTTATTGCTGATTCGCCCTTTCTCCTCCCAGCTCCTGATATTATTTTAAATATTGAATCTGAGTTTAAGGGCAGCGAGTTTCATAAAGATAGACAAATAAGAAATTTAGTGAGTTCTTAATTAAATAAATAAATAAATAAATACATAACTAAACATAATTGCAAATAAATAAATAAATAAATATTTTCAAATTTTGAAGATGCGGTCCTTTTATAGATTAAACCCTAATGGATTACATTTTCTAAAACTAAGAACGCTATTTCATAAAACTACCTTTCGATAAGTATACCAGTATAGACTACGTATTTCATTCGTTTGTGTACAATGACATTTAGATTCATATTTGTACGTTGCAAAACGTATATGCCGCCCGCATATTTCTCTACAGTTCAAATGTGGCTCCTTGATAGGATAGAATAGAATTGAAGATAACTAATTTAGGGTAGTCTCTCTCGCGCGCGCATTTTTCCCGTATGGAGGACGTTCATAGTCAATGTAATAGATTCACTCAAGTCATGATGCAGATACCTCGCCATTATCTGGGCAAAGTCAATAAATCATTTATTTGTACCGCATCGTGCTTATATAATTTGTACAAGTCATAGCCTATATATCTATGAGAATTATCATGGTTCAGTACTAGAGAGACACCTTACCAGTGCGTTAATGTCGAACTATAAGTGACAATTTTGGAAGGAAGCTTGCAGTTTTACGTGACCGTTAATCTCACGATCATGAGCCACGGGACCTCCTTTTTACTTGGAATCCGAACCACATGACATGGCATTTCACTTCGAAAATCTCACATGCATTGACCGGGAATCGAATCTGGTCCACCTTGGTGAGAGGCCAACAGCTTGACTGCTGCGCCACCACGCCCTCTGACAATTAAGGAGGACTACAAGATTGTTGAAAGTATAGGCCTATTATGGATTTACATAGATAATTTTAGTGTAAATTATAGTTTGGTAAATCTAATGATTGTTGAGCATGCTATATTTTTATGTAAGAAAGCGGATTATGTAAATCCATATTACATATAAAGGGCTCGTCGTTTTAAAAACTTGCCGCCTCTTCTCTACAAAATTATTTTCAATGTCTGTCGATCCCTATTCCTTCTTGAAACTACTTGATTCTCTTCGCAATATAAGTTTCCTCAAGCTATAATTTACGTTACAGAATACACCGTAACCTCGATGGTGCCTGACTTCGCTGCGGGAGGTATTGTTATTCAAGATAATAATGTTAATAGTTTTACGTCTCTTTTAACTACTGAGGCTTTTAGAGACACCGGGATGACGGAATTTTGCCCCGAAGGGGATCTTTAACGTGCCAGTAAATCTACTGACACGTCTCCCTCGCATTTGCGCACCCTCAAATGCCAGCTGACTGCGCCTGGATGTTATAAAAGATGCACGTAAGTTGGTTTACGAGGCAGTTTCACCGCGCGCTTCTTGAATGTATGCTTCATCAGGAATAGGTTGGATATTGATGACTAGCGACATGTACCGCGTCTAATTTAGATTAACAATTGAATTTCGCGCCAAGCTGCTACTTCAATTTGAGGCAAATTCAATTATTTGCAACTTGCATCCAGCGCGAAATCCAGGAGGGTATAGGCCTATCTGAAAATGAGGTTTGGAGACATTAGGATGGTTTGCAAATGTTGTGCACATGTAGGTGGGTACTCGGCAGCAAAGGGTGGTACTACCCTGTGAGAACGCGAGTAATGGGACGGGAAGGGAGGAGCTTCTTGTGTTTAATTTACTGTTGTTTCCTACGAGATGGCAGTATTTTGTTATTACAGACGTCTTTCAATTTACTTTAATTCTCTAGAATGAAGAAAAAGTATTTTCTTGCTCGCGGGCGTTGTTGGATTTTGATTTAATTTCATCAGCAAAGAAAGAAATATTAGCTCTGCTGCGAAGCTTTTCTTCATTTGACTTTAATAGCGGAGGACGGGAAGGTTGGCTAGCAGAAACGGAACCGCTTTTTGCTATAGCTTTTTAGTTACTGAGGTTTGCATTGTGTGACTTATTCTATTATCTGGTTCCCATAATCCTCTGACCATGATCCGAGTGATAGAACAGCCCTCGGAGGCCCAGTCATGGTGTTGGTTCTTTAGGTGTAATGTAAGCTATGTCTTAGAAGTTGCGGTTGATATCGAACAGATTTGAGCAACACATCAAAAGGTACAATTCGTTTCAGTTTTGTATTTGTGATCTCAACTATTTTCAGTAGGCCTAATTCAACATTTGTTTAGAATTACATCGTAGGTATTATTACAAAAGCTATCAAATTGAACTCGAATACTGTTTTTCTTTAATGGTGCGGTATATTTGGCAGCGTAATTTATGTTCCATTTTGTCACCTTCCAATAACCCTGAAGCTATAGTTAGAAGCAGTAATCATTTGTGCACTGCCAATGTAGAGTACGAGGGTCATGAGTCAAACCAAAATGGGAGTAGATTATGCTATTGCGAGTGAGAAAATAATTATAGACATACAGTCATGGATACTAGTATACATACAGTATGCACTGCAAAACAAGTGCGTATATTTTAATAGTAAATGTGACAATACTACCTTGCGTGCTCAATAGTAAACACATGTCGTGATTGGAGCTTGACTGACTGCCACGCCGGATGGATATCCGGTTTAAATACGTTGATAGAAGCTTCCAGATTCCTCTAGCGAACATTATGACTGACACGTTCGATAATGTAAACAAAAGAGAACAACTTCTGAGATTTAAAGAAGGAAATCTCTTCCAGAATGAACACGCATGGCTATGACCATCCAGAACAAATATGTACAATGATAACAATTATTTTCGACTATTTCCTGACGGACGAAGAGAAAGTTGCACAATACAAACAGCGAGGTTCGTAATGCAAAGAGTGGCCGGTTGGTTACGGTACCAAATAAGCATCTCTATGCAATATTCAATAGACTATAGACAAAAAATAATTCATATCACATTGATTAAAAAGGTTAATATTACAATAAAATGAAATAGGCTAGTAATCAAGTAAATAATTATACCAATTAAATATAGAACATAGGCTATAACTTATAATGTAGCCTACCGTAACAGTATTGCTTAGACTTACTTAGCTTATAGCATAAGTTAAATAAAATAAATGTGTGTTTTCAGTTTTGTCCCAAAAATAATTTGGTAGTAATATTTGAACTTTATTTGCTTTTGAGTGGTTAAGGTAGTATCTACATTTTTTTTTCATTTTTTCATTGAAAATATTGTATAACATGAAAATGGTAGAACAAAGTATAAATGTTAGCCAACTCTCGACTATCGTTGTACTGTAGTCTGATAACGATAATAAGCTCCGAGTACAGGTCTCCCTTGTACATTAAACACCTAGGTATGATTTACGGCTAACTCCGTACTCTCCAAGGTGTCACTGAAAATATCCTGCGAATGGCGTCACAGAGTACAGTTCTGCTGACCTCTGTTTTAAATCATGAAACTGAGCGCACAAATTAGTCACTGAACAGGCAAAATGTTGTGGATATTTTTTGTTTTTGTTTTTGTTTTTCAACATTGTGCAAAATAAATGCCTATTGTGAGAAACATTTGACATTTGACTAGCTACTTATGTTCATGTGCTTGCTTTCCTTTGCATACAGCTTTTATTACTGTTGAGTGAGACTTGAAAATATGGCCTCGGTCGGGATTCGGACCTGAATCTCCTGCTGTGCAGATAGGTGCAGTAAGCTAATCATGACCGCTTCTGGAGTCATTTCTATACTTTTGGGTCCTTGAGTTGCAATGCGTAGACGTAAATGGTAGTATGTTCGTTGGCTTTATGCATTGTTTGTCTTAATGTATGGCTGTTGACAGAGTGTCCAATGTAATTTAGGAAAAATGTGTGCTACAAGATAACTTATGTAAATGACTTGGAGTCATTAGCCCACGTTGCCAGTTCCCACACTGTTCTGCTGCACTGACCGCTCGCTGGCTGGCACTGTGGTGGCGAGCGAAGCGTGCCGGCGCGGCCTCAAGACCCGAGCTGTCTGTCGCGTCGTTCCTCTCTCCGCACTCAATTACTAAAAGAGTTTTATGCTCGCCTTGCTAAATTACTGTATGGATATTCGTATGCATGCATGACCGTCGCGATCGGGTGACATAATGTCTTTGTCGTTCGACGTCCTTCTGCTTCCCCTGTTCTTTTCTTGACGGCGCTTTATGAATGTTTATATATAAATTATGCAAAATAGGGTTCCCATTATAATAAAAGAGAAGAGAAGTTCTGAGAGATTTTCCTTCAGGAGACTTCTATTTTTCTTTGTTGTACTCCTGCACTGTCTTCATCCCCTTTTGTCTTCAAAATATTGTGCCTGTTGAAGTTGTGACTTTGGATTTAGCCTTATACTGTATGTTCTGCTTATGTGCCTGAAGAGCAGATAGAACAATTTTGAAATACTCTGTATACCGAGTATGATCCTTAATTTTATACGGTGGGTGACAGTAATAGAATACAAGAAAAAGGTCAAGTTGATGATCACGATGGTGATGATTGTTGTTGTTGTTGTTGTTGTTATTTCATTTGAGGGATTTGGACATCGTGGTCATTTAGCCCCTTGTACTTAGACGTATGTGTTATGGTTATGTATTTGAAAAGCAGGTAGCGCAATTTTGATATGTATATATATATAAATTAATTCATTAATGGATTTGTTTGATAACCTATGTTATTGTGTTGTCTATAGTAGTTTGTTTGTTTGTGTGTGTATAATTCAGGTGAAGATTGGGAAGGATGCGACCATGGCCTCAAGTTCGAAACCATCCCATCATTTGCATGGAGTAGAAGTGGGGAAACCACGATAAACCACTTCCGGGATGGCTGAGGTGGGAATCAAACTCACCTCTTCTCAGTTTAGCCTCACGGGTGTTAGTGTACCCCGTTTCAGCCCTCTGACCAAAATTGAATTTCTTGGCAGAGCTAGGAATCGAGCCTGGACCTCCAGAGTGACAGCCGGTAGCCGGTACACCACGAGATGATCGTGATGATGGTTGTTTTAACGGACGGAACAGCACGGTCATCTACCTCGAAGGCCAAGTCAGGAATAAACGCAGTAAACGAAGCCGTGGAGGCTGGGATAATAATTCATCCACCAACAGCTTGGTCTAGGGTAGAATTGGTGCTGTCTATGTCCCTAGTTTCGATTACTGGCTCTTAAATGGCGCTGGGAACCCGTCACGATAAATGCACAAACCATAGTGCTGCCCTCAATTCAGATAGTCATTGGTCAGTAGGCCTTGGCTTCGAGGGGCCTGTTGGACCTCGAGGTCGAAGGGAGACGTGGAAGTATTTGACGCGGCATTTACGGTAAATCTCTCAATATGAGATACATAATAATAGAGGCAGTTGCTGCCATAACGTTCACTGTCAAAGGATGTCGGGAGGTCATGGCAGTTCACTGAAATTTGCAAATTAAACGTTAGGACATACAGTAGTCTCAGGGTTGATTTCACACCCTGCCTAAATAATTCGATTTCGATCTGAGGATTGTAATGGGGCACGTTCAGTTTCGTGAGGGGAGAAACTAAGAAGTGGTGGGATCGTCCATTCTAGATGATGTTTTCTGAGGTTTCCCACTTCTATCCAATGGTACCTAAGTTATGACCATGGCCGGGATGTTCAAGATGAAATATCACGTCTAGTAGTTCGGATTCTACTTAAAAATAGGAGGCCCCGTGGCGTGTGATCACAAAATTATCGGTCACTTAAATTTACATGCCTCTTTAGCCCTGCTTGCAAATACACACACATAGTAACATACACACATCAAAAAAAGTTTTGCATCACCTCGGTTCCCAGATCTCCGGCATATAGACGTTGACTGTGTATATTGTATCAAAGATACAGTCCCTTTGACTGTTCATAGATGTCACTAAAACTGCTCAAAGATGTAAACAACCATGCATGAGCAGGGCCTATTAGACGGAGGGGGTACGACAGCCGATCAGTTCCAGTCATTCCACCAGGACGAAGGTACGCTGCTCATGTTGTCTGTAGTTCTACCATGCCTAGAAGGTCAATACCGCAGTTCGATCGCGTCCGCATTGTTACTTTGTGTCAAGAAGGGCTCTCAACAAGGGAAGTTTCCAGGCGTCTCAGAGTGAACCAAAGCGATGTTGTTCGGACATGGAGGAGGTACAGAGATACAGGAACTGTCGATGACAGGCCTCGCTCAGGCCGCCCAAGGGCTACTACTGTAGTGGATGACCGCTACTTACGGATTGCCGCTCGGAGGAACCCTGACAGCAATGCCACCATGTTGAATAATGCGTTTCGTTCAGCCACAGGACGTCGTGTTTCAACTCAAACTGTGCGCAATAGGCTGCATGATGCGCAACTTCACTCCCGACGTCCATGGCGAGGTCCAGCTTTGCAACCCCGACACCATGCAGCGCGGTACAGATGGGCCCAACAACATGCTGAATGGACCCCACAGAATTGGCATCACGTTCTCTTCACCGATGAGTGTCGCATATGCCTTCAACCAGACAATCGTCGGAGACGTGTTTGGAGGCACCCTGGTCAGGCTGAACGTCTTAGACACACTGTCCAGCGAGTGCAGCAAGGTGGTGGTTCCCTGATGTTTTGGGGTGGCATTATGTGGGGCCGACGTACGCCACTGGTGGTCATGGAAGGCTCCGAAACGGCTTTACGATACCTGAATGACATCCTCCGACCCATAGTGCAACCATATCGGCAGAATATTGGAGAGGCATTTGTCTTCATGGACGACAATTCTCGACCTCATCGTGCACATCTTGTGAATGCGTTCCTTCAAGATAACGACATCGCTCGACTACAGTGGCCAGCATGTTCGCCAGACATGAACCCTATCGAACATGCCTGGGATATGTTGAAAAGGGCTGTTTATGGACGTCTTGACCCACCAACCACTCTGAGAGATTTACGCCGAATTGTCGTTGAGGAGTGGGACAATTTGGACCAACAGTGTCTTGATGAACTTGTGGATAGTATGCCACGACGAATACAGGCATGCATCAATGCAAGAGGACGTGCTACTGGGTATTAGAGGTAGTGGTGTGTACTGCAATCTGGACCACAAATGCTGCAAGTCTAGCTGTATGCTGGTACAACATGCAATGTGTGGGTCTCATGAGCAATAAAACGAGCTGAAATGTTGTTTGTGTTGATCTCTATTCCCTTTGTATTTAAAGGTTCCGGAACTCTTGGAACCGAGGTGATGCAAAACTTTTTTTGATGTGTGTATATTATCAGACAGATTCAACACATCCAACTTCACTGTGCTGATGCTCATAATGTTGCTAAGCCTTAAATTAAACCAACTACAACGAAATTTTCCCCAAAGAAAAGTGCCCGGTGGGTAATCACTAGAGCTGGGATTTTTATGCAATATCAAGTGGCATAATATGTACATAAATATGTAACAAAAAGCACCAAAATATGTAGCAAAATATGTAGATTGGGCAAAATATGTAATATCATATAGTGAATATATACTTACCATTTTGTTAGTTACAACACACTAAACACGCTTTATATTACATTTTGTAGCACAGTGAACAAATAAGTATTTTTCAATGTTCTTTGGTGTCATATTATATGAATATATCACACACATATTCAGTATAAACTTATTATTTTCATAACTCAAAGCACGTTTATTCATTGAATTTTGTAGCACAGTGAACTATTAAGTATTTTTCGATGTTCTCTGGGGTCATAGAAAGGCGTTTGTCACTTAGGGTGCTCTTATATGCAGAGAAAGATCTTTCAACATCACATGATGTAATTGGGCAAATTTGAGGAGAGGAATTTTCTCTGAAGAATTGTCCTCGGGAGGATCAACATCATCTCCATTTAGAATTCGACAGACACTGTGAAATGTTGAATAATCAGATTACTCTTCAACACTTTTTGCAATTTACTCAATACACTTGCACTAGTTTCCCAATGCACAGCACTTATCATCCTATCCTCTCAAAATACCTGTCACTCATAATTACCTTAATCCCCCTGTTGAGAGGACAGACAACAGCCCCACATTTAGTGTGAAACTTCAATTCAGCAATTTATTTCATAAAAAAAAACAGGAAAACTCTGAAATATGTAATTTTATGTAATATCACTAAGAATATGTAGAATACCCACAAATATGAAAACATATGTAAAATATGTAATTACATAGAAATCCCAGCTCTAGTAATCACTGCCTTCGTGCGTCAAGTAAAGCCATTGGCAACGTGGAACTCATCTGCCACGTAGATGAATGTGTTCTAATTGAAATTATTTGTTCTACGCTTGTTACTGACAATAGAATCTTAAGTATGTTGTTAGCCTTTGTTATCGATAAATTTACATCCTTTGAAACGGCAGTTTTATAATCTGATATTAATATGTCATTTTGTATTGCCCTACCTGGCGACTTTATGCCGCTCAAATAATGAGGACGAAGAAGTGGAACTAATCGGGTGCAGTTAAAAACGGGGAACTCTACAACGTAGCCATTCAAATGGATCTTCGTTTCAAGAGGCTGGATTTCATGGGTTTCTCTTAGACTTGATTGGACATTCTAAGCTGGGCTATGCTATTATTATTATTATTATTATTATTATTATTATTATTATGAATGAATCCATAATATTATTCAAATAGTTTCTACGTAAAATCTTGAAAATATTGTTCTAGATTGTGTTTAAGGAAAGTAGTACTAACAGTAGTAGTTACTGATAACCTGTGTTATCGTGGTGACAACAATATTGTGTGTAATTGTAATGATTAGTATATAGGATTGAGCTAGGTGTCCCCGGACTTCAAATAGGGCACCAATCCAGGATTTTCCCGGGGGTGAGTTATAAAAATACTGGGGGAAAACCACACTCAGGATGGCCGCTGACAGCACCAGGTTTTGAACCTCGGATCTTCGTACTGCTACCCATTGCATTCCTAGATAGGGACTTAACGCGCTTTGCTACGCTGTTGGGTTTATGGACAACAATGTGTACAGATGTACACATCTTTTTTAATTATTCTTTCACATACGTATAGCTGATTGCTATTGGTTAATTAAATGTCACGAACAATAGGTTGGTAAACGTTGGGTTTTTAAAAACTGAGGTATGGTTTATGATCCATCAGTAAGTCCTCGCGATTAGCCAATCGTAGCTTCCACTCCTTTGCTTAATCCTGGGTGGTCGTTACAGCAGCCATCCATTTCCGTGGTTTCGAGCTTCAGTTCGTGATTGTAATCAAGGTCCCAAGGGACCGTAATCGGTTCGTGTGGGAATTATACAGAGATCTCTATAATATTGCAAATATAAATTCAAACAATACGATCGGAAATATATTAAATCTGTGTATTAAAATTGTGAATCAATTACATTTTAAAATTTGTAATTAATGCTTTATGAATGTATACCACTGGAAGAAATTGCTTATGGAAAGTTACGCTTACTATTAATATTACGTCACTCTATTTTTCTTCTATAAATCATTCGCTTATTGTTATGCGCAAACATTACTTTTAGAAGATGCCATTCTTTTCACTCGATCAACGCTAGTGCATGAAAAGTATATTTTTCGCGCACGTAAATCATCGCTTTTTTCGTATTATTTTTATTCTTCTAGTTTATTCATTGTTTATTGCATTTCTTGTGTATTAAATTCTTCTTGAGAACTATGTATAATTAGCAGTACTGTACATTAATATTTAATAAATTATTGTTATTGCGTGACTTTTCTCATACATTCTGCATGGTTACTATTTTAGATACTGTATTTAAAATATACTAAGATATGATTTTTGAAGAGCAACGGTTCAAAATGAGACAGCTGTGGGGGAGTTGAACCCTAATCCCCTGGCTTAACCGAGTACACCATATAATCTTGAAATACCGGTAGCTGATTTGTCAACTACCTTTGTAATGATTGAATCTAAAATATGACTAGTTTGACTTTTCGTATTTAAATTTAATTAATACTTCAATCGTTCATATTTCTATTTTAGAATATTTCCCACAGAAAATAAAAATGTATAGTATAAGAATTGTATAAGAAATTATTAGTGTTAACCAGGGTGTCTACTACTCTGGAAAACATGCAAATCAGGGAATACTCAGGGAATTTTTAAATCCTGGAAAACTCCGGGAATTATCAGGGTATTTTAATGACACTCAGGGAATTTTAGTTTCACGAGGTCCATCCTTGATTAATTGGAAATTAAGCATTTAAATTTTGATGGGGGAAAAGTATATTATGGTGATGATTGTTGTAGATGTATGTTCGCACAGATGTTAAATCAGTAAGCTCTCATTTCTTGCAAGTTAGAGCGCACAATTACATGTGTAGACTTTTTATTTGTACATATAAATGTATAACTGTATGATTTTTGAGATACTATTGACGATCTACGATCAACACTTGTAAATACAATAGTTTTTCTGGATGAAAAATTTAAAATTTAGCAAAATATAGAAATATATACTGTAAACTTGGTCATGCTACCCTTTATTGTGCGCGCAGTTTTTGAAATGATTTTTAAGTACAAACTCAGTTTTGTATATTTACTAGCAACCCGACCCGGCTTCGCCCGGTAACAGTTAAGAATGCATTACGTGATAAGCACTTTTTGTTTCAATGTCGATGAACAACGACCAATATCCGTTTAAGTCTCGGCATGATGGGTTAAAATCACTGACTGGACTATTACTTATATTATCATGGAGATGCATGCGCAACAAATTCTTGTCAGACGTAATTTAAGAATGGCGAGGTGCATGAAACACAAATCTCCCTTCCGTCTAATCTTAACTTGACTGTGAATTTTGCGGAACGAATTTTGCACTTCCAGGGAAACTCCAAACACAACCACTCTTCTCTAAAGTTTTTAACTCAACACGACTCGACAGTTTGCTGCTGACTGTATCTGGGGCAATAAGCTCGTCCGCTAGCTAAGCTGTAATTGGGGTGCTAGACTCGCCCCTAGCTAGCTCGTAAGCTGTCGCCTCAGTAGTTGAATGGACATGGTTGGAAGAAATTAAAACGTAAGAACACTTATAGTGGGCGATGTATTGAAGATAGACATATGCTCTCGCGGACTTTTTTGTAGAACTTTTCATGCTGAACAATTCTTACACTCATAGTATTTAGATATTTTTAACGGTTTGCCCAGCGTAAGCTTAAAAAGCGCACACACGGACGCCAGTTTTTTTTCGACCTTTTCAGTGAAATCGTTAGTGCTTGCCTTCCTTGGTCATAAATAAATTATTTTCTACAGAAACCTTCCTCGAGATATCCTTTACAGAATGGTGAAAACCGCATCAAAATCCATTCAGTGGTTCTCGAGTCTACCCGTAACATCCAAGAATCGGGGACTTTGTTTTATACTAAGTAGAGATTATGGCCGCTACTGTTAGTCAGGGAATTTTCTGATTTACCCTGGAAATATCAGGGAATTGCCAGGGAAATATGTTGGTTTGTTTTGGTAGACAGCATCCTGGTTAACTTTATGTAGTGCTTAAGAAGTTATTGAGTATGAACAGCATTGCTTCACACTGGTTGTTGCATCTTCACTGATAATATCGTGGGGCATAGTGTATCCTCCAAAATGTGAGAGCCACGATGTTTTGAAGGGAAAATTAAATATTCTCCTTGAACCTGTTTCGATACCATACGGTGTGGTGTTGCGAACTCAGCTTTTTATATGCCTAGATTTAGTCCTTACAGATACTAATACACGTTACGTAAAGCCGAGATAAGCTAGGACAATGAACTGTTTGCTTCTGCTCAGTGTTGCATAAGTTAAAATGCCCCTCAATGTGGTTGGATGAATGTTTGCTTGTTTCCTGCCTCTCTCTTGGTCCGTTACAATCCATTGTCTTGTCGGAGGAAGGAGCTCGATGGCCGTGGATAATTTCGGCAAGGAGGGAGAAGAGATGCTTCACCTCGAGGAATATAGCATTTTATAGTCCATAGGCACAGCTTCTGTAGCGAGACAACGCCTGGCTTTATCCGGAACATGCATCTTTCTTCCTTCCTGCCCATCGTCTTCTCCCCCTTCCCTAGACACTTGTTGGCAACTTGTAAGCCGCCCGACACTCCTTTGTACTTCTGCTCTGACTCGGGATGGGAACTTTTTTTAAAGCAGACAGATCGAGCTTTAAAAGACACTTTCAGTTCGGTTACAGAGATCATCGGAGTTGAAAACCAGAGTGAGGCCTTTTGAGGCAACAAAAGCGGCATAATGTCTAACAACAGGAGGTGGCTCGTCAAACTTTTAACTAACGCCCACCTCTATTTTCCTCCAAGGGTAAAAAAAATTGATATGCAGTTCTTGCTTGCCTTCTACTACTTCATCCCCCTTCCCCATTTTGTTTGTCTATCTCTCACATACTCCACCTGATTTCAAGGGAGTAGAAAATTTTTGTTATTGAATTCCCTGTTAGAGTTATGACGTCCATAAGTTTTCCGTGTAAATATTTCCTGTGACTGTCAAGACACGCCCTTAGCGCTAGCGAACGTTCCAGAAAACTTGGAGAGTGTTAGCATCGTAGAGAATGATAGTGTTTACGTGCTCCCTCCAGAAGGAGCAACTCAGCTCCCAGTTTGGAGCCGTTATTTCAAGTAATAAGTTAGCCTCCGTGCCAAGTTATATGAATTATAATATTTAGGGCGGCGGTAGTAGTGGTAGAATATTAGCCATTGCATCATTCTTCTTCTTGTGAGCGAGCCGTGTGTTTCATTTCTTCAAGTCTTGTTCGTGATAATGGCCCGGCGCCGTGCGACTCCTAACGAGAAAGAATAGCGAGCGGAAAGGCGGATTGGCTGAGACTCGCCCTGAAGGGTGCCCATTACACCTCACAAATTAGATAGGTCCACAATTACTTCGCTGCTCCTGCACTAGGGCGTTCACACGGAGACACAAAACTTGGGCATTCTGACGTGTATGGGACTGCCTGTAAAAATGTTTGTCACCGCATACGATATAATACAACACGTCATAAGAGCATGTCAACCTGTCACTCTCTTCTTCACTACCGCAAAGTACTAAGTAATATTCGTCAATATAGTCCGAAACTAATTAAGTAATATTAATACAACTGTTTTTTAATACACAGAACTTCATGAAAATTGAAACTACATACATTCACACATTCATATATATATAAATAACTGAGATTGTTTTGCCTTTCAGCGTTCAGTCTAGTCTGCAAGCCTCTGTTTGCGAACATTTGTTTTATAATTACTCAGTCGTTTTAATGTTAAGAATATATAGTGTATATTTTCAATGGAAAATATTATATATACTCATAACACCACATTTTCAACACGCTACCACAGCGTTTCCCAATCATGCCCTTGATCCGAGGTAGCGTATTACATCCAACATAGCAGGTAATGATGTATATATATATATTTATTTATTATTATTATTATTATTATTATTATTATTATTATTATTATTTATTTATTTATTTATTTTGCAAAGGGACGGGTTTAGGAATCCTTATCCAATGAACTAGCCTCTTTGTTGTGCAAGCTTGCAATAAAACATTATGGGTAATTCGTATTTATTTTCCATTAGAAAATACGCGCTACCTGTAATGATATGGGTAATTATAAGACAACAAATAAAATACAAAAAAGAAAACATGTTTAACATATTCGTGCCCCGGCTAAGTGCCAAGTATCTAGACCACTCAACCAAAGTACCACATTGAGTTAAGAAGTCGATATCGTAATGTTTGGAAATTAGGAAAATCTTTAGCATAGTATAACATATTTAAGTCTAAAACTGGGGCAGATCTCACTTTTCCGCCCCTTATAACACAATCAATCAACGTATAATACCCAAGATAGCCGTGGGATTTTTAAGAGCGTTAAAAATCCCTCCTCCTTCGGAGGGGAAGTAAAGCCGGCGGTCCCATGTCATTGATTCATGGCATGTTAAAGAACCTTCCACTAATTGCACCTGTGTGAAGCTAAATTGTATAGGTTAAGAATGTAAACAACGCTCTTAGGTTTCTACGTTCGTTGCCAAGAGCCGACTGCGGTGGCGTCTAGTAGCTAAGTACTGAACTAGGCCTAGTAGTCGTTGACAGTGGCGTTTGGCGGCAAAAGTAGTAACTATTTGATAAATTCAAAGTTGCAGTCCTTACTTGAATTAAAAAACAGATACACACACTAATACAGCCATCACAATTAACACCGGTTATCAGACAGATTCTACACACACCCAAAGTATACGGGGCTACATGACCGCGTTGTCGCAGCCCCTAAACTGAGGAACGAACCAACCAACGTATTATACCCTACGTTGTATTTCAACATTCAACATTCAATTATACTCCTTGATAAGTACATGAATTAATTTTCAAAGAAAATTTAGAAAATTCCGCCTAGTCAATAGGCTACTGTAATGTCTATGTTTAAAAAATCATCAGGTACATGTTTCAAGACAACTTCGTAAGATTGGCCCCTTCCTCAACCATTTTAACAGTGTGGGTGAACATACAAAAGTTTATCGACAAAAATGGTCTTAAAATACAAGAAAAACATTAAAATAAGAACATTTAGATGACAATAATATGCATAAAATTTGGCAAATGAACGAATATTCGCTAAAACAAACATGTTACAAAAGAATTAATGATCAGTCATTATATTGTGAATTGCATGTTATTTGTGAAATATAGCAACACTACAGTATATGATGCTTTGTTAAGGACAATTAGTTATAAATATACCCATACATTTAGGAGAAAGTAGGCTATACAGTATGTTCTTTACTGAACATCTTGTTTTATTTATTTATTTGCTTCTATTCACCATAGTGATTTGAAAGTGAATTCTTAGTCCACAGATAAATTGTTCAGTATTTCTTCAGCGGACTTGTCATTGATCACTCCTTTTCACTTGAGTACAATAATTGGAACGTGGTTCGCCGTTACTTGATTACCTGTCAGATTATTTCTGTTGTTTATATTGAGTAGTTTTTTTAATCATTGAAAACACTGTCAGATTTATTACCATTATATTTCATTAATCCTGATTAGAAAATGACACTGATAGGATTGACTTAACAGTTTCGGTTTCATGGCTGTGTGCTGTGCGCAAAGGGAGGTGCTTAGTGCGTGGCTTGCAGTTCGATACCCGAACCTCCCCCTCGCTCTCTTCTCTCGTGCTGTTCATCCCTGGGGAATGATGGTCCAATATGGCGAAGGCCACGAAAGTTGGCTGTGTTGGTGAGAGCTGTAGTCGAGCACTGGACCCTATCTGTATGACGATAGGTTCCTTGTCCTATCGTATCTTAAAATTGAGCTCAATGAATATTAATATGTACAGTAGCTGAGTTGCATAACAGGACTGCTAAGAAAAATATATACTGTAAATAAATAATAATAAAGCTGTCTTTGAACGAAATTAGCTCTTTGAAATATTTAAGTTACGACAGTGAAGTGTGGTGACAAAAGCTAAACCAGAACGAACACCACATCGCCCAAATAACCTGGCAAGTTCTTTAATCCATATCCAAGTTAAAACACCAACCTGACCATCTACTAACCATTACAGATTATCACACTAAACAATTTAACTTGAAGGTCAATAGCCCCATTATCATAACGAAAAAATCACATCATACTAACAAATGCTGGTAAATTACGCTTGTTTACAATAAACTTCTGTAACTGAAATAGTGTTTATATCTTAAACCACATATTCGTAGATATGGTTTAATAGTCTGAGTGTTATGGATCTGATGATGATCGCTTGACGATCGAAACTAGTCCTCTAAGTGTAGGCCTAATAATTAATCATATTTTTTTTTCAGCTTTAGGGACTAACACCCATTTCAGTTTGGGTACAAACGTGTTGACCGACTGAAATGCATTTAAATTTCATTAGTTACGATCTTGTGATCATTTCAGAATCCGGTTGCATGCTGTCTTGTGTATTGTGTTGTCAAATATTATTATTCATTGCCATTCTTCCAAACAGAAAGTGGTTAATTGTATCTGCGAGTCGCTTGGTTAGAATGCATGTCCTTATAAATCAGGCTTTGCTATTTTTCAGGAATCAGACACAATACTCGAGCGTGTGTGATTCGTTCATGTGTTACGTTTCCATTGCTTCATTTAATGACACCGTGGAGTAGCCTTTTACCTCATACTTTCTATTGTTGTAGGTTAAAAGTTTAGAATGGTATCTCAGGACCTGCACTTCTGTTTTTTTTTTTTTGCTGTCTACGTAATTCTCACGATCAGTAAGGTTCCTTGTTTCCTTATCAAATACTGTTCTCACGTAGACAGTCTTGGTTATTTAAACTTTGCTTAGGCTATGTATTAAAGAACCCAATGGACACTAGAGTTGCATTTCATTGTACCAAGTGGGGTAGGTTGCGACATGATTTGTGAACGAAGCGCGGGGAAATAAAAGTGGAGGCGGGCACTGCATATGTGTGTCACTCTCATAGAGTCTGCCAGGCAGGCAGCATCAGCATCAGGCGATTGAAATTCGGCTTTGATGCTTTGTGTATGTGGAAAGTGTTGGAGCGAGCGACGCGCTTCCCAATGTGGTGGTGGTGGGATTTGTAGGGTGTTAGCGACACAGTGGTGGGGGTGGGATCAGTTAGGTTGGCTATGTGGTTTTCATCAAGTGTGAAATTGCTTGCCTCGTATTTATAGATAGATCAGGGGTGGAGGGGTGGGTGAGAAGGGGGGTGATAATACTGGTAGCTCTCCAATGATGCAGAATCTGCGTCACCGTGATTTTCACTACTGCATACTACCACTATTGCTGTTGTTTCATCAGAATATAAACCACACACACATACACCATCACTCCAATCGATATAATGGAATCAGCAATGTTAATTATAAAATAGTGTTGTGACCACCGGGTGTTTGATTTCCAGTATTTTTATTCCACCTTTCCGGTTATGTATATTGATGGTTTTCACTGCATGGTGTAATTATCTAGTGGTATTGTGTGTGGTAGAGAAGCTCCAACATGTGAAAATGTGATTGTAAATGTTGTATATAGCATATTTAGTATATATATGGATGACACAATCTCGATACATACATGCATACCTTCATAATAACGTACAGGGGCACTTTGATTGGCAATCAAGTTCCGATTTTAATACCCATCGATCGTGTGTACGGACAAATTACATCACCTGCGGAGCCTGCTACTTTTATTACACCGGGAGATGAGTCTTTAGGGGATGGGTAGTGATTCGTTTTCGTAAACGATGGAATTTGAATACGCTACAAAATGTACTATGGGCTTAATTTGTCTCTCTTCAATATCTGCAAAGTGGCGACTCTATATGCTTATGACGTAGCGAGGTTTTCTCTGCCCCAATCAGCGATATAGATTAGTGAAGAATTTTTCGCTTGATGGAAGTTGGAGAGGGTGAGGGAGATAGCCATTGAGGGACCCTAAGGGCTTAAGCTGTTAGTGAATAGGCCGAGGCTGCACAGTGCTATGATTACGAGAAGAACATGCAGACGGGTAAATTTTCACGCTCTCGTAATTCAGTCCATTATATCTGTGTAAAGCACAGCGCTTTTTTAAGTTAACTGTTTTTTTTTATTAATTACCTCATTTTTACTGCATTCTAAATAGTATCCGTCGCTTAAGAAAAACTCAGCTTATGAAACAAGGTTGCCCCGTTCAATTTTTTTTCCTATGTGGGAAAATGTTGAAATATTACGACCAAAATCAGCTAGAACTGAATTCTACAAGGACTCAAGATTGTGTTTTCCATCTGAAAAATAGTAAGGCAACAAAAGGTTATGTAGGCTAGTTGGTATTGGTGTTGTGTAACGAGTCCAGAAATCGTGATTGGGACCGTTTATATGTGAACTGGTGCAATTGTGATGTGCTGTTGGAAGGAGATGTGATTGCAGCATTCCTAAGAAAATTCATAGATGTAGGTACTTGTATTGGCATCTTGTTATCTGCACCCTAATTTGCTAGCATGGAGTAAAGAAACGATAGAGAATCTCTACTTAGTATAAAACAAAGTCCCCGATTCTTGGAAGTAACGGGTAAACTCGAGAACCACTGGATGGATTTTGATGCGGTTTTCACCATTCTGTAAAGGATATCTCGAGGTTGATTTCTGTAGAAAATAATTTATTTATGATCAAAGGAAGCCGAGCAGTAACGATTTCAGTGGAAAAGTCGGAAAAAAAACTGGCGTCCGAGCGCTTTGTAAGCTTATGCTGGGCAAACCGTTAAAAATATCTAAATACTATGAGTATGAATTGTTCAGCATTAAAAGTTCTAAAAAAAAAAGTCCGCGAGAGCATATGTCTATCTCCAATACATCGCCTACTATAAGTGTTTTTATGTTTTCATTTCTTCCAACAATCTCCATTCAGTTACTGAGGCGACAGTTTAAGAGCTAGCTAGGGGCGAGTTTATCACCCCAGTTACAGCTTAGCTAGCGGACGAGCTTATTGCCCCAGATACAGCCAGCAGCAAACTGTCGAGTCGTGTTGAGTTAAGAACTTTATAGAAGAGTGGTTGTGTTTGGAGTTTCCCTGGAAGTGCAACTCGGCTTTTCTTCATTTCGCCTGTGAACTTTTCGTTCCGCAAAATTCACTGTCAAGTTAAGATTGGACGGAAGAGGGATTTGTGTTTCATGCACCTCGCCATTCTTAAATTACGTCTGACAAGAATTTGTTGCACATGCATCTCCATGATAATATAATTAATAGTCCAGTCAGTGATTTTAACCCATCATGCCGAGACGTAAAACGGATATTGGTCGTTTTTCATTGACATTGGAAAAACAAAGCGCTTATCATGTAATGCATTCATAACTGTACCCGGGCGAAGCCGGGTCGAGTTGCTAGCAGTGTATCATAATGGGCAGACTTTATATAGGTAACGTGCAAGATGGCGGCTGAAGCCGTTATTGAGGTGAAACGCAGAACTAAAGAAGTTTCACTAAGACGTGCTGACGCGCAAGATGGCTGATGCGGCTTTGGGATTTTTGTAGAGGTGATTTGGCGATCTAAAGGAACGAGTTGGTCGAGAAAAGAAAAGCCTAGCCTACTTGATTGTTTTATTCTGAGGGTTGAAATGACATTGAAATTTGAAATAACCTATATGAAGATTATCCGTAATGCAATTCAGATTTGGGGACTGTTGCGACAGTCGGAGTAAATTAAGATATAAGAAAACATGGGAGATTTGAGATTTCTGTTGTCTTTACTACGTCGCATTGGTTTTGTATTCCTATACCAGATTTCTTCACGATAGAAGAAAAACGAGATTGAATGTATGCAATGAAAGTCTACTGAAAACACTATTTTCTTTAGTAGTGTTACGCGATATTCACATCATTGATGTAGAATGGATTCATGCGCTCACCTCTGAAGCATTTCGAGAGCAGGGCAAGTGTGGTTGTTTGGTGCTATGAAATGAAAATGTTTTCTTATTTTGACAGAGTCACAGTTAGCTCTTCTACTGTATTACGGATCCCTCTACCAACACAGTCATGTATAAGTTACTAGCAGTAGTACCCGGCTTCGCCCGGTGGAACGATGATAATGTTTTAAGGTCTGCTTAGAAATATAATGGACTTAAAATCTAAGTCATTTGCCCCGAAAGACAATGAGGGAGTAATATCTAGGTCATTTGCCCTTTTGATAAGGATGATAATAAAAACTACTGTTGAATTGACACGTCAAACTTACAAACTACCGTAATAGAAATACATATTTCAAAATTCACAGGCGAGGAAGACTTATTGTGTGTGTGGTGATTAATAGTGTAATTGGCGTAACATCTACTGTAGGTCATTTGCTCTTATGATGAGGATGATAGGGAAACTACTACCGGTATTGAATTGACACTTCAACGTATAATGTACACAATGTACTGTAATAAAAATAACTATATGGCGCCTTCGGTGGCGTATTTGGTAGCATGCTGAGCTTCTATGCCCAAGATAGCGGGTTCAAACCCGGCCGAAGCCGTCGGATATTTTAAGAGCGTTAAAAATCTGTCAGTATGCCTTTCTTCGGAGGGGAAGTAAAGCCGGCGGTCCCATGTCAGATTTATGGCATGTTAAAGAACCTTCCACTACTTACACCTGTGTGAAGCTAAATTGGATAGGTAAACAACGCTCATAGATGTCTACGTCCGTTGCCAAGAGCCGACTGCAGTGGCGTCTAGTAGCTAAGTTCCGAACTTGGCCTAGTAGTCGTTGACGGTGGCGCTTGGCGGCAAAAGTACGAACTATTTGAAGAATTTTAAGTTGCAGTTTGTACTTAAATTAAAAAACAGGTATCACACACTAATACAGTCATCACAATTTACACCGGTTATCAGACAGATTCTACACACACCCAAAGTACACGGGGCTACATGACCGCGTTGTCGTGGCCCCTAAACTTAAGAACCAACCAACCAAAAATAAATATTTTAAAAATCACAGTCGAGAAAGACTTTATGCGGCGGTGATTATTGGTATGATGCGCGTAACATCTAGGTCATTTGCACTTATGATGATAATACACACATCAAAAAAAGTTTTGCATCACCTCGGTTCCCAGATCTCCGGCATATAGACGTTGACTGTGTTTATTGTATCCAAGATACAGTCCCTTTGACTGTTCATAGATGTCACTAAAACTGCTCAAAGATGTAAACAACCATGCATGAGCAGGGCCTATTAGACGGAGGGGGTACGACAGCCGATCAGTTCCAGTCATTCCACCAGAACGAAGGTACGCTGCTCATGTTGTCTGTAGTTCTACCATGCCTAGAAGGTCAATACCGCAGTTCGATCGCGTCCGCATTGTTACTTTGTGTCAAGAAGGGCTCTCAACAAGGGAAGTTTCCAGGCGTCTCAGAGTGAACCAAAGCGATGTTGTTCGGACATGGAGGAGGTACAGAGATACAGGAACTGTCGATGACAGGCCTCGCTCAGGCCGCGCAAGGGCTACTACTGTAGTGGATGACCGCTACTTGCGGATTGCCGCTCGGAGGAACCCTGACAGCAATGCCACCATGTTGAATAATGCGTTTCGTTCAGCCACAGGACGTCGTGTTTCAACTCAAACTGTGCGCAATAGGCTGCATGATGCGCAACTTCACTCCCGACGTCCATGGCGAGGTCCAGCTTTGCAACCCCGACACCATGCAGCGCGGTACAGATGGGCCCAACAACATGCTGAATGGACCCCACGGAATTGGCATCACGTTCTCTTCACCGATGAGTGTCGCATATGCCTTCAACCAGACAATCGTCGGAGACGTGTTTGGAGGCACCCTGGTCAGGCTGAACGTCTTAGACACACTGTCCAGCGAGTGCAGCGAGGTGGTGGTTCCCTGATGTTTTGGGGTGGCATTATGTGGGGCCGACGTACGCCACTGGTGGTCATGGAAGGCTCCGAAACGGCTTTACGATACCTGAATGACATCCTCCGACCCATAGTGCAACCATATCGGCAGAATATTGGAGAGGCATTTGTCTTCATGGACGACAATTCTCGACCTCATCGTGCACATCTTGTGAATGCGTTCCTTCAAGATAACGACATCGCTCGACTACAGTGGCCAGCATGTTCGCCAGACATGAACCCTATCGAACATGCCTGGGATATGTTGAAAAGGGCTGTTTATGGACGTCTTGACCCACCAACCACTCTGAGAGATTTACGCCGAATTGTCGTTGAGGAGTGGGACAATTTGGACCAACAGTGTCTTGATGAACTTGTGGATAGTATGCCACGGCGAATACAGGCATGCATCAATGCAAGAGGACGTGCTACTGGGTATTAGAGGTAGTGGTGTGTACTGCAATCTGGACCACAAATGCTGAAAGTCTAGCTGTATGATGGTACAACATGCAATGTGTGGGTCTCATGAGCAATAAAACGAGCTGAAATGTTGTTTGTGTTGATCTCTATTCCCTTTGTATTTAACGGTTCCGGAACTCTTGGAACCGAGGTGATGCAAAACTTTTTTTGATGTGTGTAATAAGGTAATGAAAAAATGACTACTAAACGAACATGGTGTTATTTTAAAACTGATATAGGTAATTCAGGTGTCTAGCTTCGATGTCTTCCAAAGTCTCAACCTTATATTCTGGCTTAGGCCTGTACTGGATGCGTCTAGTGAAAGACCGTACTGCTCGGCAAAGACAAAGAATATAGGTCCAAGCTGCACGAACCTGAGATGATCGCAGTTGATGACGAAATATGATGACACACGTTCGGGGTTCCCCGTCCTATACAGATTGACCGGGAATCACTCACTGTTTCGCAACGGCCCTGTGCTGGCATCAGCATAGACAGCAGGAGATAACACGGCGGGCTCTGGAAAGTACTCTCAAGTCACCTCGCGATGAATCAGCAAGCTATTCTCACAACTGATCCCCCCCCCCCAGGGTCTCACAACTTGTGGGACGTGGGTTGGCGACCACGGAACCCCAGCTGAGTCTGACATCGCTTCTACTTCCTGGTGCCGGGCTCATTTCAGTTCTCTTTCCTGTCGGCCTCCCTTGGTCAACTCTTGTTCTCTTCCGACCCAGACTGTATTAGGGTATCCGAGGGCTAGGGAGTCTTTCAATTTCCCGCCTTAATTGGCTTTGTCTCATCTTTCCTGATACCCTCATTCTTCGAGGGGTCTGCCTTCTTTTCCTTTTCATAATATCTCCTGTCTTCTGCTCAAGGCCCTCAAAGAGGCAGGGTGTGTGTAGACCCACCACTTCTGGTACACCCTCAAGGGCTCATGACTGGTGAGTTAGGAAGCTGGCAACCCCGAGGAATTCCTGAGCTACATGCAGGGAATGGAGTTGTATGTCAGAAATTTCAAGTGGACAGTGTTACGCATCGGGTTCCAAAGGGTAAGTATACACACTTTGTTTTCGATCGGTGAACGATGTAGATTTGTACCAAAGGGCCTTAATGCGGGAAATGGAGTGGTCTGTCCGAAATTTCGAGTGGACAGTGTTACTCGTCGAGTTCCAAACGGTAATTATGTAAAATCTGGTTGAGATCGGTGAAACGGTGTAGTTTTGTGCCAAGGGCCAAAATGCAGGGAATGGAGTGGCCTGTCCAAATTTTAAAGTGGACAGTGTTACTCATCGGGTTCCAAAGGGTAAGTATACACATTTTGTTTCCGATCGGTGAAGGATGTAGTTTTGTGCCAAAGGGCCTAAATGCGTGGAATGGAGTGGTCTGTCCGAAATTTCGAGTGGACAGTGTTACTCGTCGAGTTCCAAAGGGTAATTATGTAAAATCTGGCTGAGATCGGTGAAACGGTGTAGTTTTCTGCCAAAGGGTCAAAAAGCAGGACTAGTGTGGTCTGTCCGAAATTTAAAGTGAACAGTGTTACTTGTCGGGTTCTACGGGTAAGTATATAAAATTGGGGTCAGGTCGGTGAAACGGTGTAGATTTGTGCCAAACAGCCTAAATGCAAGGGATGGAGTGGCCTCGCCGCAATTTCAAGCAGACAGTGTTAGTCGCAGTGTTCCAAAGGGTAAATATACACATTTTGGTTGAGATCGGTGAAACGGTGTGGATTTGGGACAAAGGGCCTAAATGCAGGGAATGGAGTGGTCTGTCCGCAATTTCAAGCAGACAGTGTTACTCGCTGGGTACCAAAGGGTAAGTTTCCGAATATTGGTTCTGATCGGTGAAACGGTGTAGATTTGTGCCAAAGTGCCTAAATGCAGGGAATGGGGTGGTCTGTCCGAAATTTTAAGTGGACAGTGTTACTCGCAGGGTCCCAAAGGGTAAGTATACAAAGTTTGGTTCAGATCGGTGAAACGGTGTGGATTTGTGCCAAAGGGCCTAAATGCAGGGGATGGAGTAGCCTCTCCGCAATTTCAAGCAGTCAGTGTTAGTCGCAGTGTTTCAAAGGGTAAATATACAAATTTTGGTTGAGATCGCTGGAACGGTGTAGATTTGGGCCAAAGGGCCTAAATGCAGGGAGTGGAGTGGTCTGTCCGCAATTTCAAGCAGACAGTGTTACTCGCAGGGTTCCAAAGGGTAAGTATACACATTTTGGTTCAGATCGGTGAAACGGTGTAGATTTGTGCAAAAAGGACCTAAATGCAGGGAATGGCGTGGTCTGTCCGAAATTTCAAGCAGACAGTGTTAGTCGCAGTGTTCCAGAGGGTAAATATGCAAATTTTGGTTGAGATCGGTGAAACGGTGTAGATTTGGGCCAAAGGGCCTAAATGCAGGGAATGGAGTGGTCTGTCCGCAATTTCAAGCAGACAGTGTAACTCGCAGGGCACCAAAGGGTAAGAATACGAATTTTGGTTCTGATCGGTGAAACGGTGTAGATTTGGACCCAAGGGCCTAAATGCAGGGAATGGGGTGGTCTGTCCGAAATTTTAAGTGGTCAGTGTTACTCGCAGGGTTCCAAAGGGTAAATATACAAATTTTGGTTGAGATCGGTGAAACGGCGTGGATTTGGACCAAAGGGCCTAAATGCAGGGAATGGGGTGGTCTGTCCGAAATTTCAAGTGGACAGTGTTACTCGCAGGGTTCCAAAGGTTAAATATACAACTTTTGGTTCAGATCGGTGAAACGGTGTAGATTTGTGCAAAAGGGCCTAAATGCAGGGCATGGGGTGGTCTGTCCGAAATTTAATGTTGACAGGGTTACCCGCAGGGTTCCAAAGGGTAAGTATACAAATTTTGGTTCAGATCGATGAAACGGTGTAGATTTGTATACATAACAGACAGACAAACTTTGTGCTTTTATATAGAAGATATAAAAATACAGTATATATGATCTTGCCATCTTATCTAATGTATTCTGGTTGGTGGTTATGTCACACCACGACTCGAGAGAAAGTAGTCTTCTGTACTCTACCATATACATATATGTTTATTGTTTACAAGCCATCAGCTAGTAGACTGGCGCCCACACATATATAGGCTATATTATTTTATTACAACAAAGAGATTATGAGCACCGACCTTAAGGAAGTTACATTTGGTCGCCCAACCGTGGAGCGAATACTAAATATTACAATTGTTATTTCATTTAGAGCTTAGAACATCGTGGCCCCGTGCATTTGAGTGTGTGTTAAATGTTGTTAAACTGTGGCATTGCCCGTCTGTTGGCGTAGTGGCTAGCATTATTGGCTGTCACAACTGATGTCCGAGTTTGATTCCCAACTCTGCCAAGAAATTTAGTTCTGGTACTGGGTACACTCTACCTCGTGAGGAAAAATCTGAGAAGAGGTTGGTTCGATTCCCACCTCAGCCATCCTGGAAGTGGTTTCCCGTGGTTTCCCCACTTCTACCCCAGGCAAATGGTGGCATGGTTCCTAATTTAAGGCCACGGCCACCTCCTTCCCAATCCTCTCGATAATTATAAATATACACACTACTACATACACCACAATAGTATAGGTTAACAGACAAATTCTACACACGCCCAAGTACACGGGGCTAAATGACCACGATGTACAATCCCCTCGAATTAAACAACAACCTGTGTCATTGTAGTGATTGTATTAGTATGTGTAATTGTGATTTGAACTAAGCTTGAGAAGGCGGTGGTCTTGACCCGGTATTTGCCTTCCCAGAGTTCAAGAAAACCACTTCTAGGATGGCCGAGAATGACATTCGAACCCTCCTCTCTGTTGTCATGAGTTACGAGTTTGAGTATACCCGTCCAAACCCTTACACCAAGATTAACCCCTCTCCCTCTGGCAAGGCAAACTGCATAGTACTTACCACAACAACCAGACCGGAGATCGTACAGGACTGCGATAGTAAGATGTTCCACTTGTGTGATGCAATTGTTGTGGAGAGATATGTCCGAGTATTGCTGTCATGACAACATGTTTTTTGCTTGTGTACTGGTTACCATGTCTTTAAGAAGCGCAAGGTGTTGTCTTGCTGACGCATCTTTACATTCCAGGTAGTCGCGAGACTTGAGGGAATCTCTTCTTGTGATTTGGTCAGCACTTTTTAGTTCTCATTAAGCACGGCTTTTAAAGCAGATAGACCCACTCTCATTGTGGTTTCGCCTCGGGAATCCGAACTCATTTTCACTTGCATGGAACGCTCAGGTTACCGTTTCAAGAAACCTGCTTGTATGTTGTAGTTTTTATTGTTGCTTATTTGTAGACTTATTTTATCCTTCCTACCTCGCTTATAGGAGGATACCGCCTCGTAGCAGTTTTGGCTGTCACTGGAGAGGTCTGGGTTCGAATTCTGGCCTGGGATTTGGAGTGGGATCTCGTCAGTCTCGTGATGATAAAAACCTAGGTTCGAGTCTACTCCAGGTAAATGCTGGGATAGGCCTAGTTACTAATTTAAGGTCACGGCCGCTATCTTTCAAATCTTTGCCTCAATCACTAATACAGACATGTAATGTAGAGTTTTGAAGCCATTCTTTCTTGCCTATAGAAACTGTCATTTGTAACTTTTCAGTCGGTCAATACGAATTTGCCCGATGACTGGGTGGGGTACAATGTATGTAATACATGAATAATAAGTAAATAACACGCCTGAAAAGAAAAAAAGATCACTATTATAATGGATCAATTTTAGGATTACGCGTTTAGACCTTCAAGTGGTCATCATCAAATCCTGATCACTGTGTTGAGGTTTAAGTTTATATATAAATATTATCTAACTACAATAAGTGTAGTACGTTTAGTTGATGTTTATATTACGATTCACAGTTTGAATCTTGTTGTATAAGGTTAGTTTGTTTTTTAAGGGTTTGTGAATTTACGTATGAATATTATGCACATGTATACAAATTAGAACCACACAATCTGTATGTCTGCCCCTTATTATTCCCGTTTTCCAACGGGGTCGGGGATGGGATGCGATGAAATTCTTTGTGGCGGATAGATTTTACGGCCGGATGTCCTTCCTGACGCCAACCTCATGAGAGGAGTAACTGAGAAATGAAATGAATGATGGTGAATGAAACTGAGCAAGATGTGGAAGGATGCGGCCGTGGCCTGTCAGAAGGTACCGTCCCAGCATTTAGCGGGAGTTGAAAATAAGAAAACCATGGAAAACCATTTCAAGCATGGCCGACGGTGAGGCTCGAACCCACGTCTACCACGTCCGCCGAGAGCTTGGCCTCATGGCCTAGAGCTGCGCGTTAGCGAGCGTAGCTACCGCTGTCGGTGACAACACAATATAATAAATAAAAATAAAATTAGAGCATTCACCTGTATTCTTCTATGCACAGTATATGGTTACTTTGTCAGCGGAGCTGTAGGTCGTACAGCTGTTACGTTATCACCTGTCCACGCCTAACTGATGGTGCGTGATGCTGGAGCGCCACAGTCTGATTATCGTTGCGCGTGACATCTGTTAACGGAAGTTGTAACAGACACCACAATATTACAGGCCATCAGACAAGTTCTACACACACCCAAGTATACGGGGTCGAAGACTACGATATCCAATCCCCTGAATAGAAACACCACCACCACCACCAGCAGCACCACCTGTAGGAGGAACAAATGTGTGTGATGGCCAGTAATTCTATTGCATTGAGGGGTTTAAAACAGTAACGAATATTTATTTATATCTTACTATATTTATTTATCGTATGCCTTGAGTGCCGGGAGTGTCCGAGGACATGTTCGCCTCGCCTGAGTCTGTAGCTGCTTCCAGCGGACACCCTTAGGTTGAGCTACAACTTCCGTTCAATTTCAAGTAGTTCCAACTTTCGCTACCAGATATCAATGATACCTAGTGGTGAACGTTGGAACTTTGATAGAGCGTTCTGACGAAATCTAACCTAATAATTTAGCTTAACACAAGTTTAGTCTGTGGAAGGATCTTTTACATGCCATAAATCTATGACATGGGACGGCCGGCTTTACTTCCCCTCCGAAGGAAGGCATACTGAAGGATTTTTAACGCTCTTAAATCCGACGACTTCGACTGGGTTTGAACCCGCTATCTTGGGCACAGCAGTTCAGCATGCTACCAACTACGCTAGGGATGACATATTAGCACTCAAATATGCAATGGCTCTGTTTGACAATATTCTGTGTACTTTTTTCAAAGGAAGTAACTGCTTACCTCTGTGTTGAATTCATTTAGGTGGAAGCTGGGTAAGCAGTCTGGCTCATTCTGATGACTGCCTATAATGTCAGACTGTAGAAAGAAGCTTTTAGTTTTCCGTGACAATTAATCTCGCGATCATGAGCCACGGGACCTCAATTTTTACGTAGAAGCGGAACCGCAGGACATGATATTTCACTTCGAAAATATTACATGCATTGACCGGGAATCGAACCGGGTTCGCCTTGGTGAGAGGCAAGCTGCTTAACTACTGCACCATCACGCCCCCTGACGACAGACTCTATCGACGTGTTGGAACTTGAATAAAATTGTGGGGAATGTGTTTCAATACCAGGATTTGAAAAACCAAATAGTCCCGGGGTCGATTCTCGGCTTCACCAAGGATTTAATCTCCGACGGGAGGGCTGGATCAAGGTTCACTCAGCCTTGTGCGGATAATTAAGTAGATGATCTTTATGAAACGTAGCGCCCCATGGGCCAAAAGCTAAACCCAAGGTAATGCGGCTGAGTGTGTCTTCACGCTGACCACCCGTATCCTTAACCCGCAGCTGGGTGGCAAGCGTCCTCTGAGGCCGAAGTGCCTTTTTGTTTTTTTACATTCCAAGTTTTGCATGGTAGTTATCTTACATTTCTTACTATTCCCCACTCATTTGGTTGTCCAGGCGATGGTGTCTTTTTTTTTCTTTTTTTGACCGGGTTACATGGACCCTTGTGCTCGTCGCAGCATCCTTGAAAGTCTGTATCATCACCGACAACTCACTGTATGGAGTGAACGGGCTTGCGGAAAGCTGAGGAGGAGCAAGATTGTAGACTATAGAATACGGTATTTTAATGCCGTTTGTGACTTTCGGTTGCAAGTAATGTAATATTGGTAGCCTTGCCGATTAAGTCTGGACTGCTGAGGGCTGTATTGGAGTAATCATCTCCGCTTAGTCTCTTGTCCCGATTTGTTTTGAAAATGTGCCTCGGGATTTTTCTTTGCCTCCAATCCGAATCAGGTCAACATCCTATATACCGTGAAAAATAGAGTGAATTATCATTGTGTCTCTTCATGTGTTTTTTGTCGCTCTCGGGAGAGGTAGCACTGCCTTACTGTCGGAGTGTGACATTTGGATTTGGAAGATTTCGATTTTTTTTCGAACGAATCTTAGATTAAACTATACAGCATGTTAGAGGAAGGTGAAAATGTCACAGGTTCTACGTTCAACTTGGCACTGGGCCTATTATTTTTGTTTACGTATAGTAATAGTCGAGTCCTATTAGTGAAGTATTGAAGTATATGAGGGTCGTCGTCGTCGTCGTCCCCCCCCCCGCAAAAAAAGGAGGGAGATTGACACGACAACGAGTGAATCCTAGGTGTGAAATTATCGATGGCTTGCTTGGGGGCGGGGATCGATGCAGTGCGCCAAGTGTGAAGTGCGGCTGCTGACCAGCAGGGGTTGCGTTGCGGTGCGGTGCCACATAGCAGGCGACTCTGTTAATTGATCCGTTTTGCACTCGAAGGGGTTGCTTGGACAGGCGTGAATCCTGCTCTGCCTGCCTGCATGCTCACACCGACACCACAAATTGCGAAAACGACGGTTTTCATGTTTTTTTTGTTGTTTTTTTTTTTTTTTTGCATGTGAGTGAATCGCTTTAAAGGAGACATCATATGTCAGAGAGTAGTTCGCATTGTGCTGTAGGAATGTCATGTTTTAATGTTTGAGCACGGCAATTGAATGTTTAAAAGCGCGTTTTAAAAGATGGTACAAACAAATGTTAATGTGCTATTTCCAGGTTTACTGCTGCCTGTGCGATAAGATTTTGGGTTTGCTGTACATATGTTACATTCATGATTGGTTTCAATTTTAGTTAAAATGTTACAGACTCTTAAAATATGTCCTCTTTCTAGAGCCCATTTGTTAGAATTATATTGCGCAAACCGTAAAACTGCAAAACAATAAGCAGTGCTCCATGTAGAATTTCTTGATAGTATTAGGCTACCAAGTTATTGAAAAGGACTTACAGTCTATTAAACTTGTAATGCGGTTTCTGTAAAATTGAAATCGTTTGTCCTGTTTTGCTCAATTAAATGAGAGTATTATTGCTCACTATGAAATTTTGTGATTAAAGCAATATTTATTTTTCAAAGAGAGTTTATTTTTGGTGCGTGAATGTGGGACAATACCTCATTACACACACCACAGCATACTATTAACGGCTATATGTTTTATAGCAGCCGACAGTGTGTGCTAATTAGCCGTTTAAGGTGCGTAGCTTTCACGACTTAATATCATATCGTTGTGAGGAAAGTAGGTAAATTACGACACACAATGATATGCGGGAAGTATCTTCATGCTTCAAGTTCCTAGGTGTTTATTTATTTATTTATTTATTTATTTATTGTGCGGAAAAAGTACTTTTGGATGGCAGTTGGTTGATTCCTGGACAATTTGGCATTTACTCCCCCGAGATGGTGTGAACTCAACTACCACATCTGTAAATGCCGCAATTCCATATTTAATCATAAATTGATCAAATGCATTTCTCTCTCAAACTGTCTATTAAAGCCGTTTTGTCCGCATTTTAGGGAAATTGTTAGCCATAAATTACGTTTAGATTTTTTTTTCAAATTTTTATTTTGATTGACCGTACCCTGCCTTACTATTACATTTCATTTAATTGACATTAGTGCACAGAAATTAGTCAAAACACTTCACCATATCAGCTACGTCTGTACACGCCAGATCTTTTAAGTCTCCTGTGTCCTCTTCTGTTATACTGTGATGTCAGATTTCCACTTTTAGAGTGTGGCTTAATGCCGGCAGGTAGAGACGCCGGAGGCAAAAGAAAGTCTTATTGAGGGCACACAGTAAGGGTTGTTCTTCTGCGTTTCTACTTCTTATTGAGGGCACACAGTAAGGGTTGTTCTGCGTGTACGTATTATCTACTCCTCACAAGACAGCAAAATGAATTTCACCTCATAGCATCGTACATAATTTGAGAGTAATATCTAAATGATCGCCGGCCCCGTGGTGATGGGGTAGCGCGCCTACCTCTCACCTGGCGGCCCCGGGTTCAATTTCCGGCTCCGTTAGAGATTTTAGAAACTGACGTGAAGGCTGGAACGGGGTGCACTCAGCCTCGTGATGATAATTGAGTAGCTGTCTGGCAGTGAGGGAGCGTCCCGGTCATGAAATAAAGATTCACGGCTGAGGGGGCCCAATGCGCTGACCACGCGTCACCCCAATATCTGCAGGCCAAATGACTGGGCAGAGGTCGCTTGGTAGGCCTAGGCCCTTAATGGGCTGTAGTGCCAGGAGTTATTATTATAAAATGATTTCTTGTTGGACTTGACCTATTTCACGATTTTGCCTTATTGAACCCTTGGCGGAGCTACCAATTAACGTTTTAAACCTATCAAAATAAACCCAACCGTGGCGGAGTTAACTATATCAGCCCTTTTGAATGTATTTGATCAATGGCGGAGTTAACTATCAGTCCTTTTGGATGTATTTGATCAAAGTTTTGGTTGACACTGGATATATGTCAGAGAGGGAGGCTGACTACTACGTGGATTCAAGAAGTTGTTTTCGTCGTCATTGTCGTTGCTGTTATTTCATTTTGAGGACGGCAACATCTTAATCATCAACCCCGTGTATTTGAAATCTCAGATAACCTGTGTTATTGTGGTATCTGTACTCATGTGTCTACTTGTAGTTGGGGTTAAGATTGTTATGGAAACGGCCTTGGTCTTACGTTAGGTACAATTCCAGCATTTGCATGGAATAGTGACGGGGAAGCTGAGCACACCTCTTCTTAATTATTCTGACGAAGCTGAGTGTGCTCCATTCCAGACCTTAGACCAGAATTCAATTTCGGAACAGAGCCGGGAATAGAACACAGGATATTCGCGAGAGGAGTCTTCATACGTACCGGTAGTCCCCAGAAGGCTGCCCATAAAGCACGGAAGATGGCTAAATGATTGAGATCGGGTAAATAGGGAAATAAGGATAAGGACGATAAAATTAATTTATCGTAATACTTAATTTTTATTGTTGTTTCATTGTCCTATGTTTGTTGGTTTTGCATTTTTTTTCTCCTTAGCAGTATGGGATAATGTGCAGCACAATAGACATCGACATTGTAAGACTGGTTTATTATAATATTTGAAAGAATGAGCCGAGGAGGAAAGCATTTTTGTTTTACTTCATAGCTTCAATAACTGTTTGTTTTTGAGTAAAAATGCCATGCTGGTTCAGCATAATATGCGTATATTATACGTGGTCTCTCGTTCCAGTGCGTAAAAGAAAGCTTAAAATTACAGGAAGTAAAAACTTCCTGCTATTGTTTCGCTTATCTTACCAATCGAACAACAATAATCTGTGAAATACTGACTGCAAATTTTATGCGCCTTGCTTACCACGGTGAAGGAAGAAGAGTGTTCATTAGCGGTCTGTTTATTTTTGGATGTTCAGTAGTTAGTGTCTACCTCGAGGGAACGATCAAATTGCGTTTGATAAATCTCTACAATGTAAAGTTTTGAAGTCAATCCTTCAGTGTTGCCTAAACAAGTTGTTAGTTGTCACTCTTCATTCGATCAACACAAATTTGTCCAATGGCTGGCTGGACGGGTATTCAAAGTAAATAAACACTCCTGAAAAAAAAAAAAGCATGTATTAGTTATGATCACTATTATAACGGGGCGATTTAAGATTGCACGTTTCGACCGTCAGGTGGTCATCATCAGATCATGATCATGGTTGAGGTTTAAATGTATATACAAATATTACCCGTGTCGTCTAATTATACTTAGTCTAATGGGTCTGGTTGATGTTTATATTACGATTCGCAGTTATATAGGCTATTAGGTGTTTTTTTTTTTTTTGTGAAACTGCGTATGGATACGTTTATACAGTTAGAACAAAATCATCATCATCATCTTGCACAGTTTCCAGCCACTGGCCGGGTCTGTTTGGAACACAAGCCTCTCCAACGTCTTCTGTCTTCCCACCATCTCTCAGCTTCCACCCTTGTCCAGTCTTCTCCTCTCTTCTTCACGCTTTCTTCCACCCCGATCAGCCACCTGTCTCTCGGTCTTCCTCTCGGTCTCTTTCCTTCCTACTTCGTCTCGTGTACTCTCCTGGGTATCCTCTTCTCCTCCATTCGCTTTACATGTCCATGCCATCTAAGTCTAGATTTCTCTATACCATCCTGTAATGGTTCCTCCATTAATTCTCTGGTCCTCTCATTTTTTATTCTGTCCATCTTTGTAGCTCCAATACTGCTTCTCAAGAACCTCATCTCACTGGCCTGTATTTTGCTCTTCTCCCTTCCTTTCATAACCCAGGTCTCCGAGACATACGTCAGGATAGGGACATAGTACGTCCGATATATGATCTTTTTGCTGTTCTGAGAGACATCCGTGCTCCATAACATGCTTCGCACACTCCTCCGAAATGCTTCTGCCTGCCTCCCCCGCTCATTTATGTCTCTATCGTTTCTTCCATTATCTTGTATCAGGCTTCCCAGATACTTGAAACTCTCCACTTTCTTCAGCTGTTCCCCACCAATTGTTTTTCCCGTTGTGGTTCTTTCCTTCTTCCTTGTTGTGATCACCATCTCACTCTTATTTATGCTAAATTTCATCCCATATCCTTGTATTATTCCTTCCCACACGTCCAACTGTTCCTGTACCTCCTCCTCCTTGTTTCTCCATATCATCAAGATCATCTGCAAACACCATTGCTTTCGTCTTTCCTTCCCCAATTACTTGTGCCACTCGGATCATTATGCCATCCGTCACCACAATGAAAAGTAACGGTGACAGTGCACTTCCTTGTTTCAGGCCGTTTCTCTGTTCCAACCAGTCTGATCTCTCTCCTCCCACTTTCACACAGCTCACGCTTCCCTTGTACATCTCCTTTGTACATATCCTTTATCCTCTTTGTAGTCCATTTCTCTACTCCTCTATCCTCCAGGGACTTCCATGCTTTGTTTCTGCATACATTGTCATATGCTTTCTCAATGCCCAGGAAGGCCATCAGTAGATCTGTTCCATACTCATAGTGCTGTTCTTGTAACTGCCTTATAGCAAAAATCAAATCCACTGTGGACCTTCCTGCTCTGAAGCCATGTTGTTCTTCCCTCATCCCTCCTTCTATCCTTGTCCTAATTCTCCTTTCCAAAACTTTCTCGAAGATCTTTGCACAATGACTCATCAGTGTTATTCCCCGATAGTTTCTGCAATCTGTTCTACTACCTTTCTTGAAGATCGGGACAATTATTCCTTTTTTCCAGTCCTCTGAGGTCTTCCTTTCCTTCCATGCTGTCCTCATCACTCGGTACAACCTTTGTATCCCCACCTCTCCTGCTGCTCTCACCATCTCCACACTCAACTCATCTACACCCGGTGCCTTCCCTCCTTTCATCTTTTTCACTGCATCTTCCACTTCTTTCCATGTTAAGTCCTTTTCTGTTTGCAGTTCATCTTCCTCATCGCCGATTTCTTCCTCCTCACCATTTCCATTTGGGTTCAGAGGTTCTTCAAAATATTCTTTCCACATTTTCTTCAGTTCTTCCCTATTTTCTATCTCTTGTCCCCTTTTGTTCACCATTCTAACATAATCCGTAGGATCTTTCCGCCTCTTATTTTTTACCATCCCATACAGGACCTTTTTTGTACCTTCACTAACCTCCTTCATCATCTTTGTCCACTCTTCCATCCACTTTCTTCTCTCCTCAGCCACTACTCTCTTCGCCTCCTTCTTTCGTTCCTGGTACTCTTCCCTTGTCTCTACCGTCCTATTTTGATACCACCTCCTAAAGGCTCTATTCTTTTCCCTTACTATATATTTTGTCTTCTCATTCCACCATGGTGTTTCCTTCCACCTCTTCTTACTACTTGTCCTCCCACATACTGCTTCTGCTGCACCTACTAGTGTCTTCTTAAATCTAGCCCATTCCTCTTCCACCCCTCTTTCTTCATCTGTTGGAATTCCTTCCTTTACCATTTTGAGGTACTCGACCCTTCTATCCCCTTCTTTCAGTTTCCATATCCTTATACGTCTTTCCTG
This sequence comes from Meconema thalassinum, assembly GCA_946902985.2. Taxonomy (NCBI): domain Eukaryota; kingdom Metazoa; phylum Arthropoda; class Insecta; order Orthoptera; family Tettigoniidae; genus Meconema; species Meconema thalassinum. Next base: position 530,641,048 of record OX336390.1, on the reverse strand, counting down.
GTTCTCAGTCCCTTTCTTCTCCTTACTCCCCCTCAGGTTCATTACCAGCAATCGATGGTCGCTATCCAGGTTCTCCGATGGTATAACCTTGATGTCCGTGATGTTCTTATTTAGTTCTTTCTCATACAGTATATAGTCGACCACCGATTTCCTGGTCAAGTTATCACTGTACCATGTGATTGTGTGGCTCTCTCTTTTCTTAAACCAGGAGTTCCCAATTAGCAGGCTGTTCCTTTGGCAGAAGTCCAACAGTCTCTTTCCTTCCTCATTTCTTCCGCCCCAACCCTCTGGTCCTAGAGCACTCTCATAACCTCGTCTTTCTCTTCCTACATGGGCATTCAGATCCCCCATAACAATCATATTTCTTCCTACCAGCTGCTTCTGCAATTCCTCTTCAAACTCCTCCTTCTCTTCAGAGGCGCAGCCTACTTCTGGAGCATACACTTGCACTATTTCTACGGTCTCTCCCATCAGTGCTACTTTAACTTTCATCATCCTATCACTTATTCTCCCCACTTCTTCTTTTAAACCATCTCGTACTACTACTCCCACTCCATTCCTCTTTCCCTCTTCATTCCTACTCCAGTACAGTCTATAGCCTTTTCTCAGTTATCTCCTTCCTTCCCCCTTTCCACTTTGTTTCTGCCAATCCCAATAAATCCAACTTCCTTCTTTCCATCATATCCACTATCTCCTCCACCTTACCCGTCAGCGTTCTTATGTTTAAAGTTCCAAATCTTAGTCCGTGTGTACAGCCGTGTCGTCGTCTATTATATCCATCATGTCCAAGGCTCGTTCCATTCTTGAAAGCATTTGGTTTCATCCACTACTGGCTTGCTGGGCCTATCGTAGCTTCACCAGAGCCCCGTTAGCCGTCACTTTTCAGGGTTCCTGTAGGACCTTCACAGCTACCGTAACGGTCCCGGGGCACACGAAGTCCCCACTGTACTTCGCCCCTACAGGCGATCCCCTACTTTGTGCCGTTGCCCGTCTCCCACGACGTGGACGAGGGGTTGGACTTAACAAATAAATAATTAAATTATAACTTGCACTTGAATTATATTATGTATATGGTTACTTATCTCAGCGTAGCCGTTGGTTGTACACATGTTACGCCTTCATTCATTCATTCATTGTAGACTTTTGCCTGCCTTTCATTAGTCAATTTGTTAGCGATTGAAGCCCGCCTTCGTCCCCCAGTAGCAGCTAGCATTGCGGCTTCGTGTGATTCTACACCACTAGACTTCAAGTGCTGCATTTGAATTTTATCATGTCTCATAGGTCTGACTTTATCTGATTATAAATCAGACCCCTTATTCTGTCATATTTAGTTCGAGAGTCGTTGTAGGTAGGTACTCGCTAGTCTTTGCAGCTGATCTGCTGTTATAATTAGTGGTTGGGGTCTGTTAAGATTACGTTATACTTAATATACATGTATAGGCTATATGTTATTAATACCTACACATTAAAACGGTATTTTATACGTGAACATCTCTGAGAAGGTAAAACCTTCCAGGGGACGACTGATAGGAATAGAGAACCTGCTATATATTCTACTTCGGTTCTGATTTATTCCTGAGTAATCCGACATCCATATGCTTATACCGGCCGGTCTACAGCCAGCCTGCCTGCCTGGCTCTTGGTATTCATGTATGCATTGAAATGTCGCCATCGTTGAAGGAGAAGAGAAGAACGAGGAGGCGTGGGACAGCAGCCATTGTTCCGTTAGTCCAAGGTCAGCCATGGCGGGGTAATTTGTCCCTGCTCGTGGTTACTGTGGCTTACCAGCATGCGGAAGGTGTACATACAAGCTAAATTGCATTTGAAGGCCTTGTTCTGAGTGTCATGTCATCGTGGTGTATTCTTGTTTCCTTTCTCCTGTTTTTTATTATTATTTTCTTCGTCTGAAGGAAAAAAGAATAGCAAAGGCGGGAATTAACCCTTTCTTTAAAAGCACCCTATAATTTTTAAAGGTCGCAATTCATATAGATGGCAATCATTTAGGTTCGGATTTCTTGAATATCTTGACAATCGAGTTTCAATGCTGCTTTATCGCTGACCTTTGCCAGCTGGAAGGAAAGCAAAAAATAATTATAACGCTTGAATAGGACACATTTACTCGTACACCTTCACATGTCGTAACGTACTGACGACGGCTTGAGTCATGAGCCCGTGTGCCATCAATGTCAGGAAGTCAATGCAGATTGTACAATTGTCTTACTTTCCTGAACAGATTTTGGCATTCCGTCATAACTTTATTAGCTGAAAATTTTCATAATTAAATTCCCAGTGACTTCTGTTCTGTGCGTTTCTAAAATAAACCTGCTGCTTTGAAGAAAAGAGCGTGGAATGGTTAAGGGCTCCCTTTTACTCCCTCATATTTTAGAACTATATAAATAATATGTATCCGATTTTTATTTTATGGATGCCTTCTACTTAAATGCGAATTGTCATGCCTTTCACACCCAAGTCATTTTAGCGTCAACGTTTAACAAACAGACTAACAAACAAAAATTAAACTCTAGATGTATTTGGTCATTATACATTTCAATCGGGATAAACACAATGTTTTAGCCAAAAATGCATAATGGGCAGAGAGAAAGCTAACTTTAAAAGACAGATCAGAAAATTATCCTTCGTTGTGGTCATCAACCCTATGTACGTGTGTGTGGGTGTGAAACATGTCTGATAATTTGTGCTATTGTGTTAGCTGTATCACTATGTGCAGCTGTAAAACACAAGTAATTAATTATTAGGTACATGGATTGCGTAGGTGGCATTATTATCGTGAGTCTATCGAAGCCTTGTACCTAACCTGTAAGGCCATGAATTCAGATGATGTAACTTTCATTCTATTATGTTTGTTCCTTTAAACCAGCATCTTTGGCGGAGAAATACTACTTGGTACTCTAAAGATGTGTGCCGACTCTTTCTAGTTTGCCAAACACTAAATTTTAAACCAGGTATCTCTGGATCGAAATCTTCAGGGGATGGAATGTGTGAGGTAGGATTGGCACCATGCACCAAACTGATTGCTTTCAATGAAGTCCTACCTTGTAGAAATGTGTTGCGTTCATGTGTGTTGGTATTATCAGAGTCATATCGAAGGGCGTTCGTTTCCTCTTCCGTTCCACTCTCATTCCCTCTCTCTCTCGGTCTTGGCGACTTCCATTACATTAGTCTGCTACCCGCTCGCTTGGCCATTTGAGGACGTTTCCGGAGTCGTCCTCGTCACTAGCGAGCTCCATGCTCGGATATTACCGACCAAATTCAAAATTACACCCGAAAATACACTATAGGTATGACACATTACAAAAACTCCATGGATGAAATATTGCAAACTCCCTGACGTATAATTAGTAATATTTTTTTGTGCGCCTGTGTAAGCGAAAGCAATTATTGAGTTTTATAGGTGGGATAGGCTCATCGACGGCCAAACTGTAATATGGTTTCGTAATATTTTGCCGGGTTTCATAATTCGTATAGGGACTCGTTAGAGGCCTGTTGATGTATTCTTTATCAACTATTTATAAGTCGGACGTTCGTTTGAAGGTTATTGTGCTGCTACTATTAGTCTATTATTATCATCATCATTATCGACCGCGGCAACTACGCACGTTAAGGCGCAAGCTCATCAGACCAGGCTGCTTCGGACGAATGGTTCTAACACCGACGTCGGGTCTCCTTGAAAACTTTCCCTTGGTCCCCCATTTTCAACTCTTCCAGTCTCTTGTCTAGTTTCATTCATCTCTCATGAGGTTGGCGTCGGGAAGGTCTTCCGGCCGTAAAAACCATCTGCTATATGTAAATTATTTGCACCTCTTCCCCGATCCCGCAGAAACGGGAATAATAAGAGCTAGGCATGTATTATTCATTATTATTATTATTTATATTATTATCATATAGCCAATTTATGTTATTAGTCTTATGGATTCCAAAGAACGATAATTACCCGGAGCAGTGACGGATTTTATACTGATTTCATATATATCGACAATTTGTTTATAAACAATTGTTTAAACAAATAAACAAGGTGATAGCCCCTGCCAGAATTGTCGCGTTGAGCCCGCATAGCAGGAAAGCTGGGCCCGTACACATCCAGCCCCTACCAGAACTATGCCGCGTCGACCCTTACTGCTGTAAGAGGCTAATTATTAGTATTATTATTATTATTATTAGACTATTATTATGTGCAACAAATAACGGGGTTAATCGATGCTTCAGATGTTGTTGAGGGACACGAACTAAATATTTTCGTGTTGGTCTCGTAGAAGGTAGGCCTACACTTTAAGGAAGCCATACCTAAGTTACCTGCGTCCCTTGATGAGTTCATTGCACATTCATTGTGGCTTTGTTATTTGAGTAAGGTATATGGTAAGGTATATAGACTTGGAGGCCCGCCATTCCGCCTGCCCTCTGTCCCCTTACTTACATATTCAGCCATAAAAATATCCGGTGTTCGTTCAGTTAGGAATAATTCAGTTTACTTAGCCATTCAATTTTATTTATATATTTATTTATTCATTCCATTTATTTACTTTATTTTGATCGCTTCATCCATTTATTCATGTTCTTAGTATATTCTTGAATTAATATATCCTGTTGTTTTTGTGCGGGCGGCTGTTCGTTGGCTGCCTTCACTGTTATGTGGCTCAGGGACAGACTAGCGTTAGCGTATAACAGCAAAAATATCATTCTTTGCAGACTACCACACTCGCTCCTGCTAGAAATATTTATATATATATATATATATATATATATATATATATATATATATATATAAATGAATGGTTAAACTTTTAAATGAAGGCGTAATGTTTCGGTACCGTACCTTATTCCCGAGTAGGATGCTGTCATACTGAAACCCAGTGACTTGAAAAACTACGCAGTGAATAGAGGGAACCGTTGTATCATTTAGGGACTTAGGACATCGTGGTCATCAGCCATTTGTACTCATGTGTGTGTGTGAATTATGTCTGATAACCTGTCCATTATAATGACTAGCAATGTGTGTAGTCTAACTGTAATTGTTAGGATCTAGGTTTGGGGTAGGTATCCTGATAATTGAAAAATTGTAAGGAAATTGTACCGGAATTCGAACCCCAAACCCTCCAACGCCAGCTACTCTTTTCAGATATGGGGCGTGACTTGGACAGCTCGGTTACGCTGGTGATTTGGAGGGAACCAACTGATGTGCTCTTTTGAACACTAAGCATGCTTTAAGATGGAGGATCTGCTCTAATCCACCCTTAAACGTGCCATAGTAGTATTACTAGTGTAACTTCATGATCATCCTCTTAGTGGTTTAACGTTGGTGGGGGAACCCTTTTTTGAATCCGTAATGTGTTTTCCACTTACTGTCTTAGGAGTTCTTTCATGACACGTGTGGTTGCTTTATGAAACCACGCCGTTTTCTTTTATTCGGCAACTGGATGTGTTTCTCTTCTGTTAATTATATCTGCAGAGAGCGTGAAAATCCTGGTGCATCATTCTCCACGTCGAATTACTTGCGGGCAAGTATAATGCGAAGAAACCTGGGAGTTGAACGTTGGGAAATAACTCGTCGACTATAAGTTATAAGGCCTCAATAACATTATTTTCTTCATGGTGTAAAGTTGACGTCAGTAATCGTAACTTGTATATGACTATTTATCTACTTCTGGATGGGACCTGTTCCGAGGTCACGGTCACCTCGTTGATGGTCCTGGACTTAAATATGGTACCCGAACTAGTACAACACCATAATGCCACAGGTTATCATGCAGATTCTCTAAGCACAACGATCACCCATGCTCCTAAATTAACAACAACAGAGCTTTCTTGCTCAACTTTCATATTGGTATTTGGACTTCAGTTATCGGTTCTCTTTCACTGTACACGAACACATCGGTTAGGCACATAATATTTTCTGATGCTTTATAATTAACTTATGTCAATAGCAGACAACTAAAATGTGGCTGGGGGTGTAGTGTAGATTGGATATCGTAAATTTATTCATATTGGGCAATACTAGAAATTTTCTCTTTTATTTCATTATGACATTGGAAAATCATTTTGTAGCAAACAAGTATAAAGTATAAAAAAATGTTAAATATTCTTCGTTTGAAGTCAAATATATTTTTAAAAGTTTCATGAAAACTTGCAAATACGTACTGCTGTATGAACAATAAAAATGGTTATGCATTATTGTCCATAGTCATTGAAATATGCCAAATAAACTGAACTTGTTTATATGGCATATTTTAACATCGAAAAGAATGTATATATCGTGAAATGTAAATATATTTTAAAAATTTGTTAAATGTGCCTATTAAATTAATTCAGATGAACTATTGGTCTGCTAAAGATCATATTATGCTTACCCCAGATTGCATAATAATAATAATATGCTACGCAGGTGCTGAGATTTTATAATTGCGTAAGTTACTATCGCTCAACTCAAATTTCAGTCAATATAATGATATAACATTATAAACGAGTACACCATGTGAAGGCTCGAATACAACTAGAGGGCGTAATGGTGCAGTGGTCAAGCCGCTTGGATCTCACTAAGACAGCGGATTCGTTACCTGGTTAATGCATTTGAGATTATCGAAGTGAAATATCACGTCCAGTGGTTTGGATTTCAGGTAAGAATGGAAGTCTCGTGACTCATGATCGCGATATTAACGATGACGTAAAACTACAGGCTTCCTTCCGTTTTGGAATGCAGCTAGTAAAAAGCTGCTCACTTTGTAGCCCAATTGTGTAGTGCGCTGAGGGGTCTACGATCATTATTGGCATCAATGTAGACGAGTAGGCTAGACGATATATTCTATTGAAGTCTAGGATTCTGTTACGTGTCGTTAGTAATATTGTGGGGAATTATGGTGCTCAAGATCGTAGCACCCTCAAGCCTTGCGGGTTGTCTAAGTCGGTTTGATAGTCGATGATCTGCCATTCGACCACATTAACATTGGTGTTTCGTATACTAATTTACTCTCCTTTTCAGCTTGCTCCGTTGCGTAACTCTTGTATGAAACTACGTGCTGCGTATTGTAATCAAAATTTACATAACTTCTTTAGTGAGATATTAGAAAACGGAAGTTATAATCAAGCATTTTAAAATAACAATAACTCCTTTAATTATCCAACAATAGTGCTGTATCCGTCTGGTTGAGGCGGTATTTTAATTTTCCGGACTGGTTAGCTGTAAATATATATTTACAAGGAGTTCGGTTAGTGTGGCTTTGTGGAGGCGGAGGCTAGCTGGAGAGGGGATGGGTGTGGATCCAGTGCATGTAGTGGTAGGGCTTCACTTGATTGGAAATCGTGCTTGACCCCTGTCGCTACCCACTGTCTTCCGTGTCACACTGGAAAACGTTTACAGTTCCTTTTCTTTCGTATTTGATAGATTGCAGATTGATTTATCTATTTGTAGGGAATTAACGTTTACGTTGTCAGCCCGAAGAAAAGGGAAATAAGGGCTCCTCGACAATGGGATCCAATGTGGTGAAGTCTGGAGATCTTGGTAGCCAAGTAACTAGCCCGCTATGGCCTAGAAAGGAAATCAGGTGGAGAACATCCTCTAAATGTGCAATTGATGGGTGGGAAACAACTCTGCCCAGCAGGATGATGTGTTTTATGATTTTTCACATCGCCCCCTATATTCGTCGCACTTTCCTTTAACAGCCTTGAAATTAATTGTGCGGGATTTTGGAACAGTCTTCATATACAGGGTGTTTCACGTCTTAGCATTGCTCTTAGCATTCACTGAATTGGTGTCAAACACTTTTTCGAAACCTGGCGCAGCCAGTTGGCCCCTCGGGGCAAAATTCCAGCACCCCGAAAAGCCACAATAGTTAAAAGGGACGAAAAACCAATAACATTATTAAATATTTTTATTTATTTTTGCTAGAACCTGCAAAGTGTGCTATTATCGAAAGCGAAATTTGTCAAGTTGCAAGCATATATAGGCCCTACAACTAATAATCCGATACGAATGTGTGCAGTTTAAGAAACAGAATATAGTAGTGTGGCCTCAACTGCATTGAGTCCCTAGGGGAGGGTAAATTTGAATGGTACGTGAGAATTAGGAGGATGTGTTCATGGAACTTGAGTGCAGTTTGTGCAATCAATAATGCGAAGCAGGTTGCTATACCCGCATCCTCGGAGCTCCTGGTAACAAGACGCGTTAAACCTGCTGAATTATGTATTCCTGCTCGATCGATATGATATAGTGTTAGAGTTACTAATGCAAACATTTTCAGTCCCGCCCAGAAGCTGAGCTTACCGTGATTGATGGTTTGTTTTTACATGAACTCAGCTGTTCAGACCGGAGGGTACGTCAGAAAGTCTTCATTTCCCAACTTGGATGACTAGTGATTTCACTGGACTACTACGTCGTGATCAAAGGTTTGTGGCTCGTGATGTTTGGCGTCTTCCTAATAAATATTTTCTAAAAGTTTAATTTGCAGATACTTCAACCGAATTATTCTTACGTATCGTTGGCTTCGTCCAGTATTACTAGTTGTTTTATGATCAGTGTCACTGATCAGCCACACAAGGAAATTGGGCCGTCCACATATTACGTAATCATAAAGCAATAAATAATATTTCTGATTTCGTCACGATTTATCCGCATAAATAAATGACACTGCTATGCCCAATATCGCGACTTCAAACCCGGTCGAAGTCTTTGGATTTTTTAAGAGCGTTTAAATCCTTCAGTATGCCTTCCTTCGGAGGGGAAGTAAACCCGACGGGCCCATGTCATAGATTTACGGCACGTAAAAGAATCTACCACTGCAATTGGTAGCGTGTGGCAAAATGTTTAGGTTATATTTCGTTAAGAAAGCCTCATCAAATTCCAACGTTCGTCGCTAGGTGTCATTGGGATCTGGTAGCCAAAGTTGGAACTACTCGAAATTGATCTTGCTCATTCATCTGCATTCATTTCATCTCATCCACACGCGACGGTACTTGTAGCTCTCCCCATGGGTGTCTTCATAGAAGCAGCTACAAACTCTGGCGAGCCGAACATGTCCTCGGACACTCCCGGCACTAAAAGCCATACGCTAAATAATAAATAAATAAAATAATCATTTCGTTTACCCCCATCCCCACGTCATCAAAGTAATCATAAGCTTCGAACACCCCCTCCCCCTCTATGATTACGTAACATGTGGACGGTCCCTATGTAGTGGGGGTGTCGAGCATTCTGCCGGCAATCTGATGTATTCAGGATACATTTGAAGGATACCGTACGCGCTAGGGCATTGTCTCCTCAGTTAACGTTTTAATGGTGTCTTGTGGAACAGCCATCCAGGCGTTATTCATCCGTGTCCAAAGGTCATCGGCATATGTTGGTTTACGTCTCTCTAATGACCATATCCCATAGAGTGAGTTATGCAGGCTAGAGGTGGCCACAACCATACGAATGTGACGGCGCAATTGTAGTAATATTCTCTGAGGACCAAGTGCAGGAATGTAGGCCTACACTAGCGCGAAGAAGAAATATACGGGGTGTTTCAAACATGTCGTTTCGCCTGTACAAGTCATGTTTAGTAGGACATTTTCTATTGAAATCTGAAGTAGATTTTTCCCCAGTGTTGTTTCGGAAATAATTTCAATGTTATGTATGACCGTTTGGGTAACCGGGATGGGCCTATCTCGCAGGAGTCATGTAGTGATGTTAACTACAAATGTATTTATTCAGCGTTGAAAAATGTAGACATGTTTTTACTGTACCGTGTAGCCTATTCAAGCGCTCGATGCGATAGCAATAACAGTGAACACGTGCCATACATAATGGGCCTGAAACTGTTCCTACTGCGAAATGTTTCTTATACCTGTCCGCCTCGGTACGTAGTGGTTAGCATTCTTGGCTGTCACGGGGAAGGCCCTGGTTCGATTCCGGACTCTGCCAAGAAATTTAATTTTGGTCTGAAGGCTGGAACGGGGCACACTCAGCCTTGAGACAAAATTGAGAAGATGCGGGCTCGATTCCTACCTCAGCTATTCTGAAAGTGGTTTTCCGTGGTTTCCCACTTCTACTCCAGGCAAATGCCGGGATGGTGCCTAACTTTAGGCCACGGTCGCTTGCTACCCAAATCCTACCTCAGTTACAAATACACTAGTACAGACATCATAGTGGGGGGTAGATGACCTCGTTGTTCCGCCCCTTAAAGCAACAATAACTAGCATCATAGTGACATGGGCTATCAGGCAAATTTACACCCCCCCCCCCCCCCAGTACATGGGGCTACATGATCACGATGTCGCAAAGCCCTTAAAAGAATCAACAACAACAACAACAACAAACAAGCTTCATGCCAGAAGAGTTAGTGATGACACATTTAGACGAATATGTTATCACATTAAGCCCTGAAACGGAGGTACCAAAATATATTTATATTTATACATTTAGACGAATATATTATCACATTAAGCCCTGAAACGGAGGTACCAAAATATATTTTATTGACGATATTGAATAGGCTATAATGTTTTTGGAATGCACCTGTGGGATGATATATTTTATATAAGCGTGGTAGTTGATAGGAAAAGGCAATGCCGTTTATATTATTTTCTTCGTGTTATCAGAATCAAACGCAAAAGGGCTGTAAGGTTCCCAATGGATGTCGTGTGAAAAGTGGGTGGCGGAAGGTCCGCTCTGGCTCGCCAGTCAGGCAGGGCGGTAGTCGGTTCATATTGTTGGGGCTGTCAGCAAGCCCCGAGCACTCTGTTTGATTTATCACTCTCCGAACTCTCATAACAGCGGCAGGCCAACTCCACTGGTGTATGGACGGTAATAGATGCTGTAGTTGCATGTAATTGTTGGTGTACATGTGTGCGTGGTGATGACATGTGGGTTTGCAGTTTAAATTAAACCCGGCCAGTTAAACAGCGCACGATCTGCTTCCTCCGGAGTGCTGGTCATTGTTACTGCCTCTTGTCTGCTTGCTTGCTCTCGTATCACTGCTCCAAGGAATGGCCACTATTGCAAGTATTCGTGGATAGGGATGAATAATTTTTCATAGGAATATAATTTTTCTGGGAAAGAATCATTCAGGTCTTTTTATCTTTCTGTGAATGAGTAATAGCTGTTGTTTGATGGCTTCAATTTATTGTATGGAATAAATATTTTCTGCATTTATTTAATTAGCCTCGATCACTAATACAGCCATCACAATAACACAGGTTATCAGACAACTTCTATACACCCAAGAATTAAATTTCTTGGTAGAGCCGGGAATCGAACCCGGGTCTCCACGGTGACAGACAATAGGTTCTGATAAACTTCAGTCACAGATTCATTCACAGCCTAGTTATCAGTCTGAATACCATATTCACAAGGGACGTAAATACCCTGACAGGGGATCACTAAAGAGGCATGGTGTGGTAGAGAAACCAGTTCCGTTCTCCCGGGCTTCCATTAGATACCACGATGCTGAGAAGACCCCCATACTGGACTGTACCAGTACTGTAAATCATTCTTGGCGGAGTCGAGTATCGAACTTTGGACCTGAAGGATGACAGCCAACAACACTAGCCATGATACCACGAGGTAGTCCACAGCCTAGTTTTTTAATGAAATCCCTACAGTAGTTGGTTGGTTGGTTCCTTAGTTTAGGGGCTGCGACAACGTGGTCATGTAGCTCCGTGTACTTTGGGTGTCTGTAGAATCTGTCTGATATCCGGTGTTAATTGTGATGGCTATAGTCTATTAGTGTGTGTTATCTGTTTTTAATTCAAGTAAGGACTGCAGAAATAATTTCAAGTAGTTTCTACTTTTGCTACCAAATGCTACCGTCCACGACACCTAGCTTGCGGACTTGGCTACCAGATAGCATCGCAGTCAGCACTTGGCGGCGAACGTTGGAACTAATAGAGCGTTATCAATTCTAACCTACAAATTTTGGCTTCACATAAGTGTAGTTAGTGGAAGGTTCTTTTTCTGCCATAAATCTATGACATGGGACCGCCGGCTTTACTTCCCCTCCGAAGGAAGGCATACTGAGGGATTTTAACGCTCTTAAAAAATCCGACGACTTCGGCCGGGTTTGAACCCGCGACCTTGGGCATAGAAGCTCAGCATGCTACCAACTACGCCACCGAAGCCACCTCCCTACAGTAGTCAAACGTTTTAGGATCATGGCTTGTTACATATCAAGAATAGCCTACATGTTTTGATACGGGAGATAATAAATGGCCTGCAGCTGACGAGTGATATCTTTAAAAGGGATGTAGGATTTATTTGATCGGTTTAACAGCCAGTTGCCGCGGTGTTCGTAATCTCCCTTACTAAGTAACTTGTTTGCTTCATTCATTACAATTCTGATTGTTTTTAAGTGTAACTTCATTAATATTTAAGGACACACTTTCAAGTTTTGACGTCAGTAAAGGCCTAAATAATGATTATTTTGTATGGAAATTCTTCGAACTTTCTGCATTTAAGCTACGTAGTCTTATGTATTTATTTATTTATTTATTTATCGTATGGCTTTTAGTGCCGGGAGTGTCCGAGGACATGTTCGGCTCGCCTGAGTCTGTAGCTGCTTCCAGCGGATACCCTAAAGGGTGAGCTACAAGTTCCGTTCAATTTCAAGTAGTTCCAACTTTCGCCACCAGATATCAATGATACCTAGTGATGAACGTTGGAACTTTGATAGAGCGTTCTGACGAAATCTAACCTAACAAATTTTGCTTTACACAAGTTTAGTCTGCGAAACGATCTTTTACATGCCATAAATCTATGACATGGGACCGCCGGCTTTACTTCCCCTCCGAAGGTAGGCATACTGAAGGATTTTTAACGCTCTTAAAAAATCCGACGACTTCGGCCGGGTTTGTACCCGCTATCTTGGGCATAGCAGTTCAGCATGCTACCGACTACGCCACCGAAGCCGCTAGTCTTATGTAAGACCGGCAGTATACTGTTTCAGTGTTGGCATTTGCTCTGCCTTTTAGTGTCACAAAACTACTTCTAAGACACTCTTCTATAAGTACGGTACTTTTCTTTTTTGATTTCTTTAGATTTCATTTCATCCCGAATTAAGTTTGTTGTTCTGATTGCCGGTGTGAGGATGGTGCGGTGGTCATCCGCCTCATTTAATTGGGTGTGTGTTACTGTGGTACCTGTAGTTGTGTGGGTTTGTGGTTGAGGCTAGGATTGGGGAGGAGGCGTCTGTAGGAACTTATCCGCATTTGCTTGGAGTAGAAGTGGGACGGCACGGATGGCCGAGGTGGGGATCGAACCCACCTTTTCTCAGTAAGTCCTCAATACGTGAATCTCTTCCAGCTCTCAAACCAGAATTATATCCTCGGCAGGGCCGGAAATCGAACCTTAAACCTTAGTCGTGAGTTCCAATGCGTACACCTAAACGACAGACGAGTGTGAAATATGACATTCTGTGTGCCTGTAATGTTTTTGCTTATGTCTGTATTTGGGAAGGAAGCGGCTCTGGTCTTGAGACATTGGAGCTGAATGGGAGAACCCAAGAAACGGTTTCGAGGACGGCTGACGGTGGGATTCGAACACATCTGTGTCCCAGTTTAATGGATTTTGGCCACCGTGACTAGCGTTTAAAGCTCTGTTCGGTGTACTTTGAAACTTGACGTTACTCCGAACAGACCTCATAAATCCGCATCTTTATAGGTACCGATTCCTGACTATTAATGTTTACCTTCGACAGTGATATACCTGTCGCATAAATCCTAACTCGCAGTCTCGTTCAAGCCGAGTGAATCAAACTGTAGTGGGACCTTAATCACTTTGTCTTTGTCACATACAGTGCATAAAAACATGAACTTATAACGGATGTTCTGTCAATTCCTTGATTTTAAGATGCACGTACTCGTCGTTCACTTCACTCGAGAACGATAGTCCCATCTTCCTTTATACCGCTCACCCAGGGGCTCACAACTGGTGGGACCCAGGACTCCAGTCGAATCCGGCTTTCTTCTCTTCCCAAAATATCTTCATTCTCTCACTATGATTGTCTTTGTTTCTTCTGTGTACATGCAGTGGTGGCTCTCACCCGGGGTTTTGCAGCGAAGTGATGTTCGTTCACCAACGTTCTGAAGCTAGGCCCGTCCCATAAAATTTCGTCTGTTACGTTGACTCCTCGAAGGTCAGTTTCAATTTCAAATTATTATTATTATTATTATTATTATTACTATTATTATTGTTGTTGATTTAAGCCCACTAAGGAGCGCTTATGAATAGTTCTTCTTCGATGCTCTCTTCCGTTCCCAATTTACTGTATCTTCAGCACGTTGATCATTTTTCTTTCGCCCCTGTGAGAGGGATTTCCGACACTTAGACCCTTTGGGTAGTGGGAACCAAGAGTTAACGAAACTTGGAACGACCGTGGACAGCAAGGCCAGAAATCGCAGTGGAATTATTATTATTATTATTATCTTTATACATCCAGTTTAACTACTGCAGTATTTAGAAACACTGGCGTGCCGAAATTTTCCCCGGAGAGGATCTTCAACGTTCTAGTAAATTACTGACACGGCTCCGTCTCATTTGCGCACCCTCAAATGCCAACTGACTGTGCCAGGATTCGACCCTGTAACCTTGGACACAGCGAGAACGAAGCCAGTCTTTCCCTTGCCTGCCGTAAGGTGATTAAAAGGGCAGGATGAGTGAAGCACTCATGGTTTACACATTCTGGAGCTCCTGATTGCTAAATTGGCTATCCTGAGGGGTTTCTGTACTAGGCTCATTTTCCCCTTCCCGGGAGGCCATCCTTATCCTGTCACTTCCTTCCTAGGCCCTAATCTCTTATTCTTTGAGGTTTGAGGACAGTTCTTTTATCTTTGTCTGATTTTCATTTCTTCATTATCCATCTTTTTTTTAAGTTCTTCTTCGAATACAGTAAGTCAGTCTTAAGTTAGTTTGTTGGTTCCTCAGTTTAGGGGCTGCGACAACGTGGTCATGTACCCCGTGTACTTGGGGTGTGTGTAGAATCTGTCTGATAACCGGTGTTACTTATGATAGCTGTATTAGTGCGTATTATGTGTAATTCTGATAAGGACTGCAAACGATCAATTTCAAGTAGTTCCTACCAAATGCCACCGTCAACGAAACCTACTAGATGCCACCGCAACCAACACCTGGCGATGAACGTTGGAACTAATCAAATCTAACCTACAAAGTTAGCTTCACACAATTGTAGTTAGTGGAAGGTTCTTTTACATGCCATAAATCTATGACATGGGCCCGCCCGCTTTACTTCCCCTCCGAAGGAAGGGATACTGAGGAAGTTTTAACGGTCTTAAAAAATCCGACGACTTCGTCCGGGTTTGAACCAGCGATCTTGGGCATAGAAGCTCAGCATGCTACCAACTACGCCACCGAAGCCGCAGGTCTTATGTTATTTATCACCCACATCGTTATAGTTTAAGTACTTTGATGTTAAGCCTCTTAAAACAAAAATGATACGGTAATCATTTTTAGAACTCATCCGTGTGAAGGTTTTGATTATCTCTACCACAATGGAATCTCCACATTTATCGTCAGGTGTTTGCATATACTCGTGCTAACAGACCCATTTCAAGCGCATTTGTAAAAGTTTATCCGCGGAAGATTAACTACGTCGAGTAAGCTATGAAGCATTGTAATATAGTGGTTACGTGTGTGTATGCCCAAGGCATATTCGTTGCTACATGAACTACTGTGTTAATCTGATGCGGACAGCCAGGAGCATGGAACAAGTTGACAACTCATTTACTCTTTGATTACATTTGGAATATCCACTTTACATAATAACTAATGTTGTGTGTGTGGCTTTTTTATATCCACGCACTCGAGTTGTATCAATATGCAACGATGTAAAAAAATGTTTGCTAAACAAGTCGTACATTTTTAAATATATCCAATAAAGTGTATCCTCGCTCAAGTTGGTTGAGACTATGAAACAGAGGTTTCTTTTACTGTGGGAATACACAAAGTAATTTAACTTCTCTCACGGAATTTGGTATCATGCAAGCAGGGATAATAAATAAACATTGTTCACATATTCACGTAATGATCTGAATGCATGTGCCGCGAACATTGCCAGAGTTCCCACATGCCAGCCAAACGATGTGCAGTAATAATAATAATGATAATAATAATAACAATGATAATAATGATAATAATAGTAATAATAAAGGGCCGACACCGGGAATAGGAATAACTATAACAATAATCATAAAAATGGAAGGATATAATAACTATAAACATAACAATAGTCGTAACCGGAAAGGCCACCCGGAACGGAATGGCAGGCTGGCAGTCGCAGTGGTGTCGTTATAGCGAGACGGCTAGGGCTGCCTGCGTCTTACAGGGGCCGCCATGTTGCCTCACGTCAGAGCAAATAACGTCTTCCAGACTCCAATCGATATACCAACATCAAAACATATTGAGAGTTTTGTTGTTAGAAGGTTTATTTCTATCCCATAACAGCGTAGACCGTTCGTTTTATTCATACATAAATTCATTCATACATACATACATACATAACATGCTTGTACGATGCTTAAATGTAGGATTGTTCAGCTAGCTGTTTTGTGGAAAAGCCTATATATCTTATTTTACAGCAGTTTATTTTGTTGTTGCTTAATTTATAGGCTGCGACACTGCGATCATATAACCCCCATGTATTTGTGACTGTGTGTATAATTTGTGTGCTAACCTGTGTTATTGTGATGGTTGTGCTAGTGTATGCATTTGTACATTGGGATAGGATTGGGAGGAGGTTACCGTGGCCTTAAGTTAGGACTTATCTCAGCATTTGTCTGGAGTAAGTTGGGAAACCACAGAAAAACACTTCCAGGCTGACTGAAGATGGAATCAAACTCTCCTCGTCTCAGTTTTGCCTCACGAGGCTGAGTATACCCTGTTCTAGCCCTCACACCTCAATTAAAACTTCTTGGCAGAGCCGGGAATCGAACTCGGACCTCCGGGCCGACAACCAAGAACGCTAGCTACACCACGAGGTGGTCTACATCAAGTTTATATACCGTTCCTTGTGTACATTACAAATACTTCAATTGTCAATAACACAGTGATAAAATAAATAACTTTCATAGTGATTTTACTAAGCACTCTCCAGCAAAACGGAACGTTCGAGATCCGAGGTTCGATTCCTGGCAGTGACAGTGGCCATTCTGAGTTTGTTTTTCTCACCTAGTTCATACATGGCAAATTTGAAAAATTCACAGTCCAGGTAATCTAATTGAGCAATATTAAGTGTGTCTTGGTGACAACAGCTCGGGTAGTTGTAGTTGTTGATTCATTTAGGTGCTTTGTGTCATCGTGGTCATGTAACCTAGCCCCTTGTATTTGTGTGTGTAATCTGTCCGCTAACGTGTGTATTTGCGATGGCTACATCTGTATGTGTACACATGTAACTAAGGTTAGGATTTGGAAGGAGGCGACTGTGGCTTAATGTTACGAAGCATCCCGACATATGCCTGGAATAGAAGTGGGATTCCATGAAAAACCACTTCTAGGACAACTGCTTTAACTTTTCCTGTGATTTAGAGATACTGCTAAGTTTTCGTGTTGGAAACTGGTTCTTGTTTGAATGTCAACTTGTACAGTAATGGAGCAGTTAAAATTCCTTAAGATTAGTTCTTATCATCCGCGAAATGTGCTGTGGCCGTAGCAAAATCGTGCCCAGGTGTGGATAATGATAAATTATAGTATTTGTTAGCATTGATATAAAACACGATCGTTATAGCTTCAAATTAAATACAGCTGTCAATTCTTTTAATGTAAATGCTTTTCAATTGCCATTATTTTCGTAGCCATTGTCGCTGGTGATTTGTCAAGGATCACAGAAAATCACGTCTGAGGTTTACTGGTATAAATATCTGTAATTTTACGACTGCAATACCTTTAGTATTTTTTAAAATAATAATTCTTTCCTCTTGTGTTACATGAGGAATTTGTTCGACACGTTATAATCTAACTTGGTTCCAGCCGGATCAGCGCGTAGGAATGGAAACGTGGCGGCTAGCGAAGCTTCTCTCACTCTTCTGGGGCGATGATAAATTAATGATTATGAAATGATTGAAAGAGGAAACCGGAGGACCCGAGGAAAAACTTTTTCGCCTCCTCTTTGTCCTGCACAAATTTCACATGTACGGATGTACATGCAGATGTAGATGCAGTGGAAAAAAGCTGATTTTTAACCGCATGAACCACCGAAGGGCATGTTTAATATGTTCCTCGTTACAATTCATGTGGCCTACTGGCTGATTGTAGCTGTTATTACTGATACGCCTGGAAGGGGGTAAGTTATGTCTTCAACCTGGAGTGATATGTAAGATGTATTTTAATAAAAGTGCATAAGAGTTGTAGCACAATATTTCTTATGGCATTGCCTGGGTTGAGAAAAAATTAACCGAACGGGACTTGGCTACAAATAATCATGGTCAACCTGTATTTCGTAATCTATTGAGCGCTATGCCAGTAGCTGTTGGTTAACAGTTTGGTGTCACTCTTGCGTACCACACTATTAGGCCTAAGAGCACGGGACTCTCGCTGCAAGTGCGTGGAAATTTGAGCTGGGAGCGGCAAGCCGTCTCAAGTCCTGTAGGCCTATTTAAGGGGAAGATCGCTGCTGGTTCTCTTTGCGACTACATAGCTTTATTCGAATGTAATTACTCACTCACTCACTCACTCACTAGGCCTCTATGGTACACGAAGATCCCGCGCCGATCTCGTAAAATGCCTCCACTGAACTCTGTCTTGGGCGAGTTCTTGCCAATTGTCCACATTCAGATGTCTATAAAGTTTGGAGTTTTCATTTCTCCCGAAACTTCGTGGTCTATCTACTGGCCTTTTTCCTCTTGGTTCTTCTTTAAAGATTTGTAAGACCATCCTATCATCTCCCATCCTTAGTAAATGACCGGTCCATTGAAGTCTTCTGGAGTTAATGATGTTGAGTATTGGTACTTGCTGTGATAGTGAGTGTATGTCTTTATTTGATCTTTTTTTTTTAGCTTTGAGATGCGGGGTCAAAAAACGGTCCAAATATTTTCTTATACACTTTATTTTCGAATACCTCAACTGGTGTTCTTCCTGTTTTGTTCAACTCCATGATTCTGCACCATAAGTTAGAAGTGGCCTAATGATGGTGTTGTAGCAATCGGTGCTACATTGCATTGTATTACCTCTGGTAATTGTAGGGACTATTGAAAGAACACAACGAGACACACTCTTCACACCACTGCTATATTGAACGCCATGTCAGGCACATACTGTACACAGGTTGGCCAACGTAAGATCAACATTGCCAACTTAAATGAATATGCTGAAATTAAATAACTAACATTCCGCCTACCTTGACAGACCTTGAACGTCTGTCAACAACAAGACAAATGTCAACCAAACACATGATAAAATATGACATACATTGCAAATAAGACAATATCAAATTTAAAACAAACAATTGATATATACAAACACACGAAGTGAAAATCGCAGCAAATGTCAATGAAAGTTCCCTGAAAATGGCACAAATAATAATTTAAATAACACAATAATTGATTACACTGGAAGAGCACAGAGTCTATTTACATGTCTCTTAATGGTCCCATTAGCGACCTTCACGGTCACAACTCGAACAACACCATCCGAGCCTGGATGTAATGCAACGATTTTTCCCATTCGCCATGTCAATGGGGGAGAGTTGTCCTCCTTGATGAGCACCACTGCACCTTCCCTGAAGTTGGCAGCTCGCTGCCTCCATTTGGATCGCTGCTGCAGACCGTTGAGATACTCCTTTGACCACCTCTGCCAGAAGTGCTGCAACATTTGCTGCATATGTTGCCATCTACTCAGTCTATTCTCAGGCACAAGCTTTAAATTAGGCTCTGGAATAGCAGTGAGTGAGCTTCCTATTAGGAAATGTGCAGGTGTAAGAGGAGATGGATCATTAGAGTCACTCGGAAGTAAGGTCAAGGGTCGGGAATTCATACAGGCTTCAATCTGAGTTGTTAGGGTAGTCAACTCCTCAAGAGTCAAACTGCTGCTGCCAACTACTCGACGAAAATGGTATTTGAAAGCCCTTATCCCGGCTTCCCAAAGTCCTCCCATGTGTGGAGCACGAGGTGGTACGAAGTGCCCCTGGATTCCTTCGTTCGCCAAAGTTGTCATGAGATGATCTCTTTGTTCTTCTGATTGAAAGGGATTGGTTGAAGCATCTAATTCTCTTCGAGCACCTACGAAGTTCCTGGCATTGTCAGAATACAGGTGGGCACATTTTCCGCGTCGGGCTACAAATCGATGCAATGCTCCAAGAAATGCTGCTGTAGTAAGGTCACTTACTACTTCTAAATGCACAGCCTTGGTCGAGAAGCAAATAAAGAGCGCAATATATGTCTTTATGGGGGCACGTGTTTGACGTCCTCCATGACGTATGAGAACTGGTCCACAGTAATCCACTCCTGTGTGGAGAAATGGTCTTGAAGGCGTAACTCGGCTTGAAGGGAGATTTCCCATCAATTGATTTGCTGGTGTTGACTTCAGACGTGAGCATCTGACACAGCCATGCACGATAGTTCGCACCAGTTGTCTTCCTCTTATTGGCCAATATTCTTCTCGAATAGCATTTAATAAAGCAGATGGGCCTGCATGCAGGTTTCCTATATGCATATCTTGGGCGATGAGGTTGGTCAGGTGTCCGCTTGCAGGAATGATGATGGGATGCTGCTGCCCGTCTGGAATGTTGGCATGTTGAAGACGTCCGCCTACCCTGAGAAGTCCATCTGGAGCTAGGAATGGATTCAATGACTTCAGCTGACTGCTTTCTGCAACTTGATTTCCACTGCGTAGCCTTCGAAGTTCTTCTGAAAACCTGATGTCTTGCTCCATTCTCAGAATCATCTTCATCGTGGTGTCTAGTTCTTTCGTGCTGAGAGGTCCTGTTTTACGCTCCTTCGGAGCCTTTCTTAAGTTCATTCCAAACCTACAGCAGTACGCTAGTACTCTTCTGAGCCTTGTCAGCGTAGAAAACCGAGTAATCAGCGATGTGTCCCTATCTTGCGTAACAAGAGTTATGAACTTGCTGTTGCTTCCTCTTGCCTCTTCGCGCGTTTCTACTTGAATGCGTTGTGGCCACGACTCTTCTTCCTTACTCAGCCATGGTGCACCTTCCCACCAGAGTTGACACTCCATTAACTGTGATGCTGACGCTCCTCTAGATACCAGATCTGCTGGATTGTTTGCAGTTGATACATGCCTCCAGTTGTCGACAGTAGTACTGGTTTGTATCTTCGAGACTCGGTTGGCAACAAACACGCTCCAGTTTGTTGACGGTGCTGCTAACCAAGCGAGAACAATCCTTGAGTCAGACCAGTAGAATCTTTGGTCAATTCTCAATGTGAGGGATGAACTGACCTTAGACATCAGTTCTGCTAACAAAACAGCCCCACACAACTCCAATCTCGGAATGGATTGTGTTTTTATTGGAGCTACTCTCGACTTTGAGCAGATGAGGTGCACTGATATGGTGTTTCTATCATCAGTGCATCTGAGGTAAACACATGCACCATAGGCAGTGACTGATGCGTCGCAGAATCCATGAAGTTGGATGGAGCACTGACGTCCTCCTGAAACAACCATTCTAGGAACACATACATCCTTGATTTGCATGAGGGACTGTTTACATGACATCCACCTCTCCTGAGTGTCAAGAGGCAATGGATCATCCCAATCAATTTTCTGGAGCCAGAGCTCCTGCAAGAAGATTTTGCATGTTAAAATGACTGGACCTATTAATCCCAAAGGGTCGAATATCCGTGATATTTCGGCTAACACCGAGCGTTTAGTGCATGGGATTGCCCTACCTCTCTGTTCTGCAGCTTGTACGTCGTACTTGAACTGATCTGATTTAGGATCCCATAATAGGCCTAATGTCTTGACTGCCTCTCCATCGAAATTCAACGCTGCCTGTTGGGTCTTCATATTTTCCGGGATGTCCGTAAGAATTGAGTCGTCGTTGGAACACCATTTTCGAAGGATGAAACCTCCCCTATCGAGTAATGCTACCAACTGAGAGTGTAGCTTCCTAGCTTCTTCGATGGTATCCGCTCCTGTAAGTAAGTCATCTACGTAGAAATCACGTTTCAGAACGGTAGCAGCTGAAGGAAACTCACTGAATTCGTCGTCAGCCAATTGGTGCAGAGTCCGTGTGGCTAAGTATGGTGCACAAGCAGTGCCATACGTGACTGTCGTTAACCTGTAAGATTTAACAGGTTGATCGGTAGATTCTCTCCATAGAATCATTTGAAGTTGCGAGTCGGACGGGTTCATTTTAATCTGACGGTACATTTTCTCAATGTCTGCCGTCAGGGCATATCGATGCGTTCTGAAGCGAACAATGATCGAAAAGAGGTCATCTTGCACTGTGGGACCCACCATCAGTAGATCGTTCAGACTCACCCCAGAGTCCGTCTTCGCTGAGGCATCGAATACAACTCTCAGCTTCGTGGTTGTGCTGGAATCCTTCAGCACTGGATGATGTGGGAGATAATATCTTGGTGAGACATGCGATTCTTCTTCTTCTTCTTCTCCTTCTGGTACAGGTTCCATATGTCCGAGATCAGCATACTCCTTCATGAACGCTGAATACTGGGCGTGGATCTTGGGGTCTCTGGCAAATCGTCGTTCCAGCCGGAAGAGGCGTTCCTCGGCACATTTCCTTGAGTCTCCCAACAACTGAGAGTCGCCCTTTAATGGCAATCTTACTGTGTACTCCCCGGTGGGCTGTCTTGTGACATTTTCCTTGAAATGATCTTCACATAATCTATCTTCCCCCGTGAAGACCTTCTCATTTCCACATTCCTCTAGTTGCCAGAAACGTTGCAGTTGTACACTGAGGTCACTGTTGACGCTCAGATAACAGGATGTCTTCCTAGTGGGTTGATGATTTTCAACTCTCCCCGTGATAATCCATCCCAATTTCGTTTCTTGTAGCAATATCCGTTCTGTACCTGGTCTCAGCTGTCCTCGACCAAGTAAATCCCAAAATACATCTGCTCCAAGAAGAATGTCAATGTTACTGGGATCATAAAAGAAGGGATCAGCCAGGCTGATATTGCTGGGTATCGATAGTTTAGATGAGTCAACAGGACTTGAAGGCATGCGATTTGTGATCTTGGGAACCAGTAGAAAGTCTGCTGAATGCTTGTACTCTGTGTGACGAGAGTTGAATGTGGCACGAATGCTGTGCTTAACGAGTGTAGTGGCACCATTGATTCCTATGACGGGAACTGAAACACGATCCTTCCGAAGGCCAAATTTGGAGCACAAAGTTTCTGTCATGTAATGGCTTTGTGACCCAGAATCCAACATAGCTCGGCATGTAACAGATACCCCTTTGTTATTAATTACGTCGATCAATGCTGTAGCCAGTAACACTTGAGATTCACGTCTGTTTATGGCATGACCCGTGAAGCTACTTCCCTGTTGCGGTTCTTGTAATGTCGGCTGCTTATCAGTAATGTCTCCTTCATGAGTGACGTTTGTGAGATGAAGAAGAGTGTTGTGTTTACTCGGGCATCGTTTACAGTGAACAGATTTACATTCTTTAGAAATATGGCCTCTTCCTAAACAATTGAAGCACAATTGCCACTTCTTGACATTGTTGCGCCGTTCTTCAACGCCCAACTGCAGGAACCGGGCACATTGGTACAACCTGTGACTGTTGCCACACATGTTGCATTTTCCCAGTTGAGCTGTGAAGCAAGCGTTCGAGTTTGATCGCGGTGTACTCTTATTCGAGGGGTTCTTCATTTGTTCCTTAGGTGTGGCCTTACGATTCACCTCAACAGCTTCTAATACTTGACATCGCTGTTGAAGGAATGTTGTGATGTCTGTGATTGTTGGTAAGTGGTCTGATTGTTTGCTATTTTCCCACTGCCGTTGAGTAGCTGGATCTAATTTGGTGTACACTAAATGTACAAGAAGTGCGTCCCAGTGTTCTGTTGGCAAACCCAGTGCCTTGAGTGACCGAAGATGTTTTATTGTGTCATCAAGAAGCCGTCGTAGAGAGCTGGCAGATTCCCTTTCTACCGTGGGTAGGCCAAAGAGAGACCTCACATGAGATTGAACAATAATTCTCTTGTTTTCAAACCTCTCGTGTAACAGTTGCCATGCAATAGAGTAATTTGCAGCAGTTAACTGAAGAGAATGAATTAATTCTGAAGCGGAACCCTTGAGTGACGACTTGAGGTAATGGTACCTTTGAATGTCAGTTAACGCTTCATTGTTGTGTATTAAGGCTAGATATGTGTCCTTAAATGGCAACCATTCCTCATAATTACCGTGAAAACTTGGTAGTTCAATTGCGGGTAATTTAACTTCTGTGACATGTGTTTGTGACGTACTAGACTGATTTGAAGAGGTAGTTGATTGGGAGCATTGTTGAATTAATTGTTGTGCTCTTGAAACGGTGCTGTGGGGGCGTGGTGGCTCAGCGGTCTAGCTGTATGCCTCTCACCAAGGCGGTCCGGGTTCGATTCCCGGTCAATGCATGTGAGATTTTCGAAGTGAAATGCCATGTCCCGTGGTTCGGATTCCACGTAAAATGGAGGTCCCGTGGCTCATAATCACAAGATTCACGGTCACGTTAAACTACAATCTTCCTTTTTTTTTGAAACGGTGCTGAAATATGTATCCTCAAAATCTACTCTTTCCTGTTCTTGAACATCTTGCTTCATTACAATTTCAATTTCTGATTGAACGGTTTCAAATTCAGCATAACATTCCTCAGCTTTCGAAAGCCTCATTTGAATTTGCAGTAGGCCTTGTTCTATACTGTACGAGTCTAAAAATGTTCTAAATCGCGTTAATTTGGCCTTAATCTGCGCACGCTTGCCTTTCAACACGGCTAGTTGTTCAGTCATGGTTGAAATGTAAATAGCAACTCAAATTGTAAAGAAGGTAACTGACGGACAATAGTGAAGGTAATAAAGGAATTATAAGGATATGAATAGGTCGCTCACTCACCGATTTGCTGGGCTGCTGACTGCGGTATCCTGCTGGCTACGGGCTGGCCGGTTGTGTCTCACCCTTCCTGGATGTCAGCTGTCACTTTCACTTTCACCCTAGCGGCTGTTGTTCCTTGAAGGCGCGACGATGGTCAGTTGAGGGTTGACGTTGATTTATGACACTTGCCCACTGAGCTGGACGAGTGACTGTAAGTGGTTGAATGTCTTTCTACCAGAGTGCGTTTGCTTGCCTATTGCGTTCTTCAACAGATGCACAGTCTTGGAATATGAAGATGACGCAAACTTGGTTTCGAATATTGGGTGATCTGCTCGGATCTGATATTGCTATGTATACTCGTTGCACTTTTACTTACTAGGTCGACATGTCTTGTCGGTGTTAGAATGCTGCACGAAATCCAGATGCTGTACTGAACTAATTCGTTTAGCACTCACGCGCTTCACTAAGACGCCATTACGCCAAGCGCTTATTTTATCACACGAAATCATGAATATGACTCACTTCACTGTCAATCCGAGTCGGAGGACCAAAATTATGTTGTAGCAATCGGTGCTACATTGCATTGTATTACCTCTGGTAATTGTAGGGACTATTGAAAGAACACAACGAGACACATTCTTCACACCACTGCTATATTGAACGCCATGACAGGCACATACTGTACACAGGTTGGCCAACGTAAGATCAACATTGCCAACTTAAATGAATATGCTGAAATTAAATAACTAACAGATGGTATTGTATATTTTCAAGTTTGTATTAACTCGTCAAAAATGTGGATCTCAATAAAGACTGCAGAGAGTAGTACACTTTGTTAGCATTCTGTATTCTAACTTTAATTTCCACTTCTCTATGATTCTGATCTTCAATCATGACTCCTGAAAAATGAAAATCCACAGCCTGCTTCCAGTCTCCGACCGGGTCAGGAATGGAATGAATGAAGCCCCCATCTAGCGGCGAGGATATGAACTGTGCCGGCTGCCGAGGCCTGACGCACTCCTCTGGGGCATTGATTAAATAAATGACAGATAAAATGAAATGATAGTGGAGAGTGTTGCTGGAATGAAATTTTGACAGGGAAAACCGGAGTACCCGGAGAAAAACCTGGAGACTGGAAGCAGGCTGTGGATTTCAATCATGACTCCTAAGAATTTGAAATGTTCAACGCGTTCAAAACTATGCTTGCCAATAAGAAGATGTAACCGATTCTCCAAACACGTCAATATTCCTCTTCATTACCATGTAGGCCTACTGAGTTTTTAGTCTTTAATTCTAAGGTCTAATTTTGAAGCTATCTCCTCAAGTTCAACAAACAAGTTCGAATGCAATGTTGCATTTTATTTATTTCATAACGCTTGACAGCCTTACCATGAATCTAAGAAATGAAAGTAGGTTATATTTATGGGAAGAATATGAAATATTTAAACAAAGGCAATAATAATAATGATCAGCTGTATGTTGGGTCATCAGCGTGGAGGCTGGTCAGATCCTCAAAATCACAAAAATTCAATGTAGCGCTGTATTGAAGCCTACTAGGTAAGGCGAGTGGTAGTTTGCTATTGCTTTCTTCAGCATCCACAGGCCTGGCTGTATCCTGAATGCCATTACTTTGTACCACTCATACCGCAGTAGTTTCCATATAACCACAGCCCATCAATGAGATGAGGCATAGATTTAAAAAATAAGCCACATTTTGCTCTAACCTGTGCCAACGGACAAATGCAAGAAAGATCATTTCATTCTTCTTCTTCTTCTTCTTCTTCTTCTTCTTTCTTTTTCTTTTTCTTATTATTATTATTATTATTATTTTATACAGTACATATAACACATTGCTGGTACATTACAACATAACTAAATGGGCTTCAGGGAACCAAAGTATAGTTACTGAAATAGCAACTTCTAAGCTGGAATGTCTCTACCCATGAACTTCCGGACGATTCGGATTGTTGAGAAAACTACTGCCTTCTGCATTAGTTTGTACAGTTGAGTATCCATATCCAGTTCTTTAAGGCCTTGGAGCAAGGTACTTGGGATCACGTCCGTACTTAAAACAACGATAGGTATGGTCTTGACCCGTTCTACATGCCATTGTCCTTTGATAGGGTCCGCCAACTCACTATATTTTCTGGTATTTTCTATGTGTTTTGACTGGAGATGCTTGTTGTTAGGAATCGCAACATCAATCGAGGTAGTTTGCTTGATTTTCTTGCTGTCAACTACCAGATCCGGCCTGTTGTGTGATACCGATTGATCAGACAGAAGAGTTCGGTCCCAATACAACTTCATTCCTTGTTTTCAAGAACACACTCCGGCTGATATTGCTGGTACAGAACTTTTTTCCTTTTAGAAGCTGAAACTTTTCAGCCAACTCCTGATTATTATTATTATTATTATTATTATTATTATTATTATTATTATTATTATTATTATTATTAACACTTTATAAACAATAGGTGAAAATTCCTTTTTGGCCGTTGATATGAATACTGGTTTAAATCTCGGTGTGTCCTTTGGCTGAAGTTAATGAAGGCTCAACGTGATCATGCAGGAGAACTTTAGAGCTGTTGGTTGCTAGAACATGGCTGCTGAATATTTAGCGCATTGGTTAAATGTGCTTGCAATGGGGGGAAAATTTGTCGATCGTTGACGTTGAAGGGTTGTGCACGGG
Source organism: Meconema thalassinum (assembly GCA_946902985.2). Taxonomy (NCBI): domain Eukaryota; kingdom Metazoa; phylum Arthropoda; class Insecta; order Orthoptera; family Tettigoniidae; genus Meconema; species Meconema thalassinum. Next base: position 530,613,386 of record OX336390.1, on the reverse strand, counting down.
CCGGGTATCGAACCCACTAGGCTGTGTAACACATGGGAGAGCGGGTGAGTGAGGGAGGCCTCAGCATCGATCAGATTCCTGCCTGCTGCTACTGCCTCTTGCGTCCTGCCTGCTTGCAAACAGCCTCACAGATTTCTCTCTCGTCAATCCTGCCAGCCCAGGCGTATGGCAAGCAAATTATGCAACAACAAGGCTATATATCTTCTTCCCTAAATTATTTATGTATAATATTGCAGGAAATTTTTAGTTGAATTTTAATTAATTCTAGTTGAATCTTAATTTAATCGGCGGCCACGTAGGATCAGCAGTTCTCATAGCAGAAATAGGCTACAACCTAATGTGTTGTGTTGTGTCGCTTGCGTTTATTGCCCAGTGCATGATGGTTAATGATTACAAAGTTGTCAAAGAGGTACGGTATATAAGAATTGTTGTTAACCCTCGAAGAATGTTAATATGTTAAGAATGTGGTGCAGTCATGAGCAATGAGAGCTTCTAGTGACTATCACGAAGAGTTTCCTTTGTCCCCCTATTACTCCTGGAGAATCGTGAAATAGCGCGATAGGCCTACTTTAAGTTTTAACAATTCTAGTCCTAGTACAGAAACACACACCGGCACAGGCAGCCAGGTTAAAAGACTGAATTCAAATAGTAAGTCCTTGGGGTTAATGGCCAGTTTATCCCTAGCCCATAAATATTTTAATATAAATAATTGAATATAAAATAGACTAAAGCATGTCTTCGGTTAGGTGAATTACATCTATACCCCTCCAATTAACTTTAGAAAATGGTTCGCGAATTACCACCAATGACGTGAAATACGGGGATATTAGAAATTGGCCAGAGCCAATGTTTTTGGAAGTAACATTACATTTCTATTATTTCTTTCAAGTATTTTTGTTATAATCATGCGTAGTTTACGCAGTACGGCTATTGCTATCTGCCAGTTCTGTATTGTTGAAGAATTCTTAGGCTTGTCAGACTTGGTGTAGGTATTTTAATCACCTGAGGTTACATCAGCCCAGCAGATTTTGAAGCGAGCCTTAGATAGCACCTAGTGTCGATATAAATGTCACTACATGATACATTACTTCTCTCCGTGCCTAACGAATCGCAATGATATGATCGACGCCTCACAAATCACATTAGGACGCGTGAATAGAAGCTGGCAGGTCCATTGTTCGCTGTCGACAAGGGGGATGATCGTGGTGTTTATCCTTTTCTAAAGTAAATTTTTCTGCGAGTTGCATTTTTTTTAGCATGTATCAAAGAACCTTGTTAAGTTTTCAGGTAAGCACTATAATTTGCTGCATCATTTCCTGTTCTTCTCTCGTTGGTAATTGAACGCTTCCAGTTCTAACGGACTGGTAGATATGTTTGCTCTCTTACATAAGTTATTAAACGTTCAGTGAAATAAAGGTCCTTCTCAACCATTGCACTGTGGGTTTAAAGGTAAATTTAGATGAATGAAATCTGGTTTTGAATACAAAATGAAGGTAAAGAAACGTTAGAAACGAAGTGTGAGCGTATTTACACACACATTCTTTTGTAGCTGAAGATGGTCCAGTCTACAGCGAACCCATGACGGTAACATGAAATTGTACCCATCTTGGTATTAAAACTATTTTGAGAAATAATCTTTACGCTCAGTGATTGTTCGCATATGTTCGATAATTTCCACTTCTTTCGATGGATTTTTGTACTAAAACCACCCCACTTGGCGTCGAAAGTATGGTTTCGTAAATTAGTTTGATGATCGCTGATACAAGTACATAATCTGACATTCATTGTCCAAGTACTGATTATTAATTTTTGTCCAAGTGTTACTAGTTACTAGGCCCACATGTGACCGATCATTCGTGGAGCTATCAACCTGAAAGGAAGAGTAATATTCACTCGATCATAAATACTATATGTTGCATGATATAAGAAGGGTGCTGTATTGATCACATTTTGAAGGTGACGTCCTTTGACGCTTCAGAAGAATTTTACCACATCGTTCTCCTCCCCTGTAACTTCAGAATAACAACTCCGCTGTTGCTTCATTTAGGTACTTGAGACGTAATGGGCACCTGCCCCGTGTGCTTAATGCATGCGTAGTAAGTTTCGCTGTGTTGGCTCCGTTGGCTACCCCGAAATTCTGGGTTCGATTCTCGACTCTGTCAATAAATTGCATTCTAGTTTGAACTTAATCACTGCACCAAAGTAGTGCCAATTTCAAAGACTTGCATAAGGTCAGTGGGATACACGAGTTTACTTAGTGTCTGCATAAATAGCCTTTGTCGTTGTGGTATCTTCTTTTCTTCTAATTGGGGGATATGATTCGAGTTCGGTAAAAGCCGGGATGGTATTTTAACATGCATGGCTATGTAGCCTACATACGTTTCTGATATAATATTAGTTTCTTTATTTATTCGTTTTATTATTAATTTATATTGAATAATCTAAGGTTTATCTGTCGGGATTGGCCGCGTGGCGCAGCGGTAACGTTCTCGCCTCGTGTGTCAAAGGTTTCAGGATCGAAACCTAGCGCAGTCAGTTGGCATTTGTGGGTGCGAGGGAGCCGCGTCAGTAGAATTACTGGTACGTTCAAGATCTCCTTCGGGGCGAAATTCAGGTTCTCTGGTGTCTCTAAAAGCCTCAGTAGTTAAAGGAACATAAAACCAATAACATTATTATTATTATTATAATTATTATTATTATTTATTTATTTATTTATTTATTTATTTATTTATTTATTTATTTATTTATTTGTTGGTTGTCATAAGGGGGTGCGCTCAGTTGGATGTAGGATAAAAATAGAGGGCACCATTCTTGCTGTTGGGTGCGTAAAGGGGGTAAGCAGGCCATTCAACCACGTTCGGTTGAAGTCTAATTATCATGACTCCGCGGTGTAGCTGTACGTGTTAAATCACGCACTGGACTGTGCTATACAGAGATCAGTGGTTCGAATTCCGGTGCCGATAACGACCATCCTAAGTGTGTTTTATTTTCGTTTTACCCCACTCTCTCTTCCGGCAAATGCCGTTATGGTTGCTTATTTAAAGTTGCAGGGCACCTACTCCAATCCCGGATCCTAATAATTACAGTTATACGCTAATACAGCCACCACAGAAGCACAGGTTATCAGTCAAAGACAACTCACATCCCAGTACACGGGTCTGTTGACCAAGATGTCCCAAGTCCTAAGAAGGAATTAACAATAAAATCTTAATTACTGTATCATTATGGTAAAGGAGAAACTTTCTCTCCCTTGCTTTCGAATATTTCCCAGACACGTCAGTGAGGGCAATTAATTCACAATGGAGACGTACACACCCTAATTCTGTCAAAACTGAATTATATGTAGTATTGGTAGGAGAAACCATACTAGCTGAGTAATCAATTCGTTCATTCATTCGTTCTTTTTGTCGGAATGTCTTGGGATCGAGCGAGTGTGATCTGAATTCAGAATATTCATGTGCGACTTTCCTTTCGTGTCATTCACGAACTACTATGCCTCACAGTGTTACTTAATTGGCCATTATATTGTGTTATTTTCTCTCATTTGACTAGGCTTTAGTGACCAACGCGCTGGAGCGATCTGACTTTTAATGCCCGGTCACGTGTGACCGTTATTTTCGATTCAGTGACCCCTTCTAGTCAGCCAACCATTAAGCGAAGGTCCAACACAAGTATTCATGTATTTTAATATAATTCTGTTATTGTAATTGGACAGTGCCATATGTTCGACCTCCATTTTTCGTTCTCTTAATAGCGGCCATTGTTGGTTGTGATAGAATGTGGTTGTGTGTTATGAAAGGAAGAAAGGTTTTTAAAATTGAACTAGCCGTATCTTTCCGATGGCATGCAGTAAAACTGTTACACAAGTGAATTTTTACACCCTCTGCCCGTTTGGTACTGTCTACGCTGTGATAAACCTATTCTGCGGCTTGAATTGTTTATGTGCATAGTGTTGAAGGCTGTGGTATGAAGAATGATTTCATGGTGCTCTTCTTACTGGTATTCATGTAGCCCAGTAGGAACGGTTTACACCTGCAAGTGAGTAATGGAATTTCTTCTCGTGATTTCATCTTTTTTGCAGGATCAATAATCGAGAAACTAAATGTAGTTCATTTAAACTACAGTCGCTAACAAGCACTTCGCTAGAACTTCCTGTGTTTTGAATAAATAAGTAAACGAATAAATAAATAAATAAATAAGTAGTGGAGAACTTTTCTCGTTAGACAAATGCTAGTATGATACCATATTTAAGTCCGGAGGCACATATCCCAAACCTATACTATCAATTTATACTCTTCAGTCGGTCAACACGCTATTTTCCCAATGTACAATGTAGGCCATATATACTGTAACCCAAGTCCTGAAAAAATTAAATGTATTATTATTCACATAAATGGGGGGTAATTTAATTTTTTTCGTGACTTGTGTTATATATTGTACCCCCGCCCAATCATATAATTATATCGTGTTGACCGACTGAAAAGTATAATTGATAGTTTGTACAGGCAACACTGAGAAATGGCTTCAAAACTTTACATTCCTAAATTGTAATTACATAGAAGATATTTGGCATCGTCTTAAAATTATTTTCTAGGCGAAATTCAACTTGGGATCTTTTCCTGCTGCTCTTCATGTCTTGCGCTTTCAATGGCAAGCGTCAGATTTTCTCATCTTTTAATTGGGGGCGATACGATTTTCACCCTAGGGGCCTGTTTCATAAAGCTCTTACACTAATATTATTAGCAAGACAGTATTATTATTAACTAATATAATTAGTTTTCTGTTTCATGAACTTGTGAGTTAATAATATTAGTTATTAGTTCATGACTCCAAAATACATGGGTTGGTTATTTTTAGTTTTGACACCTTAGTTATAACTGGATTAATAACTCACTTAGATGGTTCCAAGTTTCACAGGCCCTCGATGTAGTCCCCACCGTTGCGTACAACGTGTTCCCAGCGATGCGGAAGTCGTCGGATCCCGTTGGCACTGCCCAATCTATTGATGGTACGAAGAGAGCGCTCGGCAGCCTGCTTAACATCTTCAATGGTATGGAAGTGCTGCCATACTGTTCCCCGAGGGCAAACCGTTAATGCGGCGTACTATTGTCCGTTTCTGCAAGACCATCTCCGAGGAGCTCTGAGAAGGAAACGGCGCCACAACATGGTTACACCGCCCATCGTTCTGCATGACAATGCTAGGGCACACACAGCAGGCGTTGTGTCGGCATTGTTGGATCGCTGGGGCTGGGAGGACCTCTATCCACCCCACCCCCCATATTCTCCCGACATCAGTCCCTGCGACTATGATCTCATCCCGAAGATGAAGATGACAATGGCGTTAAGCAGGATGCCGAGCGCTCTCTTCGTACCATCAATAGATTGGACAGTGCCAACGGGATCCAACGACTTCCGCATCGCTGGGAACACGTTGTACGTAACGGTGGGGACTACATCGAGGGCCTGTGAAACTTGGAACCATCTAAGTGAGTTATTAATCCAGTTATAACTAAGGTGCCAAAACTAAAAAACCAACCCATGTATTAGTGAAGGTTTATAATAATAATAGCTAACTGTTTCATAAACAAGGAAGACTATAAACATAGTCTAATATTATTAGCCTTATTTTCACAAGTGTGCTTAGTCTAATAATTTATATTATTGGTGAAAATACCGTGAAATGAATTTTTATTTAGCCAAATAAGATTGTGTTACAGAAATTTGAGAAATACATTTTAAACTTGTAGACTTGTAACTTTTGAGAAGAACCCTCACGTGAAATAGTTGATACACCGGTATTTTATAATATTGTTGGCACAAATATTAATCTATTGTAAAAGATATTGTAGTTTATAATACGGAACTCATTTTATTAGAGGTTTTGTAGCTTCCACCAGCAGTAGCCTAAATAAGGAATACGGTATGGATCTACTAGATTAATATACGCGACATCGCTCATAACGTTAAATTCCTTATAAACTTGTGAGTAAATGCAATGTGCACAGCAGTAGCTCATGAAAGGCTTGCCCAGTTCTCGGATCTCTTGATTCACAGACCAACAGGTAATTCCATGTGGATTCTGTTAAAATGAGTCATATTGATATGATAAATATCGTTTAAATCGATAATCTGGTAGCAAAAATATCTACCTCGACCAGGATTCGAACCTTCACAGATGAACGCGCTATCCGCACTGCTATTTCGATCACGTAATTGTGTAGCACAAGATGGTGATTTATTTTCACATACCAATAATACTGTATTACGGAAGTAAGCTCTAATAATATTTCGCCTGTTTCGATAATGTTCCTGCGTGGAATTGAGTTTTAAATGCCTATTGAATGGCCTACTTCCCAGTAAAGGGAATATGTACAGCAGCAGTTCGTGAAGGCTTGCTCAGTTCTCGTATAAACATATGGATTTATATTATATTAATAACTACATTACCACAATGTGGGTTAATATCTCAATAGCCATTGTGCAGAAACATAATACCGGTATTGCCGAATAGTTACATTGTTTCATATTAAAGTATAATATCACTTAAATGTTGATACGAAGACTGAGCCCACTAATAATATGAGTAGACATTTTATCAGTCCTCATCATTCTTTATGAAACAGAATGTGGCTAACTAATAAAAATTATTATGGGTACTATTATTATTATTATTATTATTATTGGAGAGCCTCCGTGGCTTAGGCGGCAGCACGCCGGCCTCTCACCGCTGGGTCCGTGGTTCAAATCCCGGTCACTCCATGTGAGATCTGTGCTGGACAAAACGGAGGCAGACAGGTTTTTCTCCGGGTACTCCGGTTTTCCCTGTCAAAATTTCATTCCAGCAACACACTCCACTATCATTTCATTTCATCTGTCATTCATTTAATCATTGCCCCAGAGGAGTGCGTCAGGCCTCGGCAGCCGGCACAGTTCATATCCTCGCCGCTAGATGGGGGCTTCATTCATTCCATTCCTGACCCGGTCGGAGACTGGAAGCAGGCTGTGGATTTTCATTTCACTAATATTATTAGCTAATATTATCAGTCAGTTTTATGAAACAGGCCCTAGGGAAGTGAATAATCTTAGTTAACCTTCTCCTGAGTTCGCCACGATCTGAGTGTACTAGCTTTATTAGTTGTCTACTTAGTGGCTTCCTCGGTGGGACAGTGGTAGTGTGTCCGCCTCGCGATCCCAAGGTTGTGGGTTCGATTCTTTGCCGAGGCAGTCGGTTTTTTGAAGAGCGACAAACCTCCACGGCACTCCGAGTCGTAAGTTGTAAAATATATCTTATATCACTAATTTGGTGACTACAAGACAAAATTAATTAAATCTCAGCCGCAAGTCGCCGAATAGAGCTCTGGTTTTCACTGCCATATGACAGTGTTAAACAGAACGTCGAAATTGGAGAGTAGATCGTCTCAATGGCTCCAACTCAAATGATCTACGCACAATGGCTGAGACCATACGATTATTATTATTATTATTATTATTATTATTGTAATTTCCCTGGTCAGTGATGGCCGTAGGAATGGCAGCGGGGACTTGAGCGAATGTTTGCATATACTCTCATTAGTGTGGTGTTTATAAAAATAATTATTGCTATTGCTGGATGATAAATGTATGTTTAAAATTAGTCCTCTACTTGGTGTGATATTAATTATATTATTTAGCTTTCGTGATTTAGCGCCATATTCGCTTTTTATGTGTACTGTATGCTATTCGGGCAACATTTAACAGTAAATCACCAATTGTTTGACGTGTTAAATGTGAGCTGCAATATTTATTCACATACCGGAAATATCTACCAATAGAAATCAGTGTGCATTGTCATTGGAAATGCATCAAATACCTTACCTTGCGTTCGCAGTTCACTTTTATTGCCGCTGTGCTGTATCATTTGAAATGCTGATGCTTCTCACTTCCGGTGTGATTTTCTCTTTTTACCCATATGGCCGTGCCCTAATTTATATGGCAACAGTCTTAAATGCGTTTTATAATTCTCCTAGTTAACTAATATAACAATAGACACGACCTTTTCTTTAATCTTGATTGATCACGTAAATGCGTATTCGTCTCTGATTGAAATTAAACATTTGGAACTTATTATGGTCATTCGTATTAATGATGATTTAGCATTAACCTAAATGTCTTTATTTAAAAGAATTACGTTTTGATACTTTGTTATCCAGCCATTAAAAAGAGAATTGCGTCCTTTGCTCTTCTGATAGCGGTAGATGGCGTCGTAAAGCTTTAGTTAAGATTATATTCCATTATCGTGACCGACATTAAATCTTCGCCTCTGAAGATAGTAGCATACCGCTCGTTGTTGCCGTCGTAGTCGTCATCTTCTATTATTAGACTATAATTATTATTATTATTATTATTAGTAATAACTATGTAATGGGTAACTCCTTCCTTAGTCTGGTACTTGGAGCCAAAAGCTGATGAATGGAATGTCACGGGTTCCATACAAGATTGGCAATAGTTTTGAAGCGGGGTCGACCCAGTCTCGCTCTCGCTCGATGTACAGTATGCAGTAAGTACTGTATTATAGTGTCTCACACGGCCGTCCTTAATGTCGTTAGCCTTTTTGTGCTTGTTGACATTGCTCCGTACTATCTTGCTTATGGAATATTTTAATGTTGATAGTAAAACAAACCCCGGCCTGAGTGATGCAAACTGTTGAGCTGTATTTCGTATGCTTAAGATGCGGTCCGAACGCTGGCCAATCAGATGACATTTTAATAAAGAAATTCCGATGCGACTGGCTTGTGTCTTGACTGGTGCGCAAATGAACTAATTGTGAACAAAATACTGGCGAACAGGCGCGGCGCGGCGTCTCTGAAAACCGTTAGAAGTTATTAGTATTGCCATGTTTGTTCGAGAGTAGCTGTACTAGATGTTTAGACTGTTGCTCCCCTGCTCGGTAATTTACTTCCTGTTCCTTCCTTATGTTCTAATCTGTTAATGATAGTCCGGCATGAACGTGACAGTATTCACGCTCACCCGCTGGCGCCTTGCCGTGAAATAAGTTTTTAATTTAGTAGGATTTTGTTTCAAATTTACTTGGACTCTTTTAGCTTATGGCATGATTGCATCATTTTACTTCTGTGGCATCTTTTTATTTTTATTATTTAAAAAAATCTCGAATGCAGTTAAATCATAAGTATCAGTAATTTCTTGCAATTCCCTGTAACAAATTCATTATGTGCAGTTTAGTACTGTCATTCATTTCCTCCGGTGATGCTCGAGAAAGGTAGACTATAGATTATGGACCTTGTTACCAAGATGGACGAATGCAAGAATAGTGTGGACATATCTCTAAAAAATAGAGGGCAAATTCTAATATTATAAATGGCAAATGATTTTTGAAATGTAGACCTACTACATGAAGCAATATCTTAATATACAGAAAAAATTCGGAAATTTCAATACACAACAGTCGCTATTCTGTCCGTCCGTATGTAATCTTACTATCTTCAAATAGGCCTGTGCAAAGATGTGGGCGTTGATTGAAACTCTATATGGAGTCTAGAGAACTCATTCTAAAGTAAAATGGGCTTAAATGTGAGAGACCCATGTCAGTAGATTTACCGACAAGTTCATATTCCCTTTAGGGAAAAATTCCGTCATCCTGCCGCCTCTAAAACTGCAACAGTTACAAGGGACGTTAGACCCGTAAGGAGGATGTGTGTTTCTGGAAGTTCTAGCTATTCATATTAATGTAGTACTCACATCATGTACTATTATCATCCTTAGTGAATCATTTACAAATTCAATTCCACTTCAAGGTTGGAATATTTAGAACAGCAGTACCACGACCGAAACCCACAATAGTTTTAAGAAATAATATCAATGATTCCCTTATTCTATCTTTGGCTGTATTCTCCGTTAATGTTACTGTCTTTGAATCATAAGATTCTTTACTATCATCGGCGGTCTCTCTGTGATAACCAGAATTGCGAATATTTAAAAGATCTTCCGAGAATCGCGCGTAGTCGTCTTGGTACTACTGTCCAGCGAATATTTCCACTCTTAACTGCAATAGACACACTTTCCACACTCTTACTTCTTTCCTCCGTTAACTTAAAGCTTTTATCTTGTTTATTTTCTTGGTCGTGGCTTGTTTGTACCAGTTGTGTTTCATAGTCCACATTTGTCTTCTGATGTTTGTCTCGGACAGTTTGCCAGCCTGCTGACTCGCTGCGTCATTTAGGACGGCTCTAATAATAATAATAATAATAATAATAATCGTTAAAGCCGAGGCGGGGCAAGCATTACAACATTCCTCCGTTGATTACAGAGTGAAGGGGCAATAACAATAACCGTAGCGCGGCAGGAACTTTCTAAAACAGCCAGACATAACTATTCACAAGCCCAGTTTCCAGAGCAAGGGGACGAAGAATTATACAGCAGAACAGAGCTAGAGGATGAAATTTGAAAACTAGATGGTTGGCTTTTTTTTTATTAAACATATCTACTGCAGTTAGAACAAATGTCTGGCATAATATCTATCGCGGTAACAATCAGGGAAGCTCGCGTCATTGATAAGCAATGCGTATATGATAAAGGTTGTTTCGAAAAGCAAATTAAAATGCGGCACATTCATCTGTCATAGTGGCTCGCGATTTATGGCAAGACCTCGTAATTACAGTGGGTCGGCGTGCGCAACTGATCACCACGAGACTTTTACCCCACCCCATCCCTCCCCATCCGCTTCAACGTATAACAAGGATTATAGAACTCTCCGACAGATATATTTGTTACTCGTTGAGTTACGATACTGCATTGAAAATTCCCGCACACACCATGTCCCCCCTCCTACTCCTTTCTGGCCTCTCCGGACCTGGGGAGTGGGGGGAGAAAGCCGGGGGGATTCAAACTTACTAATTCTCCATATACTGTACGAAGTATGCTCGGTCTCTGTTCCTCACTCGACCAGCAAGTGAGACAGATATAGAAAGTGTAAGAGTACGCCAGAAATGAGAGAGGGGAAAAAATGGAACAATTTGGAGACTGGGAATTTATAGAGCTGACATGCAGAATTGAACTAAATTTATACGTAGAGAAAAGTACGGTGATATAACACGGCTTGGTATCAAACTGCTTTTTATGCCAGGCTTTTCTCTGTATGTGTGTGTGTATGTGTGATGAAGGATTCTTTCGCAGCTCGAATTTTGCTGCCACACTTTGCCTACCTGGAAACATTACGAATGCATAGCAGCCTCACGTAGCACGTAACACATGCCGGCTAAAATGTAATTCGTGTTTCCACAGGACGGGCACGGAAGTAGCGTATCATGCTCGTGTCTGGCCGAGTAGAAGTAGTCTCTCGTTATGGCTATGATAATAATGGTCCAAGAACAGGAGGGTAAGAACGACTGTGGAGTTCCTAGCCCTGTTCTCTCAGCTTGCTGCTTATTGTTTGTCCATGTAGGCAGTTAATTTAGTCATGTGCACGTTATTATTAAGCTCTGGTTATTAGGAAAGAACCGGAGTAAATCTTTCTCTCGACCCAGGGGCTTGGTTTGGCAGCCATGGGGTTCCAATTGTGTCTGTCATTGCTTCTAATTACTTTAGGCAGCCGCCTCTTCTTTTCTGAACTAACTTATTCAACCGTTCTTTTCTACTCTGGCGGTATTACGTTAGGGGACTATCATTTTTTCCGATACTCCCATACATGGCAACAAGTAGAACGCTAAATATACATTTTCCATGCATTACTCCGTTCAACAAGAAGTGAACACAGTTGTGAGAAGTGAGTTTAAAATATCAGTGCGAAACAATTTTAAAGAGTTTTTCAATGTGTGGATAAGGTATTGATACGCTCCTCACCGCGACCCGCAAGATGTTCGGATAATCAATTTAGTCCTCGTCAACTTCAAGGCTGTTCTCTGCTAACCTTACGTCAACATCAAGTTTGGAGACCGCTCTTCCAGAAGATAGGCTATAGGAGAGGGTTTTTGGTACTCTAATAGATCCCCTGGCCTTATTGTCTTCGCAAGTAGTACCCTACGTAGTTTGGAACGTGGGAGGTGAGAGCATGAAGGAGAGAGCAGAGTGATCGTTCTCTTCTCACCAGGGGCAGATGACCTCGCTGTTCCTCCCCTTTAATCAACAATAACTAACTTCTCTTCTAACTTCTCTCTCTCTCTCTCTCTCTCTCTTCTGACAACCCCTTCAGCCGCAATTTCTCAGTGAGGAAATTAATTTTAACATCCCGCCCATTCTGATTGGGCACACTCGTGTTGATCGATTACTTAGGCAACATTGAAAAATGGCTTCTAATATTTCAAGTTTTCTTATGTGTACATTACGTATCTTATATTTTTCTAACCTATACACTGAAAATCTCGTAAGCCTGGAATGTATTTCATTAAAATGCCCAGCTAGAGCACCGCCGTATTTTTATAAATAGAGCTGAAGGAGAGGACATTTTGAAACAAAACAAACGGGCAAACATGAAGAAAAAACGCTCAGAGAGATTGATTTTATTTTCTCCGTTACACTGGCTCACGGCTTAGAAAATCCTTTACAGAAGGACCTTGCAGGTGATATAACAGAACTTATGTACATAGTAAACAGATATCAGGAAAAGAAAAACAAACATTCAGAATAAGAAAACAAAATAAATAATTCTTTAAAAATAACATATCAGGAGGAAGAAAGAGAGGTGCAATCCACAAAGGCAAACTTCAGAACTACTGTAATATTCGTAGCTGATGAACCTGGTTTTTGCACATTTTCCTGCTTTGCAACTATGGTCTACTTTTAGGATTGCATAGTCTTTTCTGTTGTTTCCATTATTTGTTCATCTTTAATGGACTGAGTAATGGAGACTGAATTCTATTATATATGGGAAATTCTAGCAAATGATGCTCGGTGTGCACTATTGGGGTATGTGAAGATTTTCTAATATTCCTAAGATCACTGGTTGGGTTGGTTGGTTCTTAAGTTTAGGGGCTGCGACAACGAGGTCATGTAGTCCCGTGTACTTTGGGTGTGTGTAGAATCTGTCTGATAACCGGTGTTAATTGTGATGGCTGTATTAGTGTGTGTATCTGTTTTTTAATTTAAGTGCAGACTGCAACTTAGAATTTTTCAAATAGTTCCTACTTTTGCCGCCAAACGTCACCGTCTACTAGGCTTAGTTCAGAACTCAGCTACTAGACGCCACCGCAGTCGGCTCTTGGCAACGAACATAGAAACCTAAGAGCGTTGTTTACATTCTTAACCTATACAATTTAGTTTCACACAGGTGTAATTAGTGGAAAGTTCTTTAACATGCCATAAATCTATGACATGGGACCGCCGGCTTTACTTCCCCTCCGAAGGAAGGCATACTGAGGGATTTTAACGCTCTTAAAAAATCCGACGGCTTCGGCCGGGTTTGAACCCGCCATCTTGGGCATAGAAGCTCAGCATGCTACCGACTACGCCACCGAAGCCGCCCTAAGATCACTGGGGAGAACTATAGATCGGTGAGAATTTTATTTGTCTTCAAATTCTGTAAGGACATATTTTTTATTATTTAAAGTCAGTGATTGTATGATATAGGCTACGTTTATTAGGCTATATCTTAACTTCTGGGTAGGATCTTCGTTATACGCTTGAGCTGAAACTGCGCCCTTAGAATATTGTTAAATCTGTATTTGCTTGTCAGAATTTCACGCACTTCAGTGAGCGACCTAGATTTTGTGGATATAAGAAGAACGATATTTTTATTTGCCTTCGTGTGATTGTTGCTTATTGTGTCCGGTAGAGCGTGGAGTCGCGAGACGTGTATACAAGACGGATGTTCATTTCCGGAACAGTTGAGTTCAGAGGTCAATAACAGTAAGTAGAACAATATGTTCATTTCCGTATACCAGCTGACATTCACTTACCGGTTAAAATTCCACGACGGCACTTGAACCTATTTTTGCATCACCATGTACCACATGCCCATATTGTGATTGCCGTATTTCCAGTGTCTTAGCTGGTAACCCCCGATCTCGTCGTTTCGGTCCAGAGTTCTGTTGTATCTATTATAATCCCGCGAACAGTCTGCACTTAATGTTTCTGTAATCTTCGGAAATTGTGAGAAGGAGATGCATTATTTCGGTCTCCTCAGGCGACATATTGTTCTGTTTGAAAATGTAAATTATTCGTAGGCTTCCTGTGTGTGTATAGAAATTTTGTTTCGAACTCTGTGTAAGTTAATGCAGCAGTTTATTTATTTATTTATTTATTTATTTATTTATTTATTTATTTATTTATTTTAAGATAAAAATGGGAAATTATGTGACGGAGGATATTGAAATTTTGACGGGTCTCAGGCAAGGAGACGGGTTATCTCCTACACTGTTCAATTTTGCCTTGGAGAAGATCATACGCGAGACCTTTCGAGAGAATTTTGAAGGAATTCAAGTCGAAGGGAAGAACCTAGCATACCTTGCCTACGCAGATGATATCAGTTTACTCTCCAGCTCTCAGGAAGAGTTGAGGCAAATGACCAGAACACTCAAGGCAGCTGCCAACAAATTTGGGCTAATCGTGAATGAAACCAAGACGGAGTACCTCAATATGACTCGCGGGCAAGGCCACGTTTTTGGGGAACTACAGTCACTCCGGGTAGGGGACCAGTCCTACAAGAGGGTCCGTGAATTTAAGTACTTAGGATCGCTTTTCACGGAGAACTCGTCATGTGAGGCAGAAATCAACGCCAGGATCCAAGCAGGAAACCGAACTCTCTACAGCTTAACACAGCTTCTTCGGTCCAGAAGTCTCTCCAGACAGTTCAAAATTCGTTTGTATAAAACTCTGATCCAACCCGTTGTACTATATGGATGTGAGACATGGAGTATCCGAAAACAGGACTTTCATAAACTACTCGTTTTTGAGAGAAAAGTTCTTCGGAAGATCTTCGGACCGGTGAGGGATGTACACACGGGTGAATGGAGGATTAGACACAATCATGAAGTAGAAGACCTGTACCATGATGCCAACTTAGCTGGAACCATCAAAACCAGAAGACTGCAGTGGGCTGGACATGTAGCCCGGATGGAAGACCACCGATGGCCACGGAAGCTACTGGATTTCATCCCCACAGGAAGAAGACCACCAGGGAGACCAAGGAAGCGGTGGAGTGATGGACTCCATGAAGATCTGCAACAGGCAGCGATACGCGTAGACACTTGGCGGATGGCAGCTATGGATAGGAGACGATGGAGAAGGAAACTTGTAGCAGCGCGCGGTCCACTGGGCCTGATCGCGTAGAAGAAGAAGATTTATTTATTTATTTATTTATTTATTTATTTATTTATTTATTTATTTATTTAGCGCATGGCTTTAGTGCCGGGAGTGTCCTAGGACATGTTTGGCTCGCCAGAGGCTGTAGCTGCTTCAAGCGGACACCCATGGGGTGAGCTACAAGTTCAGTTCAATTTCAAGTAGTTCCAACTTTCGCTACCAGATGTCACTGACACCTAGTAGTGAACGTTGAAACTTTGATAGAGCGTTTCAACGAAATCTAACCTAGAAATTTAGCTTCACACAAGTTTGGTTAGTGGAAGGATTATTTGCATGCCATAAATCTATGACATGGGACCGCCGGCTTTACTTCCCCTCCGACGGAAGGCATACTGAAGTATTTTAACGCTCTTAAAACATCCGACGACTTCGGCCGGGATTGAACCCGCGATCTTGGCACAGCAGTTCAGTATGCTACCAACTATGCCACCGAAGCCGCTAATGCAACAGTGAAAGATCTCTGAAGTAAATGGTATAACTATTTTTGTACGTTTTGAGTCCTTAAATAAAAACGAACTGAAGTTCAAAAAATTGTTTTTCTATTGTGGCTACGGATATTTATTAAAATGTGATGTGGGTTTTTAACTGGAGGCCCTTAAATGCTGAGGAGAAAATGATATAGTGACTTCCGTGTTTGTTGTGTAAATTGCGCTATAACTAAAGTTCCTTTTTATTTTCTTATTATTGTTCTTTTCATTGTGTGTTTCGGCTCTTACATTGGGGAAATCATATTTATCCATGTGAACGCCGTGTACTCTTACTAGTGAAACTGTCTACTGGCGTGAATTGCATCATTCATACGTCTGTTGGATTACTTCCCAGTATTCGGAATCGAGTAGTTAAGAGCAGTAGAGCTTCTATAGGTCGAGTCCAAGAAGTGTGATAATGAAAAACTGGTCTGAATGATGTTTTAGTTCGGCGCCCGGCGTGTGGACATAACCTTGAAAAGTTGGGAGTTTATACATGCTAGCAGTGAAGTAGATGAATATCATCGGGCTCCTCGCTCTCTCTCTCTCGCTTGCACGCTACGCCACGCGGGGAAATAAAACACATTTTCAGCTTCACACTTTAGCGATAATTCCGCGAGTAAATCCCCGTGGGGCTTGCGGTTAACCATAGCTGACGGATGATATTTCCTACATCTTAACAAAAAACATTTACTCTGCTGGGATAAACAGCTGCAAAAATGACTAACATGTTTGATATAAAGATCCAAGTTAATCCTTTCGTCACTGTGTCTGATCTACCTTTCACTGGAAATTATTATTAATAATATTATTACTTTTTGCATTACATAAAATTGCTTAATGGTTTTAATATTCTCTCTCTTTATTCGTTTAGTCGATTCCGACTTTTCGTGACCCCGTATACTAAACTACGCCAATTTCTTCTGTCCTGCACTGCCTCCCGAAGATTTTCCAAGCTGGAATTTAGTGCTTCTGGGATGCCATCCATCCATCTATCTCTTTCTTTACCTCCCTCTTCTTCTTGTTACTTCTATCTCCTCCAGTATTAAGGTATTCTCTAATGAATTAATAGTATCGCTTTAATATTACATACGCCTATAACTTGTTTATATTTTATGAACTATGTACAACAATAATAGTGCCGACAGGGCCAGAGCGTGAGGTTGTGGAACTGTGCGATATGTCTTCTGCCTTTTCGAGTCCGACTTTGGGCATAGTGTGTTGTCTTTAGGTATGTGTCCTTTGCATACAATAATATTACTGTCATCATGTGCAAGTTGATCATCATGACTCGTAATAAACAAATAGAATGAAATGAAAATCCACAGCCTGCTTCCAGTCTCCGACCGGGTCAGGAATGGAATGAATGAAGCCCCCATCTAGCGGCGAGGCCTGACGCACTCCTCTGGGGCAATGATTAAGTGAATGACAGATGAAATGAAATGATAGTGGAGAGTGTTGCTGGAATGAAATTTTGACAGGGAAAACCGGAGTACCCGGAGAAAAACCTGTCGGCCTCCGTTTTGTCCAGCACAGATCTCACATGGAGTGACCGGGATTTGAACCACGGACCCAGCGGTGAGAGGCCGGCGTGCTGCCGCCTAAGCCACGGAGGCTTCTCGTAATAAACAAATAGAATTAAGTAAAATGGTTTAATGCATTAATGTAATAGCACGCTGACTCGGTTGAGTGATCGAAATGACCGAAAGCCATTTTTTAGCCTATTTTCATTTTATGAAAAAAAATAGGCTTATCACCTTTTGTGCGTGTGTGTCTCTGTCTGTCTGTCTGTCTGTCTGTCTGTGTGTGTGTGTCTCTCTCTCTCCTAATAACTTCTAAACGGCTGGAGCGACTTCAATGAAACTCGGTAAGGTCATAGTACTATTTTGGCCAACCCCGACCGTGCCCTTCTATTTTATTACGTCTCACCATTCCAACATGGCGGCTGTACGAAATATTTCACCGGCATTCTATATCTCCGAAACTATCACTGATATCACCCAGGAAATTTGTACGGTAATAAAGGGCACTAATACAAGTTTATACTGCATGTACGTTTCAAAAACCTGTTAAGTACAAAACGAACATGGCGGCCAAGCAAAGTTGAAACATTTTAATAGACTTTTCTCCCGATTTAACCACCTTAGCGCAGTGAAATATGGTACAGTAAATGTTTATACATATTGTAATGCACTGGCATCTAATTTCGTTCAATTGTTTACATAACTTCAAGATGGCGGCTGTGCGAAATTTTAAAATTAAGTTTTTGATGTGTAACATATTTCCACTCGGTTGCTGGATATTTTTGTGGGAGTGATTTTGAAATATGGGACGGAAGTGGATCGGACGGAAGTGTCTAAGACGCACTGCCAGCTGGATCGCATCCCTCCTGGCTGCTTTAGCAATGTATTACAGATATTTCTACAATAAATCATCTTCAAGTTGTCGTTCTTTGCAGTAAAAATATTCATATATTATATTTGCTGAAAACAATTATGATTTATTAAGAGTCTGTTTTTCAATCTCTGGATAAAAGTGATGAGCATCCACTCCCCGAGTAACTTTGCTCAACACTTTCATACTGAACGGTAAACGCTCATGCGAACTCTGGTGTCAACTGATTGAAACACAATCCACATGTTAAAAGTCTTCGTATTAGTATTTAAGTGATGATATGCTTTAATATGAAGCATTGTAACTAATCGGCAAAGCCGGTATTATGTTTCTGCACAATGGCTATCAGATATTAACCAACGTTGCGGTAATTCAGTGATCAATCTAATATATATCGATGTTTCTATACGGGAACTGAGCTAGCCTTTCACGGGCCACTATAGGAATTCCCTTTACTGAGGCGTATTCATAACTAATTTAAAACTCAATTCCACGCAGGAGCATTATCGAAAAAAAAATATTAATAGAGCATAAAAATATACTTCCATATTATTACCGGCACGTGAAAATGAGTACCTGTCTTGTACTCCAAATTTCTGTGGTTGTAATGGCTGCGTGCAGAGCATCTTGGTCTGAGAATCATGAGGTCTCGGGTTCGAACCCCAGTCCCTGCAATTATTTTTGCTAGCGGATTATCGATTTAAACGATATCTATCATAACGTTATGCTTCATTTTAACAGAATCTAATTTTAATTACAATAGTTTGCACCAAGCAGGAGTTGGGAAGTTTGATTGTATTGAACATTATTTCCAGTAGTCTATAGATAGGCTTCCTCTTAATTTACAATATAATATGCGATGTGTGTTCAAACAAGTGTGACAGTAGCATAGGCCTATCTCCAATTCAATCTATACATTCATCATAGTAGCAGTATGAAACCGGAGCATAAATTAACATTTTAAGAATGTCCAAGCTGTGTAGTATAAGAGTAGGATAACATGTCAGATGACTTCACATGCATTTCATCTCAATTTCATAGTAGGATAACATGTCAGATGTTACACATCATATGCGACTACTGTAAGGCTCGTATCTTTTTTTATTTCTTGTGTCGTAATCATGCGACGGAAGTGAACGTTTGAATAATGAACCTATGCAATAATTTTCCTTTAATGGTTCATAACTCTATGGCCTATACCTATAACAATCCAACATGGCGACCATTCGAAATATTTAGATTGTTCTCAATATCTACGAATATTTTACAGCAATCAAACTGAAAAGTTTTATGTTCATAGAGGCTATGAACATAAGTTCACCTATATGACTTGCAATAACCTGGTGAGCACAATCCAACATGACGGCGACGCGAAGTATACATATTTAAATGGACTTTTCTCGCGATTTAACAATCCGAGTGCAGTGAAACTTGGTACGGTAAATGCTTATACAAATGTTAATCCACTGGCATCTAATTTATTTCAATTGCTTTCATAACCACAAGATGGCAACTGTGCGAAATTTTAAAATCTCGTTTTTACTTCTTGTGTCCTAATCACGCGATTGAAGTTTGAATACTACGCGTACACAATAATCTTCATGTAATAGTACATAACTCTAAGACCTACATATATAAAAATCCACTATTGCGACCATCCGAAATATTAGATGGTTCTCAATATCTACGAATCTATTACAGCAATCAAACTGAATTTTTGTATGTTGATAAAGGCAATTAACATAAGTAGGATATATTAAAATAGGCTTTAGTTCTTCACGGAACTACAGTACTTGTTATATCATTGAATTGTGGTCTATAGACGTTAATTTGAATTCTTTCTGTTCGTTTGTTTGCCCGGTTTCGGCTGAGTAACAGCTTACTGATTGTGAATATCATTCCTTATTCATGCTTGATCATCTACTACTAATTACTTTGATATAATTAGTTGCTCATATAGCGACCACTGACGGGTTAACAAGCATTTAAGTACTTTAAAAAATCAATTTATTGTAGTTTGGGTTTTACCTCGGAATCTAGAAAAAACAACTCATCTTACCGCTTTAAAAGGTGTCGCTAAGTTAAAGTTGTGATATTTGGGTTCTCAACATATTATAATATCGCTTAAAGGAATTTTGGAACAAAAATATTAATACAGTATATTTCTTAGATATGGGCTTTTGAAGTTTGGGAATTTTGGCAAACATTTACCAATTACTTTTGCAGGCATTTCTTTCTCAGCTATTTTCCACTGCTTCCATTTTTATCCAAATAAGGTACATTATCTCAGAGAGTACTACACCGATCTACTTGAAAGGTTCATCGTATTTTTATATGTGCATGTACATTAATCTGATCTAGAATAACAGCTCCAATATTTATGTAACTTGAGAGGAAATGCTTTGCTTAAAAACATAGATTTTTTAAAAACTTTTCAAAGAAAATTATTCAAATAATAAGTTTAAAGAAGTAGAACCATGATTCTAGGTTGGATTGCAATGCATGAACTCTCTTTTAAGTGTATTTAGTTTCAAATCCTCAACTTACTGTAAATAGTTATAAATGTCCCCTTTACTTAATATTTTGATTTTAAAAATTCATGAAATTGTGAAGGATATTGCTTTTTCAGTATGAACTATTTTATCTTATATCGGGAGCTTCAAGTAACATGCTGAAAAACTTTTATGACAATTGATTCAGAATTTTGGGTTGTATGAACATATTAAGAAATTGAAATGTTTTGTTCAAATATTCAGTAGTGGCACCTTAACTGGCAGTGTCTTGGGGCGAACTTGTGTTTCTATATCAGTCTAGGCGCCTGGACCCAGGGATTTGAGAAAGAAGTGATCGTGTGTCACCGGGAAAGTCAGGGTATACGAAATTAAGGGAAATCATGTATTAAGCAACTATTGTATACACAAGTATCGCAAAAGTTACTTTGACAATTGTAACTGTAAGGCAGTGATGTTTCACTCCAAGTAATTTTAGCTATGACTTCGTTATTAATCTGGTAAGTAGCGGTAACGGGTGCTCGGTTCTAAGCTCGATGAACTTGCGGGTTGAGGTGACGCGGGAGGTAGGAAGAGAAATGGTCTGTCAACAGCCCACCGTATTATCTGGAGTTCCTATTCCAATACTGCTAATATAGGGCACCAGTGTGGTGTTGCGAGTGAGTGGGTGACCGACCAATGTATTTGGTTCTGTTACTACGCACGGACCGGGAACCCCCCACATCTATCCTCATCGTCAACGATCCACAAACCAGGTTCACAGAGCTTGGACTCGAGCAGCAGTTACCAATCATGTTTAGAATTACTCTTGTACGGCAGAAGCTGTGGATTGTACTTGAGATATGATTGAAGAACCAGAGAACAGATTAAATTTACTCGTAAGACTTGAAAATGTGACTGCATTCGGGGTTCGAACCCGAATCTCCTGCCTACCGGGCCGGCGCGTCTAGTTGTTTTCTAAAGTAATTTCTATAACTTGATTATTGCTATGCTACTGTAGTATTACGGCTGTAATATTGCATATCTTTGATGCAATGAGTTTCCGAGGGGAATGAGGTATCTCTTCTAGAATTATTGATTTTTATGTAGGGTTGTCAGTAGCACTGTGATGTTAAGAATTGAATTCTTTCGATGGCATGTATTCGAATAAATTCCCAGGAATACTAAAGAGTTGCAAATACGGAATGTCGTATATAAATACGATCTTCTTCTTCTCGTCAACCGCTAGATTGGTGGGTAACATGCATGTCTTCCAAAATGTCTTCTTTCCCTGGTCTGTGGCAATACGTATGCTTGCCTTTAATGCTGTCTATAAATTGAGTCCTTGGTCTTCCTCGACTCCTCTTTCCTTCTAGCTTTCCTTCGAAGAGTGTGGTGCACCAGTCAGAATGACGGATCAAATGGCCAACTAAACTATTCCTTCTTCTGTTTAAGGATTCAACCAAGGTGCGTGTCTCCTTTGCTCTTTTGAGAACATACTCGTTCGTGACTTTATCAGTCCAAGGTATCTTTAGTAGTCGTCGCCAGCACCACATCTCGAGTGCCCTGAGTTTTGATACATCTGCTTGTCGCAGAGTATAAATACGATGTGTTGATTAAAACTTAATAAGATTGCCCGTCTGTTGTCGAGAGGGATGTACAAAGCACTATGTGAATTGACTTTCGAATTCGGCCTGGGTGAAGAGTATTAACAGACCTTCTGTCTCTAAATCTGTATAATAATAATTTAGCATTATTTAAACACATGGTCGTAATGTGTAACAGAAGGAAACTGGAAACCTAGGTTAGGATCCCAGTGTCGTCCACAATTATTTCAGCAGAGGCGGTAAAATGATACTACGTGGGCCTCAAAAACTTACTAATACCATGGTATAGGGTGGCACGGGAATTAGGATGGTCGGACGGGAGGTGGCAGGAATGCCAAACTCAACTGGAGCTCCGTAGTCGTCACAAACCCCCCTCATTTGTGAATTGGTGGGTTTCCGTGTGGGAATCTAATTTATAAAACAGGTATAATTCCTAAAAAGATGGCATACTGGCTTTCACGGCGAAGTAATTAAAACTCAGCAAATCTTCTAGGTTTTTACCGTGTGTTTTGTGGGGTCTCGCCTAGATACACCAAGTCAGGCTCATCAGCATGCTCTTGGTACACGGTTGACTACCCTTGCGTCTGTCAGGGCAGAGTGTTCTATATACTGTACTGTAATTCCTGATGAAGTCAATAACGTGTGATCTTTCTGAATGATTGAAGGTACTCTGTACATAAACGTTTCTCTCCATTGCAGTAGAAAATTAAAGTGTGGCAAATTTCGCTTGTACATTCTTTCTTGAAAAGACGAAGTACGTTCCGTACAAGTTGCTACTGTATTTATTATTCAGCAACAAAATCCAAGGGTATGAAAAACTTTCCCTTCGACTGATTGATTCGGAGGTTTGGCTCCGCCCTAAAATCGGTTGGGAGTTGGGGGGTGGGGGTAAAAATACCGAGCTCCCGATTCCGGTGTTTAGTTTATTCCTGGCTAGGTTATCTCACCCTGAGCAGT
The DNA here is from genome assembly GCA_946902985.2 of Meconema thalassinum. Lineage (NCBI taxonomy): Eukaryota > Metazoa > Arthropoda > Insecta > Orthoptera > Tettigoniidae > Meconema > Meconema thalassinum. The sequence goes on along the minus strand of OX336390.1, from coordinate 530,590,181 downwards.
GAGGAAATTCCCCATCCCTCGACAAATCACATCCTATGTAAACGATATGATGCAGGGGATATAATGACCTTGCTTTGATTTTGTATTATGTAAACGTGATCTAATTGAGCGGCTGGTGTAGTGGTGGCGGTAATGCGGGCGCGAGCGGTGTGATTGTGAATGAAATACAACAAAATAGCAGGCAGTTTCTTGCTCGCGCTCGCTCACTGGCAGCGCGTGGCCGCATGGGCCTCTCTCTCTCTATATATATATATTTCTATCTCTCTCTTCCTCCTTTCGGTTTACGCGCTTTAGCATGCTTTTTTTTACTCTTTACTTTGAAACTGTTTTTACTCGCTAGAGGGCGTGGTTGCCACTGAACTTGGTTCATTCAATGCAGCGATAGCATGGGGTGAGGTGCCGCTTGTTGCGCGGAAAAAGGAGCAATTGGTGACATTCGCATTTTAGAGCAGCGAGTGATTGCCTATTGGCTTGCGTGACTGAGTGCGGTAATCAGCTGTCATTCTGTCAGCTTGTGAGGAAGCTTACCTATTGCTGCCTGGCAAATAGCAGACATTACTTGATTCTATCTAGTTTCGAAATGACAGGTTCTCCTTATATGCGAAACCAGAGTTGCTAGTTTACTCCTAATATTCTCGTCTAGTTCAGTGTGGAGAAACTACTTGTTTTCCATGATTATATGGTATGTTATTCAAGAGCTTCTGGGCCAGAACGTTGTATTTGATCTTTGTATTCGATCCATCATCATCATCAAGTGTTTGTTCGTTCTTTCTCAATATTGGATTGGAATATTTTCTAATGGAGACCGAAGTACAACCTTAGTTTAAATTTCCCCGGATTGATTTTTACTCTCAAACTGTGATGAAAGACACAAATGGTATGAAGTCCCCTTACATGTGATGTGAATATTCATGGTTTTGGCAATAGAACCGCGTTACCCCACCAGGAGGTAGAGCTCCGTCTAACCAACACATTGTTCGTTTTGTTGGTGCATGCAATATTGGAGCTACGCGAGTCAAGTAATGGACGCGGAGGAGGAGCAAAGAGTTAGCATAATATTAACAGTGACGAAGTTGAGCTTCCCGTGACCATCACATAAAATCTGTTAACAGTCATCGCTATTCAAGTAATGTTTCTTTGACGATGTACGAAAGCTGAAGATTCCTGTTTTTTTAAGGCATTCACGTTACAAGAACGTCAAAATTACTAGAGTCGCTATAAACGGAGATAATCTCATCAACTATCTGATGGTGAGGATTGTTGTAGAAAATTATCCTTTGTTCTGCATTGAATACGTTATTTTGCCCAGCTTTATTGGAGTGAGCCAGTTTAAAGTCGTCCCAAAAGTAAATCCATGCTCACCGAATCTCACTCGTAGCTATGTTTCTACAGAACTGTGTTCATATCTGACGTACTGCACGGATACGTACGAACGATTGACATGGCTGATTGTTGTAGCTCTTCACGCGGAATGAACCCAAAAATTACAAGATTGCAAGACCGTAGTGGTGTAAGTGGTCATTAATCTTGGTTTTCATGACCGGGGCGCTGCCTCACTGTCAGACAGCTACTCAATTATCCTCGTGAGGCTGAGTGTACCCCGTTCCAGCCCCCATGTTCGTTTCTTAAATCCCTGACGGAGCCGGGAATCGAACCTGTGGCCTACGGGGGAGAGGCAGGTGCACTACCCCAACACCACGGGGCTGGCTAAGTTTTAATCAACAGTTAATAAATATACGTTTAAAGCTCTCCTTGCTGTGGATATAGCAATTTTACTCTGAAATTTCTTCATATTTACTGGGAGGGGGTCTTTCGTATTTCAACACCCGTAAATGCTGAACTATTTGTTCCTGTAACTGCCGGCACAGTAAGCGAAGAGGTTAACCGTGTTCTAGAAGCAAAGCATTGAATGTGTGTAGGATGTACGGTGATAATTTTGCTTTACTATTAAGTATTTACATATGCATAATTTAAATTAATCCAAATTTCTATAATTTTATCTTTGTTAGGAGGGACAGATGACCAACAATAACTAACTAATTTGGTGTCTCCGATATCTGACTTGTATAATTGATTAGTAGCTAGGGTAGTTAAGTCAGTGGAGTGTGATATCCAACGAATCCCATGATTAATTCTCGATAGGAACAATGATTCTTTCCACTTCAGTTTCACCCACGCCTTAGATTTCTGCAAATTTGAAAGTTTACCCAGAGATACACTTTTCCATGGGCTCAATGTTGACTTGTAGAAGAAACCACATTATCCGGTTATTGTCGTTCGATCAGGGATATTATGAGGGTGGGGGGAGCGTTGTTGAAACACGCTGGTCGTTGAATTAGCATTGGTTGTAATACATTTGTTCTTGTTTTGTTTGTTTGTTTGTTTAGTTTTCTTATTATTCCGCACAAAAATGAAAGTTTTATACCACGAGTTAAATTAAAATCTGAATAAAAGATAAACTAAATTCGTTCGATTTTAATTGTGTTGTTTATTTTAATAAAATTTGCTGACGCTTATATATGATTCAAATTACAATGTGTCGTTAATAATATATTTAATTTTCATAATAATGAAGTCATACCGAGTAAATTTAATGGTGTGCGGTCACGAGGGATCATCTGTTAACATGCCTATACTTCTGCTTTACTGAAACTTCAACACCGAGGAATTATAATGTTATGGCCTACTGTTGATCTTTTGAGGGTCTGGCACACCTTGGCCTAATCTTATCACGAACTTCAGTATTGTTTCAAAATGTTATTAAGTGGTACTTGGTACCTCGTAACGGGAATCTAGCGACGTTTGTGTTGTTATTGTTTTAAGAGAAGGCTGTCAGTAAATATATGCCAGATTGTAACCTTAACCGTACTTATTTTCGTAATGAATCTTCATTTATGATATGTTGGTAATTTTATGTCTATTGCAGTATTAGAAGTCATTTTTCAGTGTTGCCTAGTTCTATAATAAAAAGAAAAGTATGTCATCTAGAATTTAGTGAAGTTTTCCGTGAACGGTTCATGTTCAATACTGTGCTAGTGTCATACCTTCTGTTTATGTGAAAGCTCCAAAAGGTCTTAATAGCGACTATGTTCTCTGTATATATCCTATTGCCAGAATATAACCGAACTTATTTCTTAAATGAATCTTCATTTGTGATATGTCTATTGCAGTATTATAATTTAGTGCAGTAATCTGGTTGCTAGTTCAACAGTTCATTTTATTTTATTCTTTAAGAATTTAGAAAGAAAGTTCAGTTACGGTAGTCAAGGGTTTTTTCTATTGAGTTTTCCATAAGACTATAAATTAACTAAAAGTGTGATGTGTTTCGATTAAAGTAAGTGCCAGAATGAAATAGAGTATGGTGTTCTTTAAAGAAATGTTTGGTGTACAGTGGTTTCTTCCCGGCTGGAAGCCCTCTCTTTGTCAGTCTACTTTACACTTGCATTTCGAATTAAATATGGTGACATTTAGCGTCGCTGAAAGACTTGTAACTAGACCAAGACGCAACAGTTGAGACCTGTTCCCATCCGACTTTAACGCCAAACGGAAGAGAGGTTCCTTCTTTAAATGACGATGCGCTCTTTGTCTAGCGCTGAGTTTCACCCGCCAGGAAGAGTTCTTTAAAGAGGAGATAGAGAACCATGCAATGTGGAATGTGATCAGTTCAGCTTCCTTTAGACTTGACTCGACTCCACCGTTGTTCTTCGTTCATTTAGGGGCTTTGCAACATCGTGGCCGTGTAACTCCGTGTGTAGAATCTGTCCGATGACCTGCGTTATTGTGATGTCTGTTATGTATTTGTAATTGGGACTAGGATTAGGCCGCTTCCTACTCAAATCCTACCTCAATTTCAAATACACACACTAGTACAGACATCACAGTGACACAGCTTATCAGACAAATTCTACACACACCCATGTACACTGGACTACATGGCCACAACGTTGCGCAAAGTCCCTAAAGAATTATCATCAACTTTCGCAAGGACAAGCTTCCGCAGGCCGCCGTTAAGGTGTGACCGGCGGCTATTCGATAGCATCACTCTGATACGTGTTTTTCCGAACGGTATACATTCCTACATGCCTTGTATTATTTTCCTTTACATTACAACACGGGAAAATAAACCTTATGGAATATTTCGCACAATACCCTATAGCCTAAGGTACTTTCCCTTGCTTACCCGTAATGGTAAATAATGTTTGAAGCACTGAAAATTGCAATATATTGCAAGGAACCGGTGACCAATCGGTAAGGTAGAGTGGAGCTTGTGCTCAGTCGTAAGGTAAGCCATGGGACATAACAATATGGACGCCTAGGAGGTTTCGTAGCATCTATAATAATTAGGAATTTGTGTGAATGGCGGAACACTACAGGAATTATTTTACTATTCTGGGTAATATAATTTTAGGAATTCCTGGGACATCAATTTTTGGTTACATTAAATGAAGTGTAAAAGGAGGGAAGATTGTAGTTTAACGTGGCCGTGAATCTTGTGATTATGAGCCACGAGACCTCCTTTTTACGTGTAATCCGAACCACAGGACATGGCATTTCACTTCGAAAATCTCACATGCATTGACCGGGAATCGAACCCGGTCCACCTTGGTGAGAGGCCAACAGCTTGACCGCTGCGCCACCACGCCCCGAATGCAGTTCTAATTTACCTGATACCTCGCTGTCATTCAGCCATCTACTTGACTATCCTCTGGGTAAAGCTATTAGTTGAATCCGGAAATCGAACTCCCCAATTCCTTAGTTGTTGGTTGCCTTGTATTCTACCAAATAACCGTGACTACAGGTTTCGTTAGCATCTTTTTACATGTTGTTAATCAGCCATAACCGTCGAGCATAATTATAAGTTCTTCTCCGTGTGCATCCGTTCTCGGGCCAAGTTCTCGGAAGAATTGCAGTCACGCGATGGAATAAACACTATCGAGAGTGAATACTGGATTAACTAGAAAATGGCCTCTACATTGTTTGATTCATTATCGGTGCGATATTTTGTTTGTTTCTTCTCATTTATTGAGAGGGCCCATTCAACGTACAGAATTCAATCGTGGTTGACGAGTCTATTTCCTTTACACATTTCCTATGTTTGAATGATGATGATAATAATAATAATAATAATGAAATGGTTTTAAAGTCCCTTTTAACTGTCCCTTTGGAGACGCCTGTTATCAGAAGTTTGCCCTCATTTACTCATTTTTAAATGCCAGTACATCCACTGACACGATGCTGTCTTATTTAAACACCCATAAATGCCGTTGGACTGCGCCAGGATTGAATCCACTATCTGGGGTTTCGAAGGCCAGCGTTTCAACTAACTACGCCTCTCAACCCGAAACTCATATGTAGTAGTGAGTTTGATCTCGCAGTTAGTACGTTAACAAATCCCTCAGATTCTGTATTTGGGCTGGTGGTAAGCTAATATTTATGGTTGGAAGTTCCATTTGAAACATTTGGTATCTTTAAATGTATTTGTTGAACTGGTGATCACGTGGTTTGGGACACAGATATGAGCTGAAACTGCCTTCCGACATTTCCACAACACACACTTCCCTTACCTGCCGGACGCATGTTTGTTAACTCCTTTTCTCTAGACACTCAAATCTCAGTGAGATTACATTCTTCACATGTAATTTTCTACCCGAGTTGTTTAGATAGTCAATTCTATTTCTTTATTAGGAATAACATCCTACACAAGCTTTGTGGTAGTTCATGGGGCGCCTCGGCTGACTGCTTACGATTGACGGACATTAGTCTTGTCTACTCTGCAGCGGAATACTGTGTCCCTGTATGGCTGGAAAGTGCACATGTGCATAAAGTGGATACTAAGTGAATGAAACCATGCGCTGCATAACTCGTACTATAAAGTATACACCTCGCCACTGGTTACCCGTTTTTAGCCATATCCCATCACCCCACCCGAGGAGATAGGAAGCTCTGCTGAGAGAAGCAAAGAAGATCCGGTCATCTCCCTCATTACCAGTTCACCAGGAATTTTGTTACCCATCGCCACAACGACTTCGATCTAGGAGACCAGCAAGTGTATTGGCCGGCCGACTCTTGAGGGACTATTTTAACCTAAACCGTAGCTGGCAGGAAGAGTGGTCAAATTCAACATCTGGTACTAATACTTATGAGATAGATCCAACTCGGAAAATGAATGGATTTGACCTCCCAAGAAAACTATGGTGTCGCCTCAACAGACTGAGAACTGGGCATGGACGCTGTAATTTCTTGCGCAATAAGTGGGGCTGGATGGATTCTCCAATGTGCGAATGCAGTGAAGAGGAGCAGACCATGGACCATGTCATCCTGCGCTGCCCTCTTCATGCCTACTCCGGAAGCCCCAGCGACCTCTTTCATCTTTCTGATAGTGCTGTTGTGTGGTTGAAGAACTTGGACCTGGACTTATGAATTCCTTGTTGTACTCACCATACGATTAAATAAATACATTAGGAGATTGGCTGAGATATGCCTGTAATTCTACTAGTTCACCTTTAAACTATTGTAAAAAAAATATGAATGCAATATTTTAAACTACGGTTGAAGATTAATGGCCGGTTTTTTAAGAATAGGCTACAGGTTTTGGCATTGTGTTGTTAGTGAGTGGAATAACGTATTTAAAAAAGGAACCGAACTGTTAAGCTCTTCGCCGAAAGCACGCGGAATGCATTTGCATACCTGCAAACTTTTGTGGCCCTATCGGAAAATTTACGAAATTGCAGTGTGATTTACAGTTTTATGTATGAACTAAAATATTTTACGATTTTACTTTCCGAGATCATCTTTTTCATATTCGCGCAAGGACAAGCTTCCGCAGGCTGCCGATAATGTGTGACCGGCAACTAGCCTATTCGATAGCATCACTCTGATAAGTGTTTTTCCGAACGGTCTTCGATCATGAATATGGCACTCCCTGATAATTGCTACGGAATCCTAATCGCTTGATATCGAGTTATTGATATAATTATTATTTTGCATTGAGGATGAAAAAATATTTTATTCGTAAGCCGTTTTCCTTCCTTCACGAGTTGCGACTGTTGTAAATGTGAGGTCGTGTTCATGTACGAATTCCATTGTTTAAAGCTATCTGTAAAGTTTTAATTTAGTTGGAATGTTTTGACCCTCAGAATGTCGTCAGTTAGTAGCATTTTATAATTATTATTGCTGGAGGATTCTGCTTAGCCTATCTGAAATGAAGGAAATAGTCTGTACCCACCACGAGCTGCAATACATTGATGAATTCGTCGGGGCATGGAGTCAGTAAGGCCCTGGATCGCTTCCTGAGGAATTGTGACCCATGCTTGCTGCACTGCACGGGTCAGTTGTTCCAGAGTTGTGGGTGGCTTAGGACGGTTGGCCAGTTGTCGAACCATCATGTCCCACACATGCTCAATAGGACTGAGGTCCGGATATCTGGCGGGCCATTCTAAGGTTGTGATGTGGAGAGCTTCTCTGGAGATGCGTACAGTGTGAACCCGGGCATTGTCCTGCTGGAACATCCCGTTAGCAATGTTCGCCATCATAGGGACAACCATTGGATTGAGTACCCTATCAACGTACTGTCGAGCAGTCATAGTGCCCTCAACAATCACTAATTGTGATTTCACATTAAAGCCAATAGCTCCCCAGACCATAATGCTTGGTGTTGGTCCTGTGTGCCTCTCGACAATAAGGTCTGGGCGGCCCCTCTCCCCGGTACGTCGACGCACACGATTCCGGCGATCACTGCGGGCAAGGCAGAAGCGCGATTCATCACTAAAGACGACCCTATGCCATTCGTCGACCCACGTCGATGGTTCTCGACACCAGGCCAGCCTTACACGTCGCTGTTGTGGGGTCAGTGGAACACCTTCTGCAGGGACACGGGATCGTAAGCCAGCTGCGCGCAGGCGATTACCAACTGTTTGTTGTGAAACGAGGGGCAACAGCTGCTGGAATTTGCGCTGCTGTTGTATGGGGTTCCATCCGGGCCATCCGAATGATGCGGCGATCCTCTCTCACAGTTGTATGTCGCGCTGGGCCTGTGCCAGGTCTACGAGTGTGGGTACCCTCATTTGACCGCTGCTGCAATACACGTTGTACCGTAGATGCCTGTCGGCCAACACGTGCAGCGACAGTCCTTAGCGATAATCCAGCCTCACACAGCCCAATTATCCGAGCCCTCTCAAACGGCGACAGTTGTTGATAGCGTGCTCTTCTCTGTCGTCGGGGCATGTTTGACGGGGAACACTTCACTGCACAGACTGCAAGTCAACAACGCTACACTAGAGTCCGTATACTGGAGTTGATTCCTCCGCGACCAATCACGTGGGAGACCTGTAGCAACAATCCAATGTGTCTGAAACTTCGATCGTTTACATACCTACATGGCATCGTTCCATATCTTGAAAATCAACACAAACGACCAATGCCTTCATGGTGTTGCAATTTCCATTTTCTTCAGTGTATTTTGGAAACTTAATCACATAGTCTATTCTCCACTTTTAAGCACATAATAAATACATATTTCTGATAAGTTAAGCAAATAATTATCCGGGCCCCGCTGATTACTCTTTTAGAAAACATATTATGTACAGTACATTCTCCCTATTCATAATTTTACATTTTAACGTATTGAGTTCTGTAGTGAAAACCTCATCTTGAAACACAATGAACGAGTACCCATTCTCATGATTTATTTTGATGGAAATACATTCTCCGTGAAATAAGTGATTAGCAACAGTAAAATGTTTCCTGTCGTTGTTTTAGGGAAGAACCAAGCTACTGCGATGTCTGTACCTAGGTATATACAGTACAGTCAAACTCGACATCTCGAACCTCCATTACTCAAATTTTCGATAACTTGTAATAATAATTATTTCCCGAACAAACTTCATATTATTTACATGTATGTTTTTTTTCACTCTTTTTAAGTTGAATTTCTGTAATTTGAGTTTTTCGATATCTTGAAGCTTAAATTATATCCTTGGCACTTAAACTTGTCCTTTATCTCAAACATTTACGTATTTTTGCAGTGCAACTCGTCTCATTCGAAGGTTCTAATTCGATTTTTCCACCGATTGATGTAGCTATTTATTTATTTATTTATTTATTTATTTATTTATCGTATGGCTTTTAGTGCCGGGAGTGTCCGAGGACATGTTCGGCTCGCCTGAGTCTGTAGCTGCTTCCAGCGGATACCCTAAAGGGTGAGCTACAAGTTCCGTTCAATTTCAAGTAGTTCCAACTTTCGCCACCAGATATCAATGATACCTAGTGGTGAACGTTGGAACATGGATACAGCGTTATGACGAAATCTAACCTAACAAATTTTGCTTTACACAAGTTTAGTCTGTGAAAGGATCTTTTACATGCCATAAATCTATGACATGGTACCGCCGGCTTTACTTCCCCTCCGAAGGAAGGCATACTGAAGGATTTTTTACGCTCTTAAAAAATCCGACGACTTCGGCCGGGTTTGAACCCGCTATTTTGGGCATAGCAGTTCAGCATGCTACCGACTGAGTCAACTGTATACAACTTACTGCATATACTTACATAGATCATGTAATAAAGCTGTCATCATTACTAACATACATTTTTATTACATATATATGGTCAACTACTATGTTGTAAGCCTGCATAAAGAATTTTGAGACCAGTAATTTACACATTTTTAACATTGTTTTCTACGTGTCTCCATAACTCGAATCCTCGATAAATCGAATTTATTTTGACATATCCTAACGATTCGAAATATTGAGTTTGGACTGTATCTGCAAATTTTAAATTAGCTGTATCTAAAATTATCTTATTTATGGACTCATACAGATGTCAAAATATATTTTTCGGTTCCTAGAAGTAGTCTAGTTTTTTGGGACTCAATCCGAAGTATTGGATACATGGAGCTGGTGAGATGGACTTGTGCGGTTTCTGCCCGCGAGTACAAAAGAAACCACCACGGTTTGTTTATAGGCTATCTGCATTTTTTATTAGGTATAGCCTATCTAGAATAATCTATTACATGGACCCGTCCAGATGCCAAATATTGATTGGTTGCTGGAAGTAGTTTTTTGAGAGACTTTATTTATTTATTTATTTATTTGTGTATCTATCTGTCCATCTATTTATTTATTTATTTCCATAAGAGTATCTGCCCGGCAATCCAGGAGACCATAAAGATTTAGAATTACAATATATATTACTGCCCGCGAGTACAAAAGAAACCTTCATCATCATAATTATCATCCTTTTTCGTCTCCAGTTTCCCGGGTGCGGTAGACAAGCGCTCGCTTTCTGTCATTGTACAACTTTCGTTCTACAACTTCTTCCCATTTCAGCCCGTTTTTCTCCACTTCTGATCTCACGGTCTCAATCCATCGTTTTCTGGGTCTTCCCCTCGGTCTTTTTCCTTTCAGTTCTGTATTGAAGTAGCCCCTTGCTGTTCTAGTGTTATCCATTCGCATCATATTATTTACATACCACTGAGGTCTACGCTTCCCTATAACATTTGTATCAGTCTCCCTTAAAAAAAATTGATTCTAAGGGAACCAGGGAGGAAAGAAAATGTCATGATTCCGCCCGAAGAGTTCCTCATATAAACCATTAAGTCACAATATTAATTCACTCAAAGAAAATAACTGAGTTTTCCACAGTGTTAGTTCCTTGAACAAGGCCATCTACGAAGTTAAACAATAAGCATTAGGCTACAATTGATCAGTTCTTTTCTACAAACTATATATTTTTAACACTCATTTCTGATCATATTGGACAAATACATATTGCATGCATATTCTGAGGTTTTTACTGCAGGTATATTTTCTTCACTAATAATTACAGTTTTATTTTCATTTTCGTCCAGAGTGAGGGTACGATTTTTGAGACAGTCTGTACAGGCCTACTTGTGTTTCAGATTGTCATTCCTTTGTTAGTTGTGATTGTATTGTGTTACTGTGTAATATTCATTACCTCTAGTAGTTACTGTGGCGTCACCTCGCCAGGCCTCAGGAATAATTGAAGACTTATAGGAAAGCGGGAGCATAGCAGCCATGGTCGCGCATAACCCGCCCTTTGAAATCAGACTAACCATTCCTTTCTTTGTCACGAACTCGCATACGCTTAAATATTTCAGTATATCTCCGTCTCTGTTCCTCTTTCACTCGCGTAACTTTTCGTCCGGTCATGCATGCATTCATGTATAGAAACTCGTGTATTTGTAATATGTACTACTGTCTCCAGTATGGACGGTTTGTTTTATTCATAGCAGTGGCCTGCAAGACTCCGAAGTAGCAGCCAACCTTCGTAGTGTGCTGCACAGTTCGTGCCATTTTAACCTAAGAATTGTTTCTTTCTTCTATATTCTGCTCGTCATTATCTACATAAACTACTTCTGTGGATTTATAGCAGTGTGTTGTCCCATAAAGTTAAGATCGGGGGTTCATTCCCGCCTGATTGATTGAAAGGCGTGATAGGCAACGACCTCGCCCACTGTGACCAAGCTCCGGGATCAAATCCCGATATAGTCGACTGGCATTTGGGTGCTTAAAAGTATGATATATGTTCCAGTATATTTACAAGTGCGTTATAGATCTCTTTGCGGTAAAAAAAATCGGATACCTCAGGGTCTCTAAAACCATAGTAGTTGTAGGATGGGCAACTGGATTACTGAAGTGCGTGAAAATTCCGCTGAACTCTTTGTCACACCTCGTGCATATAGAGAACTCTTGTCACATTTTGGGATTACAGGACCAAAACTTGTTTATTTTTGTCTGTCCCTTCTCCCCCCACCCTTGTATATATTTTTCAAAATGTATGAGTTTCGTACTTCTTAAAGGATGGTATATTGGCTTTCACGGCCAGTGAATTGAAACTCCCAATGTTTCTAGGTTTGTGCCGTGTCTTGTGTGGGGTTTTTACCTAGGACACCAAGCTGGCTCATCAGCGGACTCTTGGTGTCCCGGCCCGGACCCCCACAGGAGTAGCGAACTGCGTGCTACCTCCCTTTTTATGAAGCGCACCTGCGCCTCTTTACTGTGAGAACTAAAAGCTCAAGCAGCGGGAATACCAAGAACCCGCTGATGAGCCAGCTTGGTGTCCTAGGTGAAACCCCACACAAGACACGGCACAAACCTAGAAAAATTGCTGAGATTTTGGTACTTCTTAGTTTATAAGTCATGCAAGCCTGTAAAGGCATCAAAAAAAAACTTTTTCTTTCGACCGTACAGACCAATTAAACTACCTTTGGTAATTGGTTGTGCTGCCAGTTTTTATCTGCGGTCGGCTCGCGGCACGTGGATCTCCTTACCCTGGCAGTATGGAGCAGATCACACACGGCTATAAACGCGAGGACCGGATGTTTGTCCCGGTGCTGTTGGAACAAAGCAGTTAACATCTTGTACTAGTGAACCGACCAACGTGAAGCTCTTCTTTTGCCACGCGGTATGAATAGCATTACCCAGAAGAACGTTAAACATACATACTCCACTTTCCCGTGCACTAAAGAAGGCATTCTATCTTAATGTAGATCTTGGTATAACGAGAATTTCCTGTAACACATTTCATCTGTGCCGTAAAGCGGGAGTATTTCATTGAATACGAAAACAAAGCAATGAAATATATTTACATACTCCCTCATGTTTTAGGAATGCATTGATGACTATTAATATGAGTATAAAAATAATGCATGGAATGAAATAACAGAGAAATAAAAACGTTTGTCCAACCTGTACATTATTTATGTTTCATTCTGCAAGTATTAAATCAGTGTCATAAAATGATTATTTGTGAATTTAGAATATAACATGCACACCGCGCCATGCAAATTAATATATTATACACAACTGTTAATGTATTAAGCCCCCTCCCCCTCCATTTTAAAACAAAGAGATGCGTTTTGTGATCTCGACTAGAGCCATGCACAATAGGTTTCGCGTCGTGATTTGTTGACTAGTGACCAACATGTGTGTTTCCCAGGAATACATTTTATGTTAAACATATGCCGTGTATACGTATTACACACTTCTGTTCCTATAAAAACTGAACACCAATTGTGTTTCTTGGACAGTACTGTACTGAGGAAATAAGTGTGTTTATTGGGTATTAACCTATTAGAAACGCACAGAAGCTCTTAAAGTGCCTTTGTTCGCCTTAACGAAGGACAGAAGAATAGTTAGAAGATTCATGTTGTCGAGAAGGTTTAAGTAGGCCTAACAGCTTGAAGATTATTTACTGCATTATGGGAACGGTGATTTAATAATATACTTTAGGTACTGAACGTTCGACATCGCCGTAGACCAGGCTGTTCCAAATCCATGAGTTTGAGTATGCGTACACGCGAGTACTCAGCAGTAATGCTCCGAGCACGGTTGGAGAGGGACTGGGGGTGAGAGCCAATACGTCACTGGGCGAAGGTCATAACACAAGTCTATGCGTTCCTGCCAGTCTTGATGTATCCACCGCGAAGTGACGGCAGCTCCCCACAGCAGAGCTGTATTGCATGTTGCAGGTTTACTCACGAAAGACGGCGAGTACTCGGCTGCTCACGAGCGAGCTGCTCGGCTGGAACAGCCTGCCGTAGACAGTAGGTAGTCTTTAACATACACACATCAAAAAAAGTTTTGCATCACCTCGGTTCCAAGAGTTCCGGAACCGTTAAATACAAAGGGAATAGAGATCAACACAAACAACATTTCAGCTCGTTTTATTGCTCATGAGACCCACACATTGCATGTTGTACCATCATACAGCTAGACTTTCAGCATTTGTGGTCCAGATTGCAGTACACACCACTACCTCTAATACCCAGTAGCACGTACTCTTGCATTGATGCATGCCTGTATTCGCCGTGGCATACTATCCACAAGTTCATCAAGACACTGTTGGTCCAAATTGTCCCACTCCTCAACGACAATTCGGCGTAAATCTCTCAGAGTGGTTGGTGGGTCAAGACGTCCATAAACAGCCCTTTTCAACATATCCCAGGCATGTTCGATAGGGTTCATGTCTGGCGAACATGCTGGCCACTGTAGTCGAGCGATGTCGTTATCTTGAAGGAACGCATTCACAAGATGTGCACGATGAGGTCGAGAATTGTCGTCCATGAAGACAAATGCCTCTCCAATATTCTGCCGATATGGTTGCACTATGGGTCGGAGGATGTCATTCAGGTATCGTAAAGCCGTTTCGGAGCCTTCCATGACCACCAGTGGCGTACGTCGGCCCCACATAATGCCACCCCAAAACATCAGGGAACCACCACCTTGCTGCACTCGCTGGACAGTGTGTCTAAGACGTTCAGCCTGACCAGGGTGCCTCCAAACACGTCTCCGACGATTGTCTGGTTGAAGGCATATGCGACACTCATCGGTGAAGAGAACGTGATGCCAATTCCGTGGGGTCCATTCAGCATGTTGTTGGGCCCATCTGTACCGCGCTGCATGGTGTCGGGGTTGCAAAGCTGGACCTCGCCATGGACGTCGGGAGTGAAGTTGCGCATCATGCAGCCTATTGCGCACAGTTTGAGTTGAAACACGACGTCCTGTGGCTGAACGAAACGCATTATTCAACATGGTGGCATTGCTGTCAGGGTTCCTCCGAGCGGCAATCCGTAAGTAGCGGTCATCCACTACAGTAGTAGCCCTTGGGCGGCCTGAGCGAGGCCTGTCATCGACAGTTCCTGTATCTCTGTACCTCCTCCATGTCCGAACAACATCGCTTTGGTTCACTCTGAGACGCCTGGAAACTTCCCTTGTTGAGAGCCCTTCTTGACACAAAGTAACAATGCGGACGCGATCGAACTGCGGTATTGACCTTCTAGGCATGGTAGAACTACAGACAACATGAGCAGCGTACCTTCGTCCTGTCTGGCTGCGTGGCTCAGGGGTAACGTTCTCGCTTGCTGAGCCCAAGGTTGCAGGTTCGAAACCTGGCGCAGTCAGCTGGCATTTGAGGGTGCGCAAATGCGAGGGAGCCGTGTCAGTACATTTACTGGCACGTTAAAGATCCCCTTCGGGGCAAAATTCCGGCACCCCGGCGTCTCTAAAAGCCAGTGTAGTTAAAAGGGACGTAAAACCAATAACATTATTAGTACCTTCGTCCTGGTGGAATGACTGGAACTGATCGGCTGTCGTACCCCCTCCGTCTAATAGGCCCTGCTCATGCATGGTTGTTTACATCTTTGAGCAGTTTTAGTGACATCTATGAACAGTCAAAGGGACTGTATCTTGGATACAATATACACAGTCAACGTCTATATGCCGGAGATCTGGGAACCGAGGTGATGCAAAACTTTTTTTGATGTGTGTATGATGTCCCTTGTAACTGTTGTGGCTTTAGAGAAGGGGAGGTTCCGGAATTTTAGCCAGGAGGTAACTTAACTGAGTTGGGTTTGAAGTCAACACTAATCTCCCACCAAGGCAGATCAGATTCGATTCCCAGTTAAAGGATGTGGAAATTTCGAGGTGAAATATTACGTCCGGTGGTTCGGATTTCACGTAAAGAACATGATGGCCCGTGACTTATGATCCCGAGATTAACTATGAAATCTACAAGCTTTGTTCTTTCATTATAACGTCACTGATTTGCAATCAAGGTTCAGCCATTGGCGTAACTCAGAAAGTTAAGAACATTACACAGTTCAACAAACCCGAGATTCGAATCTCAGCGCTGCCAGCAATTATTCTGCATGTAATATCCTCCTCGCTTTTTTTTTTTTTTTTTTTTAATTTTTAGGTTGGATGTTGTAATAAAATATAAGGATTCAATAGCCTATGAAGGTACTAAACACGTCTCTTCGTGCTCTCGACTTTAGGCAGCCTCGTTCTTTTCACACATCGACATCAGACCTCCTTGCCAAGTTTAGCACCGTCATAGAAATTAGTTGTCATCGTCCGCTATTGTACTTTTCTTTCTGTTATTATTAAGTTATTTATAATATAGCTCCAGCGCTGTGCTGTGCTGACTCGCAGCATGAATAGGCCAACGTTGTCAGTACTACCATAATGTTGGTGCCCAACTTCGTGATGTGCTCGCTTGTCCTATTTTTGTGCAGCGCATTTCACAAAGACGTGTTTGTCGTTTGTTTGTGTTACAGTGCATAAGATATGGGCCTAGAAATCCCAAGCAGGGCAAGCTTTCTGGAATTTGACTAGAAACATTTTTGTACATTTACCGCATGTTGCGATACAAGCGTGGATCAACGGATCGAGCAGGATAACGGTGTGCGCCTACCTCTGTGGAACGATCTTAAAAATAAAAATAAAATTAAAACATGAATAAATAAAAGCAATAATAATAAGAAGAAATGCCTGTAGCTAAAACTGAAACACTACACAACAGTCATACGACCAGAAGCGCTTTACTGTATGTCATTGAGTGTCTTTCACTGAATAGGAGAGGTCTGATTGAGAAATTGGAAGTCAGAGATAGAAGAATTCTCAGGAAGATCCCAGGCCGGGTAAGGGAAAATGGGGGAATTCTGGAGCGGACACAGCTCAGAGCTATACCAGCAAATAGAGTGGCTCTGTGACTGTGACAGAAAAAGGAGAGTAGCTTCCTTTAGTCACGTGGTGAGATAGTCTCCAAACAGACTTCTGTCTAAACAAGAAGATTCGTTCCACTTGGCTGACTGAAAACGAGAAATATGAAATAGGTAGAACAGATCTTCAAGACAGATAGTTTACGATACATACCCTGAAGGTAGTCCATGGATTTATGAGGAGGAGAACTTGAGGAAAGGTACCCCCTGGACAGAAGAAAGAAAGAAAGAAAGAAAGAAAGAAAGAAAGAAAGAAAGAAAGTAATGAGTTACACCGGGAGAAGATGCGTCAATACTGGGGTTATATAGAAGCCCATGAGTTGAACAAGCGTGGTCCAAAGTAGACCCATCCGGAGGGAGAAGAAGAAGACGGACACAGACGACGATGATGATCCCTTTTTCTGCTTTGACTTTAGAGGCCGTACCGAGGTATCGCGTCAGTAAATCTGCTGATATGAGGTCTCCTACATTTAAGCACCCTATGCTAGGAATCGATCCCGCAATCGGAATGGCACAACCTACTTAGCGCTAGACGTCAAAAAAGAGAGGTGATTTGAACAGAAGGGGGAGGATTTGAACCGGGCTTATTCCGATGGCATTTAAGGGTCTTTAATGTGACTACCCCGTGTAGGTTATTTTCTGTTGTTGTTGTTTGAGTCTTCAGTCTTTTGACTGGTTTGATGCAGCACTCCATGCCTCCCTGTCCTGAGCTAATCGTTTCATCTCTACATAGCTACCACACCGTACATCCGAGGCAATCTGTTTAACATATTCTAACCTTGGTCTACCCCTACAGTTCTTGTCCTCGACCCTTCCTTCCATAACTAAGCTTGCTATTCCTGGGTGTCTTAGTATGTGTCCTACCAACCTATCTCTTCTCTTCATTAGCAGTCGCCAGAAACATCTCTCCTCTCCCACTCGTCTTAATACCTCTTCGTTTGTAACCCTATCTACCCATCTGATCTTCATCATTCTCCTGTAACACCACATTTCAAATGCCTCAATTCTCCTCTTTTCTGCTGCACCAATAGTCCAAGTTTCACTTCCATAGAGCGCCACGCTCCAGACAAAGGCTTTCAAAAATGACTTCCTAATACCTAAATCTATATTCGATGTCAACAGATTCCTTTTTTGTAGATAGGCTTTCCTTGCCTGAGCCAACCTACTTTTTATATCCTCTTTGCTTCGTCCATCACTGGTTATTCTGCTTCCTAAGTAACAGAAGTCTCCTACTTCCTTCAGCTTTTCACCTGCCTATTTGATCTCCATAGAGGTTTCTGATTTCTTTCGGCTGCATTCCAGTATTTTTGTTTTACATTTATTTATTTTCATCATGAATTCTTTCCGTAAGACGGAGTCCATACCATTCAAAAACTCATTCAAATCCTCAGGCTTGTCGGCCAAGATGACGATGTCATCAGCAAATCTCAGAGTTGAAATTATTTCTCCTTGAATCTTCACTCCCACTTTAAATTTTTCTCTAATTTCCTTCATTGCTTGTTCAATGTAAAGATTGAAAAGTATGGGTGATAAGTTGCAGCCTTGCCTTACACCTTTCATAATACCAGCTTCTCTCTCATATCCTTCAGCTCGAATGACTGCTGTCTGGTTTCTGTATAGATTGTATATCACCCTCCTATCCCTGTACTTTATTCCAATAGATTTCAAAATGTCAAACAATTTAGTCCAATCAACGTTATCAAAAGCCTTTTCTAAGTCTACAAATGCCAAGAACGACACTTGAAATATTAAGCGCAAAATTCTGGTACTCCGGCGACTCTAAACCTTAAGAAGGTACAGTAAAAGGAACCTTAGGCCCATAACATGATGTACTTTTATATATATACTAGCTGTTACCCGCGGCTTCGCCCGCAATAACATTTGGAATCCCGTTATAACATTAGTTATATAGATAGATAAGCATGGGTCCTAGTGGAAAATAATTCTATCACCTGAAACCAAAAATACATGGGACGAAAAAAACAACATAAAACTATCATGTTGGTTTCGGACCCTAAAAGACGTGAAAAATATTATGAAAGTATTAAAAAAAACTATTTCTTGAAATTTCATACGAATCAATTTTTACGTCATCCCTGGGACTTAGAAAATTCCGGCCAAAAAGTACAAAAGCATTAATAACTCCCTAAGTATTCGTCGTATGATGAAATAGCAAGAGACAAAAAACATGTAATGGGTTATTGTCTACAAATAGACCATGTATAATTTTACACTCAGACATATTACTCCCCCTCCCCCATAATTTCACCCATTCCCAATGGGCCCCTTAAATTGGATTTATGAAAAAACGGTCAAACACCTATTTACTTATTTTTATGCTGATTTTTTTCCGCTGAGTTCCAAACTCCTCGCCTTATGTCGTTTAAGAGATACACGCTCCGTTGAGAATCCTTCAACCCCCACTTTTCACCCCTTTCACCTCATAATGTACACCACATCGAAAAACCCTCAGACACGTGGCCTGAATATCTAAAAATCCTTTCTTAGTTGGCGTTTGCGGCCCTTGAGGACGCTGCATACCAAATTTCATTCCAATCCGTTCGGTGGTTTCTGAGATTTCGTGATGAATGAATGAGTCAGTCAGTCAGTGAGTGGTATTTGAGCTTTATATAGTAGATATATAAAATTCCAATTTCAGCCAATAGCTTCAATCCGGCTATTATAAAATTTATAAGTGTAAAAGTTTTTCATGGACGGATCATCCATCAGCCTTTTTTTGTCCTAATTTATTTTATTTATATATTTTTCACTGTTGTTTTACTGTGCTTTATTATTTTTTACTTTTACTTCCGTTATGCATATCATTAAGACGTCACAAACACCCAGTCCCCGAGCCAGCGAAATTAACCACAGGAGATTAAAATCCCCATGAACCCGACCGGGAATTGAACCCAGGACCCTTCGGGCCAAAGCCTAGTATGCTAACCAATTAGCCACGGAGTCGGACCCCTTCGCCCAAGCCCACATCAGAAGGTCTGAGGTACCTTCTGTTGTTGTTTTTAATTCATTTGAGGGACTTGGGACATCCGTGTAGTTGGGTGTTTGTCGAATTTGCCTGATAACTGTGATGACTGTAGTAGTGTATTAGTGACAGGGATGAGATAGGCGCCCCGGGACTTGAAGTAACTACTATCGTATGTATCTTCTCTCCGGGTTATCATAGCTGGAAGGACTAGTTATTCAGATATTTTATGGACTGTAATTATGCTAGTTATTCACCGTTATTGGGGGGGGGGGGGGGGGGAGCTTGCTGCTGGCGGTGATGTCTTGAGTTTACACTCACGTCATCATTTCAACCCACGCATTTTCCTGCCTCCTTTTTGTCCGCTTGGGGCCAGTACTTCCTTTCGTAGTGCCCGATGATGATGATTATGATTTTTTATGGAGCGAAACAGCGAGGTAATCTACCTAGTGGCATGACATCACACTTCAAGCTGTAACAAGTTTAATTTGTCGTTTAAGTAGTTCCTAAATGTGTTAAGAGCAACGCTATTTATTTATTCATATGTTTTAAGGTAAATACAATTTACAGCCTCGATCTTTTCAGATACAACACAATCCATAATAAGTTCATTAGTCGAACTCTGGAGGGAGTGACGACAGTTGGTCGCAACTGAATAATGGTCATTAATTGAAACATTTCAAAAATTACTGTGATGGCAAAAGACTCGAACTAGCATAATTACAGCCCCTAATTTCAGTTTTAGCTCATAAGGATGCATTTCTGCTATCTGTGAAACTCCTAATAGCGGTAAGATATTAATCCTGCCGTGCATCGAATAGAGTATAGGACCTTTCCTGGTGGTTATTTAGACTCTGCGCCCATTGAAGCAAACGTCATTTCTAAGATTGTTTTTTAAGGGTTGGAGCATTTATCTGTCCATTTTCGGTCTTGATTAGTTGCTCTGCGTTTATCCCCTCTAGGCAGGTAACGTTGTAACCCTCCTTTGATGCGTGTTTATATAGGCTACAGTGATCAGGTGGTTCGAGATGGGCTGTAGATCATATTCAGAAGATCCTAGTTGGATGGTAAGGTACCCCTTGGCCAAATGAGCATGCGGTTGCTCCTGATCCACTAATAGAGTGCCATCGAGTTTTAAGAATGGGTCCTCGATTGGTGCAGCGCTGGTAGATGTTGAGGGGTGCCGGGCGCGCTCTCTCAAGTAGGCCAACAGCTCCATCATTCATTAGTGGGTGCTGTGGCAGTCAGTGGGGCGATGCGGACTGCGGAGTGTGGCCCGCTCGGTCGATATTACATTGTTAATTATGCACGCTATCGATCACTAGCCGCTCCAGGGAGATAATAGAGTTTAGTACAGCTCCATTTAATTATCAGTAGCCTAGTAAATAATAATGCTTACCTTCCTACTACATTTACACATGTAACGTGCAGGCAACCCATGCGGACGACATCGAGCAAGAGGCGTGTATAACTCACTTCTCCTGCTGTCATGCCCCTGCTCTCAGATACCGTACTCCAAAATATCAGTCCATTATTTGCCGCTAAATACTGAGAGGATCGATGCTCTAACTGCATGTTTACCATCCACTTTTCCATCATTGCTTTATTATTTAGTCTCATACTAAATCTACTCTGTAGAATTTTGGACGAGCTATTTGTGGCGAGTTTCCAGCGAAGTCAATGTTTTTCCCAGTGAAACACTGAACTATTGATGGCGTCATGGAATAATAATGTTCCTTTTCGGTTACGCTTAGGAAAGGAAACGATGGTCACATTAATGTGGAAGAAAGAATGTTGATTCTAGCAATGGAGTATCTGTAGCAAATATGATACTTTGGTTAGAATTCATATTTTTCTTCCTCTCGTGATTTTAGCTCTATTTAAACAAGACTCGAACTGATCATTGACGTAGTCGCCTACCTCCGACTTGAGAGCATAGACGTAATGTGCTCCATTTAAAAATTTCGATTCCCAAGTTTATTTCCTATTTCTCTCTCAAAAATGAAGAATTCTGGTTCCTTTTTCACCATCGTCTGGAACTGAATGCACTACTTTTTCCTGCCTTGGATAGGCTGTACAAGGAGAATTTACTGTACTATTATGCGCTGATACAAGCAGTTCAGATATTTTTAAATGACACAAAATATAAACCAGAAAATGAGATATACATTATTTATCGATAAAGTAAGTGCTCAAATTTGTTCAAGTTTAATGATATGTAGTGAAAGCGTATCAATATGGTTTTAATAAATGAGCATTACCAGCTAGAATGTGTGCTATAGGAAGATGAAGTTAAACTGAGAAATGAAATACTGTAATGTGTCAGAGAATTAATTAACCACTTGTAGGCCTAGTTCTTTTTTCAGACCACATTGGATTTGTGTATAGATTTATTGCCCTGTCGTTTTGACCCTTGCTGCTGTGTAGTAGCGCTTTTTGTGGTTATTCGTACAGTTTCGAATTAAGATGAAGTGTTCGAATATTTCGATCGAATGAATTGTAATCCTAATCATCATTACAGATGTATCTCTGTATGTAGTTGTTTTAACCTACAGACTTTCTATTTGCTGAAAATGACGTTTAAAAACTGCATTGAGAAGCTGATTCTCTTCCGAACTCTGGGTTTATTAGGTTTTTATGATTGAAAGTTGTCGTTTTTTTTCAGGTTCATGGTGTTGGAAGTATTGGAATTAGCCGTATACCATAGGCGACTGGGAGTATTATAATGGGTTAAAATGCGAGTTCAAATTACCAGTGATTGAACATCATTGGCGCCTCTCTCTCGCTCGCGGGTGTGAAGCGGCCCGCGGCCCCCCTGTTACCACGAGCGTAACTCTATAATCACCTGGATAATGCAGTTTGCCACCTGGAGTTTAAACGGGAATTTATTAGTATTTAGAGTATTGTCAACAAAGCGCGCCACATTAACAGCTCCGTGTTAAGTTTTATACAGCGCTAACATTTTGTTCGCGCGTGTGTGTGTGTTTTCCTGTCGGTCAATGGATGTGGAAACCACACATTCATGGCTTCGTGTCTGGCCAGCCTTGCTTTCTCCCCGTGGAAACAACTGACATAATGTGCTCAAGTTGACATTAATATTAATTCCTACGCTTTTTTTTTACTCCTTTACACTTGACAGTTCAAAAATGGGATGACTATTGATCCACTTCTATGATCCCTATTAGCTTGTTGCAAACGATTCTCTGTTCAGAGTTTGTGAGATATATTCCTAAATTATACAATATCCTCATAAAACTTATAAAGAACAGCCATATATGTTTATTTCATACGAAACGCAGAAATAATTCGTTCAAAAGAGGAAAAATGCCTTTGGAGACCTGTTAAAGCAACGTAGTCTGTAAGTTAGCGTTACCACTATTTCTACATTATTCGTAGATCACATGTTAGTCAATTTCTGAACAATATGGCAGGTTTACCTAACACTCATTAGAAGAAGAAAAAAGGCCACTTGCTTGGGTGACAAATGTAATGGACACACACAGACACAGCTGTACCATTTGGTTTCTGTGCTTGGAGTAGAGAACGTGCAGTCATTGTCGCTCTGAGCTCAATAGAGACAAGTAGGCATGCGGATGGTGAGAATGCACGAAACATTCATGAAGTCAATGGACGGTGAACATAACCGACTGTGAAAACGTAGAGCAAGAGATTTCGCGCCCAATTACGGTTCTTGGCCAAGATAGGCGTCAACTTATGTGCCATTGTGCTACGTGTTGACGATGCCACAAGGGACGATATAATGATCTACTGTTTGGTCAATAATTCCTTTCACGTGTTGACGATGTTATAAGGGACGATGTGGTCAGTAAGTTCTAGACCTATGTACGGAAATATAGACTACAGTACTTCCAACGGTTTGTTGCGGAATTAGTCGTTTGCAGACTGATTATAATACGGTGAGTCGTTTGCAGACTGATTATAATACGGTGAGTAGTTGACTCTTTCTAAAAAGCGATGGTTTTCATAATCGATTAATTTGACATCTTTTAATCAACTAACGCCCATCACTGCCAAGTATATTTACGCAACATTGAACCGTTTCTGGCCCAAGTCTTCATTCGTTGTCTTTGGCATGCTTAACTTAACTTAACGTTTACATGTTGAACTTACTGTTGAGCCATAATGGATTCCCCCTTCCTGCACATGTGTTCAAGCAAGATGTTGGTCCCTCACTTGGACCTGCGCGGCATGTGGAAACATGCAATACAGCTATTTATATCAAATTAGTTTCGTACGATAAGGCGAGACGCACATCCTTCTGACATGCGTGTGTCCCAATCAAGCGCATAAGAAGTCACAAGATATTGTATCATTCTCTTCGCACGGACTACGGAATGAGTCCACACGCACGTCACCTAAACATTGTCTCCAACCAGGAGGGAAGATCAATCTCTTCACAGCTATCTTATATTAATTGTTGTTTCACCCTAACTCCACTCATTGTTTCTCAACACAGGATATGCTAACATCGAACTCTTGCGATAGATTCCAATGTTAGTAAGTAAAGTACAGATATTTTATTATTTCATCAAAGTCGCTAAAAGTGGAGTAAGACTGTCCTCCAATTTTCCTTATTTTCTGTCTTCCTTTTCTCTATGAAAGCGAACCAGTCGTAAATCAATGAAATGACACTGAGCTTTCCCGAGTCACGGTTGAAGCCACAACGTTAATATTGAGAAAATGTTATAAAAACCTAAAATGTATTATTATTATTTGAGGGTGGTCACAAGGTCCCTTGGAAGGTTAGATAGCAGAAATAAAACGTACCATTTAAGGTTCCAAATTATCTGCGTGGGTTACAACATAGCATAATTGTGTATATTGTCATGTTCTTTTACCCATCCTTAGAAAGTGTGCAGGCGTGACTCTTGAAATGTGTGCACTGTATTTTGCAGATGCCCATCTAAAGAAGAGCGATGCATTCGCACAATTAACTGAATTTCCAGAGTGCATCGTCAGGAATGGCAATGTTGGGACTTCTTCCAGGCAATGAAAGTGGTTGTTGATCTTTTTGTTGATTCGTGGACATATAGCCCCGTGCATTTGGGTAAGAAGGAAATCTGTCTGATAACCTGTGTCATTATAATGGCTGTGTTATTGTGTGCATTCGTAACTAGGGTTAGGATTGGGTAAGAGATGACTGTGGACTTAAGTTAGGCACCATCCCAGCATTTTCCTGAAGTAGAAACGGGAATCCAAGCCTCATCTTCGCAGTTCTGTCTCACAAGGTCGAGTGTACCCCAGCCTTCAGAACCAGATTTAAATTTGTTGGCAGAGCCGGGAATCGACCCCGGACCTCATGGGTAACAGCCAAGAATTCAAGCCACTGCATTACGCTGTGGCCAAATGTAAGATGAGCTGGACACTTTTGTGCCCCTCGTCCAATCAAACATTTATAAGCTACTAGCTGAAGTACCCGTGCTTCGCTACGCGTCATAAATAAATTAAAATGTGAAGGCGACAGTTAAAATAGGGGATAGGCGAGGTGCTGCGCAGAGGGAGATTAAGGATGAAACATTTTGTCCAACTACAACGCTCGGCGTTGACCGTGTTTTATAGCACAAATTTAGATTTTTCTCGCTAACCGTTGGAGATACCTTTCGGATAGAAAATGTAATTTTAAACGTCGTATATGCCATCAAAAGTTTGCTATTTCTTAGCGTTCTCTTTTTATTTCAAATGGAAATATGAGTTTGAAACCAAAGGGTGTAGTGACGTCACTAAAATGGTCGCCATCTTTAAATAGTGCAAAGTATTGTAATCAAAAGTAACCTATATGTTAACCAGGTAAATCAGCTACTTCCATGTAAAATTCACGTATATCGGACCAGTGGTACTTGCGTGATTGAGTAATACACTGACACACACCATCTCATTTTTAGCCTTGCTTCGCTTGCGTCATTACTTACATTACTTACATGGGTAGGAGCGATCATCCTTTCAAAGTTAAGGGCCGACCACAGCGAACAAATTATGGTAAATATTCTTTTGTAAACCGTGCCATTGATAACTGGAACTCTCTACCTGCCGCAGTCTTAGAGCCTTTTCCCAAACATATCGGTGTGTTTAAGAAAAGACTGACTATTTGTGTAAATACTCCAGTTTAATTGTTGTATAATTGTTATTGAATTGTTATGTGTAATTATTTATTTGTTATGTATATCCAATTTGCCTCCGGGGGCCACACCCTCCATTGCAAATAAATGAATGAATGAACGAATGAGTGTCATATTGTTATATAATGAAATGCAGTTTTAACCCCGTTAACACCCCTTTAGAACCTGAATATCCAAAAATCCCTCCTTAGTAGACGTTTTCGACACACAACGAACATATCCCCAAAATGTAATTCTTCTAACTTTAATAGTTTTGGTTGGTCGATGAGAGTGAACATTCAAAAATCATTCCTTAGTGGACGTTTTTCTTCCAAAATTTCACCCCTCCCCATAGGCCCCTTAAATTGCATTTATGAAAAACCGGTCGAACACCTATTTATTTTATTTATTTATTTATTTTTAAGCTGATTGATTTCCTCCGAGTTTCAAACTCCTCGCCTATGTCTTTTAAGAGATACACGCTCCGGTAGGAATCTTTCAACCCCCACTTTTCATTCCTTAAACCTCATAACATACACTACATGGAAAAACCATTAGACATGTGTCAGCTTATTTTTAATGATTAGTATATATGCCAAGTATCACATCCCCAAATGAAACCACTCGTCAGATATTGTTATTCAATGAAATGCACGTTTACCCCCTTAACTCCTCTTTAGAACCTGAATATCCAAAACTCTTTCCGTAGTGGACGTTTTCGACATACAATGAACATATCCCCAACATTTCATGTTTCTAATTTTAATAATTTTGGCTGGGCGATGATGAGTGAGTGAGTCAGTCAGGACATTTTTTCATTTATTTTTGATAATTTCACCCCTCCCCATGAACCCCTTAAATTGTATTTATGAAACAAACGGTCGAACGCCTATTTACTTATTTAAAGCTGTTTTCCCCCTGAGTTTGATGAGTGACTAAGTGAGTCAATCATTTAGGACACTTTCTTTCCTGTTTTCCCCCCCAGAATTTCTCCCCTCTCCAAGGGCTCCTGAAATTGGATTTATGAAAAAACGGTCGAACACCTATTTACTTGTATTTTAAGCTGTTTTTCCCGCCGAATTTAAATTTTTTCGCCTATGTCGTTTCAGAGATACACGCTCCGTTAAGAATCCCTCAACCCCCAATTTTCACCCCTTTCACCTCATAATATACATCACATCGACAAACCCTTAGACATATGTCTGATTATTTTTAATGATTAGTTTCTATACCGAATATCACATCGCCAAAGAAACAAATCATGTGATATCGTTATTCAATGAAATGCACCTTTACCCCCTTAACACCTCTTTAAATCCCGAATAAACAAAAATCATTCCTTAGTTGACGTTTTCGACATACAACGAACATATTCCCAAAATTTCATGTTTCCAACATTAATAGTTTTCGCTGGGCGTGATGAGTGAGTGAGTCAGACAGGACATTTTCTTTCAATTATTTTTACCAGAATTTCACCCTTCCCCATGGGCACCTTAAATTGGATTGATGAAAAAACTCTTGAACACCTATTAACTTATTTTTAAGCTGTCTTTTTCCCCTGAGTATGATGAGTGAGTGAGTGAGTCAGTCAGTTAGGACAATTTCTCTCCTTTTTTCCCCCAGAATTTCACCCCACCCCATTGGCCCCTTAAATTAATTTATGAAAAAAAACGGTCGAACACCGATTTACTTATTTATTTAGCTCATTTTCTTTCTCTGAGTTTCAAATGTCTCACCTATGTCGTTTAAGAGATAGGCCTTCACGCTCCATTAGGAATCCTTCAACCCCCACTTTTCACCCCTTGCACCTCATAATAATACACCATATCGAAAAACCCTTAGACACCTGTCTGCTTATTTTTAATGATTAGTTTATATGCCGAGTATCACATCCACAAATGAAACCACTCTTGAGATATTGTTATTCAATGAAATGCAGGTTTAACCCCCTTAAGACCCCTTTAGAGCCTGAATATCCAAAAATCCTCCCTTAGTGTACGGTTTTGACATACAACGAACATATCTCCAAAATGCCATGTTTCCAACTTCAATATTTTTGGCTGGGCGATGATGAGTGAGTGAATGAGTCAGGACATTTTCTTTCATTTGTTTTTCTTCAGAATTTCACCCCTCCCGATGAACCCCTTCAATTTGATTGATCAAAAAAAAAACTGTCGAACAGCTATTTACTTACTTTAAAGCAGTTTTTCCCCCTGAGTTTGATGAGTGAGTCAGTCAGTCAATCGGTTAGGACACTTTCTTTCCAGTTCCCCCCCCCCCCCCCCTGAATTTCACCCCTTCCCATGGGCTCCTTAAATTGGATTTATGAAAAAACGGTCAAACAAATATTTACTTATTTTGTATGCTGATTTCTTTCCGCTGAGTTTCAAACTCCTCGCCTTTGTCGTTTAAGAGATACACGCTCCGTTAGGAATCTTTCAATCCCTACTTTTCACCCCTTTCACCTCATAATATACACCACATCGAAAAACCATCAGACACGTGTCTTCTTACTTTTTAATGATGAGTTTATATGCCGTGAATCACATCCCCCAATGAAACCATTCGAGAGATATTGTTATTCAATGAAATGCAGGTTTAACCCCCTTAAGACCCCTTTAGAACCTGAATATCCGAAAATCCTCCCTTAGTAGACTGTTTTGACACACAATGAACATATCCCAAAACGGTCATGTTTCTAACTTCAATAATTTTGGCAGGGCGATGATGATGAGTGAGTGAGTGAGTGAGTCAGGACATTTTCTTTCAATTTTCTTTTTTCAGAATTTCACCCCTCCCCATGGACCCCTTAAATTTGATTTATGAAAAAAAAAACTGTCGAACAGCTATTTACTTACTTTAAAGCAGTTTTTTCCCCTGAGTTTGATGAGTGAGTCAGTCAGTCAATCAGTTAGGACACTTTCTTTCCTGCCCCCCCCCCACCAGAATTTCACCCTTCCCCATGGGCCCCTTAAATTGGATTTATAAAAAAAACGGCCAAACACACATTTACTTATTTTTTATGCTGATTTTTTTTCGCTGAGTTTCAAACTCCTCGCCTTTGTCGTTTAAGAGATACACGCTCATTTAGGAATATTTCAATCCCCACTTTTCACCCCTTTCACCTCATAATATACACCACATCGAAAAACCCTGAGACTCGTGTCTTCTTATTTTTAATGATGAGTTTATGTGCCGAGTATCACATCCCCCAATGAAACCAATCGGGAGATATTGCTAGTCAATGAAATGCAGGTCTACCCCCTTAACACCCCTTTAGAACCTGAATATACAAAAATCCTTTTTTAGTGGGCATTTGCGGTCCTTGGGGAAGCTGCATACCAAATTTCATTCCAATCCGTTCGGTGGTTTCTGAGATTTCGTGATGAATGAATGAGTGAGTGAGTGGTATTTGACAAATATATAGTAGAAGATAGTGTCAAGTCTTTGTTATGCTAAACTCGGTTGACAGTGCTGTGTGAGTAGGTGAGTAACTAACGGGATTTCAAGTAAAGATGCTCATTTTCTATACCAGTAGTGCAGAGCGCAACTGGCATCCAGACGGCCGTGTCTCGACTTGAGCTATGTTGCCATGGAAACTATCTGCCTTGCCATTCCTTCATGAGTATATTTTATGATTTGATTAGCCTGTGCTTGAGTCCAAAAGGGCCTAAAGCAAAAGAATGAGAAAGACTATCGAAAATTCATGTAGCCAGCGGTTCCTTCCGGGTCCTAAACTATGTGTATGCAAAATTTGGTTGAGATTGGTGGAACGGTGTGGATTTGTATACGGAACAGACCCACATACCCACATACAGACTTTCACTTTTATATATTAGATAAGTTATATTTCTTTAAAAAAAATGTCTAGTAGGCTGTTACCAAGTGCACCACCCGTGCCTAACAACAACCGCAATTTGTTCGAAAGTGTTGTGAAATATATTTGCATTAACCGACTAAGATCATTGGACTTCCCAATACATGTTGACCGAATGAAGAGCAGTTTTATATAGAATCTAAAAAAGCAATACTGAAGGAATGGCGTCTTAAGTTTTGAAGTTTACGTGCACGCTTAGAACATCTGATATTTGTAGATCCACAACTTAAGTAGCTGTGGACAGTGGTGGAAGAAAGGGGGAACCATCTTCTCTTTCTCTGCCTGTTACACTTAATCCTATATATTTTCTTCTCCTGTAATACTTCTTTTTATAGGAAAATTTTGAAGTTTTCTTCATTCTAGCCATCTTCGGACCGTAGGCTATACTTTATCAGTTCCCGCTAATTGTATTACCAATAATAATGCATAGAAGTAAAGAATTATGATACCCCTCACAAGTTATTAATGATGAATGTCACGTTATGTTTTCCTGTGGCAAACTAGTTTCCCGTTGCTGGGAATTCTGTACCTATTCGATGAGGGGGGCATATTTGGTTCCGATGGTTTTAGCCATATCGCCAGTTGATTTAATCTTATTATAGTTATGGCTGTTAGTGGAGGGTAGGTGTATCGATTCCTCGTATTAACATTTGCAGTTGGTTGTCTGTATACTGTATATCTACCTCCCAAATTAACTTTACCCTGCATTGTTATTTACTCTGTTATATATGAAGTTTGGTACCGTACTTTGATCAAATGGCCGGTTACCGGACTAGTGTAGTGTTCTCTTTGTTTAAACTTATGCCCTGGCGTTTACTTTCGCAGAGTTAGGCTAGGGAGAGGTAGCAGGATGGATGGGTTGATATAATTGCGGCTTATAACTCTCCGGCTCGCTCGCTCGTCTGCCCTCCTCGTCCGCCAAGCAATATTAGGACTTGCACATGCAGTTCCTCTCTTAACCATTCTTAGTCTGCTGCAAGCTTGATTCTGTTTTCCAGATCGCCTGTTATTCTATTCTATAATTAGACGTGCCTTGTAAATAGATTAACCCGTTTTCACTTGAATTGTCACATAGAAGAGTTCGCATGATTATTTATTAATTGTTGATCTATTGTTATTACTTTCCGTCGGTTTCCAGTTACCGTTGTTTAGTTCACTCAAGCGTTCACAGTTAGACACTATTATTTTATTTATTTTTTATTATTTGATTTTACATTTGAATTGAACCTTATGGACTGCATGTTATCAATCAGTTTCATTTGTGTGTAGATTATGTTCTTCTATTGACCTTGCCATCCTCCCAGTATTTCTTAAGTCCATCGATCAGTGCGTTCTACGTGCTTCTGGCAGCTCTATGTCTCCTGGGCTCAGATTCCACTTTCTCAAAATTCAAATCTTCCGTGGGGTTTCTTTGCTGGAATATCAATTTATTTGCATCAGGTCTTTGTCACATTCTTGGAACCATCTCCATGTGGTTGCCTTTTTCTTATTCGGTCATCAGATATACGGAAGATGTGCCAGTAGAACAGAAATCTTTTCTTTTTGATGGACGACACTATTGGTTCTTAGTGACAAGTTTTTCATTGTTTCTAAATTATTAGTATTATTCCAACATAATCATCACTAAGGTTCGGATGTTAAGGAAAAGTCATATTTTTTCCTGAGCTCATTTTACCCGAAATATGAAAAATAATTTTGAATGACGGGTCCCTGACCATGTTTAAAGCAATTTGATATTGCCTATAAATGCATAATTTGGCCATTTTTATTGTTTTGGTCATATTTTAGTGATATAAGGTCATATTTGGTTATAATTTCAGCATTTATGTTTAAATTGAGGCGTCGTTAACTA
The DNA here is from genome assembly GCA_946902985.2 of Meconema thalassinum. Classification (NCBI taxonomy): domain Eukaryota; kingdom Metazoa; phylum Arthropoda; class Insecta; order Orthoptera; family Tettigoniidae; genus Meconema; species Meconema thalassinum. The sequence continues at coordinate 530,558,831 of OX336390.1, read as the reverse complement.
GGTGCGTGTTATCTGCGTCGAGTTTCAAACAAAAGATTTCCGAATAGTGTAGTAGATATATTTTTCTTTCTATTTCCGGAACAGGCAGATAGCAGGTTTAGAAGACCTGATTCCAAGAAGGCGCTCCTCTACGGACGTCTTTTAGTACATCTTTCTGGACAAATTATATTGCGACACTGTACGCATGAGGTCACGGAACATGGCGATAGTGTGATTCCGCCTTTCAACCGGATGTCACTCCAGTAGAATATATTTAGCTCAGAAGTAATTATCCCAAAAATTCATGTCATATTTCATAGTTTTTAGGTCATATTTTATAGTTTTTAGGTCATATTTAGCTAGTGTTTAAGTCATATTTGCTTGCATATTTTGTACTACTTGAGGTCTTATACTTCCGAACCCTAATCAACACCATCTCATTGTCCCTCAGCTAGCACGATTTATAAAGTTATGCAGTTTATACTCGCACATGAAGTAAGCTTATAAGTATTGTGCTTACCTAGACTTGTGACATTATGGCAATATTTTATTATTTGCTATCCTGTGATGCATGTGGGAGGATCTATGCAGTGGAGGGTGGCCAAGCTTTTGTAATAAAAATGGTCCGGAGATACTGGGATAGATGTGGTTGCATGATTAGTCACGATGCCACAAAACTAGTTGTTGATATCGTAGTCCCCGGTGACGTTGTCTTCGTTGTTGACGCCCTGTACTTCCTGCTTCCCGGTCTATTGTTCATCCTCCCCTACTCGGAAACAAGTGGCTGGCGAGTGAATGGGGGAGCGCGGCGCATGGCCTGGGGCGAGATGTTGGTGCAAGGAAGCGGAGAGGTTCGTCTTGCTGCAGTTTGTAGCGCTGCAGTAGCTGTCAGAATGTCCGTGCGCGCGCAATGGAAGACGTTTCGTTCTTCTCTCCCTCTCTATTCTCTTCTCTCTTTCTTTCTCTCTCTGCCTCTTGCTCGTTACATATCCGACGTCTCCTCCTGTATTATGTATTTTACTGTCGTTTGTAATTACTGGATATTATCGTAATTACGGCGCGGCCTCGGGAGCGGCTGCATGTTATTGGCTATCAGGCGGACCACGTGACCCGACCTGCTTGGCTTAAAGGGGGAGTCCAAACTTGAGGTTATCGACCCCTATCTATTGGACCCCCCTATGGTGGTCAGGGATAACAAGAGGAAAATATATTGAAAGTATCTTTTGTTTCTATTTTGGCAACGATATTGATTTGTTTACAAATGAGCTGTCGTCTACTTTTATGCTTTGTAAGTTGGACGAATCAGATTGTCCTCAACCGAGAGATGTTCGTAGTCCAAGAATTATTGGGAAAATGGTGAAAATGAAAAATACTCGAATTTCTATACAGATGCTCATTTAGACATGCAATTTAACGTACTAAACGTTCTCATGGATAAGTTATCATTGGTTTAAAAAAAGAGTATTGCAGAAGAAAAAGCAAGGATCAGAATTGTTTTGCGTGGTGAAGACTGAGAAATTATATAATCATCGTGCATTTGCACTTGTAACGAGGCAATAAACTCATTCCACAAAATAGAGAAGCAATACTGCAAGAAACGCACTGAAACTTTCATTTTGTGGAGAGGATGAGTGGTCTGATGACAAATTGGATGAAAATAGCCTCTGAGTGCAGATAGAATACACCCTAAATCGTCGTCAGCTAATGCTGGTTTGTTCGAGTTTTAAGTGATTTCTTTTATGACATACTGTACTTTGTTTTAATAAGTAACTTCGTGTGCTGCGAGTGATATGGAATTAGTTTGGTTGGTTGGTTTCTCAGTTTAGGGACTGCGACAACGCGGTCATGTAGCCCCGTGTACTTTGGGTGTGTGTAGAATCTGTCTGATAACCGGTGTTAATTGTGATGACTGTATTAGTGTGTGTTTCTGTTTCTTAATTCAAGTAAGGACTGCATACCTTGAATTTTTCAAGTTGTTCCTACAAAAAGAATATTTCTAAGTGTCATTGAAAATAATAAAGTTACATGATTTACATTTAGATGAAATATTATTAATATTTATAATAATAATCGCATGGTCTCAACTACCGTGGCGTAGATGTAGTGAGTTGGAGCCATTGAGGCGATCTACTCTCCAATTTCGACGTTTGGTTATGCCATCAGGCAGTGAAAGCCATAACTCTACTGAATGACTTGTGGGTGAGATTACAGTAATTGTATCTTATCACCAAATGTAATGCGAAGAGATCGTTCACGAGCCGACATCGTACGATTTGGAGTGCCGTGGAATTTTTGCCGCCCTTCAAAAATCTCTCTCCCTTGCCTGAGAATCGAACCCGGCATCATGGGTCAAAAGGTGAACACACTACCCCCTGGCCCGTGATTTGGGAACCTTCTTCGGTTATCGAGGCATATACCGACCTTGAATTAAGAATTAGCAGGTGTAGTTTCTTACAGTGATTTAGGTATAGTCAGTAATTGGCATACCCGCTAGTAGCTAGAATATTACTTTTCCTTTTTTTTTTTTTCAGTTATGGAAATAGGTTGGGCTAAAGAAATCTCGGAACTGGGAATACTTCGGATTAGAGCCTCCGGTTGCTATCCTGCCAGAGCTGGCCTTCCGCTTTACTCTCATCTGCTTGCATGTTTGCAGATGCTCGGCTTGCATGCACATGCAAAGTTTACCGGACTCCGCACATGCCTTCTGTTTCGACCTCTAGTGGAAGGACGAGTTATTAGGAATTAAGTAAAAATGTAGACTTTCACGACCGGCGTTGAAATAGGAATCTCTGTTTCGCGGGCTTATAGGTCGTGTTCCAAGGACATTTTGTCGTCCTGACGTTTCGCTGAATACTGCGTTCAGCATGTTCACAGGTTACATAAAGCGAGGTAAAACAAGTAAACAGAAGATATATAAATAGTCAACAACCCACACATAGAGGCTACCATAGCAACGGCTTACCACATAAAAGTAATGCATCAAGGACAGGGCTGCTCGTCTGTTGCATCTTCTCGTCTACGACGGTCAATAAGGGCAGGTTTGAGGGGATTAAGGACTGGAAGCCAAGCTCTGTTCACACGTTCTGCTTCCTCCTTAAGATTGAAGCTGTTAGTATGCTTCAGGATTTCAATGGCCTCCCTTTGTAGCCTGGCATGATAAGACACCGTGGTGGACAGAACTTCGGTGTCTCCATATCTTATATCGTGACCTGCAAGTAGCGAGTGTGCTGCTACAGTGGATTTATCTGTTTGTCCCAGCCGGCTGTGTCGTTCATGCTCCTTGAGGCGAGTGGCAATACTTCTTTTCGTTGTTCCAATATATACTTGGCCACAATCACACGGGATTTTATAAACCCCTGCCGCGGTATGAGGATGTCGCTTATCTTTAGCGGACCTAAACATGTCCTTAATTTTTCGTGTAGGCCTGTATATGGTCTTTATATCATGGGACTCGAGTAGCCTCCCTATTCTGTCCGTGACCTTTTTTATATATGGAAGAAAAGCTCTAGCCAGGGGCTGCTTGTCTCCAATTACCCTTGTAGTTGGACGTCTCGGATGGAGTGCTCGCTGGATATCTTTCTGGCTGTACCCATTCGCGCGTAAGGCCTCGTTGAGGTGTTCAAATTCTGGTTTTAGGCACTGCTTTTCACAAATTCTTTTAGCGCGGTCAGCCAGTGTTTTTATAACTCCGTATTTCTGTCGTGGGTGGTGGTTGGACGTCTTATGTAGATATCGGTCAGTATGGGTCGGCTTACGGTAAACTGTATGTCCCAAAGTTAGATCTGCGGTCTTCGTTACCATAACGTCGAGAAACGCGATTTTCAGTTCATTTTCTAACTCCATGGTAAACTGAATGTTCGAGTTCTGGCTGTTAAGATGTTGTAAAAACAGATTTAATTGATCTTTACCATGGCCCCATATTACAAAGGTATCGTCCACGTATCGTAGCCACACTTTAGGTTTCAAAGGTGCGGTATCTAGTGCTATTTGTTCAAATTGTTCCATGAAATCAGCCGGCTGGGACAAACAGATAAATCCACTGTAGCAGCACACTCGCTACTTGCAGGTCACGATATAAGATATGGAGACACCGAAGTTCTGTCCACCACGGTGTCTTATCATGCCAGGCTACAAAGGGAGGCCATTGAAATCCTGAAGCATACTAACAGCTTCAATCTTAAGGAGGAAGCAGAACGTGTGAACAGAGCTTGGCTTCCAGTCCTTAATCCCCTCAAGCCTGCCCTTATTGACCGTCGTAGACGAGAAGATGCAACAGACGAGCAGCCCTGTCCTTGATGCATTACTTTTATGTGGTAAGCCGTTGCTATGGTAGCCTCTATGTGTGGGTTGTTGACTATTTATATATCTTCTGTTTACTTGTTTTACCTCGCTTTATGTAACCTGTGAACATGCTGAACGCAGTATTCAGCGAAACGTCAGGACGACAAAATGTCCTTGGAACACGACCTATAAGCCCGCGAAACAGAGATTCCTATTATTAGGAATTATTGATCTTTTATCTGGGATATTACACCCTGTATCTTCTCCTTGATCGTGGAAGAACGCAAAACAGTTGGCAGAATGGTCATTTTGCCCATTCTGGCTAAACAAAGAAAATGCTGCAGGACTGATCGATAAGTTACTTTTCCTGTATTATATTTCTTGTTTCTTTCCAAATCAATGGTCTTTATGTTTTGGCAAAACCGTCCCCATTTTTATCCTTGTACTCCAAAAACTCTTATGAATTATTTTGGGAGCATGCTGTGTGCCGAAATCATTTTATTTCTTAGATGCTAATATGTCGGGTTGATGAGGCTACATCAGTCATTGGTCCCAGATATTTTAGATTGTAAGTACTAGTTCGTTTCTTTAATGTTTTTATGTTCGACCCTGACTATTATATGTCAGAAAACTGTACTATAATGAGACTCATTATAACACTATTTTTCATTATGAAACAGTTTCTCCCACCAATCAGAGCTCAAGAAACAAGTTGTTTGACCAATTAGATAAAGGATAGCATCGCACCCGCGCTGAGTTCCACGGCCTTCTAATTTAAATTTCACTGCATGGCCTAGTGTCATAGTAGGGTAATCGAGGAGGCCATGGTCAAATACAAGGCATTCTCTGCGTCTCATGCGCTCTGTTCAGTACATAAAATTGACGAAATATCGACAGATATTTATGAATATTTATGTTCGAACATAAAATAGTTATAATAATTATCGTCGAACATAAACAGTCGTATGCAACTCGCCTATAATGGTAATTAAGACACTCGTATGGAAATTATAAAACTCGCATACGCTCCTTTTATAAACATACTCGTGTCTTAATTATTGCCATTATAGGCTCGTTGCATAATGTACTACTTTCTGCTCGGCCCTGGAGATGTACACACATCAAAAAAAGTTTTGCATCACCTCGGTTCCCAGATCTCCGGCATATAGACGTTGACTGTGTATATTGTATCCAAGATACAGTCCCTTTGACTGTTCATAGATGTCACTAAAACTGCTCAAAGATGTAAACAACCATGCATGAGCAGGGCCTATTAGACGGAGGGGGTACGACAGCCGATCAGTTCCAGTCATTCCACCAGGACGAAGGTACGCTGCTCATGTTGTCTGTAGTTCTACCATGCCTAGAAGGTCAATACCGCAGTTCGATCGCGTCCGCATTGTTACTTTGTGTCAAGAAGGGCTCTCAACAAGGGAAGTTTCCAGGCGTCTCAGAGTGAACCAAATCGATGTTGTTCGGACATGGAGGAGGTACAGAGATACAGGAACTGTCGATGACAGGCCTCGCTCAGGCCGCCCAAGGGCTACTACTGTAGTGGATGACCGCTACTTACGGATTGCCGCTCGGAGGAACCCTGACAGCAATGCCACCATGTTGAATAATGCGTTTCGTTCAGCCACAGGACGTCGTGTTTCAACTCAAACTGTGCGCAATAGGCTGCATGATGCGCAACTTCACTCCCGACGTCCATGGCGAGGTCCAGCTTTGCAACCCCGACACCATGCAGCGCGGTACAGATGGGCCCAACAACATGCTGAATGGACCCCACGGAATTGGCATCACGTTCTCTTCACCGATGAGTGTCGCATATGCCTTCAACCAGACAATCGTCGGAGACGTGTTTGGAGGCACCCTGGTCAGGCTGAACGTCTTAGACACACTGTCCAGCGAGTGCAGCAAGGTGGTGGTTCCCTGATGTTTTGGGGTGGCATTATGTGGGGCCGACGTACGCCACTGGTGGTCATGGAAGGCTCCGAAACGGCTTTACGATACCTGAATGACATCCTCCGACCCATCGTGCAACCATATCGGCAGAATATTGGAGAGGCATTTGTCTTCATGGACGACAATTCTCGACCTCATCGTGCACATCTTGTGAATGCGTTCCTTCAAGATAACGACATCGCTCGACTACAGTGGCCAGCATGTTCGCCAGACATGAACCCTATCGAACATGCCTGGGATATGTTGAAAAGGGCTGTTTATGGACGTCTTGACCCACCAACCACTCTGAGAGATTTACGCCGAATTGTCGTTGAGGAGTGGGACAATTTGGACCAACAGTGTCTTGATGAACTTGTGGATAGTATGCCACGGTGAATACAGGCATGCATCAATGCAAGAGGACGTGCTACTGGGTATTAGAGGTAGTGGTGTGTACTGCAATCTGGACCACAAATGCTGAAAGTCTAGCTGTATGATGGTACAACATGCAATGTGTGGGTCTCATGAGCAATAAAACGAGCTGAAATGTTGTTTGTGTTGATCTCTATTCCCTTTGTATTTAACGGTTCCGGAACTCTTGGAACCGAGGTGATGCAAAACTTTTTTTGATGTGTGTACATGTTTGGCAAAGTTCTGTTCATAGTAATTACATTTTTTAAATTATCAAACTGTCATAAATACGGTAGTCTACCGTTGCTAAATGTCGTTTTACCGCGTTATACAGCCATTACACTTCTAAGGAATGAAAGAGTCACTGTTCTTTTAATCGGAGTAAAATGGCTAAATATTCTGGTGATCAAAACAGTGCTTTGGGCAATTGCTTGCAACGTGCCAATTTTCAAAACTTTCTGTATACAGATTATTTATAGTGTAGGTCTTAGGAGTAAATAACCGAACCCTTTGTTAAAATGCATAACATAGAAAAGTGTTTGTTGTCTATAAGTAGGCTATACCTACCTCAAGTTAAAAAAAAAATGTACCTGTGTTGATTATTATTATTATTATTATTATTATCTTCAAGAAGGAAATAGAAAAGTCTCCGATTTGAAAGAGGTTTGAGGGCGGTGCCGTAGGGACATTACAGTAATTAAAGGGACGACTGGGCAGTTGTGTTTATCGTGCCAAGGCACCTCAGTGGCTCAGCGGGTAGCTTGCGGTTGATTCATGGCCACCTCACTCACCTTCGCGGGGCGGCGCACGGCGGGCTAATTTTAAAACGTGGCGCTTGCTGATTCACCTCGGGCTTCAGATATGCCTGCCCCACCTCACATCACGCGAGTGAGCCGTCACCACATTTACATTTGAATCATGAAATTAAACAATAACATATAGCGCAGTGTGGGAGCAGTAAGCTACATATCCTAACTGTCGCAAAAATGAGGGCTTCGGCATACAGTAGCTTCGACTAAGGGAGCAAGAGGGAAGTGGTGGGTAGACAAATGAAACTGAACAATTATTATTATTATTATTATTATCATCATTATTATTATTAGTAGTAGTAGTAGTAGTAGTAGTCTATTATTAAAGGTTTATTAGCCATACTGTAAATCAATCTGTCTCCAGGGTAGCCACACCCCCACCTGACAAACTTTTGAAAACATCAAGTGAAGTTTATGTAAAATCGTTAACTGTATACCAAAGGTGGATTCCTCTTTATTATAGGGAAGGAAATAGTAAGGGAAGTTTTAAAAAATCGCCACATTTGTATTTAAACAATGGAAAATGTAGGTACAATATTTTGTCTACCTATGTATAAAAAGAAGTAGTCACTATATCTAGTGACAAAATCGCCGTATTGGGGCAACTTTGAGATATAATTATGGATCGTTCTTAGTTTCGAATCATAAAACACGTTGTCTCTTCAAATTAAGAAAAGAGTTTTTCCTGCTCGTAACACACATTACTGAAGTAAGCGTCCTTACCTTTCAGTTCAACCATAATGGCTCAGTTGAAGACTGATTGGTGGTAGGAATGCAATGCATTACACTTCGAGTATTTTATGACAAATTTATATCACAATCCCCAAATAATTAAATGGGGGGAGGAGGCTATTGGGTGGACAGAGCTTCATTTTGGAGGAGCCTGTGCTCACCCAAGCTCACTCGGGCGTAACTGGGACAACGTGTATGGCAGAAACCCTCAGGTGGGATTGTATGATCTGGGTACGCACGCAAAAATTAAGGAACAGATCTTAAAACCTTAAGATACCAAGTTTAACGAGCTTGGGGGAAAAATCACATCGTTAATGCTAACAACCTCGAACTCTAATAATAACAAATCATTCGACGCCATCTCATTGTAGAATGTCTGTTGTACATTGTGCGCTTGACCGCAAGGAGCGTCAATTAACGACTATTATGGCATGGACGAGAATTGTAGGCCTTTCCTTAGTTGGCTAACTCTTACTATACAGGGTGAGTTACCTAAAACTTGCACCGCAAATATTTCGGAAATGGGAAGTGCTATTGATGTGCGGTTTTCACAGACTGTCTTGGTAGTCGGGGGCTGGTATTTATGGCCTATAAACATATTTGAATAATACCTCAAACGTGTATTGTTTGAGCAAACATACACTTTTTTAAATGAAACAATGCCTATTGACATTATCAAAATAAAAGTAGGGTAAATTAGAATGGCAATGGCGTTTGTTGCAGGATTGTAGTGCAAGTGGTTTGCGAGAGGTCGTATGTTGAAAAGTTTCCACACCGACACTTGTACATACCTGTGGTAGCACAAACTAAAGAAAAACAAACGCGAATACACTCCTTATGTGGGTTCTGACAAGTAATGAGCGCACTAACCGTCAAAGGTTGTGTTCAAGATTACCTAAATATTTGCATTGCAAGTTTTAGGTGACTCACCACTAGTCTTACAAGATGTCCTCCTCAAACGTCTTCTAATTATTTACAAATATGTGTTTTATTTCACTTTTATGAATAAGGATTTCATAAAAATAAACGCAGAACTTCAGCGATATTTAATATCACGGGACGTCGCACAGTGTGTCGAATCCCAATTCTAGGTGGAAAAAATTAATAACTTCGTTAATAGTTGTGGGATTCTATTAAAAGTTGGCAGTATACCGTTTTTGAGGTAGCTGAATTCATTTCTGGCATCGTCTAAAGTGTACGATCTTCGGGGAAATATGTAGGGGTGAGGGGTAAGGTGAGGTGTAAAAAATGACCGAATGCAACACAAGAATCATCCATTTTTGGTAGTAAAAATCATGATTCGGATGTGTATATGATAGTTTATGACAGTGGTAAGCATACTATTTAAAACTGGATAAAATATGAATAGCAATGAGACTTTCAGTCAAGTATTCTTGTTACACCTTATTTGAGGGAATAGACGAAGTCACTGTATCCAGTTGGCATTCATCCAGATTTAAAAAAGCATATTAAATTGTTATTAAACATAGAACAACGAAATATGCACAAAAAATTACATTTATTTTCTAATAATAAAAACAATATTCGTCAAAATCATACAAACAATTTCTTTATAATAAAATGTCATTTTACAGTCCTGTTAATGACGTAGTTTTAGTAAACATACTTCACACACGAAAACAATATTATTTCTCTAGAAAAGTATGGAAATAAAGACATCATATATTGAATATTAGGCCGATTTCTCCTATTACAAATAAAAAGAAAACGTCCATTCGTCAAGTAATGTTCTCATTAATCTCACTCCCCTTAATAATAACAAAATGTCTAATGTTCATTCGTAACCTGATTCTTCTGTAGAGTCCAGAGCATCGTAGTCATTCCTATACTGGTCTTCATCATTTGATGTCAGAGTTCCTTGGGGGTCATTAAGTAACTCAATAGCTTCCATAGGTAGATAACCTATGTACGTGGCATTGTTCTTCCTGCACTCTCCCATTTTTGTTAATATTATGAGATATCAACTAAATTTTGTTTCTTAGCTCCTGCACCTGAGTGTCAGTAGGAGTTGTAGGATCAAATTTATTCATAACATATTGAAACATGACGTCTGTACGCCCCTATTTACGACACGACCGCCACGCGTTGAAAAATTCTTCTCGCGGTAATGCCCACATAGTAACTGAAAATAAGAAAATAAACCATCATACACATTCGTGCGCAATCAAACCACTACAGATCCTGAATCTACATTAAATTTCCTATCGAATGACGTTTAAAGTAAAGTGGCACTATGAGGCACTCATAAAGTAAATAATTTATTTAGTGCAGAAAGCTTTTATTACGCATAAAAGTGCGAACACATAGGGCCTACCTCTTTTCACTATTCCATGAGCCGCAGAAGACAACACCTCGTTGAACTCACTAGAATCACAACGTTCGGTTCACTCCGACACCTCCTATCTAATGACCTGATAACTGCCAGGAAGACGTTTCAGCACCTATAACCTCCCTCCTACGCACCAGGAAGACCGAAGGTCACCATCTGGTTTGTTCACTATCGAATGAGCCAGATTTCGCTTTCATTTGCGACAGTGAATTTTTTCCACCTAGATATAGGATTCGACACACTGTGCGTCGTTGTAGGACTACACTGTTTTATGTGAGCTCCTTCTTACAGTTCATAAAAGTGAAAACAGAATATAGATACCTGAACGGATCAGGAGATATTTAAGGGAGACGTCTTAGGTGAATAAAGAAACTTTGTGATTTGTCGTTTATTAGTGCTCAGCGGGAATTTATGCTATCAGAGTGCACTCGTTAATCTAGGCAATTGGCAGATCTAGGTGAAACTGACAAAAACATAACATGGAGTATTTAAACATTCGGTACAGATTTTGATACAGTAAGTTGCGAACATCATTACTCAACTCTCGAGTGAAAATAATCAGTATAGGACTCCGCCATATTTTAAAATATTATTATTTTGCTCTTTTTAGTTCTTTTCTCAACGAATCTTTCGTTGGCGTCTTGGCTCGCATGTCGACATCTTCGTTAAATCATACCTTTGCTGGGTTATTTTTTCCTAAAGCGGGATAAATGTGAGTCTGTAAGGATTTCAAGTTGCTCTTTTATGATAAGTTGCGTCCTCGCTGTATCTTTGCTTTCCTCCTTTCACTGTGAATGTAGTATGTTTGTTTTAGATATTCCTGCTTAAAGCTATGGCCGGGTGAGCCACAATATCCCAATAAAAAGACGTAAGCTGTCAGTTTCCGGGGTTCCTCTCTCAAGCACCCCGGAAAGGAAATTAAGCGTTTGTCGGTCGCATGTCAGTTTCGTAAATATTAGTATTGTTCGTCTATTCAGTTGTAGAGGACATGCTTCAGTAATATCAAAATGACGAGATGAGATTATCGCTGTAAGAGCAATGGAAGTCAAATAAACTGGAATCCCTCAGTGGCGCATATAAAATACTGTATCGCCATGGCATAATATTGAAATGTCTATATCTCCTCTTCGTATTGGCGTCCCAGTGCTCAGCGTAATCCTCGTCCATTTTGAGCATGGATTAGTGTTTATAAATGATTGCGTAGTTAAATCGCCTGAGAAGATTTGCTAACTCTATTGGGAACGAGACAATTCAATTGCTGATTGTATAATAGATACTTGATATTTTTACATCCGGCATCGATTTGATGTGTTATTGTCGAACCTCGAAGCTATGTTGCTACTTAAATTTCCGATTGGAAAACGGATCAAGTTCGTGCTTCGAAGTGCTATCCATTTATTAGCTCGTATTTTCTGGAAGTATAGAAAATATTTCGCTTTGTGATCCACGGTTCGGAGTAATAAGCTGGACTAATAACAACATTTGCGGTGTTCTTCCATACTTAGACAAGTATTGAGAACGAATCAAGCTGATGACTCTCCCCCATGTAGTCTACTCGCATATAGTAATCGGATCTGCCTCCGAGGATAATTCTACAGAGGAAACAAGAACACCTATTTTTGTTCCTTTCACTAAATACTGTAGGCTTTGTTTGGAGCTCTTTTTGTTGGCAATAATTTGCACGGCGCAAATTATTACATTATTACATTACTTCGATTTAAGTTCATCATATTGGGAAATATGTTAATATTATTGTCTTTACTCTTTAGCAGCATATTAGCTTGCCACGGTGGGTGAGTGGATAGCGTGTCGGTCTACTAACCCCAAGATTGCCGGTTCGCTCCTGGCCGTGGTAAGTGATGTTTGCAAGGTGGCAAAAATACGGCACGCATGTCATACGATGTTGGCATGTCAAAGAACCCATTTGAATTCAGTAGGCCGTGTTCATAATGGCAAAATTAATCTCGGGAGTTTCCGTCAACACAAAGTTCCTAATTTCTCTACTAGAAAGCGCTATAGTGTTCAAGGAGCTTAGATTTCTAACCTCCTTGACTTTCATAGTGATTCAAGGAGCAGCAAAATTCGACTGGGTGTCAAATTACAAAGCTTGCACCCGGTACCCGAGGCCATACGATATTATTATTCTTCTTTAATCGTATCGGCCAACTAAGGACCACGTTATTTCAACTGGCTTCTCTGGGCTTTGATGTTTGCCCAGTGTTCCTTCATACGTTGCCGGTGTTGCTCTTTTCTTTCTTCCGTCCACATCTTTCCCGTCTTCAACTTCGGTTTTTCTTGAAAACCCTGGTGGTCGTGTAGTTTCTTCCTGAGGGGATTGCGTTCTTGAATATCCTCACAGGTAATTTCCATCTCTTGCAGGTCACTTTCTACCTCTTCGAACCAGGCTGGCTTGGTCTTCTTATTTTTAAAATAGTTAAAGATCCGGTTCGTCAATCGTGTGGGTTTCATTCTAAGCAAGTGGCCATAAAATGCAATCCTCCTTTTCCTCATTACATCAGAGATCTTCTGGACATGAATATACAGCTCATAGTTATGCCGTCGTCTATATTCACCGTTGTCTTTAATCGGGCCAAGAATTTTCCTCAAGATCTTTCTTTCCTTGATCTCCAATTTTTCTACCAGGCCTTTCTTGTTCATGGTGAGGCATTCCGCTGCGTACAGAGCCTCTGGTCGTATGACAGTGCAATAATGCCTAAGTTTTGCGTTCAGGGATATTGACTTTTTGTTGTAAACGTCCTTGGTGAGTTGGTACGCCATTTCCATTTTGTTCATGCGCGAAGTGAAGGTTTCTTTCTCACATACGTTGGGTTCTATCCACTCGCCAAGATATTTAAACTTATCTGTCCGTTTGATTTTCCCCTGGTTTACTTTTAGCTCCCTTGGTGCTGGCTTGATGTTAGTTATGAAGTGTGTTTTCTCCAAAGAGATCTGAAGACCAACTTTTGTTGCCTGTACCTGCAGCTGGTTAATTTGTTTTGTGGCCATGTCTAAAGAGTCGGAGAAAATTGCAAGATCATCTGCAAAAGCGAGGCAATCAATAGAAAGGTTCATGTTCTTGTAACCCAGTCGTACTCCATTTTGGACCCCATCGTTCATTTCTTTGCGCCACTCGCGGATGACCTTTTCCAGTGCACAGTTGAAGAGCAGGGGTGAAAGCCCATCTCCCTGCCTAACTCCTGTCTTAATTTCGAAAGAGTCCGAAATTTCTCCTCTGAACTTGACTCTGGAGGTGGTGTTAGCTAAGGTCTGTTGAATGATTGCCCTGGTTTTATTATCCAATCCAAATTTCTTTAGAATTTGAATAAGAGCTATTCTATCAATCGAATCATAGGCCTTCTTGAAGTCGACGAAGGTTACCACAAATTTCTTGTTCCTTTGCTTCAGATAGAAAAGGATGGATTTCAGATTCATAATTTGTTCTGCACATGAGCGCTCTTTCCTGAACCCTCCTTGGTACTCTCCTAATTGTGGATCAAGTTGTTGTTCTGCCCTAATCTGCAGAGCTTTTGAAATAATTTTGTAAGTTATCAGTAGGAGGGAAATGCCGCGGTAGTTGTTAACGTCCGTTTTGTCACCTTTCTTATGCAGGGGATGAATCAAGGCAGAAGTCCAGTCACGTGGAAGTTTCTCAGTTTCCCAAATCTCCTTGATAATGTCAGTCAATTTATCAATCATCTTTTCACCAGCATACTTCCACAATTCGGCGATTATCGAGTCCTCACCTGGTGCCTTGTTGTTCTTAAGTGACTGGATAATCTGTTTGATTTCTTCTTTCGTTGGAGGGGATGAATCTGGGTGGACTTGTACGTTGTCTTCAAATGAGAAAGTGGATTTGGGAGTCTCACAATTAAGGAGGGATTCAAAGTATTTCGCTAGAATCTGGCAATTTTCTCTCTCACTGTAAGCTAGTCTCCCATTTGAGTCTTTGAACTGTAGACTCGGAGGATTGTATTTGCTTAGATTGCGTTTGAAGGTTCTGTAGAAGTCCCTTGTGTTGTTCCTCTGAAAGTCTAGCTCAATTTGAGTTAGTTGGCTCTTGTTGTAGGCACGTTTTACATTGCGGATGATTTTTGCAGCGCGTTGTCTCTCGTTCACGAAGTTTTCCCAATTTTCTTGGTTCTTTCTCGAGTTCCATTTCTGCCAGGCAAGTTGTCTTTGCTTTACCACTGAATCACATGCATTATTCCACCACGCATGTTTCTTTGACTTCGTCAGTGGAACTGTCTCCTGTGCTGTTGTGACCAAGGCCTGTTGTAGTTCATCCCAGTTTTCGGGATTCAAAGATTCTAGTTTTTGAGTAAATTTAGGGCACAATCGTAGTTTTTCCGTATCAAATCGATTGATCTTTTTTAAGACGGCCTTTCTGGTGTTTCTCGGAATCAGCTTAACTTTGATTTTGGATAGATAGTGATCCGAATCTAGATTGGCATTTCTTAGAACCTTCACATTCTGTATTTCTCTCTGAGCTTTACGTGCAATAGCGACGTGATCAATTTGAAATTCGCCGAGATTTGGATTCGGAGATTATTATTATTATTATTATTAGCAGCATATTGGTCAGCCACTGTGAATGATGACCAACGTGGTTATGGAGACATGTAGGTATTTGAGTCTGAGTCTAGCAGTATAGGTATTTCCTAGTCTTGTGTGATACCGCAGGGGTAGGAAAAGAAAACGATTTGACCAGTGGATGGCAACAAGAAAAATTGAATAATTGAAAGCAATGGAGACTCAGATGGAGCCCCGTGGTCGCCAACTCACATCCCACAAGCTTTGACCACTCAACGTCGTGCACGAAGCCACTCACACACGGAATGGCCTCGGCACGTGACTTGGTTAAGAGCGTTCGTTAGTGCCATATTAGAATTCTCTGTGTAGGATACCGATGTTGTGCGTACTATCGCCTGCTAAGATTGAAGTGAGGAAGTCCTAATGGTGGTCGTAGTATGTCGCCGTGGCTTATGGAATGAATAGAAACTGCCAAGCTGAAGATTTGTCTCATCCATAATCTATGGAATTTTTGTCGGAGCATCGGCTGAGGTTCAACAGTTGGACATTTAATCGTTCTTCCCATACCGGAAAAGAGAACGGTTTGAAAGCATTGAAAATAAGGTTTGATTCAATATTATGCTTTGCACCAGCTACTATAGTGAACTTTTTCTAGTTTGCTAATTTGCGCTCTCGTCATTCGAGGCTTGGCCGCGGTGGCGTAACTGGTCAAACGCACCTGCTGGGACTGCAGGAGATTCGAGTTCGAATCCCAACTGCATGATTTGTGTGAAGTGGCTAGCTTTGCTGTGAAGCTTGTCAGCCAATCTAAATAGAGGTCCAGACTGTGCAGCGTTCTTGTAATAATACTTAATAGCAACCCTCCCACAGTCCTACGTAAAGTAGATGTAGAGTTACTCTTGCTTTTAGGGGTAAAACATGGAGGTACCCCGTTCTGGATTTCACCCACTGTGTGCCGTCGATTCAGTCCGTTCCCCCATCCCCGTAAATGACCGCGAACGGTCGTGCCAATATAGGCATGAACTAAACAATGTAACTATAACCAAGGATTTAGAAGTTATTACATTGCATAATTGCTCAATTTGGGTACACAAATGTCTGGAAATGGTGGACTAATCTGACGGTCTTCATTTTTTACGCGTGGGCGACTCTTCCCAGTTGAGTAGCCCCAAACTAGATAAAAGTGACAGCGGAATAACTGGTTGGATGGATTCTGAACGTAAATTAGTTGCAAATTAATTAATTCATAATTTGTTAATGATGAAAACGAAATGCAATTTGGCTTCACTCCTCCCCCCCCCCCCCCCCCCCCCCGTGGGGATTGATTAGAGGTTTTTGACCTAAGCAGGGTGGATGGACGTTTTTGATAAAATATTGTGCTAACTGTATCGCAATACTCTTCCGAGCCACATGTGTTTTGGATGAATAGGCTAACTTGAATCAGAAGACATAAATTATTACTCGGTTTTCTGACCAGCAATACTGGGATTTATTTAATGCGTTATTGGCTGATTGATGGGGAATAGGTTTCATTTTTTGTGTCTCTTTGACCACCTCGTGTGCAGAAGTCGAACCGATGCCTTTTTGAATCCAGGTAAAGGGAGAAAGCGTTATCGTGCAGTTCCCTGCGTGTGACGGGATATATTCGTGCCCTAAAAATTTCAACAGGTAGAATTGTACAGCTCTCTTATTTAAAACTCGCGAAACGCCACATTGATCCTTTATGGAGAAATTAAGAGAGTATGGACGTACTTGTAAGCAATGACAGCAATTATCCCTTTTATGAAATAAACGCTTGTTGTCCCAGTGGATTAACGAATGCGTTTGAAACGTTCTCACCGTAACACGAAGTTCTTTGAATGTTTCAACGTATTTTGTTGTTTGTGCAGAAATCTGCCTTTATTTCTAAGCGGCACTGTTTTGACAGCATGGTTCCTACTTATTATCCGCCATGGGAAAAAAAAAGGCACACGAAGGTTTATAGTTGCAAATTATAGTAGATTTGTGCTGTCACACACTGGGGTGTAAAGATAATATCATCCTTACCGTCATGGAGCATTAATTACATAACATTTCTATTTGAGCATGGTGGAGCATGTCACCGGGCTCGCTGTAATATAACAAACGTTTTAAAATGCTGTCTAACTTTTATCACTTTTCAAGTGCGACCTGTCTCGCTCGCTCGCCCATGCTCGCGCTCCGTCCCTCTCTCTCTCTCTCCGGTGACAATTGCTACTGGGAAACACTGCGCTCTCCAGTTGGTTAACTTGAATAATTGAGATGTAGTGCATGTATAGCAGTGTGTTCCTGTATGTGTACTTATGTCTTGATAATGATTGGTGAGAACAAGAGTCCCTCGTGTACGGGTGAATAATACACGAGGGCGCAACCATACACTACTCAATGTTTCAGTGGGCAGTTATACCGTTGGAGTAGGTTACACATCGACCAAATGATCATTATTATATGCGACGCCATGGTGATGACGTCATGTGATGGAATATGCTCTAGGTGGACAGCCATGTTGGATGTGTAATGTTCTAATGTACTAGACGGAAGTGAGAGCTTTAATCCCTTTATTGTGTACTGTTTGGAGGCGACAGTAGCACACGGTTTCATATCATGTTGGTAAGTAAAACGAGGCGAAATGAGATCAGCAGCACAATTGAATCCCGCTCTTCCTTTGTATGCTCTGTTTAAAATGACATCTACGTAGGCTATACGAACTTCCTGGTTTTAATGTTAATTTCTTTTGATATGATTTTAAACCCTCTGTGTTTTATTTATTTTTCTTGTATAAGGTACAAGTGTTTAGGAACCGCCCTGTGTTGTGGTCTTTGGATTTAGCGTAGTAGCTCACCATCCGAATGGGCTGGGTTCGATTTCCGATCAGTCATGGGTAATTTTAACTCAGCCTGTTGAGGACAACTGATATATGTTCGAATCCCATTCTCATCCCTTCCTTGATTTTCCCATCAAGACCAGGTCATTGTCGGGATGGTACCTAGCTAAAGAGCAAGGCTTCTTCCTTTCCAACCTTACTCTAATTACACACTAGAACAGATACAATAACACAGGTTATCTGACAGACTCCACAGTCGTGCGCACACACTCACAAGTAACCTACTTTGAATTATTGATAACCACGATAACCCAAATACCTAAATTAAACATCAACATCTTTATTTGAATTTGTAATTCGTGAAAGAAAAAACAAAGGAAAGACTTTTCACTGATGATTTAACGTCTCTTTTAACTGCTGCGGCTTTAGAGAGGCCAATATACCGGAATAAATTTAAAGAAAACATTACGGCACTTGACCATTCAAGAAATGTTATAATCGGAATTGTGATACTCGATAGTTCTGCCCACAACTTCTGTTCTTCACATGAGTCGACAGGCCTCGTAGCTTTCTTATCTTTACGTTCTGTCAGCATTGTGTGCGTGATGGCAATGACCAACCCGGAAATGGAGGCTGCATTGAAACTCGACATCTCTTAGTACTATGCCGCCAGGTGTCCTGTTTTTGTTCTTTCATCTGAGTGCACAAACGATTGGCTTCTATTTTATATATTTCCAAGAAACATTGCTGTTATCGGGTTTTACGTGCGTTTAAATTGATGCGATAATATTGCAGTCATGTCGATGTACTCTTTTGTTCTTGGTGTGGTGTTAAAGATTACAGCGCACTTACGCACTATTTACTTCCTGGTGTGGCTAAGCACGCGGGGTACATGATGGGGCAGAGATATAACTGCGCCCCTTTCGGCCGGTCTGAGGACGGGGATGAAAAAAAGCAAAATGAACCAAGCCGACTTCAGTGATTGTTGTTAATTAATTTAGGGATATCTTGGTTATCAGCCTCGCTTATTTATATGTTCATCTGATTTAAAAAGTAGCTTGTAGTTTTACGTGACCGTTAGTCTCGCGATTATATATATTTATGTGGACTGACCCACTGTACGTGGTATTACACCTCGAAAATACCACATCCATTAACTGGGAATTGAACCCGGTTTCCTTTTGTGGGCGGTAAGTAGTTTGTCCGCTGCGCCATCACACCTTTATTTGTCAGATATCCTGTATTTCTGTGATAGTGTAACTGTAATTATTAGGGTTGGGGATGGGGTAGGTGCCCCTGGACTCTAAATACGGTACCATCCCGGCATTTTCCTGGAGGGAGTGTGGAAAACACGAGGATAAACCACTCTCATCATTTCTACAATCAGCACCGTGGCTAGTATTTCTCATTTAACGCCATGCATTTACTGAGAACACGCATTTACTGAGGACAGCGCCAAATTGGATTCCATTTACCGTATTTTTCGGACCATAAGAAAAATTATCTTAAATTAGAGATGAAAATTTGAAGAAAAAGATATATTCACTATATTTTACAGAAATAGTTTGTATGCAAACACATTAATTATTAATTAATATTGTAGCATTTAGCCGGTTAGCACAAAAATCATTTCAATTACTGGAGTATGCGTAAAATCTAAAATAATTTACATGTGCTTAAGATTTATGTATATACATATATCGCTAAGGACTATAGAAGAGGAAGAAGAAGAAGAAAGCTAAAAATGTAATTTATTTCAGAGTTTTTCACTTATTCCAGTTATTAATCACTATCATAAACTGTAAATAAAGAATTTTTTGGATTTTTATTCAGAGCAGCTGAAAATGGTTCTTTCTTTTAAAGAATACGTACAGTATATAAATAAATCACAGTCAGTCTGAAAGACTAGACGTTGTATCATTTCAAATGACGCATGCTACAAATGCTACACATGATAGAAAGGCTCAGGAGGGCTTCTCGCTTTGCTCGAAGCCCCAGGACTCTTTCAACAGACTGCAATACCCATTAACTTAGGCTTCCCGCGCGGGCACCTCTTTAAGGGTCACGGGAAGAAATGTGTTTCTTGTACTTGTATTAGAGATGTGTTTGGTTGAATAAAGCGTAAATTGTGTACTTTTTGATAGCGGTTTTGTGGCCCATCATCCCAGGCAAGCCGGCGGAAACCTGTCAGAAGGATCATTTGGCCGTAAATTTGAATTAGTGTAAGGATGTAGTATGAGTGTCCAGATTTAGACAATAGCCTACTCCATGAAGGGGTCATGACTATGCCTTATATGTTTGTTTAATGCATAGTGTATCTGAAATAAGGGAAGAATACTGATTTACAGATTTGTGGAGTGAGTTTCTGATTTTTAAATAGAGTTTATGAAATTCATGGTAAATGTGAAGGAGAGGTGAACGTGATTAGACAATAGCCTACTCCATAAAGGAGTCATGACTATGCCTTCTGAGTCTGTTTAAAGTATAGAGTAACTGAAATGAGGGAAGTTTACTGAATTTGGTGTTTGTAGAATGTAATTTTCGATTTTAATTTGGGTTTTCGTGAAGCTTGTTGCGGAGTTCTTATTTCTCTGAAAAGGAGTGTTTTTGCCCCAGGCAGGCCTGTGTTCGATCTGGCTAGACTAGTGTAACGGTAGAGAGTTGGGAGATGAGTTGCAGAACCTGGGAGCGAGCAGTGGCGGGCTGAACATTAGGGGGGGGGGGCTATTTTGAGTGAGAGTAGGGATGGAATATTGGGACTGGTTCGATGCTTTGCTCTGACATCCTACACCCCTTGGTGAGGCACCCTGTATTCTTATTTGGCATCTTGTATATCTCTTTAGAAGTCACCCTGTATTCTTATATGGCATCTTGTATATCTCTTTAGCTCTCACCAAGGCGGTCCGGGTTCGATTCCCGGTCAGTGCATGTGAGATTTTCGAAGTGAAATGCCATGTACTGTGGTTCGGATTCCACGTAAAAAGGAGGTCCCGTGGCTCATGATCTCGCGATTAACGGTCACGTTAAACTACAAACTTGCTTGCTTATATCTCTTTAGAAGTCACCCTGTATTCTTGTGTTCGCTTCGCTCTAAGCCCCAGGTCGCTCGACGCCAGGCCTCTTTCAACAGACTCCAATAATCATTAGCGTCTGCTTCTCGCTCTCCGCGTGAGCATGACGTCACGTTCCCGCGCAGCTGCATGACGTCACGTCCGTGTCCGTGTCCGTAACGCATAACGATGGACCCCAACCATAACGACGAAGTCGACAAGATCATTTGAAATGATAAAACAAATACAAATCCTAATGACCTGAATGAGGTACATTTTGTAGGTGCGGATGTAATACATACCTTGAAAAAAAGAAAAGTAGGACATTTCTTATAAACGTGGGATATATATGCGGGAAACGATGATGTACGATAAAAAAAAATTGACAAATTTTAAAAATTTTCTGAAAGACTCTATGATAAGAATGTTGACATTATAAAGGTTGCTTTTGGTTGCCACAAGCATGTCATTACTGTGATATGAGTATCATTTGTCAAAAATATTTGTAGCATGTTCAACAATCGAATGAATATTGACATTTTATTCCTCTCAGCTGGATCTCTCCCCTTAATTAGGCAACAATGAAAAATTAGGTTGTGTCATACTGTCTATCCTTCTTTGAAGGTTATCTAGGTATAACAGTAGTCAAGAAACTCGGACGCTACAATGTTCGATCGTCTTTTTTGCTTCCTGACATTGTTATACGTACTCGCGCCATTTGACATAGTAGCCAACAGCTCGGTTTAAGTGAAGTGCATTGTCAGTAGACTCAGTGTAAGAATCGGTTCATGCAGTTTGTTAATCAACGTCTGCATTATTGCAGCAAGATGGCTACTCAGCCTCAGTTCACCCTGGGAGTCAAGGTCGCAGCTCTTAGTGTTTGCCTGGTACGATAAGGAGGCGGGCGGGGAAGGAATTGCCAGGCGTCTTGTTAGGAATTCCCTGGCAACTCTCATTCCTGTAAGACAAATGCAGACATACGATAGCCGCTGTTTCTTGAATGCAGTAATAAAAGGGGCGAACTGCTGAGAGTACTGTAAGGATTTTTTTTTTTTTAGCATCGGTGTAGTAAATCTCGCACACGGTACTCAGTGTCTAAATATGACAGGCCTTCTGACCATAAGATATAAGATATTTTATGCGTATTTTTTTGGTAACAAAAAAAGTGCGTCGTATGGTCCGAAAAGCACAGTAATTCTTTTATATCTAAGTATCAATTTTTTCAATATTTCATTGTTTGCCTAATTGTTTACCATTGTGTTCTCATTACTGTGTTACTACCGGTAGTTTGGTGGTTACGAGCGCGAAGTCGCAGCGGTCAAGCTGCTTGCCTCCCACCAAGGCGGACCGGGTGCGATTCCTGACATGTGGTTCGGATTCAACGTAAAAGAAGGTCCCATGCAGGGGCGGTTCGAGTGGGGGGGTTGGGGGGGGGGGGTGTCTCACCCCCCTCAGGTATTTTCTCAGTCGGCAAATACGACATCAGTCGGCAGTCGGCAAATCCTGAAGAAGTCGTAACATTTCCCAAAACAGCATTTAAAAAAGCAAACGGGGCATGGCCATATACGATTTGGTCCGATTTAAATTTTTTAAAATATTATACTGATAGTCTGCATTTTTACCGACAGTCGGCACAAACGGACGCTGCAATAATTTCGTACAGCCAGGCAATAGCCCAGTGCGGCACGGGGAAGAGTCGGCAAAATAACCATTTTAAAGGTTTCACTTCCAGTCCTCGGTGCACCGGCTGCCACTTGCCATTTCGTTTCTTTGTATGGAAACTGAAGAAAGAATGACAGATGATCAATGTGGGACCAAGGACAAGGGATAAACTCATCGGCACGTTCCTGGGTGGATGGAACATCCCGCGTTCATTATGCAGAGCGACTCAACTTCACAGCGAAGCGAGCCCAGCATCTGTGCCATGTGGCTAGACAAAAGGTGTTGGTGAGCGCA
Source organism: Meconema thalassinum (assembly GCA_946902985.2). Taxonomy (NCBI): domain Eukaryota; kingdom Metazoa; phylum Arthropoda; class Insecta; order Orthoptera; family Tettigoniidae; genus Meconema; species Meconema thalassinum. Next base: position 530,535,947 of record OX336390.1, on the reverse strand, counting down.
TTGTTAACTTCAGGTCAAGCCAACTCATTGAGATGTTGTCGGATTAATGTTATGAATCATAACTTATGACCTGCTACCGCTTGTCTCGGCGCGTCCTCAGATATCCGCGCTATTGTGACAAAATTGACAGGTTTATGGTCCCAAGGTTCCTCAAGGGGTGCTAACTAAGATCAGTGCAGTGGTCACCGAGAATGAGAGATAGCAGTCGTTCCTGAACCAGCAACTTTTACAGTCATAACTAGGTGCAAATACAGTGTCAGTGGGGCGAGATTTTCGCCGACACGGAATATTTTGTAATAATAATACAATACATAGGCCTACATGCGTATTTTCAGCCATGTTTATGTTTAATGGTGTTAACAAGAAAAAAGTGAAGAATGATCGCACGCTGGAGTACGTCAGTGGCACAAATTGAAAAGTCGCGGAAAGAAGAAAAAGGGCAAATTACAAGAACACTTCATTTCAGAAACTCATCAAGCAGTGATAGCAGATTTGTGCCACTTTGTCAATGGAAAATGCGTCGAAGACGTTCTCCTTGATAAACTTTTACGGACGATCAGAATGGAGGAAGAACAAGAAAAGGAGTTCCACAAAGAAATTATCCAGATATTTATTGACTCAGCAAGAACCCTTTGTCGGCAAGGTTTGGCTTTCCGAGGTCACGAGGATGGAATCATTCAAGATAATGGAAACTTCAAGCAAATTGTAAAGTTACTTTCACGGCATAGTCCGGTCATGAATAGGTGGTTGGAAGAAGTGAATACGCGGAAGCAGAACGTTACGTATATGAGCAAGGACTCTCAAAATGAATTCATCCATCTATACGGAGAGAACACGTGAAATAATTGCAGAAGAGATCAAGAACGCTGGTATGTTCTCCGTTATAGCAGATACTAGTCTACTCCTGATATGTCACATAAAGACCGCCTCGCGTTGAATATCCCATACGTAGTCGAAAAAGATGAAGAGCTCGTTCCTGTGGAGCTTCTTTTAAAAATAGACGCTGTTTCAACAAACATAAAAAACACTGGAGAGGAATTGACTGCAAATATTTTTTTCATTTATATTCAGAAGAACTTTTATTTCCACTCAGGAAACTAGCGTTTCAATCGTACGACTTTGCTAGTAACATGTCTGGCATATACAACGACACTCAAAAAAGTTATCAGAGAAGTGCAAAATAGATATTCCGTACGTTCCATGCCAAGCTCACAGGTTAAACATTTTCGTAAAGACAGCTTGTATTAATGCTAGCGCGCTTGTCCGAGAGTGTTTTGACACTGTTGAAGCATTGTGCGGTTTTTTCGGGTACTGGTAGCACGAAACGATAAGCTTGCAGATAGAGCTGGATAAAATTGAAAATTCACTTCAACTTAAGAATTTATCAAAATCAAGGTGGACTGCGCGCGCCGAATCGGTGAGAGCTGTTTCTACGTCTTATGAAGAGATAGTCACAGCATTGGAAACAATGAAAACCTCATTCGGTTCTGAATCTGACAGTAAAACCCGAACTTTTGCGTCAGACTTGCACAAAAAGCTTCTAGACTTTGATTTTATCTGCATCATCGGGCATGTACTTTACCAAAAACATCATGTTTAAAATTAAGAACGTAACCGAGCTTTTAGAAGCGGAGGAGCTGAATGTAGTAGACGCGAAGCAGCTGATTCAGAGCGCTTTGAAGCCTTTTGAAGATATCAACGACGACGGCAAGATGAATATTTTAATAAAGAGTGCATGGTCATTTGCGAAAAGTATGTAAGTAAATGCGGAGGAAGACTTCTTAAAGCACCACAGGACCCGGCGACTTGCAAAGAAGTATGACGCGCACGCTGAAACAACAGCAGAAATTTATTTCTTTATTCTACAGAAAGGAGTTCCGAATACTTGGGGATGTATTTACTTCAATCGTGCTAGACACTCTCGCAAAACTAATTTCTTTGCTAGATATATTCCACATAATTTTCAAGATACCCGCTGACAGAAAAAAAAAACTGTACCATCGAGCGCGTTCGATCTATAAAGCAATCATACCCGAAAATCATCCTTCAAGATGAAGAGCTTGTGCTGGCTGGGCTTGAAATCATGCTTGATGCCAGTAAACAGTGCTCATCCTTTAAAGAAATCGCAAAAGATGCTGTTAAATTAAAGAGCATTATCCCGTGTGGTTATCAAGTAGTTCGACTGATTTTAACATTCCCAGTGCCTTCTGCTTATTCTGAACGGTCCTTCATCAAGTTGAAGCTCATTTTCAATCATTTGCGGACATCGATGGGTGACGACCGCATAGACTCCCTCATGATGTTTTTAATGAAAGGTAAGGACGACGACATTGAAATTACGGAGATAGTGGGGAAGTGGTCCGTGTTAAAACATCGTAGAGTAGGGAATTAGAAAGAATAACTAGATTTGTTATTCTTGTAATATTTCAACACTTATTTTGTTCATTTATCAATTTTTCCTGCGATTCAAATTTCTGGAACAAATAAAATACCTTTTAAATGAAAGCCGTTAATTAAGTATATTTGTCTTGTGTATCGTTTGCCCCCCCCCCCCCCCCCGTCCCCCTTTTTCCCTCCCTTTGCTGAGTTTTTAAGCGAGTCGGCAATGTTAAACAGCCAGTCGGCATTTTTTAAATTCTCACCCCCCCCCCCTAAACGTTCAAGTTCGAATCGCCCCTGGTCCCATGTCTTAGGTCGCGTGATTAATGACCTCATAAATACATGTATACAAGCTTATTTTTGTTTGTTGGTGGTGGTTATTTTGAGGGGTGGAACATCTAGCGTCTAACAAAGCATTAAATTGATAAAATTAAATCTCAAGCTACAAGTCAGCTATGAAATAATTACGCGATAATTGAATTGGATTAATCAGTTATAACTTAGGCCTTTTTCCTCTGTGTTTTAATTCAGTTGAACTTTCATAACCGTTGTCGGTAGAGTTATGGGGATGTTACGAAAATAATTATGTTTTATAAATATCAGTAAAACCAAGGAAAGGGGAGAACAATCTATATATTTTAGAGTAACGTCCGAAATCCATATATTATATAAACTAAAATCCATAGATGTACAGATAAATCTGTAGCGTCGGCTACACTGGTTCTCTGACCATGATGATGGTGGGGAGGTTGGGGCTCAGTGTTTACTATAAGAGGAGAGATGTGAAGGCGCCACGCTGGCCCACTGACTCCAGTAGGATGTTCCAGTTCCGGAATCTCGGGACGTAATTACCGTGGTGGCCCAGCGCTCACCTCGAACCTCGCGCGCGGCCGCTACAAAAAAGAAAGAAAAAAGATGACTGGCTTCCCCTTCCCGCGCTGAGCGTGAGCCGTCGCGTTTACCCGCTAGTCCAATATAAATTGCCTTTGTGTCGCATTACACAGCAGTTGACATGTTCTAGTACATAGTTAACACGCTGTGCGCCTGTCACGTGGAATGCTGTATAGTTTATTGGGCTTCAGCAGATTTCTTTCCCGCCCCCACACAACATGTATATACATGTCAACTTGATGAATGTAATTATAGGCTTTACAATCGATTGTCGTTTCACATGCTGTCTGTGAACTATTCTGATGTCTATGTTTCTTTTCTTGAATGTTTTAACATCCCGTCATGGAATATTTCCGTGTCGTTCGAGTGAGAATTCTTCTGTTATTTACACAATTCTATATAACCTGCAAACGGAATAGCTTAATAGGACGCCATTATGCCTTGTATTACCCAGAAGTGGCGTAAAATGTTAACAACATATGGCGTGCTCTTGTGTTATAATTATCTTGTATTTTAATCATGGTTAAGAGAGACATTGGGGCCGAGGTAACATTTATCAACACGACAGGTCAGAATCAATAAAGCATTACAACTGATTACTGATGATAATTTACATGCCATACTCGGTTTCTGTTTGTTGCTAACTGCTCTCACACCTTCTTCCTTCCTTGCGCAGATTTGTACGGTAGCTGATCGCTTCCTTAGTTTTTGAATGTCCACACAATCGATTCCTCTGTTTGTTATTGTTTGATTTAATTGCTTCGGACAATGCGGCCACCAGCTCAGTTTCTGCAATGTTTGCATGGAATGCATCTATTGATAACTTTTGAGTTGATCCTCTCGTATTTATGCCCAATTATATAAGACTACCTGAAAATAAATTACACATGTAATTGTTATGCACAGATTACAAGGAGGTGGAGTCATATTGTTAATTTATTTCGGGGTCTTGGAACATCTTGGTCCTGAGCTCCGTGTACTTGGGTGTGTTTTCTGTTTGTCTGGTGGGGCGTGGTGGCTCAGCGGTCTAGCTGTGTGCCTCTCACCAAGGCGGTCCGGGTTCGATTCCCGGTCAATGCATGTGAGATTTTCGAAGTGAAATGCCATGTCCTGTGGTTCGGATTCCACGTAAAAAGGAGGTCCCGTGGCTCATAATCACAAGATTCACGGTCACGTAAAACTACAATCTTCCTTCCTTCCTTTTGTTTGTCTGGTAACCTGTGTTTCTTTAGTGGCTATAGTAGTGTGTATAACTGTATTTTTATTAAGGTTGGAGATGGGTTAGGTGTCCTGGGACGTGAAATGAGGTTTATTTCCGGTATTTGCTCGGAGGGAGTGTGGAAATTCCTGGGTAAAAATCACATCAGGATAGACGCTGTCAGCGCCGGGATTCGAACCTCCAAACTGTGGATTTTATGCAGCTCCCCAATTGTGGCCTTGGTTAGTGGTTTAACACGTATAGCTTAGCTGCGAGATGGGTGAAGTAAAAACTGACGTGTGAATCGGTATTTAATAGGAGCTAGGATTGGTGGTGTTGGTAGCGCGCCTGCCTCGCACTCGGAGGCCCCGGGTTCGATTCCAGACTCCGTTAGTGATTTTAGAAACTTACGTGAGGGTTGGAACGTGTTGCACTCAGTCTCGTGAGGACGATTAATTAGTTGTCTGACTGTTAGGTCACGGAGACACAGATTAACGACCGAGGAGACCCGACGCGCTGACCACGCGTTACCCCATAATCTGTAGTCCAAATGGCTGGGCAGCGGTCGCATGGTAGACCCTTCATTGGCTATACCAGGAGTGGTCAGCTGGGTGCCCGTTTACCCTAGCCCAGTGCAGCGGGCAGACGTGACGTAATGCGGGCGGCTTACCAGCATTCATACGTCACAGTGTAGTGAGACGAATTGAGAGCGTACCCAGTTGAACTGGGCAGGCATTGCGAGCGATAGGGATTCAGGATTCAGGGGCGGCAGGTTCAATCTAATACTGTTTTATTATTGTTTTTTTCTTCCTTCATTTTTTAGCGTATGGCTTTTAGTGCCGGGAGTGTCCGAGGACATGTTCGGCTCGCCAGTTTGTAGCTGCTTCTATGCGGACGCCCATGGGGTGAGCTACAAGTACCGTCGTGTGTGTTGTCTGGAGAGGAAAGTTTGAATGTAAGGACGATGAGTTTGAAGGTAGCGGCTGTGGTCTATAGTTAAGGACCAACCCCGGCATTTGCTTGGAAGGAAGATGGGAAACTACAGAAGACCATCTTCAAGGTTGTCGGCGGGGGGATTCGAACCTCTTTGCCTCCCGGATGTGAGCGACTGCCAGCAGCCACGCCGTAACGACCACGGCTAACTCACCCGGTATTATTGACAGTGTAATAATTACATTACAAAAATGATGTACACTATATGCACCATGTTTAGCTGTAAGCTAGGGAATGTCTTGATAAATACTACTACTGGTGTGCAGTCGAAGAACAGTCCTCAGATGGGTGATCGATGTCCCGATTTGCAAAGCTTTAAAGTGGAGAAAAGTTGTTCACACAAAAATATGTAGAACCAAGCATGCACATTATAGCTGCCGCTTTCGCAAGTAGTCGAGGAAATCTATCCTGTGGAAGGTAAAACTAAAACTTAATTATGTCATTCGCCATTCTAAACTTCTCCTTAATAAAGCGGTCACATTGCAGATCTATTCATTCTAACTGCACCTCTGCGGACACAGTTTTGACGTCAACCTAACATTGTGACATGAAGATATCAAAATCCGGCTCAAGTGCCCTCAAATCCGAGAATATTTTCACGATTTCTACATTAAGCTTATCTAGAGACTGAACGAATGACTGAAGGAGGTCATTGTTAATGTTAGTTGCGAATTTCGTCACATTCGTAAAATGCGTGAAATTACGGTACTGGAATTGATTTCGCCATATCTCCAATTTCATTTGTATTGCACGAATTTTCGAAAACGGAGAAACTAGTAATTTACCTTTTCCCTGCAAAGAAGCATTGAGAGTATTCAAATGACTCGTTATGTCGGTAACAAATGCTAGGTTCACAGTCCATTGAGGTTAAGAAAGCTCCGGAACAGACCTTTCTTTCATATCCATAAAATTATTTACCTAGTCAAGCAAAACGAGGAAACGTTCAAGGGTTTTTATCCCTACTTGAGGCAATCGGTTGGTTTTTGCTTAAGACTGAACGCAGCCACTCGGCCCAGTTGCAGACCGTGTACGGAGCGGGCGCCCACTTGCCGAAATGCCCGGTTTGAGCAAGCCTGGGCTACTGTACTTGAGAAGAACGATAGCGGCTTGGCTTAGTTCTCCCACTTTGTCGTTCTCGGGTCAATTTTATGTTAAGGGCTGTTACTTTATTGAACTAATTCTTGTTCTTCTAGGAATTAATTACAGTGGTGTATGTCTGTGGCCATCGCCGCTATTTTTCTACTGGATTTGAAAGTGGGAGTGATCTCTTTTCTCGGAAAAAAATATATTAGTTTACAGAAGTAACACCAGTGGTAACTGCGGCTTTCGTTCGTATGAGCAGCTAGGTTCTGAAGTAATTCAGTTACATATTTTGAGGAGAATATGGAAATTAGAAAATGTCGGCCGAGTGATTTAATGCAGTTAGTGCCGCATTTGGTATCTATGGCAGTCTGGTCTCAGCACCGCTAAAATTGAGCTTAACATAGGCTTCATTTTTTTTTTAACGTGAGCTCCTGTACGGCATAAGAATTATAATGATATTCACACTCTCTGGAAATCTTCTATCAAAGCGTATAGACTAGGATCAGCAGAATGTTAAGGGAGAATCCTAGCTTTGCCTTGTCCTCGCACGCTATACAGTAGCTCTATCAGCCCCACTTCCCTCAGCAGCCTGTCGATATTGAGGTGGCTATCAGTGTGTTTATTACTGGTAGAACATGTAAATAGTTCTACTTTCTGAGTTACTAAGTACAAGAGGCCAAGGAAGCTCATGTGTAGTCGGCCAGGTGCCCTGCATCTTATTCGCGTATTTATTGTTATTATTGTTGTTTTAAGGGGCGGATCTACGAGGTCATGTGCATTCGCGTATTTAAAGCTATCTTTTTTCCCCCTAAGTAAGTTTAAATTTGTCTGAACAAAAAGTGTTAGAAATTAAAATTGCAGATATGATCCACGAAATGTCGAAATGCACTGTTTTAATATCAGATGACCTACATGTTTCACCCCTTTAAATAACAATCACCACCACCGTACCATCACTAGAATGTTCGGAATCCATTATACAGATATATCGAAATAGTTGAATGAAGATCATAATAATGTTATTGGTTTTACATCCATTTTAACTACTGAAGCTTTTAGAGACACTGGGTTGGCGGATTTTTGCCCCGGAGGGTATCTTTAACGTGCCAGTTAATCTACTGACACGGCTCCCTCGCATTTGCGCACCTGCCAACTGAATGCGCCTTGGGCAACCTTGGGCACAGCAGGCGAGAACGTTACCGTTGTGCCACGCAGCCAGTCTGAATCAAGAGCACTTTGTCCTTCAGCATTGTACTGAAATTGCATCCTTTGAAATCATTGAGCGTGAGCTGCTTTCTCACGTTTGTCAACAATACAATTTTTGAAACCCTAGCTGTCGCACATGTAATTTCTTTTTCTGCTATACATGATTGTGCTATGCTTCAATTTCCACGAGCATGAGCTGTGTTTATATTTACTTCGTTTATTGCCAAGGTGAAGCTATATTTTTCACAGAGAAATGAGAATTGATCCATTTCGCTTTATGCCGTGTGTGTATCAAATATCGGAATCGAAGGTTTGCTTGTTTGTGGAGGGGAGAAGCTATTGGAATAGAAAATAAACAGATTATCATTCAGTAATAATCCCGTGCAGTTCCCTCTTGTTCCAGGGAGACAATGCAATATTATACACTAGCCTATATATAGACGTCGGGGAACTCGGTAAATATACAGATTATGTACGCGGCTTCCCAATTCCCTATAAGTACAAAGTTAAACTGTGTGTGCCTGCTGGATTGTATCACAGCCATTCTTGTGTGCTGTGTGCAGCGTTCTCTCGCTCACTCGCGCGCAAGTTTTAAGTAGGGTGAGTACTCATTCACCATCTCGCCTGAGCTTCTTGGTCAATATGCGCTAGCTGCCTGCCTCCCTGCCTATAGGAAAACACGTGCTGTTTGGTTTCGAGCTAACTGGTCGTATTGTATCGGCTTCACGTCAAATACTGTCACTGAACAAAGCAAACGGAGCCGAAATATATGTGAAACCATAGCTTGCTTCCCGCATCCTCTGTTGGTCTTGCGGTTCGAAACCCGCCCCTCATCAACGAACACACTGCAAGTAGATGCATATTTTAACATTAACCTAACTTTACAGTGTTACCAGTCAGTGCAAAATATCCCCCGACGTTAGCGCAAGTAAGCCATGAGTATTTTGTTATTTTGTAGCGACCAGTCGCGGCTCGTGGTGGTGTAATTATTTATAGCTAGGTAGTAACTGACCAGCTTAGCTCAGCGCGTAGTGGCAAATGCTGGTACAGTATAATGCATTTGTTCTACGACACGCATACACGTTTGCAGGATTTTTAATAGGGGAAATATTTCAGGGAGTTAGTTATTAGGGTTTCAAGGGGCGGAACTGTGAGGTTATCTACCCCTATATTTCAGGGAAAGAGGGGGGGGGGGAGGAATATAACTTTTGTTGGAAAATAGATAGGTCCTATTGTGTTATTTCATTAACCGATCAATTTTTAATTTTCTATTTAAAACTTATTGATTTACCTAGTTTTGAAAATCAAGAAGGGGCAATGTATTCTTTTTCTAGTTTACCTACTCCCCATCCTAATGATACCTGATCAGAGGAGGCCTGTGCCCTACTATACAACCGCAATGTACCTCATAAATACTACCAGCTAGAGCTTGATCTGTAACATAATCCAAGAGGGAAAAAACCTGGCCAGATTTTAAACTGAACACCTGAACACTTCCCTTAATTCTCGGTAGATGGTAGACTACTGCTACCCCTGCCACATCATGGAACTCTCTGCCGGAAATATTTTAATTATACTTCAAGAGATATCATTTCAGTTGTCAATAATGAATATCTTTAAATTGTATTCGTTTTCTAAGTGTTTCCGGTAACTTGTTAAGCCTTCTTGAACAACTTCGAGTGTATTCTACTAAACACAGAAATCCTGTCGGTGTTGGCAAGCTCAGGTCTAGACGCCTTAGCCTTCAGAGTTACATTGGAGATGAATGGAGCTTTCTTAACCACGCCTCCCAACCCTGTTGCATAGGAAGTAATGAGAAATTTAAGTGTCTTCTTCACAATGGTACCACCCATCTGAAAAACATATTTTATCAACAGTTCGAAATATATTGACTGTTGTGGCGGAATGAACTGAGTGAAATTTCCAAATGCTTTTAATTAACTTAAATTATAAATTCCTTTATCAAAGAGATCTTTCAAGAGAGGCTCCGCCTGAGAGCCACGCCTGGCAGCGATATTCTTCATCTCGTAATTTGTGCCTGTTATTGTTAACTCAAAATTGGTAAATGGGCTGCAGTATTTTCGTGAAATTAAATTTTCGCATTCATACAGCTTGCATTCCTCCATAGGCTCATAACTTAAGCCAGACTCCTCTCATTTCTTTTTCCTGTCGACTCGTGTTCTCTTCCGATCCCGATGGTTTGAGGTATCCGAGGCCTAGGGTGTCTTTCATTTTTCCGCCTGATTTGATCCGTGTCTCAACTTTCCTGATACGGTACTCTCATTTTTCGTGGGGTCAGACTACTAATTTTCTTTTTCACGATATCCCATGCGTTCTGAAAAATGCCATAAAGGAGGCATCCTGGATAGTGTTACATCCTCGACCCCGTAGGATTCCTGAGCTGGGTCCGGTTTTCCCCCTTTATTCATTGACCTTGGGACGGACTCTCTCCTCCTTCCCTTTCCCTTATAGTCTACTTCCTTCAGAGTCCACGAATCCTCATTTTTTGAGGATTGAAGGCAATTGTTTTCTCCCTATCTTTCATATCCCTTTTTTATTCCATTTCTTCTTTTAGTAAGTTATATTAATTATAAGTGAGGAGTTGTAGCTTTCATTTCATTCTAATTTTCCATTAATCATATTAATGGGGGCAGATGACCTAGACGTTTCACACCTTAGAACAGCAATTACCACCACCAGCTTGCATTAGGCCTATTGTGTTGTTCATTTGTTTCATTGGATTATGCTGTAGAATTGTTGGCATTCTGTCATTTGATCTAGCTTCATTTTGTCGTTCGTCTTTTTTTGACAAGCTTACCTTACGTTTGCATCAGTGGGCGTTGGCAAGAACTCTCCAATCTGCTAAACGGTTTAGTGTTCGCTTGTTTGTTGATTAGAGACATGGCAGTAGCTGCCTCTTCTAGAAGTGCGGACCCGACGCCTCCCTCTTTAGCGAATGGACTGTTTCAAAGCACAAAAAAAAAGGACGTAAATAAAAAAAAAAGTGTTCCTATCCTGTATGTTTTGAAACCGTCTTCCGCCATTTTAGGTACTGGTAGCTAAAACACCTTTATTAAAAGCAAAGGAACGAATTTTTCTAACGAGAGTCCGGCCAAAGTCGATTTTTTACTCTTTGTCCTGAAACGAGGAGTTAGAATGAGACTACCAAGGTTTAGCCTGTTTTATCTCTGCAGTATTCTTGATAGGCTACTGCGCAAATATTCTAGTTCCTCACGGTTGACGGATGAAAAAATAGCCGACAATCATTTGGAAGCGCGGGCCATAATATCATGCATGGGCAGAATTTTATTTGGAATTTTGATGAACATTTGAATCCCCCCGACACTCGTTCCGAATTGGGCACATAGTTTTCTCCCCAGCTGTTTATCAATACATAGTCATGAGCTGTCAGTGAACGCAGGAGCAATGGGGACTCCTGAATTCCCTAGACCCTAAATATTCCCTTAATCCCAAGAAACCAGTGTGCAGGATATGGTGCCTGGCCGAAGTGAACTGATCGTAGAATGGTGTCTGGATATACTGCTCAGATCTCTTTAGAGGAAGAGGCGTCGGGTCGAGTGGTGCAGTTGGTGAAGTCTTGACCTTCAGAACCAAAGATGGTGGGTTCGATCCCGGCACAATCAGATATCGAGTGTTCAAATGTGGCAATTGTAGGAAATATCCAGGAAATAAGTGTTTTATTCACCTTTAGGCAATTGTGAGGCTTTTACTTTTACAGTACATCCGTTCCTTATTTGATGCTGTTTTTTTTTCATTTGAGGTGCTTGGATATCGTGGTCATTCAGCTCCGTGTATTTGGGTGTTTGCGGAATTTTTGTCTGCTAGCTTGTGTTATTGTGAATGCTGTATTAGTGTGTGTATTGTAATTCAGGTGAAGATAGGGAAGGAGGCGAGCGTGGTCTTAAGTTAGGAACCATTCCGGAAATTGCCTGGAGTAGAAGTGGGAAGCCACTTCCACGATGGCTGAGGTGGGAATTGAACCCTCCTAATCTCAGTTTTGCCTCAATAGGTTGAGTGTACCCCGCCAGAATTATATTTCTTGGCAGAGCCGGGATTCAAGTACGGATCTCCGGAACAACAACCACTACACCACGAGTTGGTCTTCCTTAATTGACTAAGGGCAATCGTCCATTATTTCTGTTTTGTATATGCGACTCTTTAATATAAAAAATGTGTGATAAGTTTCTTGAAACCAAAGAGCTGATGGTTTAAGAGATAACACAATCGTCCACACACCATTAACAGGGCATCACCATATATTGTTATATTCCAGACATACTGTGTGCTTTCCTGTTCCGGAAATCCGTCTACTTTTGTCATCGACCCTTCGTAAAGTAAGGTATGGGTCTTCAGTTCTTGCCTACTGACGGCGCAGCACTCGGATCCGTGTTTTTTCCACCACCTACCTGCCTTGTCTCGCCGGACGTGGCTTGCTCTGATTGGTGATCGCTCGTAAACTCATTACACCTCTCCAAGACACCTCTGTATCGTACAGGGCAGCAAGTTCGCTCTCTCAAGGCCAGTAGTCCTAAGTCGGGCAGCGGGCAGTTGAGCTGGAGACCTGCGAGGTACGGTAGGTAAGCCTATATAATAATGCAAGCAGTGGATCTATATTATGACTGGGGAAAATGAATTAAAATAATACTAAAAATTTGTACCGGACACAGCTCCCATTTCAATGTCTAATATTTATGATGATGATGATCATCATCATGGTTGTTTTAAGGGGGCTGAACAGCGAGGTCAGCTGGCCGTATTTCTAATATTTATGATCATGAATGTTGCGATACTGGAATTTCACAGAGGAAATATAATTTACTGACTCGAAGGGCAATAGACATCCTGAACTGGAATAATTTGGTTGCAAGGCTCTGTGTCCTCTGACATGTGTTCAGGAGCGGCTCCTTACTTCTAAGGGTTGAGGGAACATTCACCTCGATGGATGAATTTCTAGCAGTCCTGCCTATTAAGTTCCGAGTGGACTGTCACCCCCTACGCCCACTCGTAAAGCTGCCCCAGGTTATACAATCTAACACGTAAACAGTATTTAATAAGATAGATAAAATAACTTTTTTCGTATTTAATTTGTTTAGAGCATCCCCCTGCTTCACTTTCGAAGCTTATGTACAAGAACTGGCGTGTTAGTTTAGTGACTTCATGTTAGTGCCGTCAGATATGCACGGACAAGAACATATTCCGCCCACTTGCTTAATGCAGTAGAATAACCAATAAAGAGCTGGCTGGACGCGGTTGCGTGCCACGCCAAATTGTTGGAAGGCTTGTGATATTCAGAACCTACTACTCGCGTTTTTCTATTATTTATGGAACCATCTCTAAACAAAAGTAGCTTCGAACAGACCTAACAATGGTCACGGAGCTTTTTTTATATACGAAAAAGAGGCGTGTTTGATATCGATTATCGAGTGCAGTTACAAAAACCAACATAAATTTGAAATGCTCTTACTCTCGTTTGACATCAAGCCCATTCCCATATCAATAATTGATACTCCTGGTCATATGAAGACGTGTCATTGATGTTTTGTCCATAGAGGTCTGCTCTGCTGTGGCCAAGAACCACCATCGTGATGGCGTGATTTTTTAAGCCCTACACTAGTCTATCCTTGTCTAATATATCCGTAATCTTAAGTATTCAATCTTATTTTAGAGTTTCGTTATTGAAAACAACTTCTTTTAATTTTTAAATCGCCTGATCTAGCACAGACACGTCTCGCTACTAGCACTGGGTAGCTGCGCGTTCGTAGACCCGAGATTCAAATTCCTGTGCATAGGTTTCCCTCACTGTACCGGTACCTTATTCAAGTCCCAGGGCATATATCCTCCTAATCCTCAATACTGATAATAACCCACTATTTAAGACTCCCAAGTAACCAGACAGAATGCACCAATAGTTAATACTTATGAATTATAATTATACTTATAATTATGAAGTCTATGGTTCAAGTCCGGAGACTTCGAGGATTTTTCAACTCAATTTTGTTTGGACTGTTACTTTTGTTTTGGTATTTACCTCTTGCGTCAAGATTCGTAACACTAACGTATCTTGTTACTATTTATTGCATCTATACTCAGGATGGTAAGTAACGAATACACAAATTAACAGTAACGATTACAAAATAAATAAGCTATTTTAGTAACTTAAGTAAAATTAGCTTAATTGAAATGCAATGCCTTTGAGTTGGAAATACTGGATAAGGTAATCGGTGCTGTTAATATGGTTATTCATAACTTGCTACTTCTTGCATGTACTATGAAACTTCTTTCTGTGAGTGAGGCTATTTTGTGTGTAACATACACTGTATATCTCAGTTTACCTTTCGCATCACCTCCGGTATTGACCGTCTATAAAAGTATTGGGATACTGTTTTTCATTACGTATATTGTTTAAAACTCCTTGGGCAAAGATTAACATATCAAATAGTATGGAAGTTGTGTGAGGAAAGAATAAGAAATGTAAATAAAGTCTGTATAAATTGACAGTTTTTGCGTCCTTCCTTTCTTTTGTGTGTGTGTGATTCCCGATCTAGGGTATACGTTCACTTTATATTAACAGTAGCAACCCGCCCCGGCTTCGCCCGGTGTCTTTAACGGTTTACCCAGCATAAGCTTAAAAAGCGCTCGGACGGTAGGTCTTTTCCGATTTGATTCACTGAAATCGTTACAGCTCGGCTTCCTTTGGTCATAAATAAATTATATTCTACAGAAACCTTCCTCGATAAATCCTTTACAGAATGGTGAAAACCGCATCAAAATCCATCCAGTGGTTCTCGAGATTACCCGGAACATCCAAGAATCGGGAACTTAGTTTTATACTACTGTAAGTAGATATATTTATTAGAAAACAAGCTGTACCCGGCATGCGTTGCAATGCCAATCAAAGAAAGTGTTGGCGTTGAAATTCTGTTTCTTGAAGTGCTTTTGGATACACAACATGTTAACTGCCTCTAAGCTATCGTAAAATGGATTTTCTAATTTAGAACCATTCGTGGAAGCGTGCACAACAACTTTCAAAAGTTTCATCGCTGTCACTCATTTGTTGAATCTACTCGTACGCTACCTGTTGTGAAATGGATTTACTAAGTCAAAACCCTTCCCTGGCGTGTACACAATAACTCATCAATGATTCATCGCAATCGGATGAATTGTATATGCACGTATACGGGGTTTTGTTTAAACGATTCGTGCGCTGTCACTCATTTGTTGAATCTACTCGTGCGCTACCTATTGAGAAATGTATTACTAAGTCGAAGCCCTTCCCTGGCGTGTACACAATAACTCATCAAGGTTTCATCGCAATCGAAGAATGTTATATGAACGCAATAGGGGATTGTGTTGAAACGCTTCGCGCGTCGTCACCCATTTGTTGCATCTACTCTTGCGCTACTTATTGTGAAATGGATTTACTAAGTCCCCTTCCCTGTCGGGTACACAATAACTGATCAATGTTTCATCGCAATCGGATGAATAGTATACTATATGAACGCATACCTGATTTTGTTTAAACGATTCGCGCTCCGTCACTCATTTGTCGAATCTACTCGTGTGCTACCTACTGTGAAATGTATTTACTAAGCCAGAAACCTTCCTTGGAGTGTCCACCATATTTCACCCAAGTTTCACCGCTAACGGCAGAATGGTATATGACCTTATACGAGACTTTGTTGAAACGCTTCACGCGTCGTCCCTCATTTGTTGAATCAACTTGAGCGCTGCATATTGTATAGTGGATTTACTAAGCCGGAAATTTTCCATGACGTGTACACAACATCTCACCAAAGTTTCATAGCTACGGACGAATGGTACATGAATGCATACGGGACTTGGTTGAAACGCTTCGCGTGTCGTCGCTCATTTGTTGATTCTACTCTTGCGCTACATATTGTAATATGGATGTACACAGCCAGAAACCTTCCCTGGAGTGTACACAACATCTCACCCAAGTTTCATCGCAATCGGATGAATGGTATGTGAACGTATACGGGACGTTGTCAAAACGCTTCGCGCGTAGTCACTCTTGTTGAATATAAACGTGCGCTTCGTATTGCAAAATGGATTTACTTAGCCAGAAACCTTTCCTGGAGTGTACACAACAATTCACCAAACATTTATCACTATCAGACGACTGGTATATGACTTTATACGGGACTTTGTTCAAACGCTTCGCGCGCCGTTGCTCATTTGTTGATTCTACTCGTGCTCTACCTATTTTTAAAGGGATTTACTAAGCTAGAAACCTTCCCTGGAGTGCACACAAAATCTCAGCCTAGTTTCATCGCTATCGGACGAATGGTATATGAACGCAAACGTGACTTTGTTGAAATGCTTCTCGCGTCGTAGCTCATTTGTTGAATCTACTCGTGTGCTGCCTATTGTAAAGTGGATGTACTAAGCCAGAAAATTTCCCTGCAGTGTACACAACATTTTACGCAAGTTTCATAGCTATCGGACGAATGGTATATGAATGCATAAGGGACTTTGTTGAAACGCATTGCGTGTCGTCGCTCATTTGTTGAATCTACTTGTGCGCTATCTACTGTGAAATATATTCACTAATTTTGAAACCTTCACGTAAGTGTACACAACATCTCACCCAAGTTTCATCGCTATCGGACGAATGGTATATGAACACATACGGGACTTTGTTGAAATGCTTCGCGCATCGTCGCTCATTTGTTGAATCTACGCGTGCGCTACCTATTGTAAAATGGATTTACTAAGTCAGAAACCTTCCTTGGAGTGTACTCAACATCTCACCCAAGTTTCATCGCAATCGGACGAATGGTATATGAACGCATAGGAGACATACCCACAGACATACCCACGGACAAACTATCACGTTACATTGATTTTTATATATATAGATAGATATAGTTCAATACTATATTTTTCACACCACATAGACAAAAGTAAGACATAAATTACTGTCTTAATTTCGACGAATATATTGACATCAACACTACAGCACCGCCTCTGGCAATTGATTAGACGCATGTTTTAACTCGTTTCGTGCAACATAGGATAAGTTTGAGAAATCGTCAGATATCGGACTTTGATATGATACGAACATTTAACTTTTCGAGTGCTGATCATTCCACGCCGCTGTCCGGAACGAGATCTTCATGAATTCAAGTTCATCTGGATCTTGAATGCGCATTGTCCTTGTAAAATTGCTGCAATGAACCTTACTTTCTTAAAACTTTTTATGATATCGTGCTAACCACACATCCCCTGGAGTCTCGGCTGTTTTCGTCTTCCAAGGCTATTACATATGTTCAGTATACGCCCGCTCTCAGAATAATTTGTGTTAATGATACCGACAGTTAGCACACTTTATATTTGGCCGTAATTCGAGTTTCCAGTTTATCGACTTTACCAGTCGTTAACTAAAAATTGCGGGAACTTGCCGCAGTTCCTGTGGTTCCGGTCGGCGCTAGAGGTGCATGCATTGTCCGCACATTACAATGATATTGTCGACCTGATTGATACTAGCAAAGGCTCACGTGCAAATGAACAATTTTGAACTTTAGGTGCCAAATTGTGATTAATTGAATTGTTTAATAAATAGACATCCTGTAGAGAACATTGGGGACAAAAGTAACATTAATATTCGTATTTTAAATTGTTCTTCACAATTACATAAGCTACGGTATATCTTATTTCACTAATTTAATTTTGTTAACAAATATCGTGTACAACAATTTAATTTGGTTCACCCATCCACAAGTAGGCACTGAAATAATAGACTAATAATACCCCGCGGCGTAGCCGTGCTCGTTAAATCTTGCACCACGACCGGGCGGGCAGCTGCAGCAAATCCGGAGATTGTAGCTTCGAATCCCGGTGCTGGCAGCGGCTATCCTGAGTGTAGTTTTTTCTCGGGTTTTCCACACTCCCTCCAAGGAAATACCGGGATGGTATCATATTTCAAGTCCAAGGCATCTACCCTATCCCTGTCCCTAATACAACACTACTCACTTCTACGGTCATCAGGTCATCACATACATACATACTGGTAAACAGACACGTTCAGCACACACCCAACTACACGGAGCTGATGACGAAGATGTACCAAACAATAAGTACGACTGAAATAATAATGTGCTAAACGTTACTTTTGTCTTCAGTCTGCCCTATTTAATGTCTCTCTAATGCGTCCGAGAGGTAAAGCACCTGGGCAGTCTTTAAATAATCACGCGTGTGTTAGTGGCGGGGGTCAGTTGAGAGCTGGACACCGACGAAAGTGTCCCCCCCCCCCCCCCCCAATACTTACAGTTTACGCTACGATTTTTGGCCGGTGAGCCCCGATCGCGCATGCGTACAGGGGACAGGTGGCGAACCTCAGACATGTGGAATTTATACTTAGGTATTCAGTTGCGCAGAAAGCAACTCATATATCAATTGCCCATGTCTGAGGTTCGCCACCTGTCCCCTGTACGACTGCGCAATCGGGGCTCACCGGCCAAAAGTCCTGGCGTGAACTGTACTCCCTTCTATAGTGACGAATGGAGGATGTGCGAACTGAACGTCGAGTAGAGTAGTGTAAAGATGAGAGACACTGTGATACAGAATTGTTCCATAAAATACCATCAAATACAGTATATCTAGAAATGAGCAATAATTTTGATGAAAAATTGAAGATCATTCAGAATGTCTTCCGGCATTTGCAATCATTCAATACAGACACTAATTAGTGTGTTGTGGAGAATATTTACAAGTCTTATTTTCAAAGATATCACGATGTTTACTAATTTACATGATTTTTAGTTTTGGACAATGCTAATATTTTCTATGGTAAATGCATGGAAGATAGTGATTATCGTTCAAGAGATCATTACGGGTATATATTGCTCTTCACATCTTCCACAACTCTTCAGCTTCTCCCCCCCCCCCCCAAAAAAAAAATCATCGCTAATGTATACTGTAGTGTTACTAAACTTTTTCCAGGGAGAATATTAACCATGTGCGAAAACACCGTTCAAATCGGTCTAGTAGTTTCTGAGTTGAGGCCTAAGAACAACAGACAGGCTCCAAAAAGAAAAACCTTAAAATTATTATTGTTGCTATTGAAAATAATTTTATTACAGTGTTATTATTACCGGCCACGGTGGCCGAGAGCGCTAACACGCTACCTCGTGCCTCGCTGACATCAAGAGTGCGTGGGGTTCGTATCCCACCTCGGCCGTTGTGAAAATGGTTTTCGTGGTTTCCCATTATCACCGCCAGGCAAATGCCGGGACGGTTCCATTCAACAGGTCCTTCCAAAATCCCTTCCCTGACTTTTCCTTAATTAGACCCAAGTTAACGGTTGCCTGGGCGATCGGCTTGTCAGCATCCCCAGTTGTATCTGCTGACCAAGTGTGTTAAGCTCCCTGACACCGTCCTTGCGACGGCAGAGTAATGATCCCTCGCTGACTCCTAGGGTGAAGCCGAGCTGGGATGATGAGCGATTTTAAAAAAGTATTAATAATAATAATAATAATAATAATTACCTGAAGCAGATAACAATCAGAACAGAATATATTAACTGTGAAGTTGAGTTGAATTAAGACCTCTCATTAATATGGGAATGTCCGTTCTTACATAACGGCATTGATTCCAGTCGGTGGTGTATGAAGTGCAGAGGACCTAGTCGCTGAGGGTGAAGAAGGTTTATTGAAGCTGTCGTCGTGGCAGGAGGCTGAGTAAAAATAGCCGAACATAGAGCACGGCTTTATTTGTCTTCCACTTGAAGGTCTGGTGGCTTGCGGCGCCCGTTATTGCTGCAGCGAGGGTGCACCGCTGCACTTATTTCTGTGATACTCAGGAACTCTGCTAGATACCAACACCCTTCTTGCTAGAATATAACGTAGTATTCAGACTTCGTGGTAGTCATACTGGCTGAATAACTGTTATTTCTGCCTGAGCAGATTGTACGTCTGAAGTTGCAGCGGTCAAGCTGCTTGCCTCTCATCGAGGCAGACCGGGTTCGATTCCTGGTTAATGCATGTGAGATTTTCGAATTGAAATTTTACGTCCTGTGTTTCGTATTTCACGTAAGAAAATAAGAGGGATCTTATGGCATATAAGCAAGAAGCTAAAAGTCACGTAAAACTACACGCTCCTTTACTTTTACTTCTGACGTTGCT
Source organism: Meconema thalassinum (assembly GCA_946902985.2). Lineage (NCBI taxonomy): Eukaryota > Metazoa > Arthropoda > Insecta > Orthoptera > Tettigoniidae > Meconema > Meconema thalassinum. The sequence goes on along the minus strand of OX336390.1, from coordinate 530,516,033 downwards.
TATAAAAGACTCCTCGTATCGTCGATGGAGAAGCCAAATGTATTCCTCAACTGACTCTCACATAGGGAATGTGATAACTTATAGGAGGTTTTGGTTCTTTACCAGCAACATATCGTAACCCCGCTGTCGCAGTCATCCAGAGAAATTCACTTAACTTAAGCCTACAGACCAGGCCGTGTAGGATGCTGATGATAACTGTTGTTTTGAGGAGCCTAACAGCTAGGTTATCGGCCCCGAGTGTGTCTATCTACTTGATTGTACTTAGATATGTCACTCTTATGAATAAGCCTACTGCGTACCTCTATCGAAGATAACTTATTTAGAATGAGAAACTTCTGGCAATTGTGCTGGTTTGTGTGCTTCGTTTTGAATCACAATGAACTTATTGGTGGTGCAAATGAGGGAATATTTTAGGTTTCCTGAAACTTTGAACTGTACTTCCTGGATCTTGAATCTTTTTAGGGATAATTTAGTAACGGGCATGTTTTACAGTGTTTTGGTTTACTTCACCCCTCTAGAAAATTTCTCTTCAGCCGTCACTGGTATGAAATGTACACTTCTTAAATGGTGTTCACCCTGTACTAACTGGTGATATGGTGAAGGGTTTGTGGCTATAAATAATGACAGCGCATGTGTCGTCACATGGCAGTAACGGCTGCACTTCACGATGATTGGTGTTATGGCTGCTGTTGTCGCTGTTGAAGAGCCGTGCGTAACACATGCAATTACTGTTCACCGCATGTCGCTCCTTACCATCACCCACCCGTCCGTGCTTGGCTTCTCTGAGTTACATCTCTTATCGACTAATTTCGCCAATGGGAAATATCCAGTCTTAATTTACCAAACATGTTTAGTTTTTTTATGGACCTTTCTGCTTTGTTCCCCCTGCATTTAAAAGTATGGGGCTTATTTAGTCCAGTGACTGCGAACTTCTCTTCAAAACAATCACGAATTAAATCCCAGTCAATGCTTTTCGAGTTGTTAGGCCGTGTTATACGCTTCGTTATATTTGACGTTTTATCAGTAGTATCTTTGAAAATGCCAGCCGTACTTACTAGAGTAATGTCAGATATCAACAAGCATATAACAAGACCAAATAACCCGAAAAGCCGTTCTGGACATTTGAATAATAGTTCAGTTTTAGTGGGGCACATCAGGACAGTTGATTGTATGACAAACTGCATGGTTATCTCCCGCGTACAAGAAAGGATACCTTTGACCACGGAGGACATTAAGGATTTTTGAAACATAAGTGACGACCCAAGGGAATGAATCAAGAGGTGGTTCGCACCCAAGTCACCGGAAGTACATTTACTGACTTACGTCAGCTGAGTAACCCCTGGGGGTCATTCGCTTCCCGTGCCCGCCAGTGGATTATGTGCGAGTATGCCATCTGGAGAGAAAAGTGTAATGAAAACCTTATTTTTATTTTGTAACTTATTCGAAATACAGTAATTGGAGGGTGCAATTTGATCTAGAGGAAGTGTACAAGCTCACCACGTCCAGATAATTCATGTTCGATCACTGGCTCTGCCTCGAAGAATCCAAATTCTGGTATGAAAGTTGATAGGGGCAGACGACCTAGATGTTTCGTCCCGTAAAACAACAATCACTATCATCAGGGTACACTCAACCTAATGAGATTAACAAAGGAATGTGAATCCGGAATCACCCTTGATGTGACTTCTACAGTCCCGCTGCGTAGCCGTGCACCAAGGCCGCGAGGGCAGCTGCTGCATGACCGGAGATCGCAGGTTTGAATGCTGGGACTGACAGCGGCTATCCTGAGTGTGGTTTTCCCCCGGGTTTTCCCCACACTCACTCCCAGGTAAATGCAGGGATAGTACCTTACTGCAAGTCCCGGGGAACCAACCCGATCCCTTTCCTTAATACAGTTACCCACACTACTACAGTCATCTCATAAGCACAGATTATCAGACAAGTTTCATACTCACTCAACTACACGGGGCTGATGACCAAAATGTCCCAAGCGCCTAAAATGAATTATTAACAACAACGTCGAAAGCCGGAATGGTAGCTAAATGAAGGCCACACTCGCCTCCTTCCCTGTAGTAGCCCTAATTAGCCTACAAGTACGCACACTAGACCAGACACAGCTCGTGTAATCAGGCCTATCCCACACACACACACACACACACACACACACACATACACACCAAAGTAGATGGGGATGTCAAGTCCCTAAATAAAACAGTAGCAACAACTATAATATATTTTAGTCTTCGGAGGCTTCAGCGTTGCTGTTCATACACTGTAATTTGAATCTTTGTTCAAGCGTTATTATTTTCTTGTGGCTCTTGTTGGAACAACAGCGTATATATCAAGTTTAACTTTTAGTATTTCAAATTTGTTTAATTGATACTAGCCCAAGTGACGATTTGTAGGTTAACTTTGTCACTGTTTAACGCTAAGATCTCAGTCAATGAAATAGTCTGTGTTATCTATTGGCATGGCTGATGTGGAGCAAGGAAACTAGACCACTGGAAAGAGAACGGGTAATCCTGTATCGGTGTGACTGACGAGGGGAATGAAGCCTGGCTCCTCAATTAGCCTTGTGATTCCCCCTGCCCTCTGTAATGGACATGAACAAGTTAACCCCTGTTTCATCAATTTTTGACGTGTTTGTATCGTTGCACATTTTTAATTGAGTTTGCAACACGTACCCATGGCTGTGACACACTGCTCGCTGCCTGTTACATTACGTTATGTTATGTTTACGTTATGTTATGTTATGTTACGTTATGAGTCAGTCACCTACGCCTGCTTCACCTACGAGAAATGTGTCATGTGGCTGGTTTAAGGGGCTGTGGAACGGGAAATACCTCTCTCAAATCTCACTCTTAAACCATGAGCGACGCTGAAAGAGTACTGTCGAATATTCGGCAGATATGACTAGTTGAACGTCACTCATTTGTATCTCGCACTTGAACTTCATAATATTTCCAAGTCACCATGCTTTGAAGAGTGCCCACCTTATGATCCCATGATCGTGGGTTCGATTCATGGCCAAGGAAGTGACATTTTTCAAGGCCAGGGAAAATCCACGGCACGGCTCGTATCATATTTGGTGACTACAAGACGCATTTAAATCCAAGCCACAGTGTGTCCAATAGAGTTCCCGTTTCTCTGCCAGATGGCAGTGCTAAACGGAACGACGAAACTAGAGAGTTGGTCGTCTAAAGGGCCCCAACTCAAAAGATTTACTATTTTATTATACTGTACTTGTAACCCCCAAAGGTTAATAATAATAATAATAATAATAATAAAGATTATTGTATATTTCAGAAAAGTATACTCTAAAAGAATTTCAAGTGGATAAAAAAACAAGAGAATTAATCAGACAAACATTAACTGGCATTACTTCAAAAGTTAAATTCCTAGGTGAAATATCTGAGCCTTTTACTATTAACACCGGGGTCCGTCAAGGAGACGGATTATCTCACTGTTCAATGTCGTACTTGAGAAAATAATCAGGACCTGGGAAAAGGAAATTAAAGGTATAGCCCTTGGCAGACTACTTAAAGATAGAATTCGCTTGAAATGTCTGGCCTTTGCTGATGACATAGCAATCCTTTCCAATAATAGGCAAGAAGCAATTCATTCAATTGAAAATTACATGAAATTGCCATCAAAACGGGACTTCAAATCTCGCAAGAAAACACTCAGAACATGGAAGGAGCCTCACCATACTTAGATGGACAACTAAATTCGGCAAAATTTTCCAAGTGAACCAATTTAAATATTTAGGAGAAATTATTCAGCCCTATGGTTTAAACCGCGAAGCAAATAAAGAAAGAATTTCCAAATTACAGAAAGCTTACAGGATCACTCGGAACAGGTATAATAAAAATCAATATCTCGGAAAGCAAAACTTAGACACTATAATACAGTAATCACACCTGAAGCGTTATATGCATCGGAGACTTGAATCATTGGTGGTGGATCTTTAAACAAAGACATAGAGAAAGAAGAAAGGGAAATTTTACGAACATTGTTTGGCCCAGTTTGTATAGAGGGAATATGGAGGAAGAAATCAGCCCAGGGAATATATAGTCAATCTGAAAAAATCTCTCACACTTTTCGGAAAAGACGATTGAAATTTTACGGACACATTATTAGAATAGACAATAACAGACTAACTAAAAAAATTCTCATCCTAGCCCTTTCATTAAAAACTAGAACAGCTGGCTTCGTGAAATTGATACAGATCTCCGGGAAATTAACATCTCAGAAGACATTGTACAGGACAGATGTAATTTCAGAACCGAAATCGACAAACCCATCATCAGATCCACTATAACTAGGACAGAAGAACGAAGGAACTTAGTGAGAGGACGAAGAGATTTTGGGAGGAAAAGAAGGCCAACACATCAGCTAATCAGGTTCAACCGTGCTCCTGAGTAGGGCATAACGATGTAAAAAGAAAAATAAATAAATAAATAAGAGCACATGAGAATTGATTATGTTATAACAATAGCTTGTTGGCGGAATAAGTTGATAGATCCTGGCGTACTGTAATTTGATTCCACGGCAGCCTTTCCAAGAAAGAATCTGCAGTGCTCAAGTGTCGGCAGCTGATACAGTACTTGGTTCTGGAGTGTGCCCATAGATTTATTTTAGTTTGTCTGAATCTGTGAATGAGCCTCGTCTGCTTCTGTTTGGTGCTAACGACCTTAGCATAGTCTACCCCTGTACACGAAAAATACACTACGTTTTGTGCTCCCGAGACGTAAGTACTGGCAACGAACTTCAAGCAGTCTTCTACATAGGACTACTCCTTTTCGAAGCAGATACCGGTCTGATATCTAGTACGAAATTACTATGCATCTTTCCTAAGGTGACGTTGTTGAAGTGGCCACTGTATCCGGATGACGGAACCATTTTGTTCTTATTCTCGAAACATGGTCTGAAAGCATAAAATAGTGTTGTTGTTTCATTGCGGGCTTTTTCCGGTGTATTTGGATGTATGTAGAATCTGTCTGACAACCTGGTCGTTGTGATGGCTGTAGTAGTGTGTGTATTTGTAACAGTGGTTGGGATTTGGTATGTACCATCCCAGAATCCGTCTGGACTAGAAGGGAAATCACTTCCAGGATGGGTAAGTTCTGCCTCACAAGGCTAACTGCACACCGTTCCAGCCCTCAGACAAGAAATACATTTCTTGGCATATTCGGGATTCGAACCTGAACCTCAAGGCGCCAGCCAAGAATGCTATTCACGACGCCACGAGATGGACATAAAATAGTTTATCAAGTGAGGAATGAAATAATGACCCAGAATTTTCAGTGTTTTTGTAATTGATATTCACTATAACAGATCGTCGGGTTGAGTGGCACAGTGTTAAAATGCGACAGCCTCGTGACAGCGGATTCAATGATACGTTTAAGTTTCCCTTGAGTTCAAAATTCCGGTGCCCCTAAAGCGGGTGACAGGCATACAGTGCCAATACACCTCATTTTAGCTTTCAGTGCTGTAAATGAGGACAGGCATAGTAATTTCAAGTTCTGTTAACTAGTGGGTGAAGCAGTAAATTAATGTGTTCGTTCTCGTGATTGCAAATTTTTGTACGGTATCGTGTTTCCAAAATGTTGGCCACTCGCGTCGTCTCTAACCCTTATTCGAAGCAAAGTGTTTATTCGGTACCTATATTGTGATTGCTTTTTGGTGCCATTTATGAAATGCCACAGCAGTGGTGTGGTTAAAAGTTCGCATTTCTACTGGTAGCTTGTGATTACTGTGGTCATACTTTGGCGTTCTCTTTCTTCGAGGTTCGTTATATATAATTATAATATGTAAATGACTTCAACGGAAATCCTGTTGCTTGAAGGAGTAGTTGTTTTGCCGGAACCGAGTCATTGTGTCCCGAGGTCCATAATGCAGCAATACACCATAATACCTTTATATAACTACGTAAGAAATGACATGTGTATGTATGTATGTATGTTATGTTATTATCTCTTCTAAATACACTGAGATTGTGTAGAAGAAACGAGAGAGAAAAGGAAGTAGGTTTACAATTCAATTGGTTACATCGCGAAAAACGAGGGAATTGTTTGGAAGCTATCAGTCAACGAAGACGGTTCTATTGTTCTACGTTTGGATAATGACTGCTTCGAAATAATAAACCATCGAGATTATTTATGGTAGTTTACTCATTTGATAGCTTAAGTTTGTGTTGCTGGAATTCTACTGAAAGTAAATTTGATTTCCTTCCCCCAGGGAAGTAGTAACGCGTAAAAAAGTTTTGCATTAAATGTATTAGGTAAGTTCAAGGTTCTGAAAGGGATGTTGACTTGGAGTATAACCTATGGAGATGGAGACAGTTAAATTATGGTATATTGTTAGAATAATACTTAACAGTTTAATACCAATGTTGCGGAGATTATATTAGTTATTAATATCTGAATAAATATGTGAAGTTTGGCTTCGTAAATAAACTCAGCGATAATGTTCTCAAGGTTATTACGTCACTGTGCCTTGCGGATTGGTGGCGATGTGTTGGCCGCAGTCTGCGAGAAGGTCCTGGTAACTTCGCTGCGACAAAGATATGGCTTTTTGCTGGGATAGTTCAGTGCTTTAACGTGGAAGGCGATGGCCAGCCTATCTCCAGAACTTGGAAATGAGTAGGTTCAAACCCCCACCATCGGCCACCCTTAAAATGGTATTACGTATTTTCCCATTTCGAAATCCAGACAAGTGCTGGGACGGTATCTTATAAAACGACATCGGTAACATTCTCCCCTCTATGGCTAAGGTTGCCGGATCGAATCCCGGTGCAGTCAGTGGTCATGTGAGAGTGTTCACGTTAAAATTAATATCCCCTTAAGTGCAAAATTCTGGCACCCCGGAGTCTCTAAAAGCCGCAGTAGTTAATAGGGACGTAAAACCCTTATTATTTATAATAAAAATGCTACTGGCCATGGTACGTGCTAGCTCGTGCCTCGCGTGGGTTCGATTCCCACGTCAGTCGTCCTGAAAATGGTATTCGTGGTTTCCCATTTTCACCACCAGGCAAATGCCGTGACGTTTCTTTCAACAGGTTCGTGGGATGTGATGGCGGTCGCCTGGGCGATTGACCTGTCACCATCCCCAGTTGTATCTGCTGACAAACAGTGTTCAGTTCACAGACACCGTCCTTGCGACGGTAGAGGGATGATCCCTTGCAAAGACCGTGGGTGAAGCCGAGCTGGAAGGAAAAATAAAGCAAACAAATGCAAGTTAATAATTTTCATTTAATATTGTCACCCTCCAAAAAATTATTTCCATCCGGGAATCGAACCCGCGGTCTTCGGATCATGGAATGGATACTCTACCTAGATGTAAGACCTCTTAAAAGAATATATATTATCAGCAGCAACAGCATTCTGACACCGAGGGAGCTTAGCATATTCGCTACCTCTTATGACTGTCCAGGCTGCATGGATTTCGGCTTACAGCAATCAATTCAATCGTTTCAATTTATTGCTTTTTCGCTTGAATATAATGTGAGGGAGTTACAGGCAGTCCACCCCTCACCCCTTCTTTCTCTCTCTCTCTCTCTCTGATGTAATAGATTCACTTAAGTCACGATGCAGATACTTCACCATCGTACGGTCATATTCAATAAATCATTTTTGTACAAGTTGTATATCTATGAAATTCTCATCGTTCAGTACTCAAGAGACACCTTGCCAGTGCATTAATGGCAGGCTATGAGTGACAATTAAAGATGATTACGAGATCGTGGCAAGTGCATCATGGATTTGCATAGATAATGTTAGTGTATATTATAGTTTAAGTATCTTGGAGAAATTATAACACATAACTTAAACGAAAAAGTAACTTGGATAAATAGAACAAATAAAATGAAAAAGGCACAATCTCTAACCTGGTCAACATATAATAAAAAATGCCTATCAATAGCTACTAAGATCCAACATTATAAAACTGTAACTCTCCCAGAAGCCACTTATGCTTGTGAAACACTGTTCCAAATTAAAAATGAACAAAGAACTGATCAGCTCCTCAAAACAGAAAGAAGAATCATTAGAACGTGCATAAATAAAAAGTATCAGGTTGAGGGAGTCTGGAGGATTGTCCCAAATGAAACTGTCTATCGTGAGATTGATCCAATCACCAGCACAATGAAGAAGAAAAGAATTTCATATTTTTTTCACATCTTACGGCTTCCAGAAAACAGAATTGTACGCCAACTGGTGATGAGAAATCTAGGAAAGAAAACTGGAGGAAAATGGATCCAAGAAATCCAACAAGATCTCAAAGCAGTTGGACTCAAGATAACAGATGCCGAGGAGAAAAATAAAATTAACACCATTCTTAAAACTCACAAATTTTCTGCAGAAATGACACATAGAAAGCCTATGGAGATTTCACATGAGTTGAGAAAATCCCGATCTGAAAGAATGAAAAAGTACTGGAAAGAGCGCAAGAACCAAGCAGTACTACCTTCAAAGAAGAAGTGATTGTGGAACGACTCAAGTGGTTCAATGTGACCAATCAAGATTAATAATAATAATAGTTTAAATTTAATGATTGTTGAGCATGCTGTAATTTTACGTAAGAGAGTGGGTTATGTGCTTCCAATGGAACGTTTTAGTCCTATGTAATCCTTAAATAAACCATCAAACCATCTCTCTCAGTTTGACCATCTGCTATCAGATGTTAAGCAGCTCTTGCTCCTTACTAAAGTTATCAGGAAACAAAAGTGGAGGAGGTTTTTTCAACCTCCATTGCCACACGTGTTATATCACACTCCATGACAGGTCTCGGAACTAATAGTTCAATGGTTCAATCCCGGACGGGCCATGGTGACTTTCTCTGTGAGTGTGATTTTTCCGCGGTAATATTTGTTGGGAAGTTCCTTGGCCCCTCACCAGTGGCAACACGATGGCGGAATTTAATACTTTTTTTTCTCATTCCTAAGTTAAGCTGGGATGTAGCCTTGAAGGGTAATTGATCAGGGTGCTTTGTGTTCAACCTTGGCCGGTCAATTGCGTTTTGAAAGTTTCTGAGCCCTGTGCCAGTAAAAAATATACAGTTTTCAATGCTATTACTCTCTTGATTGTTCTTTAAAAAATACACGTTATTACAAGAACGTCAGTAGTTATGATTCTCTACCATTGGTTTATTTTTATGCGAAAATGAAGTACAATCTGATTGATTTGGGGGAAGATGACCTTGATGTTACTCACCTTAAGACAACGATCATGATCACCACCATTTCTGACTGTTTAAGAAAATACTTACATTTAGTTGAAGCTTGTGACAAGAAAATATTGTTACTCCTTCTTATAATTCGCCAACGGATTTTATATTTATATTTAACTATTGTTTCGGAAAAGAACGTTCAGGTAAACCAGGACTGCTAAATTCATACATTAATCTTCTTTCTGTGTAGTTTAACCGTTACATTGTATGGGATAGCGATGACTTTCTTGAGTCTTCATTGTAATGATAAGCATAGCCTATAAAAACCGAACTTTCATTTCGCTGAGTTCAGTTCTTTTTGAATATGAGACTTGGCACTTATTACGTCATTCTAATGTTTTAAATACTTGCTAATTTCATTGAAGTTGAAGATCATTCCGATATAATACCGTAGCCTAGAATAATTAATTCCAGTGCCTTATACGACGGTAGAGAAGCACTGTTTTATACCACGTATGAAACAAATTTAAGTTGTCTTACCTGATCTCTTGTTTGTTGCAGGCCAAACTGTTGGAGTCATCCCATGCTTGGCTCGGCGCTTCTACCTCGTCAATTGCCAGTAAGTAGCCTACTTGCTCTATACTTGTCAGTCAAGCTCTGGAGCTTTGGCCTCTAGTGCATCCTACAGAATTCATGTGTGAAATGTACCAAATGCATTACTACTAACATTGATAATGTCGTTTCAAATTGTGTTCATTATTAATAATAATAGTATAGAATCGTAACAATGTTTTCATTTCTTTTACTTTGAGTGAGAATGGTGTTGACTTTTGAAAGTATAGTATTATCGCAGGATCATTTCCTCCCCTTTACTTTCTTTCATTTTTATTTAATAAACGGCTTGGCAATCATGATATGATTTTCAAAAATATGATCTTCATGTCTAGATGGATGGTCACTCAGTGCAGGGCAGTGCTTCTCCGCTTACTTGATTCTAGTCATAAATATTAATCACTGGAATGAGTTAAACTTTCAACTTTTCACCTGTAGTTTTTTTTTTCAGTAAAGAGAGAGCATGCTATAAAGTGATTTTCACTATTGCTTCAATTAGTAGTAGTATTTTTGTTATATAGTTTGATTCGTAATATACTAAATCTTGTTGAGTTATGATTGTTAGTTTAATATAATGTTAGTGGAAAGTGTGTGAATTGTTTTTGAAATTTTAACCTAGTTGCCCTCTTGGTCTTTCCAATTTATTCATACCTTTTAAGCTTTCCCTTCTCTCTTGTTGCTGCAGATATAGTTGAATGCAAGAACCATATCCATGTCCCTTCTAATCGGTCCATCTTCCACTTGCATCCCTTTTTGGTAGAATCCTACAAGCTGTGAAAAGGCATGTTTAATTATTGAAAAATACAGTCCAATATTAAAGCCGCTCATTATATTTCAAAATTGTGAAAAACCTATACTTATTGAAGAGTAGATTATTTAAGTAGTAAAAAAATGTGTTCTTGTGGTCTGAAAGTGATAGGTATATACAGGGTTATCCATTTGTTTTTTAACGCGTCGGGCCAGCCAGGCCGCTGTGGCCACACACCCATATGTCTTGCTTTCAGTAGTTTCTCACGTAGTTTCCTTGCTTTCACCCGAACTAATTTTGTGTAAACTTGATGCAGAGATTTTTGGTAGCACTATGGGTTTTATTTCCGCGTAAATTGGCAGACCAGTACCGAAGTTTGGGAAACTCTTCCTAACATTGCAGTGTTAACGCGAAAACTATTCACCGGGTAAACCCATTTAAAATATCAGTGCAGACAAAAGAAAAACAAAGATGCCTTTTAGTGACTGAGAAAAAATCATTTACGGCGTTAGAACTCTACATCAGTGGCCGAGCGAATCAAAATTTGTTGACCTGTAACAGTGATGTTTCAAATAGAAAAGCGGTTGCCTTGTGAATGTCTTGGTAGTGCTTTCATAAGCATTAATGAGCATTCTTTATTTAGACTTTTAATCAAAATTCTAGTAGATAACACCAAACACTGAACAATTGCAGCCATGTAAAAGTAGCTCAGAAATAGCTCGTCGCCACTGAGTGCCTGTGGCCTATAACTTAGGCTACTATATACAGCCAGCGCATTCGAAAACAAATGGATGATTCATCATTTTCGCTCTCAGATAAAATACTGTTGCTTATGCTTACTTTATAGTAGTTCAATCCGAATTAATTTCCACTTTTTGTGACAGGAACTGATCCTTCATAGTATGTGCCAGTGGTACTTACCCAACATGCTGGCTTCAAATTTCTTGCCAAGTATGTTGCGTTTGTGTTGATCTCTTAGACTGTGTTCTTCAGATCGAAAAGGCAGGTTATCAGTGATGAATTCCAGGAATAGATGACCTCATATGGACATTGCATGGAACACCATTGAAAAGAAGATCTCAGCTGTGATGAACATGAGTGTTGATAACAGATATTTATACATATTGATCAGTGAGTGAACTTTGAAGAAAAGCAAGAACAAAAGTGAAGCAAGGATTTGACTGTGCAAGGACAGCAGCAACAAATCACTGCCCTCTTAGATCGTTCCCCTTAGTGCATGTTTTGCAAAAAGCTTGGGAATGAGGTGCTATATTACAGAGTTTGTGCCTGCTGAATTGCATGTGTGTGTATAACCTTTGGAAACAACTTAACCTGGAAGTTTTTGTTGAAATTGGATTTATAAACATTTCCGTTACTCAGTTATCCTGAAGTCTCAGATATGATAAAGTCTTGAATCATTCATAACGGAAGAAAATAATTGATTCATTTTAAAATGACGGGGCTTGAAGATGTTTTGCTTTTTTATAAACGCCTCATTCAGCTAAAGTAATGGCTTTGAAGCCAAGCTCAGCTTTGCAATAACCTTAGTATATAAAAATTAAAAATTCTTTGGGAATGTAGCTGAGTAGCAAGTAGCACTTTGCTGACTGTCATGGGTTCTTAATTTCAGAGCCCAATCTGGCGCCTAAGAGCTCTAGTTATTCTTCTTCTCTCTCCACTTCTTCTCTGGACCAAGCTCAGCAGTTGCAAGCTCCCTTCTTGCAGCCTCATGCATGGAAAGCCTTGCAGATGTCGAAAAGCGCTAACTCTAAGTGGACGCAAGATGATCTGTTAGCTGCCATTGAACTGGTAAAGCAAGGAACACCGATTAAGCCTGCTGCGGAGAAGTGCAACATCCCAGTGATGACGCTATGGAGGCGTACAAGAGCCCTTGGCGTCGTCAGTAGTCGCGCCTCGTGCAATTATCGCTACGGGCCAGATGTGGCCACAATTCGCGAATCTACATCCACCATCAAGCTAGAGAGGATTGATGATCTGTCTTAGTGGCATACTGCGACTCATGTATTTTTTCATATTATTCTTATTATTTATGAATTCGTTTGTAGCTTATTCTCATTTTATATATTTTGGTTTTTTTCTCATTTTGTTTTTGTAGTAAGCTGCTCTTTTTTTAAGTTTTGTTTAGAAAGTAGAATTAGTGTTTGTTTTGTTTTGTATTTCTTAGATTACCCCGCCCTCCTGAAACTGAAAGCGCCCACCTGGACGCAGGCTCAGCTGAAGGAAGCTATTCACGCGGTAGTAACGCAGAAGATGCGATTCACCCAGGCATCAACGCGTTATGGCATTCCTAAGGGCACGCTCTATGATAATATTCTTGGAAAATCTAAACGTATGGTGGTATTGGAGGAAGCAGGTCTGAACCCTTGGGAGGAGAATGCAGTGCTAGAATTCTGTTGTGAGATCTCAATACAGCCATACAACCGTAGGACAAAAAAATCTCTGCAATCCATTCTGGCATTTGTAGAGAAATTGAGACGGGCTCGGGACCCAGAATTCAAATTTACTGGCCTTGCAGGCTTCCGATGGTGGTGGGCATTCTGCAAGAAGCACAGCATCGTGTCCTTGTATTTTGATCGCAGTGAGGATTCCTAGTGTTACTCTCAGCCACTGTAAAAGGTTGTGTTGGGTCATTAAGTTATTTGTTTTTCTACCCGCCTGCGTATAATCAAAGTGAGTTCTTCGTTCTCAGGAAAATATTGCATGTTTGTTGTCAGTATCTTGGCTTTAGTTTACTTTCTGTTGTAGGTTTATTATGAATTTCATATAATTTAATTTTAATTTTTATCTGCATAACACAGCTTTTGCCTGTTCATGTGTATTATTTCCTTACTTTTATTTTACTGATGTGTAGATTATGTCTCAAAACTAATACATGTTCATGTTAGCATGTGTAATGCAGTTGAGTACATAGCTACGAGATTCAAGATTAAAGATACTCTTCCTACTGAAAGGATTCTGAATACTCTGTTAAGGAAAATTAAACGCTGTTATTGTTATGGTGCTGAGGGATATTTTAAGGCTTTGCACAAAAGTTGCTAATCTAAATAATGCCACAATTAGGAGTTGATATAATGAGTTGTTAAGTAATTTTGTAGCTGAAATTGCCAGTGTTGTCAATATTTGACTACTCCGATGAGTGTAGGATAATATCTGTATGTACTGGATGATACAATCTGATTAGTCTAAGAAATTGAAAAACATGTTGTATTCAGTCACTGAAGCAATCTATTTTGATACTTAGATCTTGCTCAATATGCTTATGAAGGAATGCGTATAGATTCTGAATTAAGAAGTCTTCCACATTTGAGTTTTGTATAGCTTGTTTAAATGTGGCTTGTGTTTAGATGAAGGTGAGGACGAGTTGCAGGAATTGTTATCCTCTGTGTGTTGATAATTCATCAAGGATGAAACACACAGGATGTAGAGCAATTCAAAAGTATATTTTGTGAGTGCTGGAAGCATCTAGTATATATATATAATTGTGTGCCATGTGGCTTTCATCAGATAAGGTAAACAGCTGGTCTTTCTTCTGTGCCACATCTAGAAACTGAATGCAGATGTTATGAAATATTGAAGAGGAATGTTTTAGGAGAGAACTAGCAAATGCAGTGTGATAAATAGTACAAGTGTGAAATGAACTTATATTTTCTTTCTTGTAGTGAAATTTCAATCTTAGTTGATTATGTTTCTGTTTTTGTGACAATTTGTAAGACAGATTTTTCCTACGTATTTATTGTCTTATTTTTGTATTTCATGTGTACTGACACCTGGAAGGAATAGCTAACATTAATTTGAGAATGAACACGCTGATAAAAAGAATTGTTTGAGTTTTATTTCATGATTAAGTTACAGAAGTTATCTTTTGGATAGGAAAAAAAAAATATCTTCAGCCATTGGAATTTCCTCTGTTTCCATCTGAACGATTTTGTCTTTGAGTTGGTCTTCCTTCAAAGTAAAAAATAAATAAAATGTTTTCTCAAATTGTGTTAGCATATCCCAGTAAGGAAACCCTTTCTGACTGAATACTTTTAAGAGAAGTGGTGGCGGTGGGGATGTTGTTTTAGGGGCAGAATATCGAGGTCATCTGCTCCTAATGAGAGAAGTGAGGGTGATATTGAAAGTTGTTGCTTCTCAAGTTCACCATATATATTCACAGTAGAAGTGAATATGTGCACTAAAGATAATACAGAAAAGTCACTATTAGTGATAAATGTATTATCTTTGTCTTTGCAAAATAGGATTGCATCTTTTGTAAATATCTGTTGCATTCATGTTATTCTATTTTATTACTTTCTCTTAACCTCTCACTTCAGCTTACTGTTAAATAATAATAATTCATGTAACGAAGAAATTAACCTTCCTAATTTAAAAATATTGGTTAAAACCCCTAATGATTTATATTTTGGTTTAAAAATAAAAATGCAGAAGTACTACATTGATTGCAGTTCATACCCTGTGTGATTCTCCTTGATGTACTTGGTGCCTGCTGTATTTACTAAATGCAGTTAATGACAAGTAAATAAGAATTAGAAAATAAGGGTATAATTTAGACATACTTGGTTATGAATTATTTATTCTGAATATTCGTTTTGAAATATGTGTCCTGAACTACCTACTCTATTGGTCATTGTAAAGATGTACCATGTTCCATGACATTTGTGGTTATATTTTCTAATAATTCTGCTAGTTCTTCAGTTCGGTTGTAATTATTAAATATAGTTGTTGAGTGTTCTGTCAGTCCATTCCAAAGTTAATGTTTCTCTATTAATTTTTATATGATGAATTTTGTTAGATTAGCTTTTCTTTACAAATAAATTGATATTATAAGTATTCTTGTTCTAACTGTTTGTTGTTGTCTGTATAAATACTGTACAAATGCAATATTCAAGAATTCAGGAAGCCAGAGGAATGCAAGAAACTCTACCAACCCAATGTTTAAATGTTACCATGAATCAGAGTTGTTTGATAACCTTGTATAAGACATGAGTTTAAATATTGAAGCAGCATTATGTGTAGGTGAGTAATACATCCCTATGTGCCTTTATTAATTATTAGTTCAGTTTGTGTGGGTGCCGGTGAAAGAAACATTTTCTTTCTTTAATGGGTATATATTTTGAGGATGGATGTTCAGTGTTATGATGTGGGTTTCAGGAAGAATGGTTTGAAATTATTCTGTTCAATCTCCAAACATCTTACATCTGTCTTTCGTATTTATAAAACAAAACCAACTTATACAATACCGTATGCTTAACATCATTCTTTTTTTTCTGTTAATGCATGATTCTCCTTTGCTGATTATTACTAATTACATTACTATCAACTGATATTTCAATGCTTTTTATGTGAATTTTCAGTGCGTTGTAAATTGTTAACATTTGTTTGCGAAGTCTATAATTTAAATACTAAAAGTTTTCTAGAGCAGTGTATACTGCTGATACCAAAGAGCATGGCACATGCTTACTGAGGGAAAGGCAGAAAGCACTGTTGTATGCACTGTAGTGTACCATTACCATAATTCATACTGACCGTTTACATCTCTTGCCATTTGTTTCAAATAGGTTTACACTAGAATGTATATTTGCATTTTCCAGATATTCCTGATCATGATCACTAGTTATATTTTAAATCAAAGTAGCAACATTCAACTACGTTTTTATCGCTGGTAGTTCTTGTGAGTAGTAAGTGCCATTATTATTTCAGAAAATACTCTTAAATAACATATGCCGGTACAGTTATGAATCGTATACATGATTGAACATATTGTAATTCTGCTAAAACACGTACGGTAATTGAAAGACAATTATTTGGATTTTATCTTATGTTTGGCTAAATTTATGTGCACAAAATGTCGCTACGTTGTCTAAATTGCTTAAAAGCTCATATAAAATAATGCTACTGTAAAGCAAGAATGAAGAAATAATCTACTCATTAGTACTTCTGATCGTCTTGCTACAGCTCAAGGGCACACAGTGCAATCTATTCTTCTATAGCACATGCTTTTTTAAAATTATTATCGGCCATGTTTTAAACTGTCTGTTTCTTAGAGAGAAGTTAGCTATTGTCAAGCAAACATGATCGATATCTGAAAGGAATAAAAATGTATGTGTTGTATAACTTAGGTCTTGCTACCCTTCTGTAGGTTTTGAATTCACTTTTCCTTAATTTTGTGTTCACAGTACTTCTGGTGAGAGCACGATTGAAAGGCTGAAAGATCCAGTTTGTTGCAATATGCAAGTTTGAAAAGTCAGATGATCTGAGAAGTTTGGAGTTCGTTGGGAAACGTGCATGTAATTCGTTCATTTGATTATAGATATGTTGTGTATCTTTCAGCATTCTGCTCGTAGGTCTTTGTGAACAAACTAATTGCCTCCTTGAACGACACATTGCGTCTCTTCTGATTCAATACCGGACCACCTCATCTTCCAGGTCCACCCCTTCTTAATTCTTTACTTACCTTGCACAGACAAATTAGTCCTCTAACCAATGTAACATCCATTCGCATCACGCCATTCCACCACCTAATACAGCTTCATCCAGTAGCTCATTCCGTATTTCAGCTCTATGCACTCGTATTCTCTACCAAGCCTTCCACCAATTAATACCAGATACTGCCATGTTACACTTTACGTATAGTTCCGTACAGTCGAGTCGGTTGTATGCCGAACGAAATAGGAACAGTTTAGTGCGGGAAGGGAACCTCTTACCGAAGACAGCGAATCCTTGTTGATAACTTACTGCATGAGCAATGCTGATCGTAGTGTCTATTTACCTCAATATGTGCTGAAAGAATACATAATCGAAATATTTGGAATGGCCCATCTTCTTACTTAGTACCGGCATCTCCTATTCAGTATGCAATTTTGTTACCTCTCTTTCCTTTAGGGATGATGGCTTCTATGTTCCTTTTCTTAAAACAACTATCACCACCATATTTTAACTACAAACACAACTTTCTTATTTGAAGCCTATTCTGTGTATATATAATATTATATTAAATCACGTCAGTTTGAAGAGTGCTCCACAGTGTATTTTCTACAACAAGGTCTTCGGAATAAACCAGATTACTCGCGTTAATGCAAGCTTGTTGAGTATTGGAATCATGAATCGGCTTTGACTGACTAAAGTGCGAAAGTTATATTATGGTAAAATTTATGAGCTTCAAACACCTGATAACACTGCATAAATACAAGCACTTTAAAATTGTATCACAAGCGTTGTGGTGAATCCGATAGACTCTTGTCACGCCGACCCATAATTCCTATACTTAACATGCCTGTACTAGTCTGTGGACTGTAGATTTACATCACCCTGTATAAAAAATAAAAAGTTCAGGTAAAGCTGAATATTACCATCTTCCCTGATTGCTGAAACAATTTCAAAACAAAAACCCTTTCTACCAATTGACTCGCTCTGTTGTTTCTCAAAATATTATATTCCCTGTAATAGTTTTTCCTCAATAGTACTGTATACCACGTACATCAAGATGGTGCTCAATAATATGGATTCTCTCAATTGGGGATAGGCAAATCCGGCAATACGGGCGAAACTGACCTGAAAACATAGATCATCATGCGTTCAGTTCGGTCAAGACTGATTGTAGGGTAGTGCGATTATGTATGGGTAGGAACCTTGGTTTTTCAGTGAATAAAAAATCAAAATAGCTGTGTAAAAAACAGCAATGAGCGGTTGTTATTTCGCGTAACAAGTCTGGTCATATTTAATGATTTGGTTTGTTTAAAGTTCAGTTTATTCTATACACAACCTAAATTAGAGAATATGTAATGGACAATTTAGAAAGATAACACTTTATGAACAATAATAGGAAGATGAATAATAAATAATAAAAGTACGTTATAAATAAATAAATGATGTACAAAAGTAAAATAAATTAATAACAATTTAATGATTAGATAATGCCAAATAAATTGTTCCAGCCATCAGGTCGTGTTGTATACAATAATTTATTGTTATCAAGAGGTTGCTCTGATCTTGGAAGTTGTGCGAGATTTCCTGTGTCCTCAGAGAACAGCGCCGGTGGTATAAAACAAAAGTTGCAGACGCTGCCTATGCATCCCTTTTCAATCCCACGGCTAGTTTTAGAACAGTTTGTTCTGTGAATGCGTACTGTTTGCAAAATCTTTTGTTGAGGACTTTTCAGTTACATAGTCAAGAGATTATGTCATTCCACGAGAACCACCGTTTTTCAAGAAGAATCACCCAAAATGTTTATTCGGTGAGTACGAAGATTCATAAAGAGATGTATTTTCTGTTGTAACGATCAGCAACTTACTTACGTATGTTTCTATTTATGGAATGCAGATCCTATTATTTACTGATGTAAATGCTAAGCTACACACCTCAAAAACGAATTTTGCATCACCTACTGTATATTTTGTTTGTTTTGGAAAGATGTTCACTTTGAGAACTGTTCAATTGCAAAACGTTTGTATTAACTGTAACGACACATGTTGTGTACGTGGACTTGACTTACGCAGTATCAATACAGTACAAAAGAGTGCGCTCTCACTGTAACCTTTGGACAAAACACAGTTTATGTCCTGTTCAGTATGAAACATGACTCGACGAGTCATTACCGCATTTCATCGTTCGCGCATAGTGATTTACCGTCAGCAAGGCCTCTCCGTGAGAAAAATTGCCCGCCTGGTCGGTTGGTGTGCCCCACAAAGACATTGTTGGGCATACAGCTATTATAGCGTTGCAGACAGTTCGTCTGCGGTCACCAACAGCAGCTGACGACCGTTACGTGCGAAACCTGGCTCGCAAGGATCAAGAAGACTCCGCAACCGAACTGCGTATTGCCTTGCTGCAGGCAGCTGAGAGGGCTGTGTCTGCTCAGACAATCGGAAATTGTGTCCATATGGACAACATACTCTTGGCAAGCACGTGCACGTACACTCCAACATCGTGGCACCAGGTACAAATGGGCAAGGGCTTTGGACTGGGCCCTGGAAGAATGGTGTCAGGTCGTCTTCACTGTTGAGTACCGAACGTATCTGACGCCTAATAATCGTCGGAGTATAGTTAGGAGAGAGCAAGTTAGCTCCAGACGAGGGCTTTACACCTTCCCCATGTCCAGCTGAGAGGGGATCCGTCATGCGGGCGGCATTGTGTATGAACGTCGGGGCCACTCATCATCTTTGAGGGCAATATGACACGTACACAATACCGGAACGTTGTTCAGGCATTCTGACAACATATCGGCGAAGATTCTTTCTTCAAAATGACAGTGCGCGTTCACACCGTGCCAAGATTAATCGGATGGAATTGCCTGCGGTGTCTATGTGGGCATGCATCAAATTGAATATGTCGAAGAATGTTCTCGAATGAGAAACTGTTGTTATGGTCCTTTGAGCTCCATTAATTCAACAAAATTATGTTAAATGGTCCGGCTAAGCTCAAATTATCAGCGTTTCGCCCCGGTGTACTATTGGGCTCGTCAGTTGGTACAGTACACCTCACCAAGACGCTGAAAAGTGCTTACTGAGTAGGCCAATGCAAGACACTTTGATACACATTATAATATGTCGTATCGACGTCACGAGCATTGCCAAAGCACTTCAGGAAGTATAGTCTTCCTTTCAAAACAAATGCAAACCTTACCTTGGTTATCGTTATGTCGAAGAATGTTCTCGAATGAGAAACTGTTGTTATGGTCCTTTGAGCTCCATCAATTCAACAAAATTATGTTAAATGGTCCGGCTAAGCTCAAATTATCAGCGTTTCGCCCCGGTGTACTATTGGGCTCGTCAGTTGGTACAGTACACCTCACCAAGACGCTGAAAAGTGCTTACTGAGTAGGCCAATGCAAGACACTTTGATACACATTATAATATGTCGTATCGACGTCACGAGCATTGCCAAAGTACTTCAGGAAGTATAGTCTTCCTTTCAAAACAAATGCAAACCTTACCTTGGTTATCGATATGTCGAATAATGTTCTCGAATGAGAAACTGTTGTTATGGTCCTTTGGGCTCCATTTATTCAACAAAATTATGTTAAATGGTCCGGCTAAGCTCAAATTATCAGCGTTTCGCCCCGGTGTACTATTGGGCTCGTCAGTTGGTACAGTGCACCTCACCGAGACGCTGAAAAGTGATTACTGAGTAGGCCAATGCAAGACACTTTGATACACATTATAATATGTCGTATCGACGTCACGAGCATTGCCAAAGCACTTCAGGAAGTATAGTCTTCCTTTCAAAACAAATGCAAACCTTACCTTGGTTATCGATATGTCGAAGAATGTTCTCGAATGAGAAACTGTTGTTATGGTCCTTGGAGCTCCATTAATTCAACAAAATTATGTTAAATGGTTGAATTAATGGAGCTCAAAGGACTATAACAACAGTTTCTCATTCGAGAACATTCTTCGGCATATCGATAACCAAGGTAAGGTTTGCATTTGTTTTGAAAGGACGACTATACTTCCTGAAGTGCTTTGGCAATGCTCGTGACGTCGATACGACATATTATAATGTGTATCAAAGTGTCTTGCATTGGCCTACTCAGTAAGCACTTTTCAGCGTCTTGGTGAGGTGTACTGTACCAACTGACGAGCCCAATAGTACACCGGGGCGAAACGCTGATAATTTGAGCTTAGCCAGACCATTTAACATAATTTTGTTGAATTAATGGAGCTCAAAGGACCATAACAACAATTTCTCATTCGAGAACATTCTTCGCCATATCGATAACCAAGGTAAGGTTTGCATTTGTTTTGAAAGGAAGACTATACTTCCTGAAGTGCTTTGGCAATGCTCGTGACGTCGATACGACATATTATAATGTGTATCAAAGTGTCTTGCATTGGCCTACTCAGTAAGCACTTTTCAGCGTCTTGGTGAGGTGTACTGTACCAACTGACGAGCCCAATAGTACACCGGGGCGAAACGCTGATAATTTGAGCTTAGCCGGACCATTTAACATAATTTTGTTGAATTAATGGAGCTCAAAGGACCATAACAACAGTTTCTCATTCGAGAACATTCTTCGACATATCGATAACCAAGGTAAGGTTTGCATTTGTTTTGAAAGGAAGACTATACTTCCTGAAGTGCTTTGGCAATGCTCGTGACGTCGATACGACATATTATAATGTGTATCAAAGTGTCCTGCATTGGCCTACTCAGTAAGCACTTTTCAGCGTCTTGGTGAGGTGTACTGTACCAACTGACGAGCCCAATAGTACACCGGGGCGAAACGCTGATAATTTGAGCTTAGCCGGACCATTTAACATAATTTTGTTGAATCAAATTGAATATGTCTGGGAACTTGGGAACAGACATTGCGACAACGCTAGATTCACCTCTCACCTTGGCCGACCTCTGGAGGGCTGCTGTTGAAGAGTAGGACAGCTTCAACCGCCTTGAGGCCAGGCAGCATGGCACAAAGGATCAGATCATGCTTCACTGAATTGGGTGACATAAGACCATATTGAGAAGCAGAATCAGAGTTCCATGTTAGATCGGCGGATGCACGTTGCCGAGGAATATTGTTCTCGTATTATTTTGTGTTTTCTTGAAATCAGTCGTGTTCTTTACAGGAAGTATGTACTTTCATCCCATGCTGTCACTTGGGTCGTAAGCAACCTAGTATCTCAGCAATTCAAGTGGTGCACTTTTTTAGGTGTGTTAGGAAAACTCACATCTGTTTCATTTATCTTTTATTGGTTATTTTGAACTGGCCTTTGATGTGTTTCGTCATTTGACTTCCCACTCAAAATTACAGTCGCTCAAACAAATAATAGCGCACTCTTGGTAACTGTGTTGGCCAAGTCTCAACGGTGGGTTTATACTAGAACCTTTACAGGAGTGTCAGGGATTGCAAATTAATAATTATTACTTGGATTTTAGACTGTGGGGTCGAAAGCGAAATAGGAAGAAATAAAAAATGTCAGTTATTAAGAGAACATTTCTTCTTTTTTTGGTTGGTTGGTTGGTTCTTAAGTTTAGGGGCTGCGACAACGCGGTCATGTAGCCCCGTGTACTTTGGGTGTGTGTAGAATCTGTCTGATAACCGGTGTTAATTGTGATGACTGTAATAGTGTGTGTATCTGTTTTTTAATTTTAAGTACTGCAACTTATAATTTTTCAAATAGTTCCTACTTTTGCCGCCAAGCGCCACCGTCAATGACTACTAGGTCTAATTCAGAACTTAGCTACTAGACGCCACCGCAGTCGGCGCTTGGCAACGAACTTAGAAACCTAAGAGCGTTGTTTACATTCTTAACCTATCCAATTTAGCTTCACACAGGTGCAATTAGTGGAAGGATCTTTAACATGCCATAAATCTATGACATGGGACCGCCGGCTTTACTTCCCCTCCGAAGGAAGGCATACTGAGGGATTTTTAACGCTCTTAAAAAATCCGACGGCTTCGGCCGGGTTTGGAGTGACGGTACATATCATCATACTTTCATACGCCGTGAGAGAAGCCCTCATAATTTCCATGTTGGACAATTGGAGCATAAATTCACTTACCAATGGAAGGAAGTAGAAGTTTTTAATAGCTTTTACCAATTTGATTTTATCTCTTTTCGTGCATAAATCTCTTCAATTTCGACTTTAAACCATTGTAGCAAACGTTTTGTCTTTGATTGTCCGTGTGAGCACAAATTTCTCATTTTACATTATTCTGTATCCGTAAAGTATTTTATGTGGTGTCATACCTTACAACAGCATCCTGCATTCTAGACCGCCTTGAATCAACTCACACAACCTTACATTGCCCTCTTATTTGACATCACACTGCAATACAGGGCTTGATCTTTCTTCACGAACGTCACACCTCACTGACGTGTCCTGAGTTTGTATTTTGTATTGCCTAATCACGAGTGAAAGAATAACTTGGTTAAAACATTAACACACCATTACGACCATGTTTCTCAATCGCTGGGCCGTGGGATGATTTCAACTGCAGGGTATTGTCAAGTAAAAAAAAACTGTCACTTGTTTTGAAATTCACAAGTTCAGTAACATAATGAACCTTATATGACTTAATTCAAGCTCGGATTTGTTAAGTTTTACTATGGATATCGAAGTCCGCCATCACTAGCCCCTTCTACCTTGTAAAGGTTTGGATATTTATCGGTTTAACTTCACAGAACGCAGTAGAAGGCCTGCTACAGATTTAGGACCTACCAGGTCAAATTTTCAAGTACACAATTCAGAGGTTATATGTAACTGGTGATAGGATAGGATAGGAGTCGCGCTATTTGATGTCGTATGGTGAGGGTGACAAAGAGTACACAATTCAGAGGTTATATGTAACTGCTGATAGGATAGGAGTCAAGCTATTTGATGTCGTCTGGTGAGAGGAACAAAGAGCCAGACTGAGAAATAATGTTCCCTCTTTAGTACAGAGAAACAATGAACAAAGCAGGAAGATTTTCATTCATATGCGTTCGCCGAATTTAATAAATCGTCACTAGCATAGTATGTTTCGAGACTTCGTTGCGTAGGTGCAGTGTATTTTTAGGCTAACATTACAGTTATCTCACTTTCCTCGTTAACGGCCGGCGACTCAAAACATTAGGCAGTACCTCACGCCGACAATAACCATTGTTCGCTGCTGACCAAGAGCTGATAATTCTTGACCAATAGCTTGCTTGCTCTATCACTCCACGTGGACTCCAGAGTTCGGTCCTGACTGCTAGCTCGCTTGTCAGGTCGCCAGTGTTGCCCAGTTGCACGCCCTTCTGTCCAGTCTCGCTGCGTGTTCTCAGTGGCTACAGTAGAGAGTTGACAAAGCTGATCCTCGATCTGGGAAAGCCCGACTCCCCGCAGACATGGAATGTAAACACAGCCGCCCAGCTAGGTTTCAAAAGCGAACCGATCGTTAATGAGGAAAGTGAGAGAACTGTAATGTTATCTCAATGATTCTTTGGGTACGGAGAAGAATAAAGGTACACCGAAGAAGAAATAAATGTTTATTCTTCAGTATGGTGAGAGCTATTTAAAATTTGACTTAAATCAGTGCCCTGACAGGAATTACCAAATCCTCAATGTGTAATTTGTGCTACTGTTATCTGTAAGGAAGTTTGGAAACCGTAACTACTAAACTGATATTTTAACATAAGCCTGTAGAATCATTAGCGCGTGAAAGAGATGCTTCCATATGCGTCAGATCCAGCACTGTGGTTTTGAAATAATCATGTAATCAAGTAAATTGTATGAACTACAAGAAACACTGCAGAGAAAAAAAAATGTATATTTTTACCGACACTGGAATAATTAAAAACGAAATTGTCGGGCTGTGGCCCATCAAGGATTGAGTAACAATGGTCTACGAGAGTCTAGTTAGAGGATATCCTCTTCGGTATTCTGGAATTCCATATCTAGGCCTATTTCGTGAGCCTTTTCACCACTCGCCTCCTTGGTGGTCTTGTGGCATGTATCTGGGCTCCTGTCCGATTACCGTTTCAGCATACGAAATTTTGCTGCGTTTGGATCGATAGGTCACGTGTTGAGACAGTTCATCTATGTAAGCAAGAGCACGCAAACTACCTGTAATTCGTTAAAATCATATAGTACCCATGGCACGAGTTCGTAATACCAAGTTCGACTGCAGTCATTCCAATAGATCAGAAGTTTAAAAAACTCTTTTAAATTCCCGTGTTCGCCATTATAAACTAGTGGCGATAACCTACAATAAAGGAGTGATACGTACATCATCATATTGCAATGGTTCATCATACCAAGCTTCACTGCATTAGGGTATGTTTACCTCGAATTTTATTTTAATTACATGGCCGTCGTCTTGATTTATGTAAATAACTTAGGCAGTAACATAAACTTATCAACACCGACTGAAAAGCACCAAACTTTTGTTTACTAAGGCAAAACTGAAAATGGCTTCTAACTCCATAATATAAGCTTATCAGTTTATTTATTCACAATCTTTAGCTTTTTAGCGATCGAAAAGCTAATTATAGCAACTAATTCTTTTAAATTCGCTTGCCTGCCATAGAGAAGTTTATGAAATCGACAACATTAATTTATTAATGTACTGAGCTAGTAGGGAAGTAAGCCTATTAAAAGCCTGTCATCGCTTGTTTTGTAGTGATCGGATGTTCAATTTAATTTTCTTCATTTCGTTTGCGTACCATATTGAGTTTATGAAAACAACTGAAGTGAATAGAAAAAATGGAAAGAAGCTTGTAGTTTTACGTGATCGTTAACCTCGTGATCATGAGTCACGGGACCTCCCGTTTTTACATGCAATCCGAACCATGGGACGTGATATTTCACTTCGAAAATCTCGCATGCATTATCCGGGGATCGAACCTGGGGCACCCGGGTGAGAGGCAAGCAGCGTGACCACTGCACCAACACGCCCCTCAACAACTGAAGTGAGTTGAATGCCAATTTATTATTGTGATAGTAGCGGCTTCGGTGGCGTAGTCGGTAGCATGCTGAACTGCTGCGCCCAAGATAGCGGGTTCAAACCCGGCCAAAGTCGTCGGATTTTTTAAGAGCGTTAAAAATCCTTCAGTATGCCTTCCTTCGGAGGGGAAGTAAAGCCGGCGGTCCCATGTCATAGATTTATGGCATGTAAAAGATCCTTTCACAGACTAAACTTGTGTAAAGCAAAATTTGTTAGGTTAGATTACGTCGGAACGCTCTATCAAAGTTCCAACGTTCGCCACTAGGTATCATTGATATCTGGTGGCGAAAGTTGGAACTACTTGAAATTGAACGGAACTTGTAGCTCACCCTTTACGGTGTCCGCTGGAAGCAGCTACAGACTCAGGCGAGCCGAACATGTCCTCGGACACTCCCGGCACTAAAAGCCATACGATAAATAAAATTGTGATAGTGCTGATTCGATGTACCAATTATCATAGCGATCAGCGGAAGAGATAACGAGTTATGTATTATTAAAATTTGCATGCCCATTGTCTTGAATTTTTATTGTTAAATTTGAACTTATAATACTGGTTCATAACACTGGGTTTGTGAATGGCCGGCTGGCTAGAGATAAAAAGGAAAAAGAAACTTATGTCAGTTAGAAATTTGCGCCACCTTTGTATTGATTGGGCTGTACCTCGAAGTTGTCCGGAAATGAAACATGCATTGCAAAACTTACGTTATAGTAATCTGCTCTTGTGCCAATGACATTTAAAAAAAATAGTTAGGTCGGGCAAAACTTATTAGTGCACATACATACACAAGTATTAGTGCACATACATACACAAGTGATCTCATAAGTCTACTTCTCGAATGGCGAATGTAGGTTATTTATTTATTTATTTATTTATTTATTTATTTATTTATTTATCGTATGGCTTTTATGCCGGGAGTGTCCGAGGACATGTTCGGCTCGCCTGAGTCTGTGGCTGCTTCCAGCGGACACCCTAAAGGGTGAGCTACAAGTTCCGTTCAATTTCAAGTAGTTCCAACTTTCGCCACCAGATATCAATGATACCTAGTGGTGAACGTTGGAACTTTGATAGAGCGTTCTGACGAAATCGAACCTAACAATTTTGCTTTACACAAGTTTAGTCTGTGAAAGGATCTTTTACATGCCACAAATCTATGACATGGGACCGCCGGCTTTACTTCCCCTCCGAAGGAAGGCATACTGAAGGATTTTTAACGCTCTTAAAAAATCCTACGACTTCGGCCGGGTTTGAACCCGCTATCTTGGGCATAGCAGTTCAGCATGCTACCGACTACGCCACCGAAGCCGCTGCGAATGTAGGTAAAAATAGGTTAAACAAACGTACGCTGTAATCATTAAGAAGTTCAGTATTTTACGATTTTTAGCATGTCCCTTTCGCACCTAAGTATAATAATGTTAATAATAATGTTATTGGTTTTACGTCCCTTTTAACTACACTGGCTTCTAGAGACGCCGGGGTGCCGGAATTTCGCCCAGAAGGGGATCTTTAACGTGCCAGTAAATCTACTGACACGGCTCCCTCGCATTTGCGCACCCTCAAATGCCAGCTGACTGCGCCAGGTTTCGATCCTGCAACCTTGGGCTCAGCAAGCGAGAACGCACCTAAGTATACATTGAATACATGTCTATAACTTGAAGCTGATTCCTGCCCGTGGTGCCCCTGCATAGGTACTTGGACTCAAATTTCCAGTACTGAACTGAACGTCAGCATTCCAGGAACATATTATATTTACATACCAGAATGGTCTATGATAAATGGAAAAGGCTCTTATCAGAGCCAAAAAAGACTATAATTTCTGTGAACATTGAGGGAATTTCTATAAATAAGGAAGAACTCTTACATGACATATGCCACAAACACAATTGTGACGTATTGTGCATACAAGAAACGCACAGAGACATTAACCAACGCCGACCTAAAATTCCAGGTATGAAGCTGGTAGTGGAACGTCCTCATGGCCAATATGGTAGTGCTATTTTCACGAAACCAGACATCATGATCCAGGCGACATCCATTTCAGAAGAAAACTATATAGAAATCATTGCCGTAGAACTGAGCAATTTGATCATTTTCTCAGTATACAAACCACCTAAGTCAAGGTTTTCATTCAAAGTTCGCAAAAAGTGTCTGTTATCATTGGTGATTTTAATAGCCATAGTAGTGTGTGGGGATATTCCCACGATGATGAAAATGTGGAAGCTGTTTTAAAATGGGCAGAATTACTTCAGCTGTCCCTCATACATGACAGTAAACTCCCTTCATCATTTAACAGTGGAAGATGGAAGCGTGGCTACAACCCAGATCTCATATTTGTAAGTGAGAGTGTCACCAGCCAATGTGTGAAATCGGTTTGTCCGCCCATCCCAAATACTCAACATCGTCCCATAATGTACCAGCTATTTCCAGCTGTCAGACCACAGATTGTCCCTTTTCGAAGAAGATGCAACTTCAAGAAGGCTAACTGGACACTGTTCACCTCATTACTTGATGAGAAGATCACCACAGTCAGTCCCATTCCAGAATCCTATGAGCAATTCATTGATGTGATTAAAGTATGTTCCAATGCAGCCATCCCGAGAGGATCTAGAACAAATTACATACAAGGTCTTACTCCTCAGACAACGACTCTGTCAAATTACTGCAAATCATTTGACGAAGATCCTTTCAGTGAGGAAACTATTGCTAGCGGACAACGTGTTCTCTCTTCTATTTCAGACTCAAAACGACAACAGTGGTTAAAGCTTATGGAAGATTTGGATATGGGAAGGAGCAGCCAGAAAGCTTGGAGGTTTCTTAGACGCCTTAACAATGATCACAATAGAACTTCTTCACATTCTAATGTCTCGGCCAACCAAATTGTTAGTCAACTTATTCGAAATGGTAATTCTGGAAAGACAATCCAGAAACCTAAATTGAAGTTGGTAAGGGAACATGAACAGGAAGACAACATGTTCCTTAAACCCTTTGTACTTTCAGAACTGAATATAGCTATTAATTACTGTAAGAATGGAAAGGCGGCTGGTCTGGAAGGAATTTGTGTGGATCAAATCAAACATTTTGGACCTGGGGCTAAAGAATGGCTGCTAGAATTGTTTAATAACTGCATTACTACTTGTAAAATACCCAAAATGTGGAGGAAGAGCAGAGTAATAGCGATTCTCAAACCCGGGAAAGATGTACATGATCCTAAGAATTATAGGCCTATTTCATTGCTCTCCCACCTTTTCAAGATACTGGAGCGAATGATTCTAAGTAGGCTCACAAAGGTAATTGAACCTTTCCTAATCCCTGAACAGGCTGGCTTCAGAACAGGTAAAAGCTGCACTTCACAAATCCTACATCTTACTCAGCATATTGAAGATGGATTCCAGAACCGGAAGATCACAGGGGCAGTATTCATTAACTTAACAGCTGCTTATGACACAGTCAATCATCACTTACTGCTGAATAAACTCTACTTGATGACAAAGGACTATAAATTAACTGAAATAGTCAGGCGTCTTCTTCAAAATCGTAGACTCTTTGTAGACTTTCAAGGGCAGCACAGCCGTTGGAGGAATCAACGAAATGGACTGCCTCAAGGTAGTGTTCTGGCCCTTATCCTCTTTAACATATATACAAATGACCAGCCAATACCAGTAGGTACTCGAAGCTTTATTTATGCGGATGATCGTGCCATTACCGTCCAGGCGGATCAGTTTGAAGTTGTGGAAAGACGTCTATCTGAAGCTCTGGGGGAACTAAGTGATTATTATAGAGGAAACCAATTGAAACCAAACCCTTTGAAAACACAAGTCTGCGCTTTCCATCTCAAGAACAGACAGGCAAAGAGGAAACTGCATGTAACGTGGGAAGGCATGCTGTTGGTTCACTGTGCGAATCCCAAATACTTAGGGATTACATTGGATCGTGCACTCACGTATGAAAGACATTGTCTAAACACCAAAAATAAGGTATCCGCAAGAAACTGCCTCCTTCGCAAATTATCTGGTACCAGCTGGGGGACTCAAGCTCAAACAATAAGAACCACTGCTTTAGCACTCTGTTACTCTGCAGCAGAATATGCATGTCCTGTGTGGTATAGGTCGTGTCATACCAAGCAGGTTGATACTGCATTAAATGAAACGTGTAGACTTATCACTGGCTGCCTGAGACCCACGCCATGTGATAAACTGTATTGTTTAGCAGGCATTGCACCCCCAGATATCAGAAGAGAAATTGCAGCTAAATGTGAGAGATCTAGGGTTGATGTGTCTCAAGCACATCCATTGTTTAGCCTTCAACCACCCCTCTCTCGACTGGAGTCCAGAAGAAGCTTTCTTCACACAACTGAGTGCCTAACTGACAAACCTCAGGTTTTGAGGATTACACCTTGGTTGACCAGAAGCCCCCACATTACCCAGTGGATGGTTCCATCTGAAAGGCTCCCAGCAGGACATACAGAGGCTTGGACAACTTGGAAGTCTCTCAACAGATTGCGATCTGGTGTTGGCCGATCCAAGTCCAACCTTCATATTTTTTTTTTTTTTTTTTTGCTGCGACCCGGTCCTTTGTGAATGCGGTGAAGAACAGACTATGGGTCATCTGCTTCAGTGCAGTCTGTGTCCTATACTGTGCACCATGGAGGCTCTGGTGAAGGCTACACCAAATGGACGTGACATGGCAAAATATTGGTCATGCATTATTTAGAACCTTAAATGTTCAAGTGTTGCCATTGTTTTGCCCATTTTGTACATAGTTTGTTATGTAATATTTTTGTTCCTGACACGAGTAAATAAAACTTGAATATGAAATCTGACTAAACGAACTAATAGAGAACAGGCAAGTATCAGAATATAGAAACTAAAATTGAGAAATTATATGATTCATTTTAGTATATAGCGAAATTTAAGTTGCTAATGCTAGATCCGCAATTGTGCCGAACATCCAAGGCTTCACACAATAATGAATTAATACATGTTTTACTCTCCAGCTTTTTACCCGGCGTTGCTCCGATTTCCAAGGTGAGTACAGCGTGGACCTGATTTTGCCAAAATCTTATCTATTTGTCCAGTGTTGTGATACATTATTTAT
Source organism: Meconema thalassinum (assembly GCA_946902985.2). Classification (NCBI taxonomy): domain Eukaryota; kingdom Metazoa; phylum Arthropoda; class Insecta; order Orthoptera; family Tettigoniidae; genus Meconema; species Meconema thalassinum. The sequence continues at coordinate 530,484,986 of OX336390.1, read as the reverse complement.
TTGCCAGGAACTTGCTTGGTCTTGATGCATTTTGTAAGGTAGCTTTATGATTAACTACATATCTTACAGGATATGTGTAATATATCCTACGTAGCAGAGCGAGTACTCATCAAATGAACCCAACGTACCGCAAAAAAAAATGAGTCACAAGCGAATATAGATTTTTTTTATTGTGGTTTGCAAATGTCTTCAAATGTTTAAACCGAGTTTAAATGAGGGACAGATGACCTCGCTGTTCCGCCCCTTAAAACACTAAAGTGTTTAAATGTTGAAGTGTTTGTAAACGACATCTCACGGTTGGCAAATATCTTTCATACCATAATTCTTCTCTCTTATGAAACTTGTGTCTTATATTTACAGTAACTACATTATGACGAGCTATAATATAGTAGTTCGAAGTGACTTCGAGATTTGGATTCATAGAAAACTACTGTCAATTATTGTACGATTGGACTTGTCTTAGGGTTGTCTTGTTTTCGATGAACGTCTGCACGGTCGTTCACATTTTAGAGATACTCTAAAGCTTCTTGAATCCGTATCAGTATGGGCTCACATGGCATCACAGGTCATACAAAACCTATTTTGATGTATTTGGGTTCAAATGTAAAACACACTCTGTGTATAGCAATATAATACTATCCAGATCATGTAATTAACTGTGGGACACCCGTTTATACTGTACGTAAATCTCGAACAGACGTTGACAGAGTTTAAATGTTGATATACCTAGGAGATGAGATCTCAAACAGCATTCTTCTTCGAGACTAGTTAATAGCGATAGAGACCTCCATTTGCTTATTTGAAGTATAACTTAGGGCTGTATACGATTCCTACGTCAAACAATCGGACTGTATACCCTGTCATACTGTATCTGTATAACATTGTGCCGCAGTTCTACGCCCATGAAAATGGAAAATGGTAATTGCAATAGTAGTTTATGCAAGTCTTCGCACTTGATTTGTCGCCGAGGAACCACCTCCAGTAGTGGCCATAGTGTAGTATAGTTGATTCTCAGTTTGTGCGGTGAACTGATCCCTGTCAAACATGCCTCGACCACCGAGAATACCACTCTGTCAACAACTCGCAGTTTGAGAGAGCTTGTGAGATTGGGCTATATCTACGGACTGTAGCTGCATGTGTTGACAGGCATCTACGGTACAACGGTAGTAGTGGTCAAATGAAGGTAGGCACACTGGTAGATCCAGCACAGGCCCAACTTGATGCATAATTTACGGTGAGGGATCACCGTATCATTCGGATGGCCCGGATTGACCCCTCACTACCCCACGTTATACAACAAGCAGTTGGAAATAGTCTACGTGTAGGTGGCATTCGAGCCTGTATTCTTGCAGGTGTTCGATTGACTCCACAACATCGACAAGGGTTGACGAATGACAGTTTCGTCTTGCCCGTAGTGATCGCTGCAATCGTGTGTGACGAGGGGGGCGGCCCAGACCTTACTGTCGAAAGTCGCACAGGACCAACGCCAGGCATTATAGTCTGGGGAGCTATTGGCTCAATGTGAAATCACAATATTAATGATCGTTGGGGGAAATATCACTACCCGCCAGTGTGTTGACAGGGTACTCACAATTCAGTGGTTGTCCCTATGATGGCGAACATTGCAAATGTGATGTTTCAGCAGGACAGTGTTCGCGTTCACATTGCACGCATCTCCAAGGAAGCTCTCCACATCATAATCTTACAGTGGCCCGCCCGATTCCCGCAGCTCTCTGCCTTATTGGGCATGTGTGGTGCATGATGGGTCGACAGCTTACCAACTTGTCTCAGCCATCCACAACTCTAGTACATCTGACCTGTTATGTGCAGCAAACATGGACCACGATAACTCAGGAAGTGACCCAGGACCTTATGACTCCATCCTATGAAGAATTCAGCACTTTATTTCAGTTCGTAGTGGTCACATCACATCCAGTATTTTATTGTCCTTACTTGAGTTCAGTTGTACCTCTAAGTGTTCTCATCGTATCGCAGCCAAACATTCGTCCCGCATGTTCAATTCAATTTAATTTCCATTTTCATTATCATAAGAGTTAGTAAAGTAAGTAAGTTTGTAATTTTACGTGACCGTTAATCTCCCGATCATAAGCCACGGAACCTCAATTTTACGTGGAATTCGAACCACAGGACATGCCATTTCACTTTGAAAATCTCACATGCATTGACCGGGAATCGAACCCGGTCCGCCGTGGTGAGAGGCCAACAGCTTGACCACTGCGCCATCACGCCCACAGTTCAGAGTTAGTGTAAACTCTTTCCAAAGAGACAAAAGTGATCGCAAGAAATTGATTTGAATCTTAAATCATAACAATAAGTTAATATGAACTATGACAATCACTTTGTTACTTGATACTTTTTTAAAATTATTATTATTTTAGTCTTTCAATAGCATTGCCATTGTTTTAAAATTCTTGGCCGTCGTTTGTAGGTTTTCTTACTTTTTATTCCATTCCATTGCACTTCAAATAGAAGGTAGTTGCTGAAATTGATTTTAGTTCCCTACATATTAATCTAAAGGTGCCACGGTGGGTGAGTGGTTATAGTGTCGGACTACCAACCCCAAGATTGCAGGTTCGCCCCTGACCATGGTAAGTGATTTTTGAAGGCGACAAAAATCACGATACTCATGTCATACGTTGTTGGCATGTTAAAGAACCCATTTGAATTCAGTAGGCAGTGTTCAATGGCAAAATTAATCTCGGGATTTTCCGCCAACACAAAGTTCCTCCATTCTCTACTTGAAAGCGCTGTAGAGTCAAGGAGTTTAGATATCTAACCTCCTTGACTTTCATAGCGTTCAAAGGAACGACGAAATTCGACATGCAAGCTACCCTCTGGGTGTCAATTAACAAAGCTTGCACCAGGCACCCGAGGCCATACGATATTATTATTATTATTATTAATCTAAAGGTTGTTTCATGCCTCGGAGGAAATCCCTAGTTAAGATTAGAATGTCCAGTTTATTTTCTCTTATCCTCTTCGACCAGGATCTTAATATTTTTTTATCCTTCTCGAAAGTTGGTATCGACCTCCCGGCCTCTTAGATCGGAGGTACTGGGAAGAAATACAACTGTGGTAACGTAACTCAATGAAGTGTAGCAGGTCTTGGCCTGTAAATAACGAATAGGACTCTTTTATAATAACTAATAATACATGTTGTGGGTTTAAAAAATTTCTGTGGCTTTAGAGACGACGGGGTATATGATTTTCACTCTTAAGATGATCGTTAGCGTACCGGTAAATTCGCCATATGAGGTCGCATTGCCATCGGACTGAGCCAGGATCGAATCTGCGAATTGAAGTTTGAAGAACGAAGCTAAACCAACTCTGCTGTTTAGCACGTTTCTTTTCTATCCGTGTGAAATTTACCGGCAAGTAAAATAGTAAATATTGAATAAGTTGAAGAAGCTAACAATTTGGAAGCCATGAAATAGGCATTGAATGATTTTTTAACTGTGAATGACCTGTAGGTAATTCGTCGGTATTAATCGATAAATAATTAGTGGATCCTAATAGAAAATCTCATATGGTAAAATAATTCAGTTATTCTGTTTACTATTCTATTGTTAATAACATAATTTTCATCCGAATAAATTAACATTTGTTCCTCTGAACGATACATTTTATATACTCGTACTAGTGTTATGAACGGTACTTTCGAACATATAAAGTTATCGATGGATATACTAATTTAATGAGAAGTTTGTACATGCGACATAATGGAAGCTACTAACGTGCGTTTGCCCAGTCCTTCAAATGCTGGAGAAAGATTAACCATGCAACTTAAATCATGATATTTTGTTTTTAATCACTGTAAATAAGCGTGTTACCCTTTTACACTGTAATAACTGTAGAATGGCGTGTTCGTTTGAAACAGACGTGTAGATGACCTCGATGTTCCTCCCCGTAAAACAATCATCACCACCATCTTTTTAACAATGTAGGGTCTAAAATATATATATATGGACTGAACATTGGGAATTATGACCAAATTCTATATTTCATGATCAACCTCACCCTTTTCACGGTGTTTTTTTTTCTTTCAAATAATAGAAGCGTTATAGTCGGTCAACACAAGTGTGCCCAATTAGATTAGGCAGGGAATTGCAATTAATTGCAATTAATGGGGCCCCCATTTATGTGAGAAGTGTTTCATTAAGTGTATTTATGTTATTTATTTCAGGCACTAGGAAATTCATTGTAATTCCCCGCCCATTCTAATTGGGCACACTCTTGTTGACCGACTGGAAAGATTCTAATAATTTTTCTTTTCTGGAAAACTTATACCCCATCTTTTTACATAATATACATATTTCCCAGATGACTAATAATACAGAGATGTTGATATATTTCTTCTCAGGTCCATTTTTCTCCAAGTACAGTATATATTGCCTAATGATGCCGTAGTGCTTCCAGTTATCTTTTTAGGGACGTAGACTTTTATCTAATTTAAAAAGAAATTAGACGGCCTCTTTTTGCCACTCTGATGCCAAATATACTCCGCGGTGATAGTTAAGTCCCGTAACTTCCTCGCTGCGGTAAGAAGTGGGTCGTTGGTGGGAAATGATAGGCTATTACCCTGCCAATAATGGTACGAGTGCTAGTTTTTTTTAAATAATTCTAATTTCGATCTTCAATTTAGACTAGCTTACTTTCGTGTGCTTTATTCGTGTAAGAGACAAGTGATGTATAGAGGTGTTAATGCACAGTATGCCCTGCCTCGAGTGTGGTGGCATCTCTCTGCCCCTACTTGACCCGGATTGTAGGGAGCCAGCGTATGGCAACGCAAGCAATCTCAAGCGATGAACTATGTTAATGATAGATGTGAATCAAGGATGAGTAACGTAATTGCCCTTTGTCTGGTTTGCTGGTCCCCCCGTGCGCTATAGGCTGAAATCAAGTTCTGTGACAAGGACCTTGACTCCCCTGCTATAGGGGATGAGTGGCGTATTTCCAATACAACCGGGAGCAAATGATACCTCAGGTCAGGAAGCAAAGAAAAACGTGAGAAACATATGGTAAAAAGAACTGTGTGGTTTAGCGAAGAAAAAAATCGGTTTAGTTACATTTAAACATGTCTATTGTCTGCGCGCCAGGAGAAGTCGGCTCTATTTGAACTGCAGATACCTTCCCGCGTACTGCGTACCGGGCATTCAGATAACATCAAGTCAGGAATAGGCAGACCGCGTATCCGTACAGTCTAATTCCCGCTCCCTGTTGTGACGGGTCGCAGCGTATCGAACTGACTTCTTCTGGTGCTCAGACAATATCAAGCTAATCGCACGTACTATTAATTTGTGTTTGTACTATCTTGTGCAGCATAACAAAATGTCAGGGTTGGATCTGCGTACGGCGAATGGTTCTCCCAAAAGTCCATGTTACTCCAATCACTTTGTGGGAGGCTGTAGTCCGCAATCATTCTGGCAACAACACTAGAATATCGCGTGCGTGAGGAGGGCGGAAATGTAGTTGGACAGGCTCTCTCTCTCTCTCTCCGCAAGACCGGCCGACATTCTCATAGCCTGCCTGCATGACCTTCACCTGTTTACGAGCTGGTTATACGCCAGTTACGTGCTATCTTCTCTACATGTCTCACATTATTTGTGCATGACTATACACAACTCCAGTTTGCGAAGTCTCGTTATAAGGCTGCCAGGTATACACACAGCAGTAGGCTGGCAAGCGGTGTTAGGGAATGCGACGTACTTTTCTCCAGGTTTCCACTAAGCGACGCACATTTACTATCTTTCGGCTCTTCCTGGCCTGTGGGATCGTGTGTTTCCGGCTGCCTAGTAATACCCTTCCATCCTGTATACGAAGTGTGTGTGCAGTTCGTGAGAAATCACCACATGTGATTTACCTCGAGTTGAATACATAGTGCAAGATCGTCCATGTCTTAATTCTACTGCCTACTGACAAGTGGAGGCTCAAGAAAACTGGGTTCTACTTTTGTTGGTTGGTTCCTCAGTTTAGGGGCTGCGACAGCGCGGCCATGTAGCCCCGTGCACTTTGGGTGTGTGTAGAATCTGTCTGATAACCGACGTTAATTGAGATGGCTGTATTAGTGTGTGTTATCTGTTTTTAATTCAAGTAAGAACTGCTGACATTCAATTTTCAAGTACCTACTTTTGCTACCAAACGCCACCGCCAACGACAACTAGTTCTGAACTTATTGTACTTTTGTATTTTTTAAAGAGAATATCACAAGTTCTTTTACTTGAGGGCAGATTGTTTTGTGACCCGAATAAATCGTTATATTGAAAAAGTGATTTTCACTGATACATATTAACTCCGCAAACTGGTAATTTAAATCATTTTTTAAAATTTTATTTAATGAATACTTAAAATCCCTGTCATGGGGTGCAACTTCTCATACGAAAGAGCTACTTTATTGTCCTCACGAAGCTGACTACGCTCAGTTTCAGCTCAAGAAATAGCATAATGTGGAAGTTGATAGGTTCAACATGGGGAGCGAACCCTCACGTTCTACGTTCAACAGCATTGGGACTTTGCTTTGCAGCAGGAGAGTACGGATCATCAGTGTGGGGAGCATCTGCCCATACCAAGCAAGTGGACATAGCTCTTAACGAGTCCACACGTATTGTCACTGGATGTCTGAGACCTACTCCTGTGCAGAAGATCTACCCTCTCGCTGGCATTGCACCTCCAGTTATTCGACGCAGGGTGGCAGCAGAGAAAGAGAGACAAAAGCTTGAAACAGATCCCAGACATTCTATGTTCAACCACAAGGTGACCACTCCTCGCCTAAGATCCAGGAAGAGTTTCATTAAGAGAACAGTACCCCTCCATACCAAGCCAGACGTCCGGCGTGTGTCACTCTGGAAACAAATAGTACCAGAGGGGTTTACCCCTAAAGAAGAACTGAGCAGTGGTAGTCATTTGCCTTATACCACCTGGAGGTCCTTAAACCGGATGAGAACAGGAGTGCCTAAGTGTCGTAGCAACCTTGTGAAGTGGGGATATGCAGAAGATCCACGATGTGCCTGTGGAGAAATCCAGACTCCACAACACCTGCTCACGTGCAAAGATCTTAATGAAACCTGCAGCCAGGAAGACCTTATGTTGGCCACAGACCGAGGGATAAGAGCTGCAGAGTTCTGGAAAGGAAGAATTTAGTGTGTCTCCCGGACACGGAAAGTAAAGTAAGTAGCCCTCACATCCAATAAATCTGTAGCGAAGCAGGGAATTGAACTCGTGGCTAAAGTACTACCTATTATAGTTACAAGTATACATAAGTAACAAGTTTGAATTATAATAGAGTTTGAATGTAAGGAATAAATAAAAATGATTATTTTCCTTTCCTTGTTATGGGATGTAGTTGGCTGAAGTGCTCGCCACCTTTAGCAATGGGAGATCGAATCCTGCACAGTCGGTTGGCATTGAAGGTACTTCCATGTGAAAAACCCATGCCAGTGAACGAAAAAAAGAAGTCCTTCCGTCAAAGTTGTTCTTCATTCATTAAATAAAACTTTGGTTTTCATGAAAATGGAAATTGCAACACAATGAAGGTGTGGTGCAGTTGAATCTGCAGGACGAATGTTGGGCTGTTATAAGCTAATAACAACTTTCAGGTCCTTCTGACCTCAATTGTGAAAACCCAATTTAGGATGTGCCCACCACGAGCTCCACAATACAGTATGGAATTCTTGAAGGCATGGAGTCAATCAGACCCTGGATGTGATCCACGCTTGCTACACTGCACAGATCAGTAGTTCCAGAGGCAAGTTGGCCACTTGTTGAAACATTATGCCCCACACATGCTCGTAAGTCACTGATAATTCCCAACTGTTTGTTGTGTAACGTAAGGTGCCACTGTTTCTCAAATTTACACAGCTGTTGCGCGGGGGTCCATTCGGGCCATCCGAATGATGAGGTGATCCTCCCTCAGAGTTGTCCGTCGAGTTGAACCTGTGCTGGGTCTACGAAGGTGTGTACCTTCATTGGACCACTGCTGCTATATCATTTGTACTGTAGATGCCTGTTGGCCAACACGTGTAGCTACAGGTAGCCCACGCTCACTAAGACGAATTATCTGAGCTCTCTCAAACTGCGACTATTGATAGCGTGCTCTTCTCTGTCAGGCTTGTTTGAAGGGGAAACTGTTCACTGCACAGACTGCAGATTGTGGTTCGTATACTAGAATGGTTCTTCCGGGACCAAATATGTGGGGAGACTTTTATAAGCAATTCAAGGGGCCTAAAAATGTTATCGTTTGCACACCTAAAATGGCGTCTGTCCATACCTTGAAAATCAAACATAAAAGATAGATTGTTTTACGGTGTTTAATTTCCATTTTCATGAGTGTATATGTTAAATAGCTCAATACGCCTGTCGTTATTGTAGGTGACAGTAAAACAGCACGAATTCAACTGTAATAAATCACTTTTATTGTAATAGTCGGTAATGTTTTATTTGTATCCTGAATCATAAAACTGCTAATAACCACTTAAACCTAACATGGAAAAAGGGCATAAAATCAACCAACGTATACTGTACTCGTAAAATATATAATACAAGGTGCAGTATTATTTTTATTATTAATAATTTTTTGTAATCACCAAATCTGATACTAGATCGTAGGACTGCGAATCATTCCGCCCTTCAAAAATCCCACTTGTTTGGCCGTTAATCGAATCTGTGAGGGCATCTTAAGGCGGACACGATACCACTGGTCCACCGAGGAAGCTACTACCATCATAGACAGGTGGCCTCAGCGTTCCACCTCTTTAAGACCATTAACAGTATCATCATCATGCCTCTTAGGTATTTACTCGTATAAAGTACGGTATCTGTGCTAAAACAGAATGGAGCGTGTTTTGGTTTCCTGTTTCAGAAGTCTAGCGTTCGATTCCTTTCTCTGCTAGGACATTTAACCATGGTCTGAGATTCGACCTCTTCGAGGGCAACTGAAAGAAGGTACGTTTAATTCCCACGTTAGTCATCCTAGAAGTAGTTTTCCGCTCCTGTTGCTATCGAATCTCGGGAGAGTATCTATGTTGAAACCACAGCCGCCTTCCTGCCAATACCAGTTCTATTACAAGCTACGCCCACGAGGAGAGACACCACAATAACACGGGCTATGAGATGGATAACACAAGCATCCAAGTCCATGGAGCTGATTACTGTGATGTCCCAAGTTACAAAATGAAACACCAACATCAGTTCCTACAAATTGATAATGTGTGTGTGGGATAAAGAAACGTTATTCCTTATACAGATCACGGAAAGGTACTGGACGATTGGGGGGAAACGTAGTTTAGTAAGAAAAAGCAGTAGCTCAATACAGAAAATACTGAACGAGTTTAATGTTTTGTTTTTCATATGATAAACCTGCCTTGCAAATACACACTTCCTTGGAATGGTTTGGTGCGAATACACTATAGCTAATGTTTTACATTACCGATGTATGAGGGATATCAAACGTCGCGGAACGAAAACTAATGAAATAATTAGCATCATGCATTTTGCTGATGGTTTGGTAATAGTATATCAGTAACGAAGTTAGGTGATGATTAGAGAAGGGAGATAGCTGGGGCAAACTACACCGTAATACTCCAATAACGAAGGACGGCTAGGAAAACTAAATGGGCAATTTGTCCTTGGTGAGTTTCAAGAAAGGAAAATAAAATACATACGCAGTAGAAAACGTGTTGTGTAAATTCCGAAGTGCTGATAGGTCAAGCTCCGTGAGGTCATATTGTGAATGAAACTGGATGAATTGATTATGATTCTCACGGCCCGAAATCCTTGGCCGACAAAATTTCTGGTCTTGTGTGGATTTCCCCAATTTATTGTGTTCCTGGTATTTTGTGTGTAAACCATTGACTGCCGAATTTTTGTAGGAACACCTCTCAGTCAATGGTCAGTAGTGGGTGTGGAAACAATTTGCTTTTGTTGCTTAACGCTTGGCCTATGAACTACAGTAGTGTCCAAAAGTTAAGCATAATCACTAAACGAGGCCATGCCGCCTAATAGGAATGTCAGACGGATTGCTGAATCACACACCATATGTCCAAGGCCGCACTAGATAGTGCGGCCTTGATATGTCGCACAACTTGTCCAAAGAAACAGTGTCGCTTCGCAGCGACGTGGCATGCTCTCTATCAGATGGTCCAAGAGCTCTTGTGGCAGTCGTTCCCATTCATCCAAAAGGGCATTGCGAAGGTCTTTGAGGGTCCTTGGTGGAGGCTGACGGGATGCAATTCGCCTCTCCAATGCATCCCAGGCTTGTTCTATAGGATTGAGATCCGCAGACCTCTCTGGCCAGTCCATGCGATGAATGTCTTCCCCAGCCAGAAATACATCCACCAGAGCAGCGCGGTGCGGTCGGGTATTATCGTCCATTAAGAGGAAGTTTGGACAAACCGCACATCTGCAGAGTCGAACATGTGGTCTCAGTACCTCATCCCTGTATCTCCGAGCGTTCACAGTGTTCCTCGGACGACCCATGAAGAGGTGTAGGGTCGTACGGCTATTCAACATGATGACACCCCACACCATGACGCCTCCACCACCATACTGGTCCCGTTCCACGATATTCCTGTGGTTGTATCGGCTACCGGGTTCTCTCCAGATTAATGTGCGACGGGAATCGTTCTGCAAACTGAAGCAGGATTCATCTGTGAAGAGCACATGCCTCCATTCATGCATGGTCCTGTTTCGATGTTGACGGCTCCACAGTAAACGGGCCCGTCTCTGTGCTGGAGTGAGCGGTATGCACACCGGTGGACGTTGGGCAAACAGCGCTGCTGTTCTGAGCCTCCGGTACACAGTTTGCCGGTAAACAGCAACCCCTGAGATGGCTGCAAGCTCCGCTGACAATTGTCTTGCAGGTGCATTCCGATTTCGTCGGGTGGTTAAGGCCAGATATCGGTCCTGCTGTGAGATGGTTACTCTTGGTCGACGTAGTACTGGCCTACGACGAACATCTCCTGTGTATCGAAATCGTCTCCAAAGCCTGGAAATGACACTTTGTGGCACATTCGAGGATACGGCGACTTTGGTCTGTGTCTGGCCTGTTTCCAGGCGGCCGAGTATTCTACCCTGCAAAACGGAGTCCAAATGGCGTCGTTGTGCCATTATGTTGTCACGTTCACCACGAGGCTACACTCCGCACGCTACAACAGGGCAAACACGACTGAGGGAATATGGGGCGCAGGCACTGGCTGTGTTTACCTTGCGGTTACGCCGCTAGTCAAATCAGGGAATACTCCTTTCCTAAACAGAGCGAACACATAAGATTGGTAGGTGCATATGCCGTGTGATTTGTGGTCTATTTCCTGTTGCCCTGCTTATTCGTAACTTATGCTTAACTTTTGGACACTAGTGTAATTTATTATAATCCCGTGTGGAATTAGTATGTATACCTGCTATTTTAGGGTGGAATTCGTATATTTATTAGGCACATACAACTGGGATGTTCCGTCCCTTAAATAGTTTTCATAATAATAATAATAACATTGTGAGGTTTGAAGCCATTTTTCATTGTTGCCTAAGTAAGCAAAAGTTTGGTGCTTTTCAGTCGATCAACACGAATGTACCCAAATAGAGCTGGGTTATGCCCTAATCCTGAAATAAATTACATGAGATTAATAAATACACTAGGATGACCAGTTTCGATCGTCAAGCGATCATCATCAGATCCATTACACTTAGGCTATAACATCTATGTTTGAGAATACAGGTGAAAAATGTATACAATATGTACAATTATTTAGTTGCAGTGTTGGTAATGCAACTGTCGGTATATGCTAAATGTAGATGTTAGCTGAACTTCTAAAATGGTGATAAAAATCCGGAATTTGTCTGTTTGGGGTGATTATATGGTTATACAAAATCAACTATGGTTATACTGTAATAATACAGGCTGATACTTATCCGGTTGCCTCCCTATCTGGAACTTCAAGCAGTTTCGTGTTCACTCTGGCACCAATTATGGTCGACTAACCCGGGTGTTAACTGGGCGGAACTGGTTTTTCCTTTTCTCCCCCTTTTGTTCCTAGGTTCTTTCTGAGGTCAGTGCCATGTTTATTTGTATTTTGTAATAATAATAATACAGAATATACAATAATAATAACTCAATGGTGTGGTGGTTATCAGGTCGAGATGATAAGATGTAAGAGAATCACAAAGGTGAAGGAATATCATTGACGCTTGTCCTTGCCAACTAGAGAACTCTTCTGTAGCCCAACATGCAATACAGAATTACCATCACATTTCTTTTGATGAATGATCTGTCATCTGTATGGCAAAACATTTCACCCCGAAAATCATTCGGGAGGCTATAGAAATAGCTGAATCCTTCAAGAATTGCAATGAAAGTGATGGTTGTGCTTTGAGCAGATCATGGCTGTCATATATCTAGGTACAATCAGTACCATGGGTAGCGAATTTTATCTAATGCCACTTACTCTATGGAGATGACATGTCATTGTTAGATTTCTTATTCAATCCTCACCTTGATATCGGGGTAAGCAGTTGTCGATTTCTCATCTCAACCTAATAACCCCCCCAAAACATACTATGGATGGAAATGGTCGTGAAAGTTTATGTAACAGCATAAAAAATGCAATATTGAATTTGGCCCTTATAGGAAATAACAGTGCAATAACGCTAAATGTCCTGTTGCTCTAGTGTATTGCAAAACATTGGCATGTTTGATGACAAAGAAGTTCCTAGCCGCTAATTGAAGTATCGACAGCCAATTCATTTTACAATCTTTAACTTTTAAAGCCTCATTTCCTTGGACAATGTCTTCAAGGCTATTGGTCTGAGCGGAAGTTAGCGGTGGTAAGTGAATTTATATCTCGACGGACGTGTTATATTTCCTTTGCAGGTTATGTATCCCTTCCGGTATCCTGATTTTCCTTGCTGTTAAACGCTTCGTCGTGCTTCCTCTGTCCTTTTATAAGATTTTTCGCTGTAGTAAATGGATGAAACCATGCTTGTTGATAGGTTCGCTGGAGAATAAAATTGGAGGTTTTCTGGTATATATATCGCCGTGCCAGTGCAAGACTACGATATCTGCAAAAATCATTTTATTGAGAAAAACGGGTTTGAAGTTTTCTGCAACTTAGTATTAGCCTTTCGACAGTGTGGAAATCAATAGAGAATTTTGAATTTTGGATATGTTTCGGTTGATTGCATAGTGTACAATGTCCTTTTAATTAAAATTATAAAGTTTGTAAATAAGGCCCACAAAAAGGGCTAAAATGCAGATGTCGTGGTCTTGCACTGACTGTTCTGTGAAAATTGTTACACAATTAATGAATTCCAACACTTCAGTTTAATTTTTTCCCTAGTTTACTGCTATATTTGAACATTCTATTCACACTGCTATATACATTCTATATAGAATTATAATTTGAAAAAAATCACTTGTTATTGAAAATAGGCACACTGAGACAAAGATGGAATGAATGTTGGAAAATAGTTCACAAGTTCAGCATGAGCACGTCATTTGCTTCAATGGTCAGAACCTCAGTCCTTTTCCGCTTCCAAAGTAACGAAGAATGGGTATTCGGTATTAGATTTTGAGCACAGAGTGAAATAAGGTCTTTCTTCTTGCTAGCTGATATTTTTGGAGACTTTCTATAAGCTCGTTTGAGTTTGAGAGTTTCGGGATGATGATGTGGACTGCTCCTTTTTGTCATTCTGTTAATATGCACTAGTTTATATTGCTTTTCGTGGTAGGAAGTTTTATAAAAGAACACCCCAGGGGAATTCTTCTTCACCATTATCTCAGTGACAGGTAAGGTTTCCCAGTCCTTTTTGCAAGACTTGCGATAGTAGCAATCTGAGAGGGAACGTAAATAGGACCGGATTTCAGAGCTCTTTTCTTCTCATATTCTATGCGAGAGTGCATAGTGTCTCCCTCATTTTGTGTATGTCCTACTACTAAAAACTTATGTTGAATAGACGAAATTTCTAACTTTAGAACAGCGTATAAGTATGCAGATAACACGAATTTGTTCTTATTTTGTCCAACACAATTGTCGGAGTAGAAAATCACTTCTTGATTTGGGTATTCTTTCAGAAACTCTATTATGCAGCTACCAACTTCATTTGCCCCTCTTCCAGCTTGACCTTCGTGCCACATGTAGCATCTTCCAATTTTAGAGACAGCTTCGTAATTAGTGAAATTAAATAAATTAAGTTTTCTTTTATAATAAAATCTTGATATTTCACCACTTGGCAGAGGTGTAACAGCTTGAAAATCAAACACAGCCACCACTCCACGGTTTTCCTCTGTGACCTGATGAATATCATTTCCTTTCTCCCGTCTCATTGCTTCTTTCTCTGCATGATGTCTTTCAGTTTTGTCTTTAAGTTTTTGCTTTTCTTCTTCAGTAGAATTCTTATATTCTTCACAGATCATACACTGATCCTTCTTAGGTCTATGAAACCCGATGTTGAATTCCGTATTAAATATTGTTTCGTATACGTGCTTCTTTGCAATCGGTTCATTTTCTAACTTACATTTCTCAATATACATCCGGTATAATGTGGATATATCCAACGAACCTTCAAAATAATCTCGTGTTGTATCAGCTCGAATGTAATGGGACTCCATTCTTGGAATTGAATTGATGTGTTGCCTCACTCCTTCCCTTATCATTGGGGGTAACTTCTTTTGCTTTCCATGCTTCCCTCTTCTTTCTTCTTCAAGGAAACCATCCTTGTTCTTGGAAATAACTGTTGAAATCATGGTGTTTCCCACGCCAAGGGTATCCATGAACATCTTCTTGCAAACCTTTATTCTATCTCCTCTTATGGTTAAACTGTAATTCATATTGCAAGACCTTCCACCTCCAGGAGTGATTCTTCGATATTTCGGCTTCACTTGAGTCATATTATGACTAATAAATTGTCTCTGCCTGTTCAGATCTCCAAGATCCCAGGAGCTCTTAAAGATTGAAATCCTGTCCTCCTCTGAAAGTGAACATTTAAAATTGCAGTTTCCTTGGCATCCTTTCTTTAATGATTTATCCTTCCTACAGGTACCATTTTTGTTGTTTACTAACTGTCCTGTATTTACTTTAAGTTTTCTTATGTTTCGAGCCCATTTATGTTCTTGACGACGACGCTTCTTTGGGCGTCTGTCTTTCTGAGGTGATGTTGCTGCTGCTGCTGTTGTTGTTGAGCCTGATCCTTCAAAGTTGCTCACTAAGTTGGCACTTTCCGAAGGAACACAGATGTCTGATGTTTCGTTAACGAAAATTTCCTTCAAAGGAAATGCTGAAGTTTTAGAGCTTTTTCGTTCTTTGCTAGTTGATGGTAGTTCTTTGTATAGTATACTCATCTTGTCTGGTTTGTTATCATCATAGTTATCTTCCTCTTCTGAACTACTGGTATCAGGAATATAGTCATTATCATCAACATCATCTTCTGATTCATCCTCTTCTTCTTCTTCTTCTTCTTCTTCTTCTCTTCCTCCTCCTACTGAACTTGTTTCACAAATATAGTTCATCTGCTTTAGAATATCATTATTGTGTAGACTTGAATTATGTGCATTATCGGTGGAGCAGTCTTCCGTTCCCAGGATATTTGTCTGAAAAATGCCAGAGTTATACATGAATTATTACGAGCATTAAATACACACATCATTAAAATCGTGGTTTATTTCTATTTTATAAAAAATGGAAACCAATCCAATTTGTTGGCCAACTCACAGTATCATTAAACTCAAGCGTATGTTCTGATGAAGACAGCATCTCTGCAGAATAACCTGACGGCTGAGGTACGACGGTGTTGTCAGAACACGTTGCTTGGTATATCGAACTTTCATGTTCTATTTGTTCCGGAGCAGGAGACATTTCAACTTTATTTGAGCCTGGTGCATCCGGTGGGAGAAATACCTCCTTTTCAACCCTTGTCGTAAAGGATGGTGTGTTTTCTGAAAGTCTGACCTAATGGAAACAAATAGAAACCATCCTTAAACATTACAAATTAAAACACAAGTCATTAAAATTACACGTGGTCCTACAGTAGTTTACTTCTATTTCAGAAAAAATCATGGTAACCAATCTAATTTGTTAGCCTACTCACGGTATCACTAAACCCATGCGTTTGTTGTGATGAAGTCAGCACCTCTGCAGAATACCTTGAAGGCTGAGGTACCTCGGTGTGGTAAGAACACGTTGCATGGTACATCAAAGGTTCGTAATCTATTTTTTCCGTAACGGGAGAAAGTTCAACTATATTTGAGCCTGTGTCATCAGGTGCGAGTACCTTCTCTTCAACACTTCTCATAATGGGCGGTGGGTTTTCTGAAAGTCTGGCCTAATGGAAACAAATGCAATCCTTCATTATGAACATTTATTTTATATTTAACATAACACTATGTAGGCTGAGTATAATCCTAGTACTATACAAAGAAACTAAAATAATCATTGAAACAACTAGTAATGGCATTCGCATTTGGAAACAATTAATTGCTTTATCAGAAACTAAAGAGTAGGCCTACATACCTTTTTAACCAAAGTTAACAACATTTCACCACGACTGCGATATATCCTCTTCATATTTATATAATCCAGTTTCAATCCCTTCACTATAATACACTCACTACCACTCTGAATGAGGCTTGGAACAACAGTGAAGTGAATGAGCGGGAAAAGAAGAAAATCTTTACTCGTGTCAATAGAGACAACTCAAGAATGCATGCCAGATTCTAAACAATCCCGTGCAAGACCGCGACAATTGCAGATATCGTGGTCTTGCACTGAAGGTTAATGAATTCTCCTTCAATTTCCAGTGTAAAACCGATGCATCTGCAGATGACTCTGTATTGCACGGAGCATCTTTAAAAAAATACTCCAATGCAAAACCAATTCATTTTACATCGAGGGCCCAATTTTAAAAAATTTAAAATTTTTGCACTTTTACACTGAAGATCACACAAAAATACACTGATTCATGTAAAAAAATAAAAATTGAAAAATTTGCACTTATCGTGGTCTTGCACTGGCACGGCGATATATATATATATATATATATATATATATATATATATATATATATATATATATATATATATATTGAACCCTTGCAAAGAAGCTTATGAGACTCAGTTTCGGGGGGTGTAACAGTCCATATCGTAAGTTGTTGTTAAAGCGCTTCATTAACATGCAGGGTAACATATAACACAATAACATGCAGGAAAAAGTGAAGCCAGGGTTATAACAAATGAATTTAATGACAGATCAGCTATTTACAAAAATGAATTCAACAAACAAAACTCCCATAATGATTCCCACGGAATAAATTAAATTGCCAAAAACTAGGCCAAATCTCAGGAGAGATTATTACTCGGACCAAATGTCCCAAAAATCAACAATAATGACAATGTATGCGCGTGTGCTGTTCTACATGCTTCACGATGAGTACAATTGAATGCATGATTCGTCATCATCCGGATAAACTTTCAGAAGACTAATCCGCATTACTTAGAGCTAGACAGACGCGGGGAACAACTATACACAACTTAAAACTAAACCGACACTTCCTATACTAAAATAAACAACAAAAATTTCCGCATGAAATTGGAATCAAAACTGCCGTAGCAAAACATTACTGCCTAAAAATTAGGACTTCTCACAAATCAACACATGTAAGTTAACACGTGACCAACAAACTAAATACACATATGACCGCCGTCATTTTTACAAGTAAATACAACTACACCACACGGGTGTTACACAGACTAACTTACATGAACTGAGTCATAGACAAATCACTAGGCTCAAAGCCAACATTTACATCATTAACACAATATTCCATCCATACGACATGCAATAATCCGTCACAAACATGGCGAACTCCCCAATTAATTGTGGTTCAAAATAACCATCACAAAAATAACAGATTTGCTAATGATAGCTTAAAGGGGCCAGTCGGACAACAGGACTGCCTAACAAAATAAGTCACCAAGGCTAGACGGGCGGTACGTGGTAATCTGCATATCTGTCAACCCACGTGTCACAATAACCTCGACCTCCCAAGGCACGGGATCGAGTCTCGAAGAAGCGTGCCCCAAAGCACAATATATACGTGTGTGTGTGTGTGTCAGAACAAAATATATCTCAGCATTTCCCCTAGGAAATCCAAGAATCAGCATTGGACAAGGTACAGTGGCCTCCTCGGAGCACCCTGCCTTTCCATCAAAAATACAACAACAACAAATATGAGGGCGGTAGGACCTCTACCCCTCTTCACGTAGAATCAAAACACACACCTGACACGAGAACACACACAGAATCACACGTATGGGTTTGACAGACCCTGAAATAAAATGACATAAATATTTTCCACCAGCTGGCGCCTCCGTTCTAGGCCGTGACTATCGAACCTGAAAAGGACTAAAAAAAAAAAAAACTAAAAAAAAATAGAACTAAGGTGTTCAACGATTACATCTTAATTTGTTGCGCTCGGCAACCCTAATATGAGTAATAACCTGTTCAGCAAACATCTTTCATAAATTACCTCCCTTTCCTATCAAAAATATGAACTTTAATAAAGTACCACTTATCGAATGTAACGGGTTTCGCATTCGCATGGATAAAATCTGGTACACGCGCCGTGTACACTAAATATGACTCCAAAGAAAAATACACAACAAACAACTTTGGCCACGCGCCAACGTACATTTAAAACATTAGTGTCTGTGCAAGAAAAACAATCTAAACAAGAAAAGAAATAAATGAACTATTTACAAAGTTCCCCCGCCATATCTAACTACATATTGAGTAAATCAATTTTTGTACATCACCGTATCAGCTTGTAGAACATATAACTTCCATCTCGGCCCATTTCCCTACGGGAAATTAGCCCTCCATCGTCGACGTCATAGAGGCGTTGGACATCACTCCGGCTCCTGACCAAACGTCGGACATCTTGGCGTAGTCTCTTGGACAGAAATGTTCAATGTTAATATAAATTGCCTGGCTATAATCGCTGTGAGTTACTACTTTCACCCACGATTGTCCTATGCGATTAATCAACGAAGACTTTCCCTAGCTTAGCATTCGCTTACACACGCACAATATATCACTTGAAAAATACAATAAATATTTACATGAATTATACACTTCAAACACATCGTCACTGGCTTGAAAAACAAGTTTTAAATATGACTGCCTCGCAGTCCTTATCTCGCTAGATAATCTCTACTGCTCTTGTGAACCTTTGCTCGCGTCGAGCACTAATTGGAATGTTACTTAAAGTCTTGCCCATAAGAGCTGAAAATAGTTGTCTTTAGAATAATTATTACGAGCGTAAAATCACCACGCAAACTGGCGTGAACCTAGCTCACCAGAGCTCAAAACGGTTGTCTTTAGAATATCATCTCCTCGATCAATTTATTGGAAACTGACAGAGTGAGGTGGAGTGGGGAGAATTAAGAAAATGTTTCTAGAGTTTTCATCTCACACACATGGGACTAGTGTCATTCTTCATCATTTAATTCAAACGTCTCACGCACATATGCGGAGATATTTCGGATCGGCGGTTCTTTAATCAATTCCGCGCGCTTTTTACCGGAGACGCTACCCATCGCGTGGTTTTGGCGTGGTCTCATCTGATTGGGTGATTCAATCGTAGGTCGGTTGCAAGTAATTCGTGACCCTCCTCTCATGACTCCAATTTTGGTGCATGTTGTTACACAATTTGGCCTTGAACTCGGCTTACCCGGTCGTCTTCAAGAATAGCTGCCAAGATCTGCTTCTGTGGTAATCATTGCAACACACTAACTTGCCTTCCTCTTTGTCAACTTCAACATGTACTGCCTGGGCCGCAGTGATAATAATAATAAATCATGAATACTTATTTATCGCAGATTAATAAGGGTTCAATATGGACCGGAGGAGAATATTATTGCAATTTTATTCGGAAAATTTGCTCAAGGCAGGCCGTTCCAACCCTGCGTTGGAGGGCTATGGATGCCTCAACGCCGTCCTGGGTCTGCCATAGGCTCGCCCAATTCACACTATCCATGTGGCTGTGTTGTTGATGTAAGAACGCATGCTTTTATCAATTCTCTCCATCTCCACCTTCCAGTGCTAATTTCTTTGAGGGGAATTTGCGTTCATTCATCCATACGTCTTATTAATACTATAGTTTCTTACTTGTTTGAACAAGAATGAAGGGAAGTGCGAATAATCATACGCTTTTACGACTCCCTTCTTCTGTAAATCTTAAGCAGGCTCCAGTCAAATTCCAAAGAAAAGTAATGAGGCTTCAGTGTCACACAATTTTGAAAGATATTCCAGGCGGCAGCGGCGGCGGCGGCCTCCGTGCATCTTATAAGACCATGAAAACAAGTTCCCTCGTATCCATCCATACAATGGTTTGCAAGTTCGTGACTGTGTTTGAATGCACATACCTTTGCGAATACCGTACTTATTTTCAGTCATGGACATGAATTAGTAAAACTAGTTCATGTTGGTCAGGCGTTGCGTTAGGACTGGTGTTCCGCACTTATTCAGCTCAAAACATATTTCCCTGTCATAATTACGTGAAATCAAATAACTTTCAGGTGTCTTCTTCCTAATTACAAAGATCAAGGACAATTTTTCTGTATTATTACTTTGTAAAGGTTGATTGTTGTAATTCTTTCTTAAAATGTGCCTCACACACTTTTACCCCCTTCCCCCGCTCAGTGATCCTCTTTCCCACTAGTGCTGCACTCATTCGAAGACAATGCTGGGATAGCCACTACTGCTTGATACGTAACTGTGTGAAATGGCGTGGGATATTATCTGGAAATAACATATTCAATATCGTGTATTGCTTGGTAAATATTTCAGTTAGTGTTATAAAAAGTGCTTTCTATTTAGTATGTCCACAATCTTCAGCATGTATGTGTTCTACAGCTGTATTTTGATTTACCAAAGTTAGTAAATACATTTTATATTTATTTATATTAATAATAATAATAATGTTGGTATATTGACCTTCATGGCCAGTGAATTAAAACTCAGCAATCTTGCTAGGTTAATGTCGTGTCTTGTCCGGGCACGGACACCAAGAGCCCGCTGATGAGCCAGGTTGGAGTTCCTAGGCGAAACCCCACACAAGACATAGCATGAACCTAGAAAGATTGCTGAGTTTTAATACTATTGTTGTTTTAAGAGACAGAACAGCGCGTTTATCGGTCCCTTATTTTATAAAATGCGTAAACATTGACCATTATGGCAAAGGTAATAATTAATAACCGTGTTGACTGATAGTATTCTCTTATTAAAACCGCCTAGTCAAACACTAAAGAAACGTTTAATTACATTACTAAACGTATATGTTTCGGTATTTCATTGATACCTTCCTCAGCGTGATTGATATTAAATCTTAAACCTAGTTAACAAAGCCAAAAAGAAATGGATATCCTTACAAACATTGTTTTAAATAAAAAATGGAGAAGCTTGCAAATAATTAAATGCCATGTATTAAAAATGATAGTAAAAAGATGCTATTAAAATATGACATCTACCTTATAAACTGCCTACGTCAATACTCCAATAATTTTGATAGAAGCCTCTGTGGCTCATGCGGTAGCACGCCGGCCTCTCACCGCTGGGTCCGTGGTTCAAATCCCGGTCACTCCATGTGAGATCTGTGCTGGACAAAACGGAGGCAGACAGGTTTTTCTCCGGGTACTCCGGTTTTCCCTGTCACAATTTCATTCCAGCAACACTCTCCACTATCATTTCATTTCATCTGTCATTCATTTAATCATTGCCCCAGTGGAGTGCGTCAGGCCTCGGCAGCCGGCACGTTCTTATCCTCGCCGCTAGATAGGGGATTCATTCATTCCATTCCTGACCCGGTCGGAGACTGGAAGCAGGCTGTGGATTATCATATCATCAATCACGCTGAGGAAGGTATCAATGAAATACCGAAACATGTACGTTTAGTAATGTAATTAAACGTTTCTTTAGTGTTTGACTAGGCGGTTTTAATAAGAGAATACCCTTATTTTATATTAACTCTTGTGATTATACTTACAAGAAATCCTTTACTGTATAGAACATCTAACTTGGGGCAGATAACCTTAATGTTCCGCCCCTTAAAACAAACCCCCCCCCCCACCAATAAACATTCACAGCGTCCTAGCAAACCTTCTCCGTACAGGTAGTGGACAGTAGAGGCATATACTTTTTGAGACATTAGCACTAGTTGTGATAAGAGTTGTGAGCTCCAAGCCCGTCATGGTAATTACCCTAGTACTAATTTCTGTTATAGACTGAGTGAATCTCAGGAAATTTTGTGTTTCTGAAAGTGGTAGTTTTATTTTCAAAATCTCCTGCCTGGATGGAAATAGAACCCACTCCCTTCCCGTGGGAAGCACAACGCTTTTACCATATCATTAAAATAACTGCGCTTTGTGGGACGAATAAAAGTTTGATGGGTTTCGATTTCAGGAAAGTGGCAAGTATACATGAATGTTAATGCAGTGGGATTTGGATAATTCGAACTTCGATAATTCGAAATCGTCGATAGTTCGAAGATTTGTGTCCATCTCTTGAACTTGGTATCGAATCAATGTGAAAAAATCGTGTATAATTCTAAGTATACCTAACATACTTCAAAGTATACCTTCCATGAATCGAAGTTTACCCTACATTATTCGAAGTTTACCTTACATAATACGAATTATGCCTTCCATAATTCGAAGTTTACCTTACAGAATTTGGCCTGCAGATATTGGGGTGACAAGTGGTCAGCGCTTCGGGTCCCCTTGACCGTTAATCTTGGTTTTCGTGACCGGGGCGCTGCCTCAGTGTCAGACGGCTACTCAATTGTCCTCACGAGGCTGAGTGTACCCTGTTCCAACCCTCAGACCAGAATTAAATCTATTGGCAGAGCTAAGAATCGAACCCATAACCTTTGGGACTGGAGTCTCAATACGTACCCCGAGATGACAAAAAGCGGCTTATGGCGAACCCTCTGGCAACTCTTGTGTGCAACTTGACGACGGAAGATACTGTTAATTTATCCTGTATAATCATGGCATGGAGAATCTAATTTTCTTATTAATATGCATTTTGAGGATATTGTTAAAATACTTACGGACATCCTGTTTGAAATGGTTCAGAGTTCCCACGTCGTATCGCTATCGAGCATGACTCTTCAAGAGACAGTAATTGAATCGTCCTTTGCCTAGGGAATTCCGCTTGTCAAGGCTCTTTCATTTCTCCTACAGTATTCTAAAACTGTGTATCTAAGCCAAGTTGGTTAATTTCATGCTTGCGTTGGGATTTATCCATGTTCTCATTGGCCAATTAGAAGGAATAAGGCCTTTCTCACGGATGCCAGTTATTCTGGTCTTACCATCCAACGAACTCCGTTTTCTAAAATTATCAGTCTATTTCTACTGTTGTAATTAGTTTATCACCTGCAGGTCCGCATCCTGGCGCAGTCAGCTGGCATTTGAGGGTGCGCAAATGCGAGGGAGCCGTGTCAGTAGATTTACTAGCACGTTATAGATCCCCTTCGGGGCAAAATTCCGGCTCTCCGGCGTCTCTTAAAGCCAGAGTAGTTAAAAGGGACGTAAAACCAATAACATTATTAATAACAACATAAGTTTTATCATCTTATTACTACATAGGGAGAGTGGAAGATTCTGGAGTTATTCTTTGAGTTATAATATTAATCTATAGAAAGCGGTGAACACTGTGTTAAATTTGACGTTTCTGTTCGAAGCGACGCGGCGCCATGCGTAAAATATGGACCCGAACTTGACTGGAGAGGGTGTCTCATTTGTGGTCACGGAATACCTTTGTGGAGGGATAGAGGGGGTGTAAACAGACAACACACACTGGTCACTATTCTAAACTCGCCATCTTGTATTGCACACCACAGAATACAGAGTAACAAAAACACAAAGCACAGAGAGGGACAGATATAACACACACACACTGCAGTCCAACATAATGTCAATGTCTATGGAGCTTGGGAGGTGGCACCACCTGTGGCCAGGTTGGAAGTCAATTCCCAACATCCTCCCCACCCTGGTCTACCTCTAGAGGTACGACCAGCTGAACGGGTCGGGCCAGTTGTTTTCCATCTGCTGTGGAAAGGATTACAGTCCTTACGATCCCGTCCCTTCCAGTACGCAGCTCGTGGATCCGGACCTTTCTCCAGAGATGTCTCGGCTGAAGGTCACTTTGAAGGAGCGCGACGTCGCCTACCCTCAGCGTGGAGTTCTTCTTGGGCTGCTGGACTTGATGGAAGCTCTGCAGCAACAGTAGGTAGGGAAACATTCCATTTGCATTGCCTTTATCCAATTGCGGAGGGCTCCATTTATGTCTTCTGCTGTCAGTTCCCCCGTTGGTTGGTCCTCATGTCTAAGTAGGCGTACGAAGCGAAGAACCCATGCGGTTACGCGAAGAAGTTTGATATAGGAGCTGTATCTGGTAGCTTCAATTACTGGGTCTGGTGATTCAATTTGGAGCACATCCTGAGCGCGAGTTCTTGCTTCAGGGAGGGGCGTAGAGACGGGTGAGCTGTGTGGCCAATGGCATTGGTCGAGAGATAGCCATGATGGTCCTTTCCACCAGGCCTGAAGAGTTTTGATCTTCTCTGCCGTCAATCCTCGTGACAAGTGATCTGCTGGATTGTCCTTGCCTGGACAATGTCTCCATTGTGACGGAGTGGTAGAGGATTGAATCTCGGTCACGCGGTTGCAGACGAACGTCTTCCAACGACTCGGATCATTCTGAATCCATCCTAGGGTTACTCTCGAGTCCGTCCACAGGGTCCCTCTGCTTGTGTCGAAGGTCAGCGCTTTAGCGCAGTAATTCAAGAGTCGAACGCCGATCACCGCTGCTAGCAACTCTAAACGTGGTAGTGTCACCTTCTTGACTGGCGCAAGTCTACTTTTACTGCACAACATGTGGGCAGATGTGGTGCCATTGCAGAGAGATCGTATATACAAAACAGCTCCATACGCTCGCTCTGAAGCGTCGCAGAACACATGGACATCTGTGATGTCGCGTTCGGGCATTCCTGCCCATCTTGGGACTGTGATCTGCGAGAGTTGGGGTAGACTTGAGGTCCAGCTGTGCCAGCGACTGGCAAGGTCCTGTGGTAGGAGTTCATCCCATGTTAGTCCTCTATGCCATGTGTCCTGAAATAGGATTTTCCCCAGTATTGATACCGGCGTCATTAAACCCAATGGGTCGTACAAACTAGCAGTCGCTTGGAGCAGGTGTCGTTTCGTAGCGGGGCGGACCTTCAGTCTCGTTGTGATTTCTGTAACATCTATAGTGAGCGAGTCTGTTACTGTGTTCCATGGAACGCCAAGAACGTGTGTTTCCGTGCTGATCTCTCTTCCTTCGGCCTTCCATATCTGGATCAGCTGTTGGGAACTCGTGGCCCATTTCGACATGGGTAGACTTATCTTCTTCATGAGAGAGGTGAGTTCATAGTAAATTGCGATCGCTTCATTTTCTCCTCGGGCACCTGCGATAATGTCGTCCATGAATGTGTTTTCATCTATGAATGAAGCCGCGGAAGGAAACTGAGATCTGTTTCTAGTGGCTAGTTCTCTCAGTGTAGCTGAAAGGAGAAATGGGCTGCAAGTCAGTCCGAATGGGAGTCTTGTGAAGCGAAAAATCGCTTGCTCGTTGGAAGCCACTTGAGCACCACTCTCATCTTCGACAACGCGGTACCACAGGAATCTGGTCAAGTCTCTATCCTCTTCGTGAAGGGACAACTGAAGAAACGCTTGGCTGATGTCTCCTATCACACCGTACTGGAATGAACGGAACCGCAACAATACTGCAAACAGTTCAGGGAGCAGGTTGGGTCCCATTTCCAAGGTCTCGTTGAGTGGGCGCGCGTTTTCTTCGTGTGACGATGCGTCGAAGACTATACGCCATTTAATGGTTCCATGTTTCTCTTTCTTTACTAAGTGATGAGGAAGATAAAACTCATCCGTACGGGTTTCCTCTGGAGCTAGTTCCACGTGGCCTTTCCTTATGTAGTCCATCATGTGGTTCGTATATGTTTGTCTCAGGGCTTCGTTCTTCCGGAATCGGGTTTCCAGTGATTGGAATCGTTTTTCTGCAACGTGATAGTTGTTGGCAAGTTCCATAGTTTCCTTGCGTGGCAATCGTACGACTCTTCTTTGGTCCTCAATACTGTAAGACGCGTGAAATTGTGTTAGAAGTGAGGTGTCTTTAGCGCTCATTGCTCGGTCTTGTTCAGCTACGATCCCAACGGACTCCAGATCCCAAAAACGTCGAAGAGAGTCGTCACAGGGCATGGAGTGACATGCATCGATGAAGTTTACAACCGTGTTAGTAGCTGATACACCTGAGCGGTTTCCGGTGAATATCCATCCAAATTTCGATGGAATTAACACAACAGACGAGGAGAGTCGTATCGGGGCAGAGTCACTGACGATTGTCCAATACTGATCTCCTCCGATTAACAGCTCGATTGGAAGGTCAGCTAAATCATCTGTAGGGTCAGCCAATTGCAGTTTCCGCGTTTGTCCGGTCATCGTGATATCTCGTGGTACTGCTGGGTGGTGAGAAAAGGAGTGGGTGGTTTCAAATGCCGTCAATGTTACTTGGGTACTGTCCCAAAATCCTCTCGTCTTCAGCCGAACGAACCTACGTGAATGTGATGTGTTGGATGGTGTTTCAAACGCGTGGACCTTTAATGATGCGTCTCCAATGACTTCCAGACCCAGTTCATCGACCAAAGAACTTTTGACGAAACTGGATTGACTACCTCCGTCGAGAACGCACCTCGTCAGCTTACTCGAACCCGTTGGTCCCGAGATCCATATTCTAGCAGTCTGGAGATGGGTAAATCCCGGAGTAGTGACGTTTATTTTACCAACGGCGGTTGTTTCTGTGCAATTCGCGACAGGGGAATGATTTAAGTTGCTGCAAATCGCTCTATGGTGACCTTTTCCACACTGGGAACACGAAGCTCTTCCTTTCCTGCTACAGTCCTTTGTGTGATGGCCTCGTTTAAGACAGAGGAAACAACGCGATGACTGCTTCAATTTCTGAGTTCGAGCGTCAGTCCCGGTTACCTTAGTACAATCCTGAGCCCAGTGTCCTCTTCCCTCACAAAAGACGCAGAATGGCTGTAGTCTTTCCTTCTCTCTCTTCTTCCCTTTCTTGGCGTGAGTGTCAATCTGGAACGCCGCTGTTGCTAGGACAGAAGCCGGGTGCTGATAGATAGAAGCCGGGTGCTGATAAGATTCCCCCCGAATCTTTTGACTAATGAGGGCACCTTCAACCTCTTCGTTCAAGAAACACATGAGTTTGATGATGTCACCTTCACTAACGTTGTCTCTCCGCGTGTGGATGATCCAACGCCGGCAGATATCGTCTGGGAACGCTCTTAGTATCTTGGGGGCTAGCACGCGACCGTAGTTGGAAATATTTTCTCCCAGAGCCTGCAGTGCTTGAATCCGTCGGTTGCACTCAACGTAAGTGTGATTTAGGGACTCGGGGGTGGCGGAGTGTATCGGCGGGATGTTTTCCAGATAGTCTAAGTGCGCCTGGATAATTCTATTTTCATCTCCGTACTTGGAAATGAGAATTTTCTTTGTGGCATTATAAGTGCCAGCTGTGATAGCAATACCGTCTACGAGATGCTTGGGCTCCCCTTCTAAGTAACCTCCTAGAAAGACGTGTTTGTTGACCTGCGATACTGTAGGATTCTGGTCAATGGAAGTAGTGAACTGCTCCCAAAAGCGAGACCATTCTTCTATATCTCCCGTGAAGGGGCTAAGTTTTATGGTGGGCAACTTAATTGGTTGTGACGTGGGCATGGTGGGAGTGGTGGGAGCTTCGTTTATGGTCAAGGTAGAGGTGACAGAGTAAAGCTTCTTGTCCGCTCCAATAGTAGCTTTCTGTATGGCGCGCTTTGCATTGTCAATATATTCGTCACATACAGTAATGTCCGCATTGTATTCTGCGTCAGATAATAGATCATGAATACCATCGTCCAGTTGGGTTAAGCTGGTGAGTGTTTCCTGCAGTCTATCGCGGTGGAATGTGAAGTCTTCCAATGCTGTGTTTTCTGTAAGGCTGTTAATGGCTGTAATGAAGCGTGTGGCATTTGCTCTCTCACGTGTTCTTTTCCTTTTCATATTGTGCAGGCTTACTGCAGTAGCGGTCTCTTGTTCCGTCGGCATAATGGGTGCAATAAATCTTAAGCTTGACTGACAGGCCTCCCTCCAGACGTGACGTAGTGAGCGGTGAGCTTACGGGCGGGTAGGGGTGATCCGTACCGCACCGGTACCTCTAAAGGCTAACAGAGGGCGTGCTAGGTTCGTGGAAGATCTTAAGACCTTGCTAACAGATTGCGCTGGAGAATGACTGGTAAGGCGCGTTAGCTAATAGATGGCGCTGTTGAGTTGATGTAGGTATGTGCACTCAGATCGCACGGAACTGAACGGAACTACACATGCGTGACCCGTTGCAAAGTCCAGCGGAGGAAAGATATTCTACTACTTTGGAATACTGTAGATTAAAGGAACACTGGATTCCTTAATAAGTCATGCACAGTTCATGCAGGCATTTCATAATAATACAACATCCGTGCATACAGTTTCTCTTTAGCGAGGGCCAGTTATCTATCTCGCTAATAATAATAATAAACAAATACAGTGGACAGGATGCGTGCTTCTTGATTGACAATACGCAGTTCCTGATCGTGTAATGGGATTCGTATATTAGCTTCATAAATCCAAATGATAATAATGAAGAAATATCAGTTGTTTCAACATGCTATTTTCTTTCGTATTGAAGTTGACTTATCTGAGAGTGCAGTGTAGGCTAATGGTGGCATCTCAGCGTCTGGCGTGGGATGGTTCAGTGGAGTATCCTCTTTCCCTCGTCGTGGAGCTTCCTGTAGTGTAGAAAGTTCGTCTGTAGATACACATCCGTTGAAGAAGTTAATCCTTAGTCTTCCCGAGTGTTTCGGCACCAAATGTGGAGGGATAGAGGGGGTGTAAACAGACAACACACACTGGTCACTATTCTAAACTCGCCATCTTGTATTGCACACCACAGAATACAGAGTAACAAAAACACAAAGCACAGAGAGGGACAGATATAACACACACACACTGCAGTCCAACATAATGTCAATGTCTATGGAGCTTGGGAGGTGGCACCACCTGTGGCCAGGTTGGAAGTCAATTCCCAACAACCTTTCCCCTTATACTATCCAGCCACGGATAAAGTGCTGGGAAAAATAATTGAGCTAGATTATAATTACTTCAAGTAAATTATGAGGAATTGCTTTTTTTTTCTTAGGTATTAAGTAAAATTACAAGTAGGCTATAATTACTTTGACATCAACCATTTTTCATGTTACAACACTGTCAGGTCAGACTTTAGTTTGAAATCATAAAATTATAAATGCTCACTTTAAGTGAAACTGAAACACAAGACTGGATTAGTGGTGTAGGCTACTTTTAGTACTTACAGTAGACTAGCTCTAGTTACTCTTACAGTATTGACAACATTGATTGAATTAAAATAACTGTGAATTTAATAACTAGGAATAATCATTGAAATTCATTACAACCAATAAAAGCACATGAAAATTAAAAGTATGCTATAGAGGTTACAGATAATACCAAGAACGCAAATAAAGGCTTCATAGGTACATTTCTTAAATGAACAACATTAATATGAACATGTTAGAGTGTAATAATTATAACTTGGAGTATGACCTAATACTTAATTATGTATGACACAATTCCACATAAAAGGCTGCCATAAAGTAATATTTGATAAAAGGATTGTGTTGACCAGACGGGTTTCCCACCTGTGTTGTAATATAACACAGCAGGATAAGACATCTCTCTCGAGAAAGAAACTGTTACTACTAGCTTTTAGATTAGCAAAACATTCTCAGGTTACTTATGTGCAGAGGTTCCCCTTCTCTAGCCACCCGCTCAGCTCGAAGCATGATGAAACATTTGGCTTTAGGGAGCGGTAGGCATATCGAATGTGACGAGCAGCTGAAGTGAATTACAAATATACATATTGATCTTATACTACAGTATAATATAGATTTGAAATATGGAATGCCAATGAGAAAAAAAAACTATAATGAAAATCACATAAGTTGTAACATCTTTGCTTCAGTCTAGCTAACTCATAGAATACGCCAATGTTCTAGATCTTGATTTAACATTCTTAAATTTCCCTTGAACAATATGGGATGTTTCAATGGGTAAGGGGTGGGATGATTTAAACAAAATATTAACTTAAAAATATATATAAATGAAAATAATCCTTAATATCAAAATTATCTCCTTCTAGGTCCCAGGGCACTGATTGATCTCTCGACAATAAATTTCCCGGCGAGGAGGCATTGCATTTTAGGACAGATTTCAATGATCCGAGTACAAATCTATTTTGAAATTCGTTTACGTTTCTAATGAATGCATCGTCATTCCTCTCAGTGTTGGGGAAGCATACGTAATGAAAATATAACAGGTACTTTTAAAAATGTACCAATTATAATTAGGAAACACTCAAAACGTTTTCTTCTCAGGAGTTTCCTTTACTTGTATGACTGACTCGTTACATCCCAATCCCTGACAAATGACCACTTGAAAACGTTCGAATATCGCAGGATATCCAAGAAAATTCCCACATACCGGAGTGCCGAAGCCCCTAAAATGAAGTAACAACCACTTGAGGAAAGTTAAACAAGTTGCACTTGAAGGGGCATGACGTAGCCATGGAGGAATGTAAAGTCGGGAAAAAACCAGCTAGTGATTGTGTCACAAAGTGAGAGGACGTAATAAATGCATTAAAGTTATTTACATTAATTTGCTCTATCATATCTTTATTACTCTCGGCAAACAAAATTACAGTCTCCATGTAACAGTTCACCTTGGCACGCATTTAGAATCTGACTCGTGGAGTATTTCTGCTTATTCATTCATTAATGTGAACTATATACGGTAGAAAACTGGAATAGGAGGCATGTTATCATTTAGGCCTATCAGTACTTTAGAGGATCAAAGTCTCAGAGAGGGCATGTGGAAGAGTGATTCTTCTGTCACAGCGTCGAGTGGTCACCACACCCTCGCGGAAATAGAAAATATTGTTGTTATTGATTCTTTTCGGGACTTAACGATATCGTGGTCATGTTGCCCCGTGTACTTGTGTGTGTGTATATATATATATATAGAATGCGTCTGATAACCTGTGTTATTGTGATGTCTGTACTAGTGTGTGCATTTGTTATTGAGGTAGGATTTGGGTAGGAAGCGGTCGTGGCCTTAAGTTATGTACCATCTCGGCATTTTTCTGGAGTGGTGGGAAACCATGGAAAACCACTTCCATGATGCAGAGGTAGGAATCGAACCCGCCTCTTCAAAGTTTTGCCTCACGAGGCTGAGTGTACCCCGTTCCAGCCGTTAGACCAGAATTAAATTTCTTGGCAGAACCGGGAATTGAACCCGGGCCTCGACGGTGACAGCCAAGAATAGGCCTACTAGCCCCTACGCAACGAAATAGAAAATAAAGGACACTATTTCTTCGCCACATTATCCCTTTTCTAGCGGGTTGGGGATGAGGTGAGATGTGTCTCTTCGTGACGAATTGTTTTACAGCTGGATGCTCTTCCAAATACCAACCTTAGCAGAGGAGTTAATGAGAGACGAAGTGGATGAAATTGGACTGTGATTAGGAAGGAGACGGTTGAGGCTTATTACCAGGTACATTCCCGGCATTTAACTACATGAAGTTGGAAACAGGAAGCTGTGAAAAACCATTTCAAAGATGGCCGTTTCCCGTTTTTCCGAGTCAAGGAATAGGGTTTGTGACATCGTGGTCATCAGCCCCGTGTGTGGGATCTGTCTGACAAACCTGTGTAATTTTGGTATCTATGGGCTATGATTGGAAAGGAGGTGGCCCTAGCCATCACGGCGTTTGCGTGGAGTAGAAGTTAAAACACCACATCCAGGGTTGCTGTGGTAGGAATCGAGCCAGCCTCTCCTCACTTTTCTTCTCGAGGCTGTATCTCGTTCCAGCCATCGCCTCAGACCAGAATCAAATTTCTTTACACAGTCTGGAATCGAAGCTGGGACAGTAGGCGGCGGGGAAGTAGAAGATTCCGACGGTGTGCAGGGGTGGATTCCTCTTCTGTAGTCATTGCGCATGCTCTACTTTCTTTTAAATAACCAAATGAGTACGCACGGTCCGCGCTCAGTCAAGAGTCGGATCAGGAGATAAAGCACCATTTAGTGGCGACGTATGGCGAGACCTGTTGCACGCCTTTGGGGAGATGATAGAAATAAATTATTATGGAGCACTGCTAGTATGAAATTAACAGGGGAACCAAACATGTCGGGGTAATCTGTCTTGTTCCCTTGTTATCCAGTGTGAATTTAATATCATCAACTGAGATTAGAATCCATCACTGACTAACCTCCTGACCCAAAGATGAATTTCTATCTTTATGCTATCAGTGTAGAAATATATCTTATGTATATTATTTCACTCAGATTTGTAAACGGTTCGGAGCACATATTAAGGAAACTACGTAACACAATGACGTAAATGAGTATTAATTAGAAGCGTCAGGTCACAGGGTGTTCCGCAAAACTATTAATTCAACATTTTATGACTGCAAGAATTAATAGAAGTGACATAAGTAATGATAGTGAAGTTCCACTTTCGTCCGCCAGATGGTACCCAGTGCACCAGTCATGGAATGGCTGGCTAACTCCTTATTCCAGCGAACTACTTGTACATTTAACGTAAGAATGTATAATCTTAATAGCAGACGGATTTCGTACGTCGGAGACATGACGTAGGCTACCGTATCTGAAGCGTATACACACTATGATGTTAGGCTTTGTTACATAGGTATTATTATTCCGTGTAGGGGTGCTTGACATTTGATGAGGTAATAATTTTAGGCGATTTGATTCCCACCTCAGAGTTTTCTTTTTTGTCTGTACATTTATATTTCATATTTATACTTGGTGTTTTGTTACGTACTGCGCTCCGGCTATCAAATGGCCGATTTCCAAAGTGGTGGATGTACCCACCTTGGAATGCAAGCAGATTCCAAAAATCGACGATCATTGTATAAACAGAAATTCTATAAAACACGTCCGAGTCTCAATCTATATAAATATGTTTTGCTTTGTGCTCAATTTCAATTAAAAACGTTTTCATTAACAACTTTATCTTTTTCTTTTTAATTTCTGCTATCTTTTTCTTTTTAATTTCTGCTCACATTTCGTTGCTCTTAGGGTATAGTGTAAAATCCTTGCTAAAATCAATAAATCTAGTCTATATTTAAATAATAGAAGGATTGAGAAACTAGGGATTAAGCTTTAATATAAATTGTTGTTGTTAATTCGGTTTAGGAGATTGCGATATCTTAGTCTTCAGTCTAGTGTCCCTGGGTGTGCTCAATTTGTCTGTTAACCTGTGTTTCTGTTGTGACTGTAGTAGTAAGTGTGTGTAACTAATTTTTCGAGTCGAGAATGTAGTAGGCGCCCCGGGACTTGATGTAAGGTACTATCCCGGCATATTTTCTGGAGGGAGTGTGGAAAACCACTCTCAGGATAGCTGCTGTCAACTCCGGGATTCGAACGTCCGATTGCTTGCTGCAGCTCCCAATCGCCGTCTTGGTAAGGATTATAACGCGCGCGGTTATGCCACGAGGTTTTAATATAACTTATTATTATTATCTTGATTGGTCACATTGGACCACTTGAGTCGTTCCACAATCACTTCTTCTTTGAAGGTAGTACTGCTTGGTTCTTGCGCTCTTTCCAGTACTTTTTCATTCTTTCAGATCGGGATTTTCTCAACTCATCTGAAATCTCCATAGGCTTTCTAATATAACTACTGTATATAATTTTACTAAAATATACAAATACACAATAACTTCATTCATAAGACAACGAAGTAACATTCCATCATTCATCTCAGTATCTCCGTAACAATATCCAAAGCGATCGATATATCGAAAACGCGATGCGCGATATCGACTTCAAGAAGTTTAATAGCTTGTTTGTTGTTTAAAACTCCATTTTACAACGCTTTCGCTAAATTGGGTAAGTGTAAATGGTTCACGGGCCTTAGAACATAAACGTTCTAATATATAATTTGAAATACAACGTGAAATACAACCATCAATTGGGCACATGCTTCAAAGTAGCGTTCTGGGGATTTCTGACATCTGGTTTGAGACGATTTACAGAAAAGAAAGAGTACATTGATACGGTATGAAATTAATCATATTTATTGTTCTTTGTTCCGTATTGGCTTATAAACCGTAACATGCACGTTGAGGTTAAAAAACGTTTCCACCACCTTGTCAATAGTCATAATTATAATAATGGTAAGGACTATAATAGTATTGAGAAGGTGGACAAGTTTTTGAGCCTTTACGTTCATTGAAAAGAAAGAAGATGAGTGTGTTGACCCAGGAAGCCAGAAAAGCGGTGTCTATGAGGTTGGCGGCCACTGTGCCTGCAAGTCTCTGTCTGTTTAGATGAGAGTGATGATTGGTAGGTGGAAGATTTGTGGGCTGCAAGATTAATCCTTTTTTTTAACATACATAAACGTATATTTACGTAGGCTATTATAAATCGAACGGAAGTGTGCTAGCTGACAGTGGTGGATCGATCGGAAGTGTAAGACGTACTGCCAACTCGATCGATCGATCCAGCTAGCAGTGGTAAGAGAAACAATGAGCGTGCGGTGTCGGAAATAGATACCATGACGTACTCTCGGCCATGAGGAATGTATATGACATACTGAACGGTAAACGCTCATGCGAACTCTGGTGTCAAGTGATTGAAACAAAGCACATGGTACATGTTCGAAGTCTTCGTATCAGTATTTAAATGGTAAAATGCCCCAGTGTCAAACATTGTAAGTAGTCGGCATTGCCGGTAGTATGTTTCTGCACAATGGCTATTCAAATATTAACCCACATAACGGTAATGTAGTCATCAATATAATATAATCGTTGCGATTATACAAGAATTGAGCAAGCCTTCCTGAACTATTTCTGAATACATTCTCTTTACTCACAAGAGGGCCTATTCATAAGGCATTTTAAACTCTATTTCACGCAGGAACATTATCGAAACAAGCAAAATATAAATGAAACTTAATTTCGTAATGCAGTATTATTGGTACGTGGAAATAAGTCACCATCTTGTGCACAATATTTGCGTAGTCGAAATAGCCGTGGGGTTAGCGCCTATGACTGTGAATCTAGAGATCTCGGGTTCGAATCCCGGACGGGGTAGATATTTTAGCTACCAGATTATCATTTTAAATGATGTTGATCTTATCAGTATGACTCATTTTAACAGAATCCATGTGGAATTACGTGTCGGTCTCTGAATCAAGAGCTCCTGTTTATAAGGAATTTAAGGTTATGAGCGGTGTCGCGTCTATTAATCTAGTTGATCCATATCGTATTCTTTATTTAGGCTAGTGGAAGCTACAAATCATTTATAAAATGAGTTCCGTATTATAAACTACAATGTCTGTACAACACTCCCTTTTACAATAGATTAATATTTGTGCCAATAATAGTATAAAATACCGTTGTATCAACAATTTCACGTGAGGTTTCTTCTATGTCAGATGTTACACATCATATGCGACTATTATAAGGCTCGTAATTTTTTATTTAATTACCTCAGACTGATTCTTCATAACAAAACTTAATTCATACAAGGATGTGGTGGACGAGATCTGGCAACACTGCCTATTAGGGCTGCTAGGCGCCAGCTGATGAGGCGTATTTTTAAAATTAAATACCGTTTTGAAATTGCGCCGCTGCAACGCTGCGGTCGGCGCCCCGCGCATGCGCACCGTGTATCTACATCTGTTGGCAAGCCACGGACGCCATTGCAGCAATAACCGACGATTATTTTTGCGTATTTAAAATATCTCCGCCGACTGTGAAATACGCGCTGTTATCCGTTTCCTTAGCGCTATATGTGTGAAAGTGAACGCAGTTGAAATTCACCGTCAGATTTGTGAAGTGTAAGAACAAAACTGAGTTACGGAATGGAACGCAAATGGGTATGAGCTTTCAACGAAGGCCGAAAGAATGTCTTGACGCGGAACGGAGTGGGCGACTCTTAGTAATCACTGACGAGTTGGTGCAGCAAGTCAACGACAAAGTGAGAGCGAATAGACTCGTCACGATTTCTTCTTTATGAAAGAAGTTGCCACAAGTTTTAAAAAGTGTTAGCCTATCTATGACATTGTAACGGAACGCTTAAAGTATCAAAAATTATGCTCACGAAGGGTACCGAAAATGTTGACTGAGGCGCACAAAACCGAACGTTTAATCAGCGCCTGGCCCATCAACTCAAGATCTCATCGCATCATTTGGCTGGGAGCAATTTCATCATCCACCATACATTACCTATCTAGCGCCCATTGACTACCACGTGCTTCTGCAACTGAAGAAGCATCTCGGAGGTCAGCGCCACGATGACGACGATAGCCTCGAAACGGCCGTGTTGCAGTGGCTGTTAAATCAGGCGGCAAACTTCTATGACGACGGAATTCAAAAGCTCCGTTGTTCGATATGATAAGTGCCTTAATAGTATGTGGAAAAGTAGATAAAAATGTTGGCTTTCATGTAAAAATAAAATTCTTACAAAAAGTTTACTTTTTTTTAACTTATCAAAACGGTACATACTTAAAATATACGCTCGTAGTTTCCTCGCTTTCGTGATTAACGAGCGGCGACTCACAACGTGAGGCAGTAGCACGCGCCGACAATAACCATTGTTCGCTACTGACCAATAGCTGACGGTTGTTGACCAATAAAATGCTTCTACTATCACTCCACGTGGACTTAAAAGTCCCGCCCTGGCGGCCAGCTCCCGTGTCACGCAGATGTCAAGTGTCCAGTGTTGCACATCTGCACGTAGTTCTGTTCAGTCTCGCTGCTTGCTCTCAATGGCGACGGTGACAAGTTGACAACACTGTGCCTCGCGCTGGGAAAGCCTTGGCTCCAGGCAGCCATGGAATGTTAACATATCCGTCCAGCTAGACTTCACAGGCTGGGAAGGGATGGGTTTAATTCCTGTTTCCCCACTTTACTCCTGGCAAATGCAGGGATGGTTCCTAACTTAAAAAGGCCACGACCACCTCCTTCCCAATCCTAGCCTCAGTTACATCATTACAGACACCAGAATATCATAGGTCATCAGACAATTTTTTATCTAGAAACTCACAAGAGGGGTGACCACGATGTCTAAGCCCTAAATAGAACAATAATTGTAATTATTTGAGTTTAGGGGCTGCGACAACGCGGTCATGTAGCCCCGTGTACTTTGGGTTGTCTAGAATCTGCCTGATAACCAGTGTTAGTTGTGATGGCTGTATTAGTGTGTGTTAACTATAATTCAGGTAAGGACTGCAGGCGATCAATTTGAAGTATTTCCTACTTTTGCTTCCAAATGCTACCATTAACGTCACCTAGCTGCGAACTTGGTTACTAGATGTCACCGCAACCAGCACCTTGCGACATACGTTGGAACTTAAATAGAGCGTTAATCAAATCTATCCTACAAATTTAGCTTCACACAATTGTAGTTAGTGGAAGGTTCTTTTACATGACATTAATCTATATCATGGTCCTGCCTACTTAACTTCCTCTTCGAAGGAAGGCATACTGAGGTATTTTTAACGATTTCGGCCGGTGACAGGGAACTTACAAATAAGCTATAGCCATGCATTTTTCTCGAGTGACTGGTAAGGAAAAGTTAGACGTAATACTCGGGAAGACTAATACTTGTTTACGAAGGTGAATGATAGAAGTGTCGTGATAACAGTTCGATAGCCATGTACGAAACTCTTAATGAAGGTACTTCATTGAAATGGTCCCGGCTTTGCCAAGTAATGTAATTCTGGTCTGAGTGCTAGAAC
Organism: Meconema thalassinum; assembly: GCA_946902985.2. Lineage (NCBI taxonomy): Eukaryota > Metazoa > Arthropoda > Insecta > Orthoptera > Tettigoniidae > Meconema > Meconema thalassinum. Next base: position 530,447,019 of record OX336390.1, on the reverse strand, counting down.
GGGAAACACTCAGCCTCGTGAGACAAAACTGAGAAGAGGTGGGTTCAAATCCCACATGGGGTGCTTCTACTCCAGGCAGATACTGGAATGGTTCATAACGTAAGGCCGCCTTCTTCTCAATCCACACCTGAATTACAAAGGTACACACTACTACAGACAAAACAATAACGCAGGTTACCCAACAAATTTAACATACTCGGGGCTAAATGTAAACGATGCCCAAGCCCCTCACATGGAATATCAACAACCTAATTAGCGCGAGTTGAATAATCAGCTGCCTTACATCACTGATAGTATAACGTTTGGGCCCCGAATGTCGCTGACTGATAAGAACATAGGCACATTTGGTACAGTCCAATGTCTGGTTTACACTTCCGCTAAGGCGGTCCTGAACCGGAGTTTACTTTTTGTAGGGTGGCCAGTTCCTACTTCCCTTCTCCCTCCAAGAATACGTGCCCACCCCCGCCAGAACTGATCACTTATCCAAGTTCTGACCACGCCCATTGTTGCTTAGCTACCGAGATTTCACGGCATTCCTGTGTTTCAACATGGTAAAGCCGTTGGCTAAGTAATAAATAATAACCCCTGGCACTACAGCCCATGAAGGGCCTAGGCCTACCAAGCGACCGATGACCAGCCATTTGGCCTGCAGACATTGGAATGACGCGTGTTCAGCTCATCGGATCCCCTTGGCCGTTAATCTGGGGTTTCGTGACCGAGGCGCTGGCTCAATGTTAGCCAGCTACTCAATTGTCCTCACGAGGCTGTGTGCACCCCGTTTCAGCCCTCACGTCAGTTTCTAAAATCATGGGCAGATCTGGGAATAGAACCCGGGGCCTCCGGGTGAGAGGCAGGTGTGCTACTCCAACACCACGGGGCCAGCGTTGGCTAAGTAATAGTACGTACTTAATCTTAATTTTGATCTCTATTGGTTGTTTTTAGGGGTTACTGCTTACCATAACCTTCTTAACGAATAAATGTATGCAAGATAAAGAGGTTGGCCCATGTTTTTCTATACATATGTATACGGGTATCTTCCGCTTCGAATGTTAAACTAGGAACTGAAATACAGCCCTTTGGGAGTTATGGATGGGTGGCAGTCTGACGCGTCCCACTGGCTTAGCTCGGATGAAAAGAACCTGTGGTTGTCCTGAAGATATATGGATTGAATTTAGGTGCTGACTATGGCCAGCTAAATGCTAGAATCGTACTCTTCATGTTCTGGGCCACCTTTCCCTACTCCAGTTCCAATCAACAGTTAGGAAATGCTAGGAACCGATCGCCAATCGAGTCCAGGGCTCTGTGGGCCAAGTCTAACACACTCCATTTACCCTCGAAGCTAAAGTACAGTATATACAGGGTGTATGCCTTCCCCCCACAATAAGAAGGGAACAAAATGTGGCAATATTGCATCCTGTAGTTTTCAGAGCCCTAGACCGGGATGGTCGAACTCCGCTGATTAGGTTAAACCCAAACAGTCCTGTCAGCTCACGCTAATGGTTTTGGGAAGAGAGTGGGGGTAGGCAACCTCTCCTGAAATGTTTGTAAGTCATGAGTTGACTGACAGCTACATATACACCTGGACCCCCTGGAGTTTCCGTAGATATAATCAGTGCAGCGAACATGTTATCCATGTACAGTCAAAGAGTTGGAGAATTGAGAATTATAGGAAACTATAAATTTCATAAGTGTGAGTTGTCAAAATGGGGCCAACAGTGGAGGTGTCAAGGAAATGTTCTGCCCATTTATTTACAAATGGTGGTAACTTTCTGTTATGTGAGTCTCACAATCACGAACCATGTACGACGATTAATCAAGAATTTATTTCGAACAGTGTAAAAAGAAATGTACGTGACAATATATGTGAACGGCCATCGAAGTTGATGAGAAAGGACATACTTGCTGCCCCTAAGCACTTGTCTGATAATTTGCTATCAAATGGCATAGAGAGGATTTAAAATAATATTGCGACTGAGAAACTTACCACCTCTGCCTCAAAATAAGCAAGAAGTTCATGATACTCTAGCCATTATGGGCATTCGATCGAACTTAGAAGAAAATATAATAATAACCCCTGGCACTACAGCCCGTGAAGGGCCTAGGCTTACCAAGAGACCGCTGCCCTGCCATTTGGCCTGCAGATATTGGGGTGACGCGTGATCAGCGCATCGGGTCCCATCGGCCGTTAATATTGGCTGAGTGAACCCCGTTCCAGCCCTAACGTCAGTTTCTAAAATCCCTGACGGAGCCGGGAATCGAACCCGGGACCTCCGGGTGAGAGGCAGACGCGCTATCCCAACACCACGGGGCCGTATAAAAGAAAATATGCTTCTGGTAAAAGACAGAGAGAATAACATTATGTTTTCTACTGCATCAAATTTGAAATAATTGTGTAAAAGAGAAACTATTTTTTATAGACGGAACATTTAAGTAGTGTTGTATGTAAATGAAGAGAAACAGGATAAGTTAGAAATAAACACGCCAGATGTTCGTATGAGCCGGCTCAGATGGTGGTGTCATGTGAAGAGAAAGGAGGAGGAGAGATTACCTAAGAGGTTAATGAGTTCGGCTGTAGAGGGTAAGAGAAGTAGAGGTAGACCTAGGAGGCGATGGTTAGATTCAGTGTTGAACGATTTCAATGTAGAGGTGTAGAAGCAGAGGAGGCCGCAGTGCTAACTGCTAATAGGGGATCACGGAGGTGATTTGTTCACAAACAGAGGCTTGCAGACTAGACTGGAGGGTTGGGAAGGAGGTGGCCGTGGCCTTAAGTTAGGAACCTTCCAGCATTTGCCTGGAGTAGAAGTGGGGAAACCACAGAAAACAACTTCCTGGATGGCCGAGGTGGGAATTGAACCCATCTATTCTCAGTGTTTCCTCGCGAGGCTGAGTGTACCCCGTTCCAACCCATAGACCAGAATTAAATTTCTTGGCAGAGCCGGGAATAAAACACGGACCTCCGTCAAAAAATAACGGAGAGCTCTCAGTATTAACGTTGTAACCTGTTTTATAAGCTTTAAAATGAAATAGACTATACATTAACATTTTGGTTTTCATTATATTAATCTCAAATTATAATAGCTGCCTTGTCAAACACTTAAAAGACGTTTAATATTTGAATTAATACGTACATGTTTCGGTATACAATGATAATCGTCAGCGTAGATTGAAATAAGAAAAGAATCTTAAAAACTATGTTAACAAATGCCAAAGTGAAAATGGATATATTTACAAAGTACACATTAAAATTTAAATAAAATGAAAGGTCACAAAAAACAAGAAAAATACACAAACGAAACAAGACTATAGTTAACATAAATCTACCTTAATAGATTGTCTACATTATACTTCTTCACTATGGTTCAATAGAATGAATCGGATCTCCTGTTGATTGCAAAAAGATGTTGTTTCCACGTATAAAGAATTGGTGAAATGCGTAACAATTTTTGACTGATAAAAGTCCTCTAACCTTGAAAAACGTTCTAGTTGAACCCAAACTTTCTTTATTAGGCCTATATTAGACTAGATTTCTTCAATACGGCTCAATAATAATATATTGCTTGCCACGGTGGGTGAGTGGTTATAGTGTCGGATTACTAACCCCCCAAGCTTGCAGGTTCGCTCCTGGCCGGGGTAAGTGATTTTTGAAAAGCGGCAAAAATTACGACATGTCATACGATGTTGGCATGTCAAAGAAACCATTTGAATTCAGTAGGCTGTGTTCATAATGACAAAATTAATCTCTCATTTCTCTACTAGAAAGCGCTATAGTGTCAAGGAGCTTAGATATCTAACCTCCTTGACTTTCATAGTGCTTCAAGGAACAACAAAATTCGACATGCAAGCTACCCTCTGGGAGCCAAATAAGAAAGCTTGCACTCGGCACCCGAGGCCATATATTATTATTATTATTATTATTATTATATATTGAAACGGATGTCGCTGATGGATGCTATGGGATGTTGTTTCCAGCCAGGCATACTGATGTGCAACAAAGCGTAAAAAGAGTCCTGTTGAAATATATTTGTGGTTACAATATGTTATTTCCAGATGGTCGAACACCGTAAATATGTTTTATAAATGATAAAACCATCTAACTAACTAACTAACTAACTAACCTCGAATAAAACCAAAGGATCCTACTTCTAGGTTAGCTCTGTAGAACTAGCTGTCCAAACGGGTGATTTATTTCATACCATAATTCAATTTGCCAAGTATATTTATAGGTTGAATGAAATACTTGGACATTGATGGGCCAAAATATATGGAAAAGTCGAGAATAAACTCAACCAAGTATCTTCAAGAAACAGTGCGCACCAACAAGGAATATGCAAATGAAATGTATTGCAATGTGACAATAACAAGGTTTCATTTAGGTATATTGCCACTAAATGTACTTTAGTGGGGCTACCAGTGGGATGACAAATTTCACATCCCACCAAAAAAAAGCAGTTGTTATATGAAATATTAGTAGAATGAGTATTTTGGTTAGTTATCGGACTAATACAGGAGGTACATTTAAACACAATTCCCCACCACCATGATCGCTTCACTTTGATCCCCCAATTTACACATTTGCAGACTTGCGAAATCGCCTTGTGGTAAAGGTTATTTTTATTCTCTTAGGACTTAAACGATGTGTCATAAAATTTCTACATTCAATTTTGTTCTTATACCATTACTTCGTCTTGATTGAATGAAAATACTAAGAAGATGAATTATTTTCATACCGTCAAAGTTTTAACGTTAACTCCACGAACTGTCAGTGGAAGTAAAGCTTTTGTCTGCAGTTTTGCACCTTGTAGCAGAATATCGTTGTAATGCTCATACTGCTGGTTATAACTTTCATATGATAACATCTTTACAAAGCTACAGCATACAAATTAAAATGTGCATATTGATTTGTATAGTAGGTACACCTAGAATTTCTAATGAGTGATATGGACTACGTGTTTGAGATAACAAGAGTAGATAGTGAAGATCATCGCAGGTTGACACATTCCATAATATTACTACCTTCACGTCCAGTTTGTAGTGGGGGGCAGTAAAACACGCCTCAGGCAACTTCCCCTGTTAGGATTTTCCTAATTGACCCCCGTGGAGAGAACTCATTAGCGGAGCTCGGTATCACCCCCCTAGACAACCCCTCTAGGGTTCAAGAAGTACAAGAGATGTAATCGGCTCCCCTTCGACTTTTCGCCACAACAACCACCTTCGTGTACACTGCGGTGGAAAAATAAAGTAAAGGTCACACATTCAGTCACTGTAATTACCGACCTGTAGAAGCTATCATTCTTGGCTGTCGCGCCGGAGGTCTCGGTTCAATTCCCAGCTCTGCCAAGAAATTTAATTATGGTCTGAGGGCTGAATTCAGCTTAGTGAGGTAAAACTAGGAAGCTGACCCAATACCCGATGAACTGAGAGCGATCAAGGGAACTACTCGGGTGTGGCGGAGCTCTTTCCGGTTCGGAGGGAGTCCGTCATTTTGTATAGGCTAAGGATAGATCATGCAAGATCCACCCACTCGCTCCTAATGAGAAGGGAAGATCTCCCCACTTTGTACCTGTGGTGCTGTATTCACCGTGGCCCACATTTTAACAGTGTATGTGGATCTTCCTGATCTACGAAGAAACGTTGGATTACAGATGGCACTCAAACTTATATTAGGCGATGACATGGTAGCTGCTGATCTCGTCATCCGCTTTATGAGTAAGAGTGGGTTAGGGCCAGCAATCTGAACTTACAAGTGATCATTGACTGAAGGACTTTGTTCTATTTTGAATTCTGTTCTTTTTTCTCGTGTTTTTTGTTTGTTTTTTGTTTAGGCTATAATAAAATTATACTTTTAGTTTTTATTTTATTTTAATTTTTGGCCTTTTCACATTTAGGTGTCCATCTCTAAATTCTTCATTTCATTCTAAATTTGTATAGCCTACTTTAATCTGTGTTAAGAGGGGCAGATAACCTCGTAGTTCCGCCCCTTAAAACAACAATAACTAACAACTCCACTTTAGGCAAATGCAGGCACGGTGCCTTCTAATAAGCCACGGCCGCTTCCTTCCAACTCCTAGCTAAGTTAAATGCATTTTATTTCTCATTAAGTAATCTGATGAGGTTGGCGTCAGGAAGGGCCGTGAAAACATCCAGCTACACCGAAATTCATCGCATCTCAACCCCAAACCCGTTGAGACATAGACTACTGTGCAGTATGTATATATGAATCACTAATCCGTAGATTTATCCTCTCAATAATGTTGGGGTGAGATATTCAATGCAATGAACTGACAAAGCTTTGTTGTTGTTGTTGATTCATTTAAAGGCGTTGTGACATTGTATTCATGTAACCCCGTGTACTTGGGTGTGTGTGTGTAATCTGCGTGATAACCTGTGTATTTGTAATTGAGGCTAGGATTTGGAAGGAGGTGGCCATGGCTTTAAGTTAGGAACCATCCCGGCATTTGCCTAGAATAGACGTGGGGAAACCACGGAAAAGCCACTTTTAAGATGACTGAGGTGGGAATCGAACCCACCTCTTCTCAGTTGTGCCTCACGAGACTGTGTGTACTCCTTTCTAGCCGTCAGCCCAGAATTAAATGTCTTTTCTTTGGAGAGCTGGAAATCGAAACCGAACTTCTGGGGTGATTGCAAAGAATGCTAGCTACTACACACGAGGTGGTCTGATTCTAAAACAAGATGTAGTCTACTTTCTTTATTATCATCCTTATCATGGAGTATACGTGAATGTTCTTGTGATGCACGTTAAGAGTTGTGCCCTGTATAGGACTCCCCATTTACTAAGTTTCGTTGTAATTCTTAATTTTCATCCAGAGGAATTGATTAGAACATTAGAAAAATACACCCATCCACCATCCTGAATGTATGGAATCGTTTATCTTACACCTTCTGCCGAGAGACCACTTACTTGCTGCGTTTCGTCATTGTAGCGGTAATAAATATTGGATTGTCGATATTAATGTCCTATATATTCAAGATGGCGGCCAGCAAGGTATCTCATCTATTTCTCTCCTATTACAAAGTTCCGTGTTAATTGCGCAATGGAATCCTGAGTTACTGATTTTGGAAGTTTTAATAGTACGCTCAGCCACCGTCTTGAATATGGTGCGGTGTTCTTTTGCCTTTGGCGTACAAAGCCCATATACAGTTCTACAATAAAGCTAATTTGAGATTTTGTTGTTAAAATGGCGGCAATATAAAACATGACACTGACGTTCCCTTTGGTAGTGCTACCTGTGTACCAAATTTGGTTCAATTTTGGTTTCGTCGTGTTTGAATTGATAGGGCGGGTGGCATGCATACACAGACAGATACATGGGCGGCCCGCGTAAATTTCATAATGCTGGTATAATCCTTAAATAATAACAAAAATAATAATTGTATGGCCTCAACTACCCGGTGTAGATCTTCTAAATTGGAGCCATTTAGGCCATCTACTCTTCAATTTTGAAGTTCCGCTTATCCTACTACCTAGGGGTGAAATCGTAACTCTGTTGGGTGTTCCGTGTCAGAGAATGAATGAATTAATTTGTCTTTTAATTCTCAAAAGTGGATATTCTTTACCCTTCAATAATCCGATTACCTCGGTCAGGAATCGAACCCGTGATCATGGGGTCATTAGGTGGAAACTCCAAGGATACAATTTAAGGGTACGTGGGCATTTCTAAATCTTTGTGAGGTAAGCTCCACCTCTGGAAACTAAACCATAATGTATTAGTACATTTGGTCTTTTCTATCGTGATTACGGTATATATTATCAAAATAGCCAGAATGAATATTGATTTCAATGTTATAATTATACCATACTCTTCGTCTACACTGTGTTACTTCATTTGCAATAACATACACCAGCTTACTGAGAACTTCATTAGTGGTAATTAATTTTTAATATCGTATGGCCTCGGGTGCCGGGTGCACGCTTTGTAATTTGACACCCAGAGGATAGCTTGCATGTCGAATTTCGTTGTTCCTTGAATCACTATGAAAGTCAAGGAGGTTAGGTTGGCGGAAACTCCCGAGATTAATTTTGCCATTATGAACACGGCCTACTGAATTCAAATGGGTTCTTTGACATGCGAACATCGTATGACATGCGTGTCGTATTTTTGCCGCCTTTCCAAAAAAAAAAACACTTACCACGGCCAGGAGCGAACCTGCAATCTTGGGGTTAGTAGACCGACACGCTATTCACTCACCCACCGTGGCAAGTGGTACTCGAAACGCGTTTTGGAACCGATAGGCCTAATTTTCATCAAACCTTAGTGTTCAAATTGTAGATTGTTTAATGTAGACTAAAGTTATCGGTTTAACTTTTCTATTAACTGCTGTGGCTTTAGAGACACCGGGGGGGGGGGTGCGGAATTTTGCCCTGGAGGGGGTCTTTTATTTTGTCACTAAATTTACTGGCACGAACTTGTCGCATTTAAACTCCCTTAAATGGCATTGGACTGATTCAGGACGGAATGCGCGATATTAAGTTTTGAAGGCTAACACTAAGTCTAGTCAGCCCGACAGTGCTGGTTGTAGAATTTTTTGAACTGATCCGTAATCAAAGATGAATTTCTTTATGTGAACTTATTGAAAACCTAGGTAAAGTGAAACATCATTAATATACGTAACAGTTGCAGACGTGCTAACTCTCCCGCTGTATGTGGAAAATTCTGTTTGTGTTAGCCTACTCTTCCGATTACTGTTGCCAATCTTGATATATACAAGCTATACGAGATATTTAAAATTCATGAATTGACTTAAACCCACCGCTTTCCATCGTTGTAATGGTAGGTGGCCGACGGCTCGTCCCTTCAAAAGAACAATAAAGGGTTTTACCACATCGTAGGCAGATTGGTTCTCAAAGTGCTGCTTTCAATAGCAGAGGAAACACGCCCCATGTTGACAGACATAAAGAGCATTATTTTGTCATGATACGCTTTGTAACTACCGCACAGTAGTTAACGCACCATAGGTGTCAAGTTTGTTCTGAAAGGCAAGTGTTGGGATCAAAAATTGATTTTAATATTTCTATAAAGAGCCATGTCAGTTGCAGTATTGAATAGTGACAAGCTCTAAAGTTACTCTGTGTTCTGTAAACTGAGGGGTTGGGGTTACTGCAAACAACCAGTGTGACCGCTCCACAACTGGACTCGAGAGCTGACGTTGGAGTTTCGAAGTTTGTTTCATCCTATCTCCAGTTTCAATGTGTTATTTGAAGTCCCGCGGCGTCCAGCCCAATCCTAGATCTTAATAATTAAGTTACACACGCTACTACAGTAATTACAATATTCCTAATCCACCCAAGTACATAGGGAACATGACCATGATATCCCCAAAGTAAAATATTTTGTTTTGATGTTTTTAGACTTTTACGGCCGTTATCGTTATTGCAGTATATTTCTTGTAGTTCTTGCAGTGTCTGGAGGTGAAACGTCGATTGCCCGTGAGTGAAATAATGAGGGACTTGTTTTTATAATTTTTACTACAGTACATGTATTAATGGCGACAAAAATAGACAGTACAATAAGGTTTACTGACGTAGCTTGAACTGGTTGGAAGTTATAATTCTTGTTATTATTATTTTTTGCTGCCTTAGTTAAAAAGAAGCGGTCCATTGTGTTACAAATTTAATTTCTTTGTTCATGTTTTGTCAGCATGTTATTCACGTACACAAGTTTTTTTGCTCTCTTGTTTTCTGCATGAGACTTTATTTTTATTTATACACGTTTAACTGCATTTCAATTTCTCTATCTTAAAAGGCTCGATTTTGTCGTTTGTATAGCACTCAACTTGTTGTTGTTGATTCATTTAGTGGCTTTGCAACATAGTGGTACTGTAGTTTGATGACCTGTATCATTGTGGTGGCTGTGCTACTTCATATATTTGTAATTGTTAGTAGAATGTTGGTAGCAGTCGGTCTAGGCCTTAATTTATGATCCATTCCAGCATTCGCCTGGAATAGAAGTGGGGAAACCATAGAAAACCACATCTGGGATGGCTGAGGTAATAATCGAACACACCTTTTCTCAGTTCTGCCTCACAAAGCTGAGTGAACCCCGTTCCAGCCGTCAGACCAAAATTGCATGTCTTGCTAGAGTCTGGATCGAATCGGGACCTACGCGGTGACACTACGCCACAAGGTGAACTCGACATGTTAACACGCACGCCCTGACGCCATTATATTTCCTTATTACAATGGAGGCACTAGCTCTCGCCTAACTTTGAGACACAAATGGTCTAAAATACAGGTAATTGCCGTTCATTCTATTGTAATCTCCGTCAAATCTCACAGCCTCAGTCACGGCATGTGTGGCCCTTGCTTTCCCTTGGTGCACTGAATGATTGCTTATTTTTTTAGTAAGGCTCTGCACTAACCTGAACATGAGACAATCATTAGGTGTTTTAGGTGTCTGTGAAAGTCAACTTTAACTTGAAATTGATCACACATGTTAAATAAGAACAGTGAGTTTCGCAACAGTTCGTTTGAAGGAACATGTAAACTTATTGAGCTCGAAAATATCTCAAATTAAAGCAGGTCTTTAGATGTGCAAAGTGTCTATAGAGGAGCAAATACTTATTTTAAGATGATTTAAGAAGCATGGAGCGTTCTCATTGATGATGGAGGGTGAATAACATTGCCATTACTCCAATGTCATTTGGACTAGGGCTCACGTACTTAATCCACTCACCAGCAGGGTACTGCAACTCCTTCATTGACGTAGCAGAAGTCACGCAGTTTTGTTCTACTAGTGAGTTAGTAATTATTTTAATATTGTCATGCGCATCCATTGTTGTAAAATGTGCTGATTTTAAACCGTGACACGAGCTCTTAATGCTCCTGTCCCTGTCAAAATGCGCCAGTCAAACGGCTTGTTAAGTTATTTATATGATTTATTTCATCCTCTCAAAATGTTATAAATCTGAGAAATATAAAGATAGCCTATATTTACAGAATGAATGATTCCTGATTAACAAAAAGGATATTCAAGTACCTTTGGGAGACAAGGTCAACGACTAGCTGGATTCAAGAGGTAAATAAAGATTTAGAAAGAAATAATAAACGACGAAGACATTGTGGACAGACAGATTTTTCGAAAGAAAGTGTTAAGTATTTAAGGATTCCAGGGAAGAGTGGAAAGGAAAGGCCAAGTGGTTTGGACAGAAAGAAGCAGCATAGTCTAAGAATGAAGAAATATTGGGAAGAACGCAAGAGAAAACAACAAAGAGTGAAGAATTTAAATTTGCGCGTGGTCCATAGCAGACATCATCGCAAAGAAGGGGAAGAAGAAGAAAGATCGCTTTAATAGTAGAATGAAATACCTTTCATATTACACGGGCTTCGAGTGCCTGCATCTGCATCTTTCCCCTTTACATTCTATCGTCCCGCTGCACAACTAAAGTAGAGGGGTTGCCGACACATCAGGGGTTTAGACTGCACATCTGTGTTTCCGAACTTCTTATTCCTGTAGGCGGGACTTGCTGAGATGTATGTATCTTGCCGACTCATCAGTGGGTGTTCTCTGGAGGCGCCTACCTGGTTACGGTAGGTAGAACCATGGCTTAGGAAGCCATGGTAGAACACACGTGGAAACTTCGTGATCGTGTCGGGTCTTTGGATACTTGTTGGTTCGATTACAATGACAATATATGTGACGACATTTCATCCCTAAATTAATCTAGGCTATTTCTATGGAGGGAATATTTGTACGAGTTTAAATCTGTGCGTGCGACGTCGTGCGGCCCAAGTGAAAGCGCGTGCCGAGCATTCTCGTCTCTTAAATCATTATAGGGCAGTGAGTTCTCCACTGTATTCCGTACAATCATTGTTAAGTTCACTGTAATCCTCGGGCTCGAGCCATATTCATCAGTAGCAAGTTCTAAACTCACGTAGTCTTTGTTTGTTGTTGTTGTTGAGTTTTCGAGCTCAGAGCCAAAACTCAAGGGAATGATGAAGAGTAACCTAGTAGTACACAGCCTACTTATAATTCGTGACACCGTGCGTTCTTGTAAATCCGCCGTTGGGACTTGGTCCAAAACGGAGTCTGCTTTTATTTTGGGGGCGTGATGGTGTAGTGGTCAAGCTGCTTGCCTCTCACCAAATCGGACTGGGTTCGACTCCCGATCAAGCTTGTGAGATTTTCGAAGTGAAACATCACGTCCTGTGGTTCGGAATCCACGTAAGAAACGAGGTCCCGTTGCTCATGATAGCGAGATTAACGGTCACGTAAAACTACAAGTTTCCTTTTTGCTGTTATTTTTGAGTGACTGTACAACGTCGACAGTCTACTGTGACTAGTGGAACGTTTCTTCTCCCGGGGGAATATAGTGCAGCGAAAAGAGACCCAAAGGCATATAGGCTATTTGTACCCCATAGCGTAGCCGTGTGCGTTAAATTGCACATTAGGCCTACCATTCCGATGGGAAGCTGCAGCAATCCGGAGATCGAAACTCTGCGCTGACAGTGGTCATCCCCGGCTTTCCACACTTCCTCAAGGCAAATGCCGGGATGGTACTGTATTTCAAGTCCCAGGGCACCTACCTCAATCCCTTATCCTAACAATTACTGTTACACACACTACCACAACCACCACAGAAAAACGGGTTATTAGATAAATCCAACGAAGACCCAAGTACTTGGGGCTGATGACCAAGATGGCCCTAGCCCGTAAAATGAAACAACGGCACATATTTTAACCTGTGACATGAGGGAGATGCTAGAAGTCTGACCAACATTTATCTAAAGTTCAGCACGCTTAAGGGGTTTCCGTGGAAGTAATGTGGAGACACTTGATTAAGAATATCACCTGAGAAATATTGCCAAGTGAAATATTGCCTTTGTAATACAGTAGAGTTTACATAAATTACGCGAAACTTATTTTCGTATTTATTTCATGTTATGAAAATATGTCAGTAATGACTGGACATTCATTGTCTGGTTGGTTCCTCAGTTTACGGGCTGCGACAACGCGTCATGTAGCCCCGTGTACTTTGGGTGTGTGTAGAATCTGTCTGATAACCGGTTTTAATTGTGATGGCTGTATTAGTGTGTGTTATCTGAAATTCATGTATGGATTGCAGGCGATCAATTTCAAGTAGTTCCTACTTTTGCTACCAAATGCTACCGTCAACGACACCTAGCTGTGGACTTGGCTACTAGATGCCACCGCAACCAGCACCTGGCGACGAACGTTGGAACTTAATAGATCGTTAATCAAATCTAACCTACAAATTTTAGCTTCATACAGTTGTAGTTAGTGGGAGGTTCTTTTACATTCCATAAATCTAAGACATGGGCCCGTTGGCTTTACTTCCCCTCCGGAAGAAGACATATTGAGGGATTTTAACGCTCTTAAGAAATCCGACTTTCGCCGGGTTTGAAGCCGTGATCTTCGACATAGAAGCTCAGCATGCTACCAACTACTGTACGCCACCGAAACCGCCACATTCATTGATTTCTCAATGGTTAGCTTCATTCTACAGTCCCCTGTTCTCAAAGTAATCGTTCCTGGTAAGAAAGTTTTCAATCTCCCATTCCGAGTGTTATACCTAGGTAATAATATGAGATAACATGTCTATTGCAAAGTACCTTACGCCGTAATCCTGTAGGCTACATGAACCAATCTGTTCTAACTTAGAGACTTGTGTAGAAATCAACCAAGCTAACGTGTACAAAGGGAACAATGAATGGTAAGTGAGAAGGTGGTTCCTTGTAGAGAATTTGGAAGTCATTGTATGTGACATTTCAAATTAGACTGAAGTCCAAACAAGGTTTGAAGTCTGCTCGTTAGAAGACATTTCTGTTGCTGGTATCACAATCAGATAAACGTAATGGCTAATGTTGTCTGTAGAGACCGGAGTTTTATCTCTGTTTCCGGAATACAATCATCGCTGTACATCAAGTGCTTCGTCTAGTATACCATCCCTTAGGCGGGGATGAAGGCTCGAACTTCAACTATGTCCGATCTAGGAAAATTATCTATTGATTTGTTTTGCTTGATTCGAGGCAATTTCTACCAATTATCACTCGTAATATGAGTTAATTTACAAAGGTTCGTTTTGCATACAAGTTAAATTTATAGATCCTACATAATTGTATTTCTTCTACATAGTTTCCGTGTTTATTTGAACATGTGTCGTAGCTTGTGTGCCCTCCTCATAGAAGTCCGTCGCTTGTGAGAAAATCCGTTCCCCCGTTACCGTGTTCCCTACATCATCGGTGCCAAAACGCCTGCCGCTGAGGAACTTCTTGCGCGCGCATCGAGAGTAGGGTTGCCATTTCTCAAATTTTGAAAAAGCAAGATATTTATTCATAGAATACAAAATGTACCTATAGCCAAAACCTAATTTACGATGACATTTGGAAGCACTCTACTAATGGATTTCTCCCACATACGACTATCCGAATTGTAGGACCTTCGCTCGGATTTTTAGCCTATTTTCATTTATGTAAGGCTGTATAGTTCTTCACGGAACTACTTTCTAAACGTGAGTGTGGTACTTTATGCCATGCAACCACTCATTATAAAACAAAACAAAAAGAACTGAGGCGTTTCTACGTTCTGAAACGTCTTACATTATTAATAATAAAACAACGTGTAAGTTATTTAATATTGGCCAAGAACTGCTGGTTGAAAATGTATGTTTTCTGTATTTCTGTTCTTTACTAGCACTCTCCGGTTGACCAGGATATTCTTGTACTTGACTGAGAATTCTTCAAAAAAAAAAAAAAAAAAATGTAGTACATTTTAAGTCCTGCTTTAACAAAGTTCAAATGTAGACGGTTTCTATTGTTTGTCCATATTGCGGTAAATGTAGACGGTTTCTATTGTTTGTCCATGTTGCGGTCATTATAGAAAGGTATATTTCTGTGCGTGAATTGTTCCATGGGTTGGAAAACATGTTGGCACTAAGCTTTACATCTGTAAGGGGAACTTGGAGCTGTTTCGGTTGATCTCAATAGTAAAAATCCGGACTGCTTGGATTGAGGAGTCAACATTTTTCATCTCCTGTGATGATGTGCTTCAGCTGAATATCTCACAGTGGATCGTCATCAACTTTGCCGTTACACAGTACGAAGCGCTCACATTGACAACGTGACTCTACAAAAATAATGTTGTCTATTTGTGGGCAAGGAATGCTGGAACTCCATATACATGTGAAGTACTGCGATTGTGCGTGACTTTTAAACAATGTTGAACCTTAGTGTAGTAACAAAATACCCTTCGTTTATGAAACAAGCACTGAAGAATTTTTCATTATGAATTGATTTAGTAAAATCTCTTCACCGACTGTACTGCAAATAATTTAAATATCAAAAGACACTCACCAAGCATTTTTTCAACAATAATTGATTCCATTTTAATTAAGTTTTAAAAAGACTAAAAGTCTTGTTTCAAAAGGTTTTTGTTATCATAATTAGACGGCTAAAGATGCATGGTATAATGGAAAACATGTTCATATTTTCGCGAATATTGATTGGATGAAGTAATATTCGCCCGTTTGGATATTGTCGCAATTACCCATTTTCGAAAAAGCTATGGCCGCAGCATTGCATAACAATTTCACAATTAAATTGTTTTCAACGAGCAGTAATTACTGGAAATGATTAGAGTATTCCTGTTATGTTATATAAGACCTAAATAATATTGTTAATTCAATAACAAAATTAATTTTATCGGATGCTTATAATGAGGCCTCTTTATATATGTCGTAAAAATTATGAGTGTATACCTCTGACGTGCATAAAAATGATCGTTACTCGTATTGGATTAAGCAATTAACTTGAATTAGTACAAAGACGTTGTATTAATACTAAACAATAACGTCGCCAGAGGAGGACAGAGTAGGTGGACCACCATCGCAGAATAACCTATACTAATATACTAGCGTATATACACATCTAGTGATGTGTGAGTGTCATCCTGTTTCTCTTTAAAGCAAAAGCTCGCCTGACTATTGTCACACAAACCTGATTACAGCCTAGTGCCTGGTCAACGCCAAGGAATGAGAGTCTGCTGCCTAGGGAGACCTGTTGCACTCCTCCGAGGCGTTGATAAGTGAATAATGAAGCGTTACTGGAATGAAATTGACAATAGAAATTGGAGAAAATTCGGCCCATCTCTGCATACATTTTACACGCAGCGACCGAGTTTTGAACTCGGGATGTAGGTAAACGTTTAATAATAATATTAATCATAATAATAAAAGTAATATACGACACTACACGACAGTTGTTTTGCAGGAAGCTTTATACGGTCCTCGAGTTCCTACATAAGAGGTCCGCGAAAGCAAGAGAGACAAATAACACAATGGACCTAAACCTATTTGCAGTAGAAAGGAGAAAGTACAAACAGCTTTTGAAAGAGAAGAAAAAGGCATTCATTGATAGAGAAGCAATGATAATCGCTGAAGCAGCCCATAAAAACCCATTCATTTCACAAACCGCAAAAATACCTCATTTCCCAAATGATATTCCAATGGAAATTTGGACAGAACACTTCTCACACACACTAATCAGAGATAACCGGTCGGTGGCTATGGAAATGAAAGAAAACACGGATAAACACGTTGTGTTTCAGGATTTTACAGAAGAGGAAGTTAGAGAAATCATAACACAAATGGCAAACCAAAAGGCAGCAGGTCCAAATGGTGTCCTAAACGAACATATAAAATTGTCTATAAATGCATTTATTGGAATATGGGTGTCATTATTCAACACCTGTATGGAGAAAGGAAACATTCCCTACGAGTGGAGAGACTTTAACATTAAAGTTCTTTATAAAGGAAAGGGTGATACAGGTTCCCCAGATTGCTACAGAGGTATAGCGCTAGAGAATAATATGTTGAAAATATTCACCAGGTTACTGAAAAACAGACTGGAGGAAGAAATCAATGATAAGATTCCGGATGAACAATTTGGCTTCCGGAAAGGAAGATCAACACTACACGCAGTCGCAAACTTGCTGGATAACATAGATGAAACACTACGGCAACCTAAACAGAAATTCTATGCAGTCTTTATTGACTATAATAAAGCTTTCGACTTAATAAACAGGGAAATTCTAATTCGCAAACTGGAACTGATGATCGGAAGAAACAACAAAATGGTGACTATTGTAAATAATATTCTGACATCAAACATAATTATGATAGATGATGGGACAACCAGATCAGAATACATCACTCAAACCAATGGAGTCTTGCAAGGAGATCCATTAAGCCCAGTACTCTTTAATGTAATCACTTCGGATATTGTTAAAATAATACCTCGGAACTCCCCAGTAGTACTATACATGTATGCTGATGACATGGTTCTAGGAGCTAGTAATAAAGAAGAATTACAATCAACAGTAAATAAATTGGAGAATGGGCAACAGAAAATGATTTTACTATTAACAATAACAAGACTGTACAGATGGTTTTTAGAAAGGGAGGAAGACTAGCCAAATCAGATAACATACTTATTGGAAAAGAAAAATTGGAAATTGTCAACCACTTCAAATATTTAGGAATAAGTCTACAATCCACCAGAACGTCATTTAGATTACATATAAAGGAAATAGCAATAGCTGCTATTCGTAGTATTCAAGATATCACCAAACCAGAACTACTGGATATTAAAACAGCTATGTTCTTATTTCACGCAAAAATTGCACCGATCGCAACATATGGACTACATTTAATATGGACACATCTTAAAGGCAGAGACCTTGAAGTATTAGATCGTGTAAAAGCAAGTTTTTTGAAAAGGACACTTGCTGTTTCAAAATTCACTCCCACTCGATTAGTATATGAACTTACAAAGGAAACCTTCTTCATTGAGGAACTTAAAATAAAATTTCAACTACCAACAACACCAGCCTCAGAAAAACACCTAATTGATAGGAAGGAGAAACAGGAAATTATCTGGAAAGAATTCTACAGCACTGACGCAATGGTAAAAAGGGAATGGACTCAAACCAACTACACTCTCAGGCACACGGTGACTCGTTTCGCTGTACATGGGTTCCATCATTTGATATGCAAAGTAAAGTATTTTCATTCATCGGACGAACACTGCTTTTGTGAACTCTGTGATAAGCAATGCGGAAGATATCATCTACGGGACTGTTCGAAAAGATCAAGATCTATCACGAGTTATAGTGAAGGAAATTAAAATGTATTTATATACTGTATATATTGGCCATTGGCTGTAATAAATCTATTAATTAATTATACGAAACAATATCTCTCGGTGGTCACTCTAAAATTATAGAAATTGAAAAGCAAGAACGGAAAATTCTCCGGAAAATTTATGGTCCCACGAGAGAAAATGGAATGTGGATTTAGAGAACAGCGGACCTCGATTCCTTAACTGGCAGGTTCACTGATGCCGTACGCAAGAGATGTCTGAAATTCTTTGACCATATCTATAGAATGGACAGTGTCAGACTAACCAAAAAATAAAAATTAAAGTAATCAACTCAAAGAAGGTCAAAATAAATTGGCTAGAAGAAACTAAGGCAGGCCCAGCAGCTGCTAACATCGTTTATTATTGACATCCTATGAAAATTCGACCCTCGTTCTATGCAGGATTTATAGACGCAATAGTATGTTCTGGCGTATAGACAGAAGGAATCATTAGCGTCAATATTAACGAAATATTTGAAATTCGAATGTATCAGAAATACCTTTCAGTCGGTCAACACGATTTTGTCCAATTAGATTAGGTAGGGAGTACATCCTAATCTGAAAGAAATATAGGGAGTTTAATCGCACCCCCTTTCTTTGTACAAAAAGTATGTTAATGAAGAGTTAAGTAATTCATGTAATATATCTTTCTGGTTAGGGTATTGTATCTGTACTCCTCGCCTATCTAATTGGGCACAATCGTGTTGACCGACTGAAACGCATTCTATGTTAGATTACTAGGCAACACTGAACAATGACTCCTAATATCTCACAGCTCCAATGTAGTCTTACAACGTTCACAGATGTGAAGATCGCTTGATTATTATCAATATTCTCGTGTCAGAAACATACTTGCATTATCACACAGTTACAAACAGTATATGACATTTGACCACTGCCAATGATTTCTTCGAGGCATGATATAGGTCATCTTCCGTACAGCATGTTGGACACAGTCGACAATGGAGGATGTGTTTCATGTGCTCTTCTGCACAATCACACTTGGTGATATCTTCCTTAGTGTAGCACCGGTTATCAGACAGATTCTACACACACCCAAAGTACACGGGGCTACATGGCCGCGTTGTCGCAGCCCCTAAACTTAAGAACCAACCAACCTTAGTGTAGCCCAATCTTGTCAGATTAACCTGGATCTGCTTACCCCTCATCTCAATCTATTCAGCCATCTCGTGTCATAGCCAGGTTATAAAGTTTTCACATGATGTAAAACAGGACGTGTGTATGAACAGATACAGATTAACTACTGGTTGTCTGTTACGTCTCACAATAGCCCAATTGGAAAGAGCTCACTCCGTTATGACTAATAAGCCAGGTCAAGAACAAAAAGCAGACAGGTTCGATTTCTTGGCCGGTGCACTTTACTTTCTTAAAAATTCTCTATTACCTTAGGTGTGGCGAACTATCATCCCTACTCTTTTCCAAAGAATTATATTATTAGTTTTATTTGGCCCTGTTTGTATCGTATTTTAACTGGGTTGGACTAGAACTTGAAGGCCTGTAAATAGGAAACAGTAGCTGGTTTCCAGTCAACTACTTCCAGCAGCTAGTACAAAGATATGGCAAAGGACAACGATCCCTAGATCTTCCCCTGTGTTACTGATTGCAGAATTCTGTTCTTGCATCGTATGATTGAAAGGTAGGTCTCGTTTTCATTCGTTGCAAAACTTCGATGTTTCTTAATGTATCTGTCCACGAAATTAGAAACATTCCTGTAATATTAAAATTTCAGGCCTGGAGTTACGGACAGCGTGTAATATAACCGTCAAGATAACTCAATGTATATGTGTGATTTTGTTCATGAAATATTGCTCTAAACTTCATGTGTTGGTGAAGTGTTTTATATTGTGTATATTCCTCTTATGAAATGTAAATGTTTTTCAGTCGGTCAACACGATTGTACCCAAATTGCAATGGGTGTTATTCACTACACCTGAAAAAAATTAATACACTTAGATGACTAGTTTCGATCCTCAAGCAATCATCATCGGGTCCTTAACACTCAGGCTATAATTAATCTTTGTCTATGAATATAGCTACCCCTAATAATATTGTTTTATGCAGTCCAACTAGCGTCGTTTTCATGCAGGTCTGCTTTCATCCCGTATGGTACTAAATCACTGCATGTCATGCAAACGATACTGAACACTATTATTTTTCCCCGATGTGACTACAGACTAATAGGAATGAAAAATAATACAGTAGTGTTCAGTATCGTGTGCGGGCTATGCTTGCAGTGCATTAGTACCATACGGGATGCAAGCAGAGAAATATCGACCTTCCTGACATCACGCGTTAGTTCGGCTGCATAAAACAACATAATTAGGGGGAGCTGATTCACCTGATATACAATACTGTATATAGACATGGCTCGCACAGAAATATCTTACAGGCAAAATGAACAGAGACACTTAGGAAAGCGAAGACGGACAATGGAAGGGGAGATATAACGAGGGGCTAGCCCCACAAGGAAAATTCCCTGTCAGTTCCTGTCGGACAGTGAATTGTGACGAAAGCTGAACGGGAACAAACACAGCATCGCCCAAATAACCAGCTAAGTACTTTAATCCATATCCAAGTTAGAACACCAACCGGACTGTTTACTAACCATTACAGATTATCACACTAAACAAGTAAACTTGAAGGTTAATAGCTACTAACATTAATAAAACAAAAACCTACGTCTGAAAAGCATTTACATTTCATTTACTAAGGAAACACTAAAAATGGCTTCCAACGGGATACTATTCTTTGTGTTAATTTATTCCCCAAAATGACTAGTGTTTTCTGTTTTGTCTCCGATCTTCCAGCAGACAGCTACCAGTACCAACTTCAATCCATGTGGCAGAAGTGTTGGAACACCAACCAGAGCTTGGTGCACAACTTGCGGTTTCGTGAGCGAGGACCACTCAAGTCGTGGCGGCCTGAGACCATGGCTGAGGCGATCTTCTCCGTGCTGAAGGAGGGACTTTCTCTGTCGCAGGCAGCTCGGAAATACGACATCCCCTACCCGACATTCGTTCTGTATGCTAACCGCGTGCACAACATGCTGGGACCTTCTGTAGATGGAAGTGCAGGTAAGCTTGGTGAGAATATGACTAATCATTGTATTTTTAGCTTCTAAGAAGGTTACTTTAGATGCTTCGAAAATGGCTTTATTCAAACAAAATATGTTATACAAATTATATTTATACTATCGAACCCTACTTATGCCTACTCATTCACACATTGTTCGCTCTCACACATATTTTTTGCAAGGTACCAAGCTTTCTAATCAAAACTTGTTCAGTTAAACGTTATTCATTCATTAGTTTTCTCCGCTATTCGCTAATATTTGTTGGCCAACTTTTGTAAGCTATACAAGAGAGAAAGGTAGCAGATATTAATTTCGGACGGAAGTTCTATGAGGCTTTATTTGCTTTACAGTTGAGAGTTCCCAAGGAGCAAGTCATTATCAAATGTACAAGATATCGTTACAAGATCACAATGTCGATTTCGACAGATTAGTGTTCAATAAACCTCTTCTTCTGATAGTATCAACAATGTTACCCGCACGGTACGTACCGCATGGCTTGTTCAGATATAGATTAATTTGTACTGGACGCCAGGGAATGTTCTCCTCAGTGCCTAGAAGCTGCTGCGAGAGATTACGTCTCCAGTTACGTTGGCAGCACGGCTGTCGCTTGTTTTTATAACAAAGAGTAAACTTTGTACTCACCACAGCCATTCATAACATACTGTTGCACTCTTCCAATAATCTAACTATACGCACTGATGATTTCGACAGCTCACACATGTGGCCTTCACCCTATCAAGGACACTGTGCTGCCAACTAAACTGATGACGCAACCTCTCGCAGCTGCACGTAGCCACTGCGGAGACCATTTCCTGGCGCTCTGTATAAGGAACAGACTCTCTGCTTTATATGCATACTGTACACACATTGAATGAAAACTCTCAAGATCCAATTGATCAGCTATATATCACTGTAGCCTAATACAGAAGTGAGGTAAGTTATTTTTAGACAAATGTGTTGTTACATTTATAAACCAAATCCATACGAATATTTAACAAGTAGTTCTGTGAAGGAATCGTTGCTCAAGATAATTCGCATGAACACACCTCCAACAATGGAAAACATGTGCCCAAATGAGGCACCATTTACAATACATGAATGCAACACTAAATAAATATGTACTAAAATATGTGGCTAATAAAAAAAACTTTTCCAACGACCAATTCAACAGAACATGAGTAAGATTCCTTTTCAGAAATGAACATGCCTATAATGTATATTTTACAATACCTATTATAAAATGTTGGGGCAGATAACCTCGATGTTCAACCCCTTGAAACAAGCACCTAAACCACTACCACCACCACAATAAAAATTACGAACTAAAATACATAAGGGGCAGATGACCTCGTAGTTCCGCCCATTAAAACCTCAATAATTTACTAAAATACATAACTTTCAGTATCGGTTAATTATGACTCCTCCATTCGTAATGGTACCTTTCCGTAATGAGTCACAGGAGTTAATTGTAAGGAAAGTCATACGCACGACTTGTAGTAAGTTAGAAAATTCAGTGCCAGTAAATAAGGATTTGATATGGTAGTAAGCTTCACTTTGATCGCTTGAATAGGATAAAAAAAAAAAAAAACTCGCTTTTAAAATGTCACACTGCTACCATCTTGATTTTCTTTAAACAGTTGAACAACATTAGATGCCAACATATTAAGCTGTAAGTAGAGAATCACTCAGCCAAATTTCACTACGCTTGGAAGATTAGATCACCAGAAAAGTATTTTAAATATTTTAAATTTTCTTGGCCGCTATGTTGCTTTTGTGTTGATCAGGTTTTTGAAAGACACATATATGTACTTACTAATAGTCCTCTATCATCATACAAAATTTCAGTTTCATTGCTGTGATAGATTCGGATTTGAGTAATGGTGAAATATTTCATACGGCGCCATGATGGATTTATTTAAATTAAGCCATAGAGTTATCTATCAGTAAATAAAGATTATTTTGGTGGTTCATGATTCAGACTTTCATTTCGCTCGCTTGAATAGCATACGAGAAATAAAAATATGGTTTTGAAATTTTGCACTGTCGATTTTTGAAATCAATCGAACTACATTATATGTCGATACATTAAGCTCTAATTAAAAGTCGCTGTCCAGGTTTCACTGGGCTTGGATGATAGTATTGTCAAAAAAAGTATTTTTAAATATTGAATTTTACGTGGCTCTATGTTTATTTTGAGTTTATCAGTTTTTTTGAAAGTCACATTTAATTTCATGTTCATATTTATTTATCAGTGCCTTACACTATATTTACAGTGCACTGAAGGGAGTCTCTGAAAAGAGCAGAGCCCCACTTCGCATTCGGGATGAGTCAGAGCCCCCAAATAACTTTCTATCAACATACAAATGCTCAGTTTGATTGTTGTTATTGCGTCAGCTATATTGAAAACTGGTGAAATACTTCTCGTGGACGGCATGTGTGTGGTATTGTTTTAAATGCAGGCCATAGAGTTATGTACCGATATATAAATATAAACATATATATATATATATATATATATATATATATATATATATATATATAAACATCCGGAAGACCAAAGTGCTGGTTCAACCTGTCCCTGGAATCTTCACCCCTGACTTTGATATCACCATCTCTGGTACTTCCTTGGAACGAGTTGATCACTTCTTATACCTTGGGGGCATTCTGTCGAGCCAATGTACTGTCGAAAAAGATGTAGATAACAGTATTCACGCTGCGCATGTTGCGTTTGGACGCCTCTTACATCGTGTATTCCAGAACAAAGACCTAAGGATGGGAACAAAGCTGATGGTACACCAAGCTGTTGTCATCTCTACGCTGCTCTACGGATGTGAGACCTGGACTCTATACCGCCGGGACATCAAAAAATTGGAACGCTTCCATCAGCAAAAAATCCGCTCCATTATGCACATCAAATGGGATGACTAAATGTCACGGTACTCGAGAGAGCAAAAATGAAGAGTATTGAGTCCATCATTATCGGTCATCGGCTTAGATGGTCTGGCCATGTCCAGCGTATGAGTGAATACAGACTCCCTCGGCAGATCTTGTACAGTGAACTCAGCACGGGCAAGAGACCAACAGATGCACTTTTGAAACGTTTTAAAGATCAGCTCAAAGAAACCTTCAAAAATGTATCTATCAATCCAGATACATGGTGTACCCTTGCGGAGGACCGTTCGCGCTGGCGCAAAACCACCTTCGACGCTGTTCTACTTTTTGAACAAAATCGTCAAAGACAGGAAACGGAAGCTCGTCAGAGAAGAAAACTCCGTCAAACACTTCCACGTCCACCCCTACCTTCAGATGTGACGTATGCAACCGCATGTTCTATGCGATGCTCGGTCTGCTGAGTCATCAGTGGCATCTCCATCGTGCGGATACGAGAGCTTAGGGAGTGCAGGGAAGAAACGGACGCTCGGATACTAGTATCGGCTGATGATGATGATGATAAATATTAAAGTATTGGTTCATTAAACGATGTTCATTTCAGTGTCTTACAGGAAATGGTTGGTTGGTTCCTTAGTTTAGGGGCTGCGACAACGCGGTCATGTAGCCCCGTGGACTTTGGGTGTGTGTAGAATCTGTCTGATAACCGGTGTTAATTGTGATGGCTGTATTAGTGTGTGTATCTGTTTTTTTTTAAATTCAAGTAAGGACTGCAACTTTGAATTTTTCAAATAGTTCGTACTTTTGCCGCCAAATGCCACCATCAACGACTACTAGGCTTAGTTCAGAACTCAGCTACTAGACGCCACCGCAGTCGGCTCTTGGTAACGTACGTAGCAACCTAAGAGCGTTGTTACAGGAAATAAAGACATGTTTTAAAAAATAGTACAGACGCCATATTGAATTTTTACAAACATTTGAATTATATTAACGCCAATAGATTCAGGTCTTAATAAAGTTTCACTGCGCTCGAATGATTAAGTCGTCCGCAAAGCCCATTGAGTATTTGAACTTTGCGCGGTTGCCAGTTGGTTTTGTGTTTACCATGTTTTAAGGTCTTTTATGTGAACTCAATCCGTAGTTTTGTATCATCATACAAAATTTCAGATTGATTGCTGCAACAGTTTAGGATATATTGAGAATCGGTGTAGTATTTCGCGCAACCGTCAAGTTGGATTTGTGACACTTATTGAAATTTGAAAGGCACGATCGGGGTTGATTGGGTATGGTTTTTACCAACTTTTATTGAAATCGCTCCGGCCATTCAGAATGTATTAGGGACACACACATGAACAAAATAATAATAATAATAATAATATGAGTTTTACGTCCCTTTTAACTAATGCGTCTTTTAGAGACGTTGGGTGCCGGAATTCCCCCCCGAAGGCGTTCTTTAACGTGCCAGTACATCTATGGACACGGTTCCCTCACATTTAAGCACCCTTAAATGCCAACTGACTGCGCCGGGATTCGATCCCGCTATCTTGGAGTCAGCAGGCGAGAACGTTACTGCTGAGCCACACAGCCAGTCACATGAACAAAAGGTGATCTCATAAGTCTATTTATACTAAAACTGAGTATAAAACTCCAGTGATGTCTGTCTGTTACTCTTTCACCCAAAATCTATTCAACCCATATAACTGAAATTTTGCATGAGCAGTGTTCATGCAGAAACCACAAAGCTGCTGGATCTGACGGTATACCAGTTGAATTGCTGAAATATGGGGGTGAGAAGCTTCATGAAAAACTGCATAAACTTATCCTGAAAATATGGCGCGAGGAACAAATACCGGATGAATGGAAGGAAGCAATTATTGTTCCAATACATAAGAAAGGAGATAAACATAACTGCGGAAATTACAGAGGAATATCCCTACTTGTCACAGCTTACAAATTACTGTCGCACATAATATTACAACGTCTAATTCCATACACCGAATATATAATAGGAGACTATCAGAATGGTTTCCGTAAAAACAGATCAACAACAGACAATATATTTTGTATTAAGACAATCAATGAAAATGTTTGGGAATATAACGAAAACGTCCATTACCTATTTATTGACTTCCAAAAGGCCTATGACTCGGTCCACAGAGAAACGGTGTGGGAAATTATGGAAGAATACGGAATCCCACAGAAACTTATCAGCCTGGTCAAAATGTGTATGGAGGAGACAGTGAGCAAAGTGACACACTGTGGATCCGTATCAGACGGTTTTGAAAACAGAACAGGACTAAAACAAGGTGATGCTCTCTCCCCACTTCTCTTCAACATCGTTCTGGAAAAAGTAATTCGGGAAACCAAAGAAGCTGCAACTGGAGACCTAGCAGATAACAAACACAACATCCTGGCATATGCAGATGACATTGTATTAATAGGAAATAATGGAGGAGAAATTGAAGCTTTATTCAGGAAATTAAATGAAACTGCTGCAAAAATAGGTCTAAAGATTAATGAAGAGAAGACAGAATACATGATCATACAGAGAGAAAACATGACTACAGACCAACGCAACAACCTTCATATAGGCAATTTTACCTTTAAGAACACGCCAAACTTCAAATACCTTGGGGTAAATATAAATGACTGCAATAGAAGACAAAAAAAAGGAAGATTGTAGTTGTACGTGACCGTGAATCTTGTGATTATGAGCCACGGGACCTCCTTTTTACGTGGAATCCGAACCACAGGACATGGCATTTCACTTCGAAAATCTCACATGCATTGACCGGGAATCCAATAGAAGACAAGTTGAACACCAAATTAGATTACGGAATGCAAACAAAGTTTACTTTTCCCTGCATAAATTACTTTCCTCCAAACTTTTGACCAGGAAACAAAACTAAAACTATACAACACGATCATCAGGCCGGTACTGCTATACGGAGCCGAAACATGGAGTGTGACCAAAAGGGAGGAACGCCAACTTACAGTCTTCGAAAACAAGATATATAGAAAAATTTTCGGCCCCATCTTTGACCAGGAGACACAAAGATGGGTTCTCAGATCAAATCATGAACTGTACAAGTTGGCCAATCAACCCAGAGTAGTGACGTCATGAAAGCGAAACGGCTGCAATGGGCAGGGCATGTTATCAGAATGGACGCTGCCAGAATAGTTCGCCAGGTGTATGAGAAGAAGATCGAAGGCTCGAGACCCCCTGGAAGACCTAGGAGTAGATGGCAAGATGAGGTGACCTCTGACTGCAGACAAATGGGTATTACTGTATGGGAGAATACTGCGCTGGATAGGAGGAAATGGAGGCAGATAGTGAGAGCGGCGCGGGATCGTCACGTCCCAGAAAAGCCAACGGAGTGAGTGAGTGAGTGAGTGTTCATGCAGATATAATATCTGGAAAGAACATAGGACTATTGCCGTTTTTCAGTATAATATATTCTTCTGATTTCGGCTCTCAGCGCTCGGCATAAGTTAAGGTAGGTAATATAACAAAAGTTGTCATAGAAGGGCCGAAAACAGTTGTTCATTTTACGCCCTTCAGTGCGAGAAACAATACTCTGTAGTTCGTAAATACTCCAATTAGAGCAAACCGTTTTGGAAATATTTCCCTTTAAAATAATAAACAGAATTATAAAAATAAGAATAGCTGGTGTAGTCGGTAGCATGCTGAACTGCTATACCCAAGATCGCGGGTTCAAACTCGGCCGAATTCGTCGGATTTTTAAGAGCGTTAAAATCCTTCAATATGCCTTCCTTCGGAGGAGATGTAAAGCCGGCGGGCCCTTGTCATAGATTTATGGCACGTAAAAGAAGCTACCACTGCAATTGGTAGTGTGTAGCAAAATGTTTAGGATATATTTGGCTATTTAGAAACGCTCTATTAAGTTCCAACGTTCGCCGCTAGGTGTAAGTGACAGTGGCATCTGGTAGCCAAAGTCGGAACTACTTGAAATTATACTTGTCGGGAAACTTCGGGCGTTCAATCAAAATACCCAGCTATGGCCATTGGCTGCAATTCATATATATTAATAAAAACGAGAATTATGAAAATTATGATAAATAATCAATTAATTAGTATTAATTAATTATACCCTATCGCCCAGTGGGAAACCACTGCAATCAGCCACCCGAGTATTGACGGGAAAACCATACCTAAGGGGGTAAGGAGGAAATGCCTGCCCAAACCCTGACCATCTGGGGCACCCTGTCTCCAGGGGACAAATAAGGCGGATGGGAAGGTAACCTAACAAACCACTCTACGTTCGGCTAATCGCCCATGTGGAGGTAAAGTGATTCAGAGAACTACAAGTAGCCTCGGATTGGACGGATATAAACGACGGAGTAAATAATAATAATAATAATAATAATATCGTATGGCCTCGGTGCCGGGTGCAAGCTTTGTAATTTGACACCCAGAGGATAGCTTGCATGTCGAATTTCGTTGTTCCTTGAAGCACTATGAAAGTCAAGGAGGTTAGATATCTAAGCTCCTTGAACACTATAGCACTTTCTAGTAGAGAAATGAGGAACTTTGTGTTGGCGGAAACTCCCGAGATTAATTTTGCCATTATGAACACTGCCTACTGAATTCAAATGGGTTATTTGACATGCCAACATCGTATGACATGCGGAGTGGAAACGGAACACGAGATTCGGAACATGGAATATTAAGACAATCGTTGGTAAAGAAGTGGAAATGAAGGACCACAAACTAGAAGTATTGGGATTAAGTGAGGTTAAAAGAAAAGGTAGCGGATTTAAGAGAATGTCAGAAGGGTAAACTTGGTACTCTGGAGTTGGGATGGATAGTCGAGCAAAAGAGTGAGTAGAAATAATAACCAGCGAGCGGTTGGAAATGAGAGTGAGTGGATGAGAACCAGTTAACTCAAGAATAATAGTTGTCAATTTCGATTTGGAATTGGAAGTGTCCTATATTCAAGTGTATGCACCAACGGAAGATTCAAATGTACTAGATAAGGAGGAATTCTATGCACAACTACAACAGACTATAGACAAGGAAGTAGTCAGAGGACGCCATGTATTAATAGGAGGTGACTTCAATGGGCGAATCGGTCAGGACAAAAGGAAAGCTCATGAAAGTATGGGTAACCATGGAGGAGAGAAGACCCTAAATGACAGTGGTAGGCGCCTAATAGAATTTTGCATAGAAAATCAACTATTATTAGGAAGTTCCTTCTTTCCTCATGAGCAAGTACATAAGATCACTTATGAAGCAGAAAGTCGAGAAGCCTAAAGTATTATAGATTATTTTGTATACCCCCAAAATATCCGGAATAACATTATGGATGTGAAGGTTATAAGAGGGGCAGAACTTGCAACGGATCACAGATTGTTGGTGGCAGACACCAGGTTTAACAGACCAGCCAAACCTAAAACCAAGAAATTTGAGACCATTAAGTTGAGGGAACTGTAGAAGGAAGGAAGGAAGGAAGAAAAGAAGACTCGGTATGGAGAGTTGGTGAAGACGAGATTACAAGGAAGAACAAATCTGGATGAAGACATCAACACTGTGTGGTCTGATCTGAAAACAGTATTAATAAAGTCAGCGGAAGAAGTGTGTGGGAAAATAGTGGTAGATACAAGGAAGAAAAGAACTAGTTGGTGGAATGAGGAAGTGAAGCACAAAATGAAAGTCAAAAAGGAAGGCTGGAAAAGATACACTGAAGAAAATAGAAATTGCAACACCCAGAAGGAGTGGTGCTACATTGTTGCAATTGAACATGCAGGACGAGTGTTCGGTTGTGACTCGATGATTACACTTTCAGGTCCCTCTGACCGCAAGTTTGGACAACAATCAATACAGGATGTGCCTACCACGAGCTGCAATACATTGATGAATTCGGCGAGGCATGGAGTCAATAAGACCCTGGATCGCTTCCTAAGGAATTGTGGCCTATGCTTGCTGCACTACACGGGTCTGTTGTTCCAGAGTTGTGGGTGGCTGAGGATGGTTGGCCAGTTGTCGACCCATCATGTCCCGCACATGCTCAATAGAACTGAGGTCCGGGGATCTGGCAGGGCCTTCTAAGGTTGTGATGTCGTGGAGAGCTTCTCTGGAGATGCGTGCAGTGTGAATGCGGGCATGGTCCTGCTGAAACATCCCATTAGCAATGTTCGCCATCATAGGGACAACTACTGGATTGAGTACCCTATCAACGTACTGTCGAGCAGTCATAGTGCCCTCAACAAGCACTAATTGTGATTTCACATTAAAGCCAATAGCTCACCAGACCATAATGCTTGGTGTTGGCCCTGTGTGTCTCTCGACAATAAGATCTGGGCGGACCCTCTCCCCGGTACGTCGGCGCACACGATTCCGGCGATCACTGCGGGCAAGACAGAAGCGCGATTCATCACTAAAGACGACCCTATGCCATTCGTCGACCAACGTCGATCGTTCTTGACACCAGGCCAGCCTTACACGTCGCTGTTGTGGGGTAAATGGAACACCTTCTGCAGGGACACGGGATCGTAAGCCAGCTGCACAAAGTCGATTACCAACTGTTTGTTGTGTAACGTGGGGTGCCACAGCTGCTCGAATTTGCGCTGCTGTTACATGGGGTTCCATCCGGACCATCCGAATGATGCGGCGATCCTCTCTCACAGTTGTCTGTCGCGCTGGGCCTGTGCCAGGTCTGCGAGTGTGGGTACCTTCATTTGACCACTGCTGCCATACACGTTGTACCGTAGATGCCTGTCGGCCAACACGTGCAGCGACAGTCCTTAGCGATAATCCAGCCTCACACAGCCCAATTATCCGAGCCCTCTCAAACGGCGACAGTTGTTGATAGCGTGCTCTTCTCTGTCGTCGAGGCATGTTTGACGGGGAACACTTCTCTGCACTGACTGCAAGTTAACTACGCTACACCAGAGTCCGTATACTGGAGTTGATTCCTCCGCGACCAATCACGTGGGGAGACCTGTAGCAACAATCCAATGGGTCTGAAACTTTGATCGTTTACATACCTACATGGCATCGATCCATATCTTGAAAATCAACACAAACGACCAATGCCTTCATGGTGTGGCAATTTCCATTTTCTTCAGTGTACATAGCATCACGGACTGAAGAAGACTGGAGAAACTGTAAGGAAAAAGGAATAACGTGAAACGAGAGGTGAAGGAAGCTAAAAGGAAATCTTGGGAAGATTTTGGAAATATGGTTGAAAATAAGGCAAGGGAAAAGAACACAAGAAGTTTTTGGAAAACAATAAAAGCACCCAGAAGAAAATTGGGAAGCAGATAAGGACAATTATGGATGGAGATAAGCTGGTTTCAGAGATGGCAACTGTATTAGAGGTGTGTAGAAGGCACTATAAAGAGAAGTTTCAAAAACAAGAGTCATTACAAGAAGAAGGAATTGACTATGGGCCACATGAAAGGGTGCAAGATCACAAATTTGAAGGGGATATAAATGAAGAGGAGGTAAGAATGGCAGTTGAACAAGTTAAGCCATGGAAAGCAGCAGGAATTGATGAGATAGCCCCAAAATTAATTAAATATTTGGAGGAATGGTGGTGGTAAAGTATTTAACTAAAATGTTGCAGAGAATGTAGGAAGAGAACAGAATCCCTGAGGAATGGAGGAAGAACTTAATTATATAATTACACAAGAAGGGGAACAGCTATGACTGTAATAACTACGGGGTCATATGTCTGTCATCTACAACCTACAAAGTCTACTCTCGTGTGCTGGAGAGGAAATTGAGGAGGGCGGTAGAAGAAGATATGGAGGAAGTGCAAGACAGCTGCATGGAAGGAAGTCTATGAAGAACTAGAGACCACAGAAGGGGAGGCCAAGCTTTTCAGAATCGCTAAGGCACGAGACAGGGCTTCAAAAGATCTCACACACATCAGGCAGATGAAAAGTGAACAAGGAATTGTAATTCAAGATGAAGAGCATATTAAGAAGAGATGGGAGGAATATTTTGAAAAGTTGCTAAATGAGGAAAATGCCCGTCTTGTGTTTGAGGATGGTATCCCAAATCACAACGTAACAACTGGCATATGCAGGGAAGAGGTTGTAACTGCTATTAGGAAAATGAAATGTGGAAAAGCAACCGGCCCCGATGAAATTCCAGTGGAGGCTTGGAAATGTCTGGATGAAGAGGGCATAGATATGTTGTGGAATCTATTCCAACAGGTACTTCAAGAGGAAGTAATGCCCAAGGAATGGCGGGAGAGTACCATAATTCCCATTTATAATGAGAAAGGTGACATTCAGGATTGTGCAAATTACAGAGGAATAAAACTCATGTCACACACAATGAAGATCTGGGAGAAAGTTATTGAAAGTAGGCTTCGGGTGGAGACGACAATAGGAGATGAACAGTTTGGATTTATGCCGGGAAAGGGAACAACAGATGCTATTTTTGCACTTAGGCAGGTCATGGAAAAGCACAGGGAGAAGAGAAAAGAACTACATATGGTGTTCATAGACCTAGAGAAAGCGTATGATCGAGTGCCCCGTCAAGAGGTATGGAGATGCATGAGATGCAAGGGAGTACCGGAGAAGTATGTGCGCATTGTTCAGGATATGTACCGTGGAGCAAGGACACGAATTAGAAGCAGTGTAGGATTGTCAGATACTATACCGGTTCAAGTAGGTCTTCACCAAGGATCAGCACTAAGCCCCTATATTTTTGATCTAATAATGGATGTCTTCTCTGAAAACTTAAGAGAACCAGCTCCTTGGTGTATGCTATTTGCAGATGATATTGTCTTATGTAGCACACACAGGGAAGAGCTTGAATATAAACTGGAATGCTGGAGAAGAGCCATAGAGGACAGAGGCCTTAAAATCAGTAGGAATAAGACCGAATACCTGTGCCTTGGAGGAACTGGAAATGAAACTATTCAGATGGATGGTAGCCAGCTACAGGCAAGGGACAGTTTCAAGTATCTGGGATCCACTGTATCTAACGATGGCAATCTATATCTGGAAATTACCCACCGAATCCAGGCTGCCTGGTTAAACTGGAAAAGGTTATCTGGTATTCTCTGTGACAGGAGACTGAATATCCAAGTAAAGGGTAAAGCCTATAAATGTGCAGTGAGACCTGCAATGCTATACGGAGCAGAAACTTGGCCAACAGTGCAGTCACAGTGCAAGCGACTGGAAGTAGCTGAAATGAAGATGCTAAGATGGATGTGTGGTGTTACAAGGAACGATCACATCAAAAAC
The DNA here is from genome assembly GCA_946902985.2 of Meconema thalassinum. NCBI lineage: Eukaryota > Metazoa > Arthropoda > Insecta > Orthoptera > Tettigoniidae > Meconema > Meconema thalassinum. Next base: position 530,413,640 of record OX336390.1, on the reverse strand, counting down.
ACCTTCATACGAGGCAGCGTAAAAGTGACTGAAATATCAAAAAAAGTGCAAGAAAGACGCTTGCTCTGGTATGGCCACATTAAGCGCAGGGATGAGAGTTATGTAGGAAGGCGAGTGCTTGGTCTGGAGGTGGAAGGCAAAAGGGAAAGAGGCAGGCCTAGAAGAAGAGGGATGGACTGCGTGCAGGATGATCTCCGGGAGAAGCAGTTAACAGAAAACACTATTTGGGACCGAGGAAAATGGAAACGACTTGTCAGAAACGTCGACCCCGCATGAACGGGAAAAGACGAAGCAGAAGAAGATAAAGGGAAATATTTATTAATAAATAAGTACACGGGTTGTTTTTTAAGTAGTGGCAACTATTTTTTCCCCAATATAGGCTATAGCTAGAGCCCTGCGCGGATAGACGAAACGTTATCCGCATCCGCATGGCTGTTATCCGCATCCGCACGACTCTTATCCGCATCCGCCCCGCATCCACACGGCTATTATCCGCATCCGCCCCGCATCCACGCCACTTTTATCCACAAGTTTGTTATGCGATTCGGCTGGCATTACAATAATATTTTCAATGTGTTGCTTTATACTTTATCTTTTAGTCATTTGAGCTGGAAATTGAACCCTTAGGCTATGTACTGTATGCCATGTGCTATGTTCAAAATGAATGTTATATAGCCAGAATTTCAACCCTTTCAGTTCGGAGTGTTTATTGTGCTTAATGACATCATTTGAGATTAGCGTAAATCATCATCTTACATTTGTCATGAAAAAAAAACATAACGGAAAAATATACCGGTATGTCATAAACATCCGGGGTCCTAGTAAGGGAGAGTGGGGAATTGTGCGCACCATTACCCTACTCTGCTTTTAAAACGTAACGCATTGAATCCCGGTAAACTAATCTATTATATTGAAAAACAAATACATGCAAAACCACTGTAAACACTGGCATTTAAAACTAAATTTAATTTTAAATAATTGAATCACAACTTTAGGCTTACCTTCTTATTTGCTAGCTACAGAAAATAACATGCAACGTGTTAAGTTTCTTCATCCAAGCCTCCGGTTATCACATAGCAACTGGCATCATGCTGACTGTCCCTATCTGATAGGTACGATGGCAGCTTAAGGGTAGCAGTGAACTGAGTTGCTAGTTGTACTACCAACTCGAAAAACATACGTCCGCACGATTACCTGTTGTGCACAATTACCCAACTTTCCCCATGATATTCAACAAGTTCGAATTGCATTCTAAAAGCTAACCGGAAATTTACTCCAAACATTATCTGCAGCTTATCCGCTATCCGCAAAGTCATGCAAAGTATAAACCCGTGGATATCCGCATCCGCGCAGGGCTTTAGCTATAGCAGATTTACATGAGCCGGAGTTAACGTGCGGTGGGGCTGGTTTGATTCAGCTGGCATTGCCTAATTAGTTGATGGTGCGAATAGAGCTGTCGGTTGCCTATAAGATGGCGTATGTCAACGATAAAAATCAAGAAAGAAAATAATTGATGAATGAGCATAACAACTGAAGAAGAAGTTCACGTAGCTTTTTCCTTAACTACGGTACCGTACTGGAGTTTTCAGGCGCGTATCTGGATTTTCATTTCGGATACAGCTGAATCCATAGCATCTTGCATAAGTTTGCAGAATCATGACCCAAGATGAGCTTTTAAATCTCACAATGAAATGATGATAAATTATCACGAAATCTCAGAAACCACCGAACGGATTGGAATTAAATTTGGTATGCAGCTTCCTCAAGGGCCGCAAACGCCCACTAAGAAAGGATTTCTGGATATTCAGGTTCTAAAGGGGTGTTAAGGGGATAGACCTGCATTTCATTGAATAGCAATATCTCCCGATTGGTTTCATTGGGGGATGTGATACTCGGCATATAAACTCATCATTAAAAATAAGAAGGCATGTGTCTGATGGTTTTTCGATGTGGTGTATATTATGAGGTGAAAGGGGTGAAAAGTGGGGGTCGAAGGATTCCTAACGGAGCGTGTATCTCTTAAACGACATGAGAGAGGAGTTTGAAAATCAGCGGAAAAAAATCAGCATAAAAAATAAGTAAATAGATGTTTCACCGTTTTTTTTTCAAAAATCCAATTTAAGGGGCCCATGGGGAGGGGTGAAATTCTGGGGGAAAAAACAGGTAATATGTAAAATTATACATGGCCTATGTTGTAGACAATAACACATTACATCTTTTTTGTCTCTTGCTATTTCATCATACGACGAATACTTAGGGAGTTATTACTGATTTTGTACTGTTTGGCCGGAATTTTCTAAGTCCCAGGAATGACATAAAAATTGATTCGAATGAAATTTTAAAAAGTAGTTTTTTTAATACTTTTATTATATTTTTCACGTCTTTTAGGGTCCGTAACCAACATGATATTTTGATGTTTTTTTCGTCCCATGCATTTTTGGTTTCAGGTGATAGAATTATTTTCCACTAGGACCCATGCTTATCTACTATATATTTGTCAGATACCACTCACTCACTGACTGACTGACTCATTCATTCATCACGAAATCTCAGAAACCACCAAACGGATTGGAATGAAATTTGGTATGCCGCTTCCTCAAAGGCCACAAACGCCCACTAAGAAAGGATGTTTGGATATTCAGGTTCTAAAGGGGTGTTATGGGGGTAGACCTGCATTTCATTGAATAGCAATGTCTCCCGATTGGTTTCATTGGGGGATGTGATACTCGGCATATAAACTCACCATTAAAAATAAGAAGACATGTGTCCGAGGGTTTTTGATGTGGTGTATATTATGAGGTGAAAGGGGGTGTAAAGTGGGGGTTGAAGGATTCCTAACGGAGCGTGTATCTCTTAAACGACATAGGCGAGGAGTTTGAAACTCAGCGGAAGAAAATCAGCATAAAAAATAAGTAAATAGGTGTTTGACCATTTTTTCATAAATCCAATTTAAGGGGCCCATGTGGATGGGTGAAATTCGGGGGGGGGGGGGGGGACAGGAAAGAAAGTGTCCTAACTGATTGACTGACTGACTCACTCATCAAATTCAGGGGGAAAAAACTGCTTAAAAATAACTAAATAGCTGTTCGACAGTTCTGTTCATAAATCAAATTTAAGGGGTTCATGGGGAGGGGTGAAATTCTGAAAAAAGAAAATTGAAAGAAAATGTCCTGACTCACTTACTCACTCACTCACTCATCATCGCCCAGCCAAAATGGAATGAAATTTGGAATGCAGCTTCCTCAAGGTCCGCAAACGCCCACTAAGGAAGGATTTTCGGATATTCAGGTTCTAAAGGGGTGTTAAGGGGGTAGACCTGCATTTCATTGAATAGCAATATCTCCCGATTGGTTTCATTGGGGGATGTGATACTCGGCATATAAACTCATCATTAAACATAAGAAGACAAGTGTCTGAGGGTTTTTCGATGTGGTGTATAATATGAGGTGAAAGGGGTGAAAAGTGAGGGTTGATGGATTTCTAACGGAGCGTGTATCTCTTAAACGACATAGGCGAGGAGTTTGAAACTCAGCGGAATAAAATCAGCACAAAAAATAAGTAAATAGGTGTTTGACCGTTTTTTTTTTCATAAATCCAATTTTATAGGGCCCATGGGGAGGGGTGAAATTCAGGAGTGAAAAAGACAAGAAAGAAAGTGTCCTAACTGATTGACTGACTGACTCACTCATCAAACTCATGGGGAAAAACTGCTTACAAATAAGTAAATAGCTGTTCGACAGTTTTTTCATCAATCAAATTTAAGGGGTTCATGGGGAGGGGTGAAATTCTGAAAAAAGAAAATTGAAAGAAAATGTCCTGACTCACTCACTCACTCACTCACTCACTCACTCATCATCGCCCAGCCAAAATTATTGGAGTTTGAAACATGACAGTTTGGGGATATGTTCATTGTATGTCAAAACCGCCTACTAAGGGAGGATTTTCGGATATTCAGGTTTAAAGGGATCTTAAAGGGGTTAAATCTGTATTTCATTGAGTAACAATATCCCCGATTGGTTTCATTGTGGGATGTGATACACGGCATATAAACTCATCATTAAAAAATAAGAAGACACATGTCTGGGGGTTTTTCGATGTGGTGTATATTATGAGGTGAAAAGGGTGAAAGATGGAGGTTGAAGGATTCCTAACGGAGCGTGTATCTCTTTAACGTCATAGGCGAGGAGTTTGAAACTCAGCGGAAAAAATGAGCTTAAAAAATAAGTAAATCGTTTTTATTTTCATAAATTTCATCTATCTATACTATATATTTGTCAAATACCACTCCCTCACTCACACGCTCATTCATTCATCACGAAATCTCAGAAACCACCGAACGGATTGGAATGAAATTTGGTATGCAGCTTCCTCAGGGTCCGTAGGTGCTCGCTAAGAAAGGTTTTCAAAAAATTCACTCGGGTTCAAGGTCAAACGGCGAAAACCGCGATTATATGAAGCAATGCGGGCTGCAGCACGTCGCCCCTACCAGTATTTGCAGGCAGTGAGCTTACTTTCATAACGTGCACGTCATTGTTGTCTGCGCTCCCGACCTTTACCCACTCTCTCTGTTCAAACAGTACTTCTATGTAATTTCTGTTTGTACTTTATACTTTCACCGTCACTTTATAATCATCATATTGCACTATATATTAGCCTTTATTTGACGTAACTGTAGAGTTCCTTTGTTTGTTGGATTAGGTATGGCGTTTTTTATAATTTCTTGGTAGTAAATAGTTAGAGAGCAGAGTACAGGCAGCTGAGATGAGATTCCTGAGAAGTATGGTCCGGAAAACGAGGAGAGACGGAGTGAGAAATGAAGATATACGGAAAGAACTGGGAGTACAGAAACTAAATGACAACTGGAGCAAAACAGATTGAGTTGGTTTGGACATGTCAAACGGTTGAATGAAGTAAGGCTACCAAGGCGAGCACTGGAACGACGGATGAAGGGGAAGAGAGGACGAGGAAGACCAAGAATGCGTCGGATGGACTCGGTGGAGAATAGCATTAGAAAACGGAACCTGGATTGGAACACCGTGTCGGAGGAGGAATGGTGGAACGACAGAACAAAGTGGAGAGGAACCATATTTGCCCCCACCCAGTGTCAGCTGGAAAAGGTGAAATGAAGAAGAAGAAGACATAGTTATAATGAAAAGTAGGCTTTGGTAAAAGAAAATTACCTCTACCAACGTTAATTTTGTTAAGTTAAGCTAGGTCTATTCCATTTATCAGGTATCTTTAAGTAGAGATTTGTTTTATTAAGTTAGGAGAATATTCCTCAACGTCACAACAACACTCAAGCACCTTTGAAGAAGACCGTATCTGCCCCTAACTTTTATAGCTTCGGAATATTTGAGCTTGAGGGTGATAATTTTTATCTTAACTTATTTCGCAATCTTCTCAATCAGTTTCAGATTGATATGTATGCAAAGATTGAGACAGAGAGACTACTTTGTATTCGCATCAACCAGAAAAAGTTGAGTAGTTAGGAATATATGCACCTGGAGGACGCAAAGAGTAAAGCTGTCAGCCGTTTGTCAGTTATTGGTAAATGGTCGTCTTTCCCCGTTGTATATAGCACCCGATTTTCAATTTCAACGCTCCATGTTGCCGTCATTATCTTCCACTACGGGAAAAATTTATATAACTAATGTTATAACGGGATTCCAAATGTTATTGCGGGCCAAGCCGCGGGTAACAGCATGATATTTTGATGGTTTTTTTTCGTCAAATCATTATCTATTATATAAAGCTCAAATACCACTCATTCATTCATCACGAAATCTCAGAAACCACCGAACGGATTGGAATAAAATTTGGTATGCAGTTTCCTCAAGGGCCGCAAACGCCCACTAAGAAAGGATTTTTGGATATCCAGGTTCTAAAAGGGTGTTAAGGTGGTAGACCTGCATTTCCCGATTGGTTTCATTGGGGGATGTGATACTCGGCATATAAATTCATCATTAAAAATAAGAAGACATGTGTCTGAGGGTTTTTCGATGTGGTGTATATTATGAGGTGAAAGGGGTTAGAGTGGGGGTTGAAGGATTCCTAACGGAGCGTGTATCTCTTAAACGACATAGGCGAGGAGTTTGAAACTCAGCGGGAAAAAAATCAGCATAAAAAATAAGTAAATAGGTGTTTGACAGTTTTTCTTTTCATAAATCCGATTTAAGGGGCCCATGGGGAGGGCTGAATTTCTGAAAAAAAACAACCAGGTAATATGTCTGAGTGGAAAATACATGGCCTATGTTGTAGACAATAACACATTACATCTTTTTTTGTCTCTTGCTATTTCATCATACGACGAATACTTAGGGAGGTATTAATGATTTTGTACTGTTTGGCCGGAATTTTCTAAGTCCCAGGAATGACATAAAAATTGATTCGAATGTAATTTCAAAAAATATATATTTTTAAATACTTTTATTATATTTTTCACGTCTTTTAGGGTCCGAAACCAACATGATATTTTGATGGTTTTTTTCGTCCCATGCATTTTTGGTTTCAGGTGATAGAATTTTTTTCCCACTATGACCCATGCTTATCTACTGTATCTATATAACTAATGTTATAACGGGATTCCAAATGTTATTGCGGGCGAAGCCGCGGGTAACGGCTAGTTATTTCAATAAAACGGCAATTAAGGAGCTCCGGTGTGGAATGCCGAAAATCCTCAAAAATGTTCGAAATTTCATTTTTGCGTCACAGTAGGCTGCGGACCATTCGCTTCCTAACAGTACATGTGTTCTCTTCATTGCTCATTCCTAAGACTACTTTCATTATACTTTCCTACAACCGTGCGTACAATAAATTAATAAACCCACTGATGTAGACTTTTATTACCTCCCTCACTATTAGACAATAGACATTTTAAGAACCATTTTAAGAAAGCCAAACGAGCGTTGTGGTGTCGGAGCGTACCCAGCCCTAAATCAAAGCCGTCCATGTTTGCTCCGCTAGTGGAAATTTGGATCCAGTTTCTCGCCAAAATTTATTTTGAATATAAAAATTACCTTTTCTCCGGGAACGTTTCAACATTTAAAGCTCAAGTTTTTAGAAGTAATGCATTCTTATATGTGTTACTAGCACCAATACCCGGGTTCACCCAATCGAATGATCATGAAGTCTCAAAATCTCCTTAAGCTCCCTAGTCTGATAACACTCCGAGTGATAAGTGATATTTATTTACTTATTTATTATTATTAACTTTATTGGCTACATTGGACCACTTGAGTCTTCCATGTACACTTTTTCTTTGAAGTTTGTATTGTTTGATTCTTCGTATTATTTACTTATATATATTATTGTGTTTTAGATAATAAATGGAGTAGTATTGACTCGTGCAGAGATACAGTAGATGGAAATGATGGTTGGGATAGTCATTGCTTTCCTCACCGAGCCTTTGCCCGAGCCACTCGGCCGGCGGGGATTCGCTTGGATGACTTATACTGTCAGTTCCGATTTCCTTCTGTCTCCTGTATCGTCCGAGTACCTAGCAAGGCCCCTCCGTGGATGGTCTCTCGCCCTGATATCATCCTGGATCTGCACACCGGCTCCAAGTCGGACACGGACTCCTCCGTCCATCGGAGGCTGTTCTATTCACGGATGGTTCGAGGGTAAACGAGAAAGTAGGCTGTGCATTTGTGGTTGAGGATCGTCGGTTTCTCTTTTCACTTCCCGAGGCTTGTGGCGTGTACACAGCGGAGCTCTGTGCCATCTTAGAGGCTCTGCGGTACACGTTATCAGACGATCACCAGCACTTTCTTGTGTTTACTGACTCTCTGAGTGCGCTGCAAGCGCTCGATGTGTGTTTCCCGAAGCACCCGTTGGTCCAGCGTGTGCACGACCTGCTCGTCAGTTCGTGTAACGCTGGAACCGGGGTGACCTTTGTGTGGCTTCCTAGCCACATGGGTATTGCGGGAAACGAGCTTGCTGATCAGGCGGCGAGAGAGGCAGTCGCACTGTCCTCGCTACCGTATAAGGTGCCTGCTAGTGATGTGCGCTCTCAGTTGCGGCATTCGATCCTGTCGCATTGGGAGGAAGCGTGGCGTGCCACGCCTCCACCCAACAAACTGAGAGGCATCAAGGAGACAACGAAGGTGTGGAAATCTTCCTTCCGATCTCCCCGGAAGGAAGCTGTGGTACTCTGTCGACTCCGGATCGGCCATGGGATTGCTACGCACTCCCACTTGCTAAAGAGAGAAGATCCCCCTGTGTGTACTTGCGGTGCCCATCTAACTGTGGCACACATTCTCTTGGAGTGTGTGGATCTGGCCGATCTGCGAAGGACTCTCTCCCTTATTCTCCGTGATGACGGGCCGTCAGTAGACCTCGTCATCCGGTTCATGAGGGAGAGTGGTTACTTTTTTAACTTTTAATGTGTAGTTACGACTTTTAATTCCGGTTACGTCTGTTTTATGTTTTTTTATTGTGTTCATCTATTTTATTGTTCGCTATGCCTTATTTGTTTTATTCTTTTTTACCATCCGCCTTTTATTCTTTTTATTCAAATAAGGCATACTTTTTGGGGCTCACTGTCTGTTTTATAAACACCATTTTCGTTTCATCCATGGCAGTGAGCTGTTTTTATCTACATCCTTTCATTTCACGCCATTTCATTTCATTAGAGGCCGATAACCTCGATGTTAGGCCCCTTAAAACAACAATTATCATCATCATCAACCTCACCGAGCCAGACAGCTGTTCTGAAGCTATGAGTGGGAAATAATATGATTAAAGATGTATATTGAACCGACCGCCTTAAAAAAAGAGCAAAAACGATAAAAGTGGCTCTCTCCTAACCCCTTCATCTCTTATCAGTATAATATAATTTGCAGCCTCGTTTTATTGCGTTGTGAGAGTAACAAAGATAGCGTTCGAAAGACAGGTGATAGGGCTTACTTACGGTTAAACTGTCAGATCTAGTTTGGCCTCCGGCAGCCGAGCTCGAGTTCAGATATAAAATTTTAAAAGTAAATAACAGTGATGTCAGGGTTTACTGCAGTAACTGTGAAGATAATTAGTTGTCCTTACCTCTGGCCGAAGACATTAGAAAACAAGTAGTTCCGTGAAGAACTATACATCCTATTTTCATATATCCCACTTATGTTAATTGCCTCTAACAACATACAAAATGTCAGTTTGATTGCTGTAATAGATTCGGAGATATTGAGAACCTTGTAAATATTTCGGATGGTTGCCATGCTAGATTTTTATATACAGTATGTAGGCCTTACAGTTATTTACTATTACATGAAGATTATTTTGTAGGTGTATTATTCAAATTTCAATCGCATGATTAGGACACAAGAAATAAACCGAGATTTTGAAAATTCGCACTGCCGCCATCTTGTGGTTATGAAAAATATTGAAATAAATTAGATGCCAGTGGATTATAATTTGTATAAGCATATACCGTACCAAGTTTCACTGCGCTCGGGTGGTTAAATCGCGAGAAACGTCCATTCAAATATTTAAATTTCGCGTCGCCGCCTTGTTGGATATGTATTAACCAGGTTATTGAAAGTTGCATAGGTGAACTTATGATTATAACCTCTATCAACATACAAAATTTCAGTTTGATTGCTATCATAGATTGATAGATATTGAGATCCGTCTAAATATTTCGGATGGCCGCAATGTTGATTTTTATATATGTAGGGCATAGATATGTGTACTATTAGATGAGGATTATTGCGTAGGTTCGTTATTCATACGTTGACTTCGATCGCATGATTCGGACACGAGAAATAAAAGCTTAGTTTTAAACTTTCTCACAGCTACCATCTTGAGGTTATGTAAACAATTGAACTAAATTAGATGTCAGTGCATTGGGAAGTCTCCGTGGCTTAGGCGGCAGTACGTCGGCCTCTCGCCGCTGGGGTCTAAGGTTCAAATCCCGGTCACTTCATGTGAGATTTGTGCTGGACAAAGCGGAGGCAGACAGGTTTTTCTCCGGGTACTCCGGTTTTCCCTGTCAATATTTCATTCCAGCAACACTGTCCACTTTCCTTTCATTTCATCTGTCATTCATTCAATCATTGCCCCAGTGGAGTGCGACAGGCTTCGGAGGCCGGCACAGTTCATATCCTCACCGCTAGATGGGGGCTTCATTCATTCCATTCCTGACTCGGTCGGTCGACTGGAAGCAGGCTGTGGATTTTCATTTAGATGTCAGTGCATTACAATGTTTACAAGTTTCACTGCGTTCGGATGGTTACATCGCGAGAAAAGTCTATTTAAATGTTTGAACTTCGCTTGGCCACCATTTTCGTTTTGTAGTTTACCGGTTTTTGAAAGTCACTTCTAGTATTGCCCTTTATCACCGTGCAAAATTTCAGGGTGATATCAGTAGTAATGACGGTGAAATATTTCGCACAGCCGCCATGTTGGATTGGTGTGACGTAATAAAATGTAAATGTCACGGTCGTGGTCGGCTAAAATAGTACTATGACCTTACCGAGTTTCATTGAAATCGCTCCAGCCGTTTAGATTTTATTAGGGGTGACACACACGGGCACGTACACACACACACACACGCGCGCGCGCGCGGACAATAGGTGATCTCATAAGCCTATTTATTCATAAATGAAAATAGGCTAATAATAATGTTATTGGTTTCACGTCCCTTTTATCTACGGAGTCTTTTAGAGATGCCGGGGTGCCGGAATTGGCCCCGAAGGGGATCTTAAACGTGCCAGCAAATCATCTGATACGGCTTCCTCTCATTTGCATACCCTCACATGCCAACTGAATGCGCCAGGATCCAATCCTGTGTTGCGCACTCTCAAATGCCAACTGACTGCATCAGGATTTGTTCCTGCAACGTTGGGCAGAACAGGTGAGAACGTACACGCTGCGCCACGTAGTCAGTCAATAGGCAGTTTAGGTGTGCGAATATACTCAGCGATTTTCGCCTCATCGTGGAGTCAATGTGTGATTTGTGGCCGTCTCGACCACATTCCACGAAATCATGACTGAGCCTACAGCTGCATGTCTAGAGGTGCATATGAATTGCGCAATTGCTTTACTGAGATATTTTCTAATGTTCTTATCGTGTTAGATAATAAATGGAGAGGCATTGCCTCGTACAGAGATACATGGATAGTTGGTTGGTTCTTAAGTTTAGGGGCTGCGACAACGCGGTCATGTAGCCCCGTGTACTTTGGGTGTGTGTAGAATCTGTCTGATAACCGGTGTTAATTGTGATGACTGTATTAGTGTGTGTTATCTGTTTTTTAATTTAAGTACAGACTCCAACTTAGAATTTTTCAAATAGTTCCTACTTTTGCCGCCAAGTGCCACCGTCGACGACTACTAGGCCAAGTTCAGAACTTAGCTACTAGACGCCACCGCAGTCGGCTCTTGGCAACGAACGTAGAAACCTAAGAGCGTTGTTTACATTCTTAACCTATCCAATTTAGCTTCACACAGGTGTAATTAGTGGAAGGTTCTTTAACATGCCATAAATCTATGACATGGGACCGCCGGCTTTACTTCCCCTCCGAAGGAAGGCATACTGAGGGATTATTAACGCTCTTAAAAAATCCGACGGCTTCGGCTGGGTTTGAACCCGCTATCTTGGGCATAGCCGGCCCTGTGGTGTTGGGGTAGCGCGCCTGCCTCTCACCCGGAGGCCCCGGGTTCGATCCCCGGCTCCGTCAGGGATTTTAAAACTGACGTGAGGGTTGGAACGGGGTGCACTCAGCCTCGTGAGGACAATTGAGTAGCTGTCTGACAGTGAGACAGCGCCCCGATCACGAAAACCAAGATTAACGGCCGAGGGGACCCGACGCGCTGATCACGCGTCACCCCAATATCTGCAGGCCGAATGGCTGGGCAGCGGTCGCTTGGTCGGCCTTAGCCCGTCACGGGCTGTATAGTGCCAGGGGTTGACTTTTTTTTGTTGGGGGTTGTATCTTGGGCATAGAAGCTCAGCATGCTACCGACTACGCCACCGAAGCCGCTCATGGATAGTTGGATGTCACATCTTGATTTATCGCATCGAGGGGCGTAACATGAGTTATGTCTGGTCAATATACGACAACCTCGATATTTTACCTATTTCCTAAAATTACCCCCTCCCCATGAGGCATATATGCTCAAACATATTGTATCCTAGTGATATTTTGGGGTTGCCTTCTACATACATACGAATTTTGATGTGATTTGCTCCACTAGTTTTGACGCCAATCCATTACAACCAGATAAACAGACAACATTCAAACTGATGGAACATTTGGTCATTATTCACCATATCCACATTTTCCAGGATCAATACATAGTTTTAGCATAACATTCCATGTGTTCAGAGATAAAGCTTACTTTTATTTATAGAGATATTTTAACACAGTCGATTTTATAAATTTACTTCAATTTAATTTTGACAGATGGACATGCTCATGAAAATGCTGTTTAAATTACGCCATTTTTTCAAAAATATTGAAAAGTAAAAATACATTTATTTTCAAAAAGCTTGACTGACTGCGTGACTCAGCGGTAACGTTCTTGCCTGCTGTTCCCAAGGTTGCAGGATCGAATCCTGGCGCATTTGAGGGTGCGCAAATGTGAGGGAGCCGTGACAGTCAGATTCCCTTCGGGGCAAAATTCCCGCACCCCGGTGTCTCTAAAAGCCACAGTAGTTAAAAGGGACGTGAACCCAAAAACATTATTCATCAAAAGGCCTGTGTAAAAGTAAGGAGAAAGCCTGAAGGAACATAGTATGAAACAAAATCAAATAAAATGTTGTATTTTCATAAACTTGGCCAGTATATTAATTAAGTCAGAGAATAAAATTGAAGAGTAAAAACCTGCTAAGTGCCAAAAAGTTGTTTAGGAGATATAGCCTAGTGAAGAAACGTACCTATCACAAGAGTTTTCATTTTGAATTTTACTATGTAATATAGTGTGCACTAAATACACTAGAAGGACAATTGTAACTAAATTGTTATGTTAAATTAATGACATTGCATGTCACATAAGTAGTATCACATAGATACTCTTTTACTAAAAAATCAGCCAAGTGCCAAGATAGTTTCAGTCTTAGTACCAATAGGCTATTTGAACGTCTAACTTATACCCAGTAGCTTACCTCTCTCTCTTCTTTTCTCACCCATTTCATCATTATTTGCATGCAAAGCTCCTGAAGTGTTTCCCTCCATGTCTGAAATCAGCTATTGGTACTTCTGAGTAAACAAGGGAGCAACATAGCAGAGCTTCCATCTTGTGATGGATTTATGAACTAAACAAAAAATTGTGGCCCATGGCCGTGTCTTGGGTGCATTGGCAATGGTACAGAGATGGGTTGTAATGCAAAAATTAATTGTTTCCTAAAATGGCACTTCGCAGGTTTTTGGGTTACACTCATCAATTATGAATACTTATACGAGATAGAAAATTGTCTGATATTGTAGTTGTGTGTGTAGCCTAACCGTATTTGGGACCGGGAGAATTGAGTACTTGGAGTGTGTAAAAATTCGGGGGGAAACTATCCTCAGGACGGATGCTGTCAGCAACGGGATTCAAGCCTAGGATCTCCGTACGCTCATCTGTCGATTCCAGCAATGGTGCGTTAGTGGGGTTTACTAATATTCATAACAATATTTGCTGTGACACAGTCACAGACTGGACTACCTCGTGGTGTGAGGGCTGGAACGGGCCCACTCAACCTCGTGAGGAAAAACTGAGAAGAGGAGGGTTCGATTCTCATGTCAGCCATCCTGGAAGTGGTTATCCGTGGTTTCCCCAAATATACTCCAGGCAAATGCTTGAATGGTTCCTAACTAAAGGACACGGCTGCCTCCTTCCCAATCCTACCCCAATTTACAAATACACACTAGTACAGACTTCAGAATAACACAGATTTATCACATAAATTCCACACACACCCAAATACACGGTGCTACAACACCACGATGCCGCAGCCCCTACAATAAGAAGCAACAGCAACAATCACAGACTGAAACAAATACTATGGTTTAATGATGGTGGTTGGTTGGTTGGTTCCTCAGTTTAGGGGCTGCGACAACGCGGCCATGTAGCCCTGTGTACTTTGAGTGTACAGAATCTGTCTGATAACCGGTGTTAATTGTGATGGCTGTATCAGTGTGTGTATCTGTTTTAATTCAAGTAAGGACTGCAGACATTGACTTGTTTCAAGTAGTACCTACTTTTGCCGCCAAACGCCACCGTCAGCGACCAACTAGTTCAGAACTTAGTTACCAGATGTCACCGCAGTCGGCTCCTGACGACGAACGTAGGAACTTAAGAACGTTAGTCAAATGTTTAACCTATATATTATTTAGCTTCACACAGTTGTAATTAGTGGAAGGTTCTTTAACATGCCATAAATCTATGACATGGGACCGCCGGCTTTACTTCCCCTCCGAAGGAACGCATACGTTCTTAAAAAATCCGACGACTTCGGCCGGGTTTGAACCCGCGATCTTGGGCATAAAAGCTCAGCATACTACCAACTACGCCACTGAAGCCGCCAATGGTTTAATGATGCCAAAAGTTACCGTTCTTTTTAAAGTGTATTTTTTCTAGGAATTTACGGAAGCCCCCCTCTCTATGTGGATACACCCCTGCGAAATTTTAATAAAAACAATTCGGTATCTGTAAATCATAGACAATAAACACTTATATGCACGCTTGGATCGTTCTTTCAAGTAGAGTATGACGGTATGTGGTGAGGCTTGAAGGTCGCGGTACTGTATGAGTGGTGGGGAGCCGTAGCGCTGGTGGAGATACTCCAGCCGCCGAGCTCAAGACGATTTCATGCACAGACTTGAAGCATTTACACGCGATGACAACAGCACGGTGGGCGACGAGTGACTGCTGTCGCTGTTCCCAAACACCACTGAAACGTGGCTGGAAATCTGTCTGCCGAGACCTCGAAGAAGTCAGGGGCGTATATACATGTTTTGTGTGTATGTGGAAAGGGGGGGGGGGGAGAGGGGGGCCGACATCCTGGAAAATTGTGAGTATTCTCAGGGGATTGTCACCGTAAAATACCCAGAAATATCAACCAATATCTTAGAGCATATTACTTTGTGTAATTATTTTAGATGAGAGTTATTGTAAAATTCTAAGTTTATATAGTCTTATCAGTGGCAATACAAACAAAAGTTGTAAACTACAACTCAACACGCAAATGACATTTTATACTTAATTAATTTTCTATTATGGCCTATGGAGTATTAATGGCAAATATCTAAATATTTGTCAATTTATTAAGCAGAAAGGTAAACTTTTTATTTAATTTTACACATTGATAGTTTATTTCTCAAAAGTACCGTACTGTGGAATTCTCAGTTTTGACTCACAAGGCTGAGTGTACCCCGTTCCAGCCCTCAGACCAGAATCAAAATTTCTGGGCAGAGCCGGGAATCGAATTCGGTCCTCCGGGGCGTCAGCCAAGAATGCTAGCCACTACACCACGAGGTAGTCTAACTTCAATCTTAATATTGTTTATAACTTACCCAATAAGTTAAGATTAAGGTACAACCAAATATACAATTATCTTATGCTTTTACCTAAGCAACACTTTCTTAATTTTTATCCCCCAGGGGCTCACATCTAGTGGGTCGTGGGTTGGCGACCATGGGGCCCCAGCTGAGTCCGGCATTGCTTCCACTTACTTGTGCCAGAGTCCTCTCCGTCTCCTTTCCTGTCGACCTCACTTGGTCAACTCTTGTTCTCTTCCGACTCCGACGGTATTAGAGTATCCGAGGATTAGCGAGTCTCTTCCTTTCCCACCTTAATTGGCCCTTGTCTCATCTTTTCTGATACCCTCCTTCTGCGAGGGGTCAGCCTTCTTTTTCTTTTAATGTTATCTCCTGTCTTCTGATCAAGGCCCTCAAGGAGGCAGGGTGTATTTAGCCCCTCCACTTCTGGTGCACCCTGGATATTGCTACACCCTCAGGGGATGACGGCTGGTGAGTACGGGAGTTCGCGACCCCGAGAGATTCCTGAGCTGGGTCCGTTAGTTCCCTCTTTTATCCATTACCTCTGGTGCGAACCCTCTCCTCGATCACTTTTCTATCCACCTTTCATGGCTCTCCTTCCTTCCAAGTCCCTCAATCCGCATTCCTCGAGGGTTGAGGGCATTTCTTTTCCTCCTGTCCTTTATTTGCCTTATTCTCCTTTTGTTTTCCGTTTCTTCTTCTAAATTATACTTTAGTAGTTAGTTTTAGTTATAGTTTACATTTCATTATCATCTTCACGATCACCCCAACCATTAGGGGCCGATAACCTCGATGTTAGTCCCCTTAAAGCAACAATTATCATCAATATCATCATCTTAATTTGTAGGCTATTGGCTTTTTTCGGGGGTGGTGCTGGAGCCCTCACAGCTCCCCCCCCCCCTTATATACGCCCCTGCTTTTAGTCTCTCCACATACCATCCGTACTCTATGAGAACACAATATCGACGGTGTCAATGCAATACCGCGTATCTGACAGTGTTGTTCGTTTCCATTATTATCCTTATCTTTCTTTGGTCACGCCTCCCAACCGCATGTGGATGTTTCGTCCATCAGCACAATTCTCGTTTGGTTTATTTTCCTGCGTAGTGGCATAATGAAAAATAAGCTTTAAATTCATTTTACTGTAGAAAAGAATATTTCCGTGTAGTTATGCTCTCATGTTTATGCTGTGCGCCGTCACGTATAACTTGGTCCGTAGTGAAGGAGAGCGTAAGAGAGGACAGTTCATATGCACGCAGAAAGTGAATTGCCCAACGCAGCGCACTCCTAAGACCTGGTCTAGAAGGAGCTTACATTTTAAAGCGTCATGTGCCATTGCTTGATAAACATTTCAAACTACAATCCTCTGAACGTAAATAAAATCACTCAATGTTAAGGCGTAAAACCGTCGTTATTAATTTCCTACAATACTGTATAACGAGGAAAGTACTGTTCTTCGAAATTTACGATTATTTTAAGTGGCCATATTACAAACCTATAAAAGGTACTTATATTTGAATTCACTATCCATTGCATTGGAATATAATGTACACATAAATGAAGGATTTTCTGTCGTTCGATTTCACGTACACAGAGAACAATACGAGTATTATTTCTATGGTCGTAATTTCAGATGGTCTCTAGCAACTAAGCAACGAATTGCTGAATTACTGCACGGTCTTCCCACACAATCTCCAAACATACTCGTGGCTCGTAATCTAACATCCATCGTGCGCGTTAAATCGTTCGCCACGACTGCGATGTTTGAGTCTCGGGGTAGCTACCCCATCCCGAACCCGATTAATTACAGTTATACACAATACTACAGTCACCAATGAAACACAGGTTATCAATCAAATTGAACACACACCCAAATACGTGGGGATGATGACCAAGATGTTTCAATCCCCTAAAATGAATCTACCTTACCCGCACAACATTTCATTTCATTGGACTGGTTTTGTGAGGGAACCTTTTGCCTCACAGATGGGCATATCATGTGGACATATCTCCCAGGGGCTCCCAACTTGTAGAACGTGGTTTGGCAACCAAGGGGTCCTCGCTGAGTCTGGCATTGGTTCCACTTACTTGTGCCAAACTACTTTATTTTATATTTCCTCTCGACCTCCCATGGCCAATTCTTGTTTGAATTCTTCCATTTTCCTTCTCCAACGTAATTTTATGTTACGAGGGGCAGATTACTTCGGTGTTCCGCCCCTTAAATCAGTCTTCAGTGGTCAAGTATTGAGATTACGATCCCAAAAATTCCCGGCTTGCTTAGACACAATTATGATATTAGGGGTTGGATGGTTACACTCAGCTTCGTGAGGCAAAACGAAGATCAGGTTGTTTCGATTCCTACCTCGGCCATTCTAGAGGTGGTTTACCCTGGTTTCCCTCTTCTACTCCAGGCAAATGGTTGGGATAACTCACAAACTCAAGGCTACGACGGCTTTTCCGAATCCTAACTTCATTTAGACTATATATACACACGCATTACTACAGACACCACAATAACACAGTAATCAAACAAATTCTACACACACTCAAGTTCAAGGGTTTGATGGTCACGATGTTGAAGCCTCTAAGTGATACAACAGCACCTAGTCGTAAATACGTAGAGTGAAATACAATACCTATTGGGATACTCCTTCATACATGTCAATTTGAGAGGAGTTGTTACGGTCCTGTTACAGCTAGCACAGACTCGTAAACCAAATATTATTCTTTATATTACTAGTGGGTAATGTGTTTCTTGGCCGAGGGACGGGTGTAGGAATCCTTAGCCAATGAACTAGCCTCTTTGTTTTGGAAGCTTGCAATAAAACATGCTGTGTAATTCAGAAAACACGCACTATATGTAATCATAAAACGACAAATATAATAGAACTCAAATAAAAAAAACTCAAGTTTTACATATTCGAACCCTGGCTACACGGGTGAGAGCCAAGCAGATAGACCACTCGACCAAAGTACTACCTTGAGTACCTAGTAGTTGATACTAGGTTCAGGAAGTACCGGTATGATTGGAAATAAGGACAATACACGACGTTGTATTTCAACAAGCTACTACAACCAACATTCAATTACACTCCTTGATAAGGACAATGAGTTAAAATTATACTCACCCATTTAGGTAAAGTAGGCTATAATTATGTTCTTTACTGAACATCTTGTTTTTCTTTCTTGTTCAGTTCTCGCGCCCAGATAAAAATAAAAATCAAAGAAATTAATATAGAGTAACCTCGTAATATAGTAACCCTTGTAATCCATCGCTGTGAAGTTTTTTTTGTAACCCTACCATTGGCACTTGGCCAAAATAGTTACCGAATTATGTATTTGAACGACTGTACACAATTCAAAGTAGCCCAAGTGTCTCAAATAGTTGCAAAGATACCAGCACTCACTTGTGTATAAATACAAGTAAACATACATTTCCTGAAGACTATAAACTATAAATTTCAAATCTTTGTAGGAATGTGAGGTATTAGTTCTTAGATTTGTTTAGTTGACAATCTGTTTTTACCCCACTGTTCTGTGGTCTGGTCTCAGTGTAAAATGTTTGCTTTGTGTTTTTGATGTTTGTTGATTACAGTATGTTCGTTGGTTTTTCAGATCTTCGGCCCAAAGGGCGTGGTCGTCCTCAGCGAATTCTGCTGGGTACCTGGCCAGAGGAGCATATCCGAGGTGTGATCCGAGCGGTAGTGTTCCGTGACACCCAGCATATCAAGGAAGAGCCTCATCTTGGCTACGGCAGAATTCCGGTAATTCTTTACAGAATAAAAATCCATAATAGTCATTGTACTGACTTGAAAACTTAAGTGTACCAAATCAAATAATTGAGCAACATCCTATGATCCAAGAATAGAATTTTCACGACCACATTATCTAAAAGCCTCCACTTGTCAACCTTCAGTATTATTTACGGTACTAATGTGAATCAGTATCGGCTACGGTATTCGTGATTTTCAATTGATGCAACCCAATCTAACTTTACAGTTTTTACAACTTCTTATCTTTTGTATCGGTGGACTGTTCTGTATCTGTATTCTTTCCTCGCAATACTTTATTGCGAATCTTGTAGTTTTAACAAAACATTATCATCACTCGAATTTAACAGAAGTCTTGTACTTATTCGCCCTGGGGAATCTGAATAAGGTTTCCTCGGTTGTGAAATCCTTACATTCGAACATTAGTCGGGCAGGAACTTTCACGAACAGCCATATTTGCATAGGCTTATGCGAGAAGACATTTTTTAGCCTATTTTCTATTTTGAAAAAATAGGCTTATGAGATCACCTTTTGTCCGTGTGTGTGTGCGCGTGTGTGTGTGTGTGTGTGTGATTCGTGTGTGTGTCCCCCCCCTAATAAAATCTAAACGGCAGGAGCGATTTCAATGAAACTCGGAAAGTTCATAGCACTATTCCCGGCGACCTCGACCGTGCCCGTCAAATTTTGTTACGACTCACCAATCCAACATGGCGGCTGTGCGAAATATTTCACCAGCATTCAATATCTCCGAAACTATTACCGATATTACCCTGACATTTTCTATGGTGATAGAGGAAACTACTATAAGTTCACTTATGTGACTTTTGAAAACCTGGTAACTACAAAACCAACATGGCGGCCAAGCGAATTTGCGACTTTTAAACAGTCGTTTCTCGCGATTTGACCAACCAAACGCAATGAAACTTGCTACAGTATATGTTTATATACATTGTAATGCACCGACATCTAACTTCGTTCAATTGTTTACATAATCACAAGATGGCGGATGTGCGAAATATTTCACCGGCATTCTATATCTCTGAAACTATTAGCGGTATCTCCCTAAAATTTTGTACGGAGATAAAGGGCACTACTGGAAGTCCATCTATAAGATTTTCAAAAACCGGTTTACTACAAAACGAACATGGCGGCCAAGCGAATTTGAACATTTTAAATAGACCTTTCTCGTGATTTAATGTTCCAAGCGCACTGAAACCTGGTACAGGAAATATTTATACACATTGTAATCCACTGGTATCTAATTTAGTTCAATTGTTTACATAACCTCAAGATGGCGGCAGTGCGAATTTTAAAATTAAGTTTTTATTTCTTGTGATGTAGTCATGCGATCGAAGTGAAAGTTTGTATAATGAACCTACGCAATACTTTTCCTTTAATGGTACATGACTCTATGGCCTATACATTTAACAATCCAACATGGCGACCATCCGAAATATTTAGACGATACTGAATATCTACGAATCTATTTTAGCAATCAAACTGCATTTTTTAATGTTCATAGGGGCTATGAACTTAAGTTCACCTATAGGACTTTAAATAACCTGGTGAACACAAATCCAACATGGCGGTGACGCGAATTATAAATATTCACATGGACGTTTCTCGTAATTTAACCATCCGCGTTCAGTGAAACTTGGTACAGTAAATCTTTATCCGAATGTTAATCCACTGGCATCTAATTTATTTCAATTGTTTCCATAACTTCAAGATGGCAGCTGTGAAAAAATTTTAAATCTCCTTGTTTTTTTTTAGCCTATTTTCAATTTTGAAAAATTAGGCTTATGAGATCACCTTTTGTCCGTGTGTGTGTGCGTGTGTGTGTGTGTGTGATTCGTGTGTGTGCCCCCCCTAATAAAATCTAAACGGCAGGAGCGATTTCAATGAAACTCGGAAAGTTCATAGCACTATTCCCGGCGACCTCGACCGTGCCCTTCAAATTTTGTTACGACTCACCAATCCAACATGGCGGCTGTGCGAAATATTTCACCAGCATTCAATATCTCCGAAACTATTACCGATATTACCCTGACATTTTCTATGGTGATAGAGGGAACTACTATAAGTTGACTTATGTGACTTTTGAAAATCTGGTAACTACAAAACCAACATGGCGGCCAAGCGAATTTGCGACTTTTAAACAGTCGTTTCTCGCGATTTGACCAACCAAACGCAATTAAACTTGCTACAGTATATGTTTATATACATTGTAATGCACCGACATCTAACTTCGTTCAATTGTTTACATAATCACAAGATGGCGGATGTGCGAAATATTTCACCGGCATTCTATATCTCTGAAACTATTAGCGGTATCTCCCTAAAATTTTGTACGGAGATAAAGGGCACTACTGGAAGTCCATCTATAAGATTTTCAAAAACCGGTTTACTACAAAACGAACATGGCGGCCAAGCGAATTTGAAAATTTTAAATAGACCTTTCTCGCGATTTAATGTTCCAAGCGCACTGAAACCTGGTACAGGAAATATTTATACACATTGTAATCCACTGGTATCTAATTTAGTTCAATTGTTTACATAACCTCAAGATGGCGGCAGTGCGAATTTTAAAATTAAGTTTTTATTTCTTGTGATGTAGTCATGCGATCGAAGTGAAAGTTTGTGTAATGAACCTACGCAATACTTTTCCTTTAATGGTACATGACTCTATGGCCTATACATTTAACAATCCAACATGGCGACCATCCGAAATATTTAGACGATACTGAATATCTACGAATCTATTTTAGCAATCAAACTGCATTTTTTTAATGTTCATAGGGGCTATGAACTTAAGTTCACCTATAGGACTTTAAATAACCTGGTGAACACAAATCCAACATGGCGGTGACGCGAATTATAAATATTCACATGGACGTTTCTCGTAATTTAACCATCCGCGTTCAGTGAAACTTGGTACAGTAAATCTTTATCCGAATGTTAATCCACTGGCATCTAATTTATTTCAATTGTTTCCATAACCTCAAGATGGCAGCTGTGAAAATATTTTAAATCTCCTTGTTTTTCTTGTGTCCTAATTATGCGATTGAAGTTTGAATACTACACGTTCACAATAATCTGCATGTAACAGTACATAACTCTAGGACCTACATATATAAAATCCAACATGGCGACCATCCGAAATATTTAGTCGGTTCTCAATATCTACGAATCTATTACTGCAATCAAACTGAAATTGTGTTTGTTGATAGTGGCAATTAACATAAGTAGGATATATGAAAATAGGCTGTATAGTTCTTCACGGAACTACTTGTTTTTCTTAACGACGCGTGCAGCATTAGATATACCCACTATGCGAGTCTATGAAATTCTCACTAAATGACGCACGTAGGAGTATTTGCTCTCAAAAAAACTATCGCCATTTATTTACGCTCTTTTTAGCCTATTTTCATTTACGAAAAATAGGCTTATGAGATTACCTTTTGTCCGTGTGTCTGTCTGTGTGTGCGTGTGTGATGGTGTGTGCCCCCCCTAATAACTTCTAAACGGCTGGAGTGATTTCAAGGAAACTCGGTAAGTTCATAGCACTATTACGGGCGACCCCGACCGTGCCCTTCAAATTGTTACGTCTCACCAATCCAACATAGCGGCTGTGCGAAATATTTCAACAGCATTCAATATCTCCGAAACTATTACCGATATCACCCTGGAATTTTGTACGGTGATAAAGGGAACTACTAGAAGTTCACCTATGTGACATTTGAAAACCTGGTGACTACAAAACCAACATGGTGGCCAAGTGAAGTTGCGACTTGTAAATAGACGTTTCTCGCGATTTAGCCAACCAAACGCAATGAAACTTGGTACAGTATATGTTTATACACAATGTAATGCACCGACATCTAACTTCGTTCAATTGTTTACATAACCTCAAGATGGCGGCTGTGCGAAATATTTCACTGGCATTCTGTATCTCTGAAACTATTACAGGTGAAAATCCACAGCCTGTTTCCAGTCTCCGACCGGGTCAGGAATGGAATGAATGAAGCCCCCATCTAGCGGCGAGGATATGAACTGTGCCGGCTGCCGAGGCCTGACGCACTCCTCTGGGGCAATGATCAAACGAATGACAGATTAAATGAAATGATAGTGGAGAGTGTTGCTGGAATGAAATTGTGACAGGGAAACCCGAGTACCCGGAGAAAAACCTGTCTGCCTCCGTTTTGTCCAGCACAGATCTCACATGGAGTGACCGGGATTTGAACCACGGACCCAGCGGTGAGAGGCCGGCGTGCTGCCGCCTAAGCCACGGAGGCTATCCTCTGAAACTATTACAGGTATCACCATGAAATTTTGTACGGAGATAAAGTGCTCTACTGGAAGTTTATCTATGAGACTTTCAAAAACCGGTTAACTACAAAACGAACATGGCGGCCAAGCGAAGTTGAAAGTTTTAAATAGACTTTTCTCGCGATTTAATGATCCAAACGCAAAGAAACTTCGTACAGAGGATGTTTGTACACATTGTAATGCACTGGTATCTAATTTAGTTCAATTGTTTATGTAACCTCAAGATGGCGGCTGTGCGAATTTCGAAAATTGAGTTTTTATTTCTTGTGTTCTAATCATGCGATCGAAATCAACATTTGCATAATGAACGTACACAATAATCATAATCTAATAGTACATATAACTCTATGGCCTACATATATTAAAATCCAACATGGCGATCATCCGAAATATTTAGACGGTTCTCAATATCTATTAATCTACTACAGCCATCAAACTGAAATTTTGTAAGTGTATAGAAGCTATAAGCATAGTTCACCTATGGGACGTTGAATAACCTGTCGAGCACAAATCCAACACGGCGGCGACGCGAAATTTAAATATTCAAATGGACGTTTCTTGCGTTTTAACCATCCGAGCGCAGTGAAACTTGATACAGTATATGCTTATACAAATTTTAATCGACTGGCATCTAGTTAATTTAAATGATTTTCGTAACCAAAAGATGGCGGCTGAGCGAAATTTTAAAATCCCGCTTTTATTTCTTGTGTCCTAATCATGCGATTGAAGTTTGAATAAAACACCTACACAATAATCTTTATGTAAATCTGAGGCCTATAATATAAGAATCCAACATGGTGACCATCCAAATTATTTCGACGGTTCTCAATATCTACGAATCTATTACAGCAATCAAACTGACAATTTGTATGTTGATAGAGGCAATTAATATTAGTAGGATATATGTAAATAGGCTATTTAGTTCTTCACGGAACTACTTGTTTAGCCTACTTTCGATTTTTGCAAAAAATGAAAGTAGACTTATGAGATCTACACAGGGCCAAAAATTGTGTGTCTGTCTGTGAGTGTGTGTGTATGTGTGTGGGATTTGGTATGTCTGTCCCCCCTCCCCCCGCTCCCTCCCCATCAATTCAACCACGGTGGAACCGAATTAAATGAAATTTGGTACAGAGGTAGCACTAGCATGGGCACCTCAGTGTCGTGTTTTATATCGCCGCCATCTTGACGGAAACTTAATGGCGGCCACCCAAATGTTCAAAGCTTAAATCAAATTACCACTAGCCTAATCACCTGATCTTTACCAAATTTTGCAACAACATACCTTCACGTGGGAAACGTCTTTTGCCCAAACTACAAGGTCATCAGCCAAATAGTTTCAAGATGGCGGATGTATGAATCATGCAAGTATTATAGCCAAACCGTAACTTACGATTCAACAAGGCCTGGCCTTACCAAATACGATCATTGTATATAGGGAGATTTAAACTGTCCTCAAGGAGGTGACCGGTAGGATATTAGCATTTAAAAATAGAATATGTAACCGCAGTAGTGAGTAACAGTTCAGGCTGACCGTGCCATATCGTGCTTGGCCGTGCCGTCCCGTTGGGTTAGATGGCCGCTATTATTTGCTCGTAAATCCATATATTTCCGTAACTTCAAAAGTTTATATCCTTTTAGGAATGTACTGAACAAAATAATACATATTTAGTGGTTTATGTAAACGGCAGAAAACGCCAATGAAATCGTTCATTACAAAACAAAATATTGTAGAGTTATACTAAGCCAGTTGTTAACTTTGTATTAGTGTACGGCATGTGTGGCGTACTGGTAGCGACCTGGACTCATAGTCTAGAGGTTCGTGGATCAAATCTCAGCATGTTCAAATATTTTTACTTCGTTTTTTATTTATTTATTGATTTATAACTACTGACATGTTATAATGTTAAGCAAATATAGTGTGTATTTGCCATCAAAAATATTATGTATATATACCTGTAACACCACATACTTCAACACTCGATTACAGCGATTAAAATTTGTTGTCTTTGATCCGCGGTAGAGTCTATTGTTGTTTTCAATTCTTTACAGGTTTTGTGGCATCATGGTCTTGTAGCCCCATGTGTGTGCAGAAGTTATCTGTGTCACTGTGATGTTTGTAGGCTTACTAGTGTGCATACTTTTATACGAGGAAATCTTTGGGTAGGAAGCTGTTGTTTTTGTTTCATTTGAGATTCATGGACATCATGGTCATTTAGCCCTGTTTACTTGGGCGAGTGTTGAATTTTGTTTGATAACCTGTGTTATTGTGATGGCTGTATTAGTGTGTGTGTATATATAATTCAGGAGAGGATTCAATCAATCAAAGTATAATATCCGTATAGCATGTTGTATTTCAACAAGCTACTACAACCAACATTCAATTATACTCCTTGAAAAGGACAAAGAGTTATAACTATACCCACGCATTTAGGAGAAAGTAGGCTATATGTTCTTTACTGAACATCTTGTTTTTTTTCGCAATGAGATGAAACGAAAAACAATTTTTGACCTTAATTATATTCAAAGTTTTAAAATATACGTACGTCAATCACTACTTGAATTAAAATATATCTATTATAGGCCTAATTCTTAATTAACTGTCTTATAAGCCTGGCTGCCTCCTTCATAGAATGCAAATACATTTGCCATGGATAGCACAAATGTTTGTTGATATCCGTATTGATAGATGAATTCAAAGTTTGCATTCTATGAAGGAGCCGGCCAGGCTTATAAGACACTTAATTAAGAATTATAATTGATATATTTTAATTCCAGTAGCCTATTGATTGTAGTATATTTTAAAACTTTGCATTCTTCTATCAGTACGGATATCAACAAACATTTTGCTATCAATGGCAAATGTATTTGCATTCTTAATTAGATGTCTATTTACATAATATACATAAAACGATTGCAATATATCTTTATTCAGTGTCAAACTGTTGGTCATCGTCTCTTTGTCGTCATATTTGCCTTCCTCTATCGTTTCGTTGCTTTAATTTAATAAAGACGGTGTGCTTGCGACCATTAGACTGATAGCCTCTTACGAAAATGGGACACTTTTCTTATGATGCCTTAGTCTTAACTTAAATATGGGTCTGAACTTAGTAACATGCTGTGTAGTATCACTGTTACAATCCACACGTGAAAATTTACAAGCAAAGTTTATTTTGTTTTGCCGTATGTGCTTGTTGCGGGTCTCAGCTGCCTCCTCCGGCTACTGGCCTATACGTAGAGCGGCATTAGATATGCTATGACTTTGGCGCCATGCATTAAAACTTGTGAATAGTTGGTGACATAGGATGTCAGCCTTACAAATCTATGTACATTTTTGCAGGATTACTGTACTTTAAAACTTGTAATTAAATCCACATTGACCCTAGTGATTCGAGAAGAGCATTCTGGGTCGACAAAAAACTTCTGGATATGTTGCCGTCATTTGTATTCCCAAATCTCTGCTTGGGAATGTCTACGAGGAGACCCATCTATTCTTTGAAACCTTCTTCCAAGAACGAAAACATTTCATCCGGTTTCTTCCCTTTAAATTGCTTCAGAATGTCTACTAAATTCCTTGATTGTTTTCAAAGAATCTACAAGAGAAAAAACACAAATCGTTTAACTAATTTAACATTCAAATTTGAATGAATAAAACACAAAATGGCGAATAAGGGTGGACAATATTATTGTGTTAAACAATTGGCATAAGTCTAAATTTCATCTCTGTGAAATAAATACAGCTCGACAAGACCCGACATGTAAATAAAAATATTGATATCTCCTAATTTTGAGGTAACAAAAATACCCATATAATTACTGTCTATAAATGTACAATTTAAGCAGTAAAATTATGTTGTAAGATAACGTAGCCTACATACCTTCCACTTCCATATTCAGTAGGTGTTTTGTATTTAAACTTAACCACAATAGCGAGAGAAACAAATATCACACACGAGAGCGCACAAATAAGTACATGCATTTCCAACTATGTCTGGGTTCCGACTGACTGTTCAACAAGAGGCGTGAGCGGAGGGGAAGGTTTTGGTTGCCGATAGATGGACCAGTTATTAACCTTGAAGATTAATACTTTTGAAAGGATTTTAAATTAACTTTGACCGGTTTTAGAGTGGCAATGCTACGTGCTACACGTGCGTCACCTAATATACCCACGATGTGGGTCTATGAAATTCTTACTAAACGCTACATGCAGCGTCGAGGATATCCACAGTTTGGATATGTGAGATTCTTCCTAAACGACGCGTGATGCCTCGAGTCAGTGAGATTCTTTGATAAACGGTGCACGATGCTCTGAACATGTGAGGGCGGTGCCGAACATACCCTGGAATTCAGGAGATTATCGCTAACTGTGTGATTGATGGAACAATTTAATTCTTTATAAGACTAATGTAATACACTCACCTGAGTTCGGTTTGGGCTAAGTTTTTTATTTTTTTTTATTTTGTCATTCTGCTGGAATTAGTAAATTTTCAAATAATTTGAAACACGTTTGCCATAAGCCAAGGACATTTTTCTGAGTATTTGAGGTGATTTGAGCCTATTTTCTTCATATGAAATTTTAGCTTAAGAGATGATTTGTTTATTTCCCCTTTTTGCCCGTGTGTGTGGCCCTAATAAATTCTGATTGGCGAGAGCGATTTCAGTGAAACTTGGTAAGGACCCTTATCTCATCCCACCGTATTATCTCATCCAACCTCGATCAAACTTTCAAATTTCAACCTGTGTCACTAATCTAACATGGAGACCGCTCGAAATATCTTTCCACAACTGTTGCAGTGATCAACCTGACTTTTTAATGATGATAGAAAACTATAAAGTAAGTTATATATGCTGTATAAATGACCTTCAAAAGCGTAATAACCACAAAACGAACATAGCGGCCACGCATATTTCAAATACTTAAATGGACTTTTCTGGAAATTTAATCTTCCGAGCACAGTGAAACTAGGTTCAGTAAAACTTATCATGTAGGCCTAATTTAAATGTTTTGAAAACTTCAAGATAGCGGCTGTGCAAATTTTAAAAAAATATGAATCTTCTACCCTAATGGAAGTGAAACCACGACTATATTACGGTACCATAGTTATATACTGATACTGTATATGGCTATATGAAAATAGTCCAATACGGTGACCATGTGAAATATTCCAATGCTTCTCAGTATCTGTGAAACTATTACACCAATCAAACTGAACTTTTGTATGTTGATTGACGGCTATTAAGTAAAGACTCGTATATGTGACTTTCTAGAACTTGATAAATACAAAAATAACATGCTGGCCATGCACATTTCAAATACCGGTATTTAAATGATTTTCCTGGCAACCCAATCATTCAAGTGCAGTGAAAGCAGGCATAGTGAATCTTTCCTTAAAGCTTAATACAGTATATCGGCATCTGATATTGTTCAATTGTTAAAAAAAAAAATCAAAATGGTGGCAGTGCAGAATTTAGAAAACATTATTTCTTGTATCCTATTCGAGGGATCGAATTGGAAGTTTGTATAAAGAACCACCACACTGTGCGAAAAGTCTGAATTATTGTTAATTTTGAATTTAAAACTTTTAAATTAGCCAATTTGCGCTGTACAGGTATTTTACTGGGTGTATTACTTGAGAGCCACCAGGTGCCTATTCTTTGGAATTTTTGAAGTTATTTTCAAATTCATTTTTTATATGTAGGAAGAGTACTTGAGATTACCACTGTAAACAGAAACTTTTGACCATTTGATGTTCTATATTCAATCCAAAGATATTTATGGCAGTTCAAAGAAGACTAATTGCCTTACCATCACCAGACTATCCTAGTCTCATTGCACTTGGCCACATATGGTATCTTTTGAAATAAATATCACAATTGTCTAATATAAGGACAGTCTAATGTTAGGTTAAGCTTTCAACAAATTTTTTAAATTTTATACAAAATGACGATCACATAGATGGTTTCTGTTTAAACCGTTCAATGCATGACATAACCGAAAATAGCCTTTATTTGAGTTGACTATAGCTGTACATAAAGATTTCATCATCATCATCATCCAACCAGCCTTTGGGCTGACTACCTAACAGACATCATTATCTAAGGGCTGGAGAAAAGGCACATGGAAACTCTTAGGTTAATTACGGTACCTATTGAATTATGGTGTTTGAAGCCGTTTTCAGTGTTGCCTTAGTAAACAAAAGTTTGATGCTTTTCAGTCGGTCAACACGATTGTACCCAAATGAGATGGGTAATTCCCTAATCCTGGAAAAAAATTACATGAAATTTATTTATTAATCTTTAATATTATTATATTATTATTATATTATATTTTTTTTTTCAGGATTGGGGAATAACCCATCTCATTTGGGTAGAATCGCGTTGACCGACTGAAAAGCATCAAACTTTCGTTACCTATTGCAGTGTGGTTTCTAAACAGTTTCCTTTACTTTCCTTTCTTTTTCCAATTTCCTGCAAACATTCTCATATAATTTCAACTTATGCTCTTTTAGGAAATTCTTGTGTAAATGACAGAACCATTTGGATGTTTATTTGGCGGTGTGTATAGAGCTGTTTCCAATGTTTGCATAAGTAAGAACTTGTCTTATTGTTCCAGGAACCAATGGGTGTGCAGAACTACGCCACTACTGCGTGCAGCAATGGGCCCGAGCCCACGGTCTCTCCTGGTGCGGCGGCCGCTGCCGCAGTGGCAGTGGTGGCTCAGGGACTGAGACAGCAGATGTGCAGCATGGTGGCCGCGGCTCAGCACCAACACAGTGCCGAGGCTAGTCTCGTCAACAGTCTGGGGTTGGTGGGACATCAGATGCCCAGCAATGGGACCGCCCACGGCATGCCCCCTTTGGGAATGCACAGTCCGCTGGGAGCGGCTGCAAACCTGCGTGTGCCCAGTCCGGTGGGCTCCGCCAGCGACTTGCGTACGGGCAGTCCGTCTGGCTCTCCGGGAAACGTGGATGGGCCCACTCCTATCTCATCCCCGCTGAGCAGCATGGCAGTTGGTGGTAGTCTTAATAGTGTCGAGCTAGGCATTGGAGTCAGTGGAATGACCTATAAACCAACGGCGTCATTTACTTCTCCTCGACCAGAGAACTTGTTTCAAGAAGATATTGAAGACATAGTGAAAAGCCCTCAATTGGGCTCACCAGATAGTCTCATTAAAGAACCTAAAGAGACGTTGACAGTCAAAGTAGAACCTGTTGTGGAAGGCCAAAATGAATGAAGCACAAGAATACAGAAAAATGTGATAAAATTAATTAGTGTAGAACTAGAAAAAAAATATTGATAAGTTGATACAAATATCAGAAAAGGGTTTAAATACAAATATGGCCCAATTTGTGGCATAGATTTGAAAAATTGAAACAATTGTATAGCCGATAAAGCTTAGAAACCCACTAAAAAAATCAGAAAAACAAAACAAACTTCCAAAAAATATATCTATAGAAAAAGTGAGAGTTCCCCAAGACCTTCAGTTCAACACACACTCACACATATACACTTAAACACAATACACATAATTTGAAATAATGCATTAGTAGAAAATTCTGATATGCAGATTTAGTGTTTATGTGCGCAGTATTTAGTATGTGTCCATATTGTTTCCTTCTCCATATTAGCGGTCCGTTAACACTGCAATGTGCATGTTTCCTTTTGTGTATACTTCAACATGTTACCGTAACTGTCAGTTGGCTCGCAGGCTCGCATGGCTGGGTGGTTTGTGTTTCTGTTACAGGCAGAAGAATTAATTTAGAAACTATACAGTGTCATATACATATACACATACAATATATACGTATTTCAGTAATCAATAATGTTGAAGAATAATATTACAAGGCAATAGAACCAGTCAATCACATTACTTTCCATGGTAGTACAGGATAGTAAATCAAAGATTAGTTATTTGTCTAGCGAAGTAGTGTAGGTAACACTTATATGTCGCTACTGTCATCCTCATGCGAGCCATCCATTCCCCATGCTGAAATTGTAAACCAACCCTCACACCCATTAGAAACAAGAGGCTTTCGTTGTTTTCAGTACAATCGCAGCATTAGATCACTACGTTACAGATGTGCAAATGTTCGTGATACGTTCGTTCGTACAGTTATTGTTTAGAAGAAACACCAAAGCCAGAAATAACTACTCTTATAATAATCAGTTAGTAGATACAGTATTTATATATTATGTAACCTTGTTGAAATATAATTACACTCCAATTTGTTTCTTTCTAGATATCCTTTGTATTGACATTGCTTTGGCAGCTGTCCATGTATCAAACACTTTCCATGTCTATTATTTAATGTTGAGTTGTTCATATCATTTATGTTAAATCCTTATCTATCATCATTTTACCTTAGTTTCGATAGAGAATAGCAAAAGAAGTGTCTGAGTGTGTTTTGCCAACATACATTACAGGGAAATTTGAAATGTGATTATTGTTGGAGATTTCTTATCAAGAATCTATTTGATAGAGTATTCTCACCAAGTGAGGCAACTAAGATCAATAAAGATAAGTTGGACAAGAATTCATATAGTATATGACTTTATATATGAAAATAATTCATATAGTATATGACTTTATAGATGAGTTCTATTTTGTGTGGTGAAGATCAAAGGTAGTGAGCAGCAGTTTGTGTCGTGTCGTGGCCATCTCTGTTACTTATAGCCCCTTCCTTGTATATGCCAGTATAGTCTAGTCAGTTGTAGCTTAAGGTATATCACAAACAAAAAATAATAATATCAATACTTATTTTTGTGATTTGTTTGTTTAGAAAAGATATGTACAAAATTTATATTGAATAGTAAAGTTAGAAAATTATTTGAAAATGCCTTCCTGCCATTGGGGTATGCCACATTCGAATTGAGAAAATTGTTGACACAAACAAAAGTAAAAAGTGATAAATGAAAATAGCAAATTATAATGAAGTGGCCTTGAAATTCATTTTGCTTATGAAATCAGTTTAAGAAAATAATAAATAATAAAGGATTAACACTAGCTAATAAAGGAACTAGCAGTACAGTGAATTTGTAGACAACCATATTCTTGATAAGTGAATTTTTTGCATACAAATTTGTATACTTAGTGGACGCAGGTAATTTTCATAGCATTCATCAACTCGTGCCTAACCTAATATTGTGGATGTCTTCAGGAATAGGTTGTACTGCAAAGTTCACATTAAATAAATAATAAAAAAAAATATTTGTAGAAATGGTTGTCCATTGTTGTTAGTATTCTTGGCTTAAATGTGTTCAAAAAGTAGAAGTGCCTTCCAATTTTCTGACCACTTAATTATGTGATCAAATGATGTCAACACACTTTAATTGAATATACCTTTAGTAAACGGCTGAACAAAATAAAAAAAAGATGACTTTGTTTTGGTAATAACAGGTATCACCCTAAATGGCACATTTATTTCATATCTGTAGATTTAAAAGTTGTATCTTGGGTTACGGGATGTCTGGCACTGAAACTCTGTTCTTGTGACACATGTAGAGTAGACTAGTAAAATATCATGATGCAATAAGTAATGTCATGTACAGTACCGTATATCATGTTAGTGTTCCGTAGTCCATCGTGAAACAAACCAGGAGGCGACGTTACAACATTCAATGTGCAGGCACTGACTCTCTCAAAACCAGCTCTGTAGTTGTTGGTAAATAGCACTTCCATCCTAATGTCTAGTTTTCCTGGATTATCTTCCTTTAGTGCAATGCAGATGTAATAGCATCATGACCATATATAGTGTTTCCAATATGAGACAGGCCTCTTCAGGAAACACTTGGGCTAGATGACTGTTAAAATTGCCACCAGGTGCTCTCTTTTAGTTTCTCAAGTATTGTTTGTCATGAAATCTGAACCTTTGTTGTGTATTAGTGAGTGTGCAGTGTGTATATTTAGAAATAGAACCAGAGAGCTACTAAATGCACATTATAACCACAGTACCAAATACAATCAATGTTAACCAAAACATATATATCAGTGCCTGTATTTTGTGATTTTATTTATTTTTGTTAAGTTGTCCTTATATTAGTTGATGAAACTATATTCTAAATTGCTAAAACACCACACTTCCATCTGTTGCTATGTATGTATTCAAAAAGATGCTTGTAATTATTGTTCATTTGTGATCTGTGAAAATATTTCTGTTCTTTCAGTGCAGATTTCTTGTGGTTTTGCATAAGGCATAGAGATTAGTGCAGTAGCATTCCATGGGAAATGTGATTTAAATGTTTTAAAAAGTACAAGCAACAAAGCTATGCATAAAATGTGAAATGATTACAAAAAGTGACATATTTTCTTCCAAAAAATACTTTTTGTATATATGGGCAAGAGCACGATGTTATAAGCAAGTCCTTCCTGGTTAATGCTTTGTATGGTATCTTTAAGTGCCAAAGATAATTCCTTATGTGCCCTCCCTGCACCATTTATTTTCTAGGGAATTGATAAATCCCTGTATATGTGTAAGCTATTGAAGCTTCGTGTGTTATTGTTGGAGAGTAAGATTATTGTTGTGCATTCCTTATAAAAGGAAAGAACCAGATTAAGTAAAAGTTGCCAAGATTATAGAGATTTTTATTTGTGAAGCAACGAGTATGTTGCTTGGTGAGATGTTGACTCCCATATCATATTGTCTTGGCAAAATACATTATGTTGGCAAAACTGAAGTCAGCATTATGAGACTACCAAAAAAAGAGTGACTGGTAAGAATACTGCTTGGTATTTTGCATTTGCAGTTTCCGACGTGCAGGCTTCTTAGCATGTCAGTGTATTCATAATATATCGCTCCATCCCCCTTCCCCCTCAAAAATCACAGGCTAGATGTAACATGTGCTCCTTTAAGTTTGCTAATGTCACAATGTAATGGTGTATTCAATAAAATAGATCCAAAAGATGACTACAAATGATGCTTCTTTTCATGTCACATCATGGATGTCCATTTTATGTAGTTCTTTGGAGTGAATATCTAGTATCACATCGTCACCTCCTAACTGAGGAGAGAGTACAGTACCTATTTCACTTTGTGAGATGCACTTTCTGTTGATGTGAAGAGTTGATTATTAAGCCACCATAACCCTACATGGAATGTGCCCTCTTTGGGCATCCATACTGTGCACCTAAAACTCCTTGTTTACAGTACATATTCCTGTGAAGTAGAAGTTTAGATCAGGGGCAATCAGCTTGTTTTGACGACATTGATTACCAGATGAAACGACCCATAGGGAGTACTTCTACGCAGAAGCGAGATTGTCTGTGCTTCAGAGAGCGGACAGATCAACACCACTGGTCTTTTGTCAACTAGAGATTCAACACCACCAATATACTGACCTTCGGAAGAAGGAAGCATGGCAAACACAACCTTTCAACGGTTTTAGGCCCATAATCAACTGATATCCACACAGAGATCAACAGAATTCATAGCCAAATATGTGAAGCAAAAGAATGCATTTCTTTCCTCACATCTACATAGCCAGTCTGCACGAACATGTGGGATTTAATTTTCTGGTATAACCAGCTTTACTTTTGCAAGGTTCCGAACCTGTGAAATGGCTAAATCAGGTTTCGGTGGTCCTAGCCATTTCAGTTCTAATCTATTCTCAAAAGAAAGATTAACGCTATTTAAAGTCGTGTCCACAGAATTCATTTTCAAATGCAGAAATACTTAATCACTCTGAGATGTAAGCATAAAACAGACATTCAAGCCTTGAGGAGTGTGATCATGACCTACCAGTTTCAACTCTCTGGAGCACAACTGCTATATTACTATTATTATTATTAGGAAAAGCTAGAGAAATCACTAGGGTATCACTTTAACCACAAGCACTTCCAAACCACAGCAGCACTGATAAATTTAAAAACCATTATGTTAAAAGCTTAATTATGTACAGAATCGTCACCACCAACAGGAACAAAGATTACAGATAGTGGGTGATATGAATAAAACTGAGTATAAACTTCGAAGTATATACTTCGAGCATGAGCATCAGTTTTGAGTATATACTCTGTTTGTTATGAATAAAAGATCTTGAGTATCTACTACAATTTCCCCTCCTTTTGGAGTATATACTTCACTTGCGCCACGATGTTACTCGCGTTTCGTCGACGCACGTTTAGTCAGTCAACTGTTTTACATGCCATTTGTTAATGCAAACCAGTCGTCTGCTGTAGACTTGTCTTGTTGATTAATTGAAAGTTCCTGGTTAATTGAAATGTCTGTTAGTGGGGATGAATAGAAGTCGTCCAGCTGCAAAACTCGTTTAATCCACTTGTGAATAAGGGTGATGTCGTAAAATTATTTACATTTTTTTCTTTTCATATTTTTGATTTTGTATTGATTTATTTTATTTCGTTTTATTTTGTTTTAAATTGTTATTTTTTGTTTTGGTTTGTTTTGTTTTATTTTTCTTTTCTTTTGTTTATTTCGTTTGATTTTGATTTTGTTTTGTTTATCTTTTACTTTCATTTGTTTTGTTTTATTTTGATTTTCCAGGAAACAAACACAAAAACAAAGCACACGAAGCAAAAAGCAAAATAAAAAACAAAAGCAAAAGCAAAAAACAAGAAACACAATGCAAAAAGCTAAATTCCAAAACAAAAGCAAAAGCAGAAAACAAAAAACAAGTAACACAAAGCAAAAAGCAAAAGCAGAAATCAAAAAACAAGAAACACAAAACAAAAAGCAAAATTCAAAAGCAAAAGCAGAAAACATGAAACACAAAGCAAAAAGCAAAAGCAGAAAACAAGAAACACAAAACAAAAAGCAAAATTCAAAAGCAAAAGCAAAAAACAAGAAACACAAAGCAAAAAGCAAAATTCAAAAATAAAAGCAAAAGCAGAAAACAAACAGAAAACCAAAACTAAGAAAGAAAAGCAAAAAGTGAAATTCAAAAGCATAAGCATAAAGCAAATACAAAAGCAAAAAGAAAAAAGTAGAAAACAACAAACACCAAAGGTACGGGAGGCAAATTCCAGAGAATCGTTTCTCATGAAAATCATTTTAATCACAAGTGGATTAAAGGAATTTTGCAACTGGACGACTCATATGATCATAAATCAAATGTTTCCGATTTGGCATTTGTAAGGATTGTCTGTGACTATCCTTCAGTATTTGACAAGTCTCAAACATCTAACTCGCGGAAGGAAAAGCGAATGTCTTAAAGTTAGAAAGATTTGCTACGCTGGAAACTTTGGCAAATGTATCACAGAAAGTCAAATACTGAAGAAATTAAATTGCTTTTTACACCTTTTCCTCTTGTTTCCGTGTATTTGCCCAGAAAGTAATCAGAAAGCCATAGAATATTATCTATCTTAAACCGGTATAATGATCTACAGTCCCTCTCTGAAACCGTTCTTCGTAATTTATACACTTTCTTAG
Organism: Meconema thalassinum; assembly: GCA_946902985.2. Lineage (NCBI taxonomy): Eukaryota > Metazoa > Arthropoda > Insecta > Orthoptera > Tettigoniidae > Meconema > Meconema thalassinum. The sequence goes on along the minus strand of OX336390.1, from coordinate 530,376,692 downwards.
CCCGCAAGTTATTTACATCTACAAACATAACCTCAACCATCTTGAGATTAGACAGGTGAGCATGATAATGGCCAGACTTCAGAAATTGTGAGTATATACTTCAGATTTGTAGCATATACTTCTTTTATTCATACCACATTGGAGTATATACTCAGTAACTGAGTATTTACTCCCGCCCTTGAGTATGTACTTCTTAGTGAGTTTAAACTTCAACTTTTTATTCATACCATTCTGAGTATATACTACAAAATTGTTGAGCATGAGCATATACTCCCTTTTATTCATATCACCCAGTGAATATTACCACTCCACTCACGAAAACAAAGCAACTTACTGCTACCAAAAAGATGGTAAGTTATATTGGCTTTCACGGCCAGTGAATCAAAACTCGGCAATTCTTCTAGGTTTGTGCCGTGTCTTGTGTGGGGTTTCGCCTAGGACACCAAGCTGGCTCATCAGCGGGCTCTTGGTATCGATATTCCTGGTCTCAGATGTTACATTTTATTTTAATTCTTTATATTTTTTGTTTTCAAAGATAAACAAAGAACATACTAGCTCATGGATTATTATTGAATTTTTATTATATGCAACCACGGAGATTTGGCTGGCGCCTGATCGTAGAGTAGTTTGTGAGGAAACATTTAATGCTATTGGACCTTGGAACTTGCTCTATGCTGACGATGTGCTTCTGGCTTCTGAGGATAGTACTGTTCTGCAATTACAAGTTCAGGCATGGACCAACCGCCTCGCAGAATTTGAATTACGGCTCAACATTAAGAAAACTGAGTATTTGACAACTGATCTAAATGATCCGAATACAATTCAAATTAATAGTGTTGACCTTCCAAAGACATTGTCGTTTAAATATCTTGGCTCTACTATTACTACAGATGGAACCCTCAGGCCTGAAATATCACATTGTGTGAGCAGCGCATGGTTGAAGTGGTGCTCATAGTCCGGTGTCTTATGTGATCAGAAGATTCCAGACCGGCTAAAATCTAAAGCTTATTGTTCTGAGGTTCGTTCTGTTGCTCTGTATGGGGCGGAAGGAAGATTTTAGTTTTACGTGACTGTTAATCATGCGATCATGAGCCACGGGACCTCCTTTTTACGTGAAATCCGAACCACAGGCCATGGCATTTCACTTCGAAAATCTCACATGCATTGACCGGAAATCGAACCTGGTCCACCTTGATGAGAGGCCAACAGCTTGACCCCTGCGTCACTATGCCGTATGGGGCAGAGTGCTGAACAGCAACTTGGTGTGATGGAGACAAAAATGCTCAGATGGGCATCTGGTTTTACACTCCATGATCATGTCAGCAAGCGATATGGAGCAGCGCCAATTGCTGAATAGATGTGGGAAAGCCGTCTCCGCTGGTATGGACATGTCTCACGAGCTGCTGAAACAACAGTTGCACACACTGGATTGGCATTGCGGATAGATGGGAAGAGTCCAATAGGATGTATATATAGCAACAATATCCACTTGGCAATACAAAATGTTTTTATATGATGTCCTTAACTTTTTTGGTACATGTTTCGGTTCTTGTGAACCTTCTTCAGTCAGAACACATTCTCATATGACAATCTTGTTACACTTATAAAAACTCTTTTTTACATTCGTCAAAATTGTTTAAAATAGACATAAAATACCTAAAGAATTCGATTATGTATTTGAAGTTCAGGTCTTAGGCCCTTCGTCGTTGAAATCCCAATAGGATGACCGAGACAGCGTTTGCTTGACATTCCACGTGACGCTCTCAAAATTGCCCGACTTCATCCTGACATGGCACACAATCGTGTAATATGACGACAGAGATCCAAAAAAGCAGACCCTACTAATTTGTGGGATAAATGCTAAAGAAAAGAAGAAGAAGAATTCGAAAACAATGTTCAATGAAAAAACAATTATTATACAGGGTCTTTATATTTGCTTGCAAGACGATTCCACTCGACCTTGGCTGGCAGTCCCCGGCCAATAGCCGGCTGTTACAGGTTGGCGCGTGCGGTCCCCAGCCGTATTCACAGGTTCTTCCTGCAGTAGACGTGTGAGCTCCGAGCTAATTGGGTGTTTTATATTTTATAAAGCTACTGTGTACTGTATATCGTATTGTATAGTGTTTTATTGTGATTGTGTATAGTGCTGTAATGCCTCATGTGAAACATCTGTTACGTGAACGTGTATATCTCCACAATACGTACATAAAGTGCAGGAAATCGTGCGCTATAACAAGACAAAAGTTTCGAGTGAAAATTCCAGGGTGACCCATTCCTATAAATTGGACAATAAAACAACTGGTAAAACTAGACACCGGCCGCGAAAGCCTACGTTCTAAATAAAACAACTGGCTAAGAGATTAAAACTTACAGGGTCAGTAAACAATAAAAATGGATGTTGTTGTTGTTTGAGTCTTCAGTCTTTTGACTGGTTTGATGCATCCCTGTCATGAGCTAATCGTTTCATCTCTACATAGCTACCACACCCTACATCCGAGGCAATCTGTTTAACATATTCTAACCTTGGTCTACGCCTACAGTTCTTGTCCTCGACCCTTCCTTCCCTAATTAAGCTTGCTATTCCTGGGTGTCTTAGTATGTGTCCTACCAACCTATCTCTTCTCTTCATTAACAGTAGCCAGAACCATCTCTCCTCTCCCACTAAATAACGCTTCAATTCTCACCAATAGTCCAAGTTTCACTTCCATAGAGTGCCACGCTCCAGACAAAGGCCTTCAAAAACGATTTCCTAATACCTAAATCTATATTCGATGTCAACAGATTCCTTTTCTGTAGAAATGCTTTCCTTGCCTGAGCTAACCTGCTTTTTATATCCTCTTTGCTTCGTCCATCACTGGTTATTTTGCTTCCTAAGTAACAGAAGTCTCCTACTTCCTTTAGTTTTTCACCTGCCAATTTGATGTCCATAGAGGTTTCTGATTTATTTCGGCTGCATTCCAATATTTTTGTTTTACATTTATTAATTTTCATCATGAATTCTTTCCTCAAGATAGAGTCCATACCATTCAAAAAGTCAATCAAATCCTCAGGCATGTCGGCCAAGATGACTGTGTTATCGGCAAATCTCAGAGTTGAAATTATTTCTCCTTGAATCTTCACTCCCACTTTAATTTTTTCTCCAATTTCTTTCATTGCTTGTTCAATGTAAAGATTGAAAAGTATGGGTGATAAGTTGCAGCCTTGCCTTACACCTTTCTGAATACCAGCTTCTCTCTCATGTCCTTCAGCTCGAATGACTGCTGTCTGGTTTCTGTACAGATTGTAGATCACCCTCCTATCCCTGTACTTTATTCCAATCGTTTTCAAAATGTCAAACAATTTAGTCCTATCAAAGTTATCAAAAGCCTTTTCTAAGTCTACAAATGCCATGAACATTCCCTTATCTTTCCTTATTCTACCTTCCAAAATCAACCTAAGACTTAGTACAGATTCCCTTGTTCCTACATTTCTCCTGAAACCAAACTGGTCTTCACCCAACTGGTCTTCACCCAACTCCGTTTCTATCTGGCTTTCCATCCTCTTGTAAATTATTCTAGTCAGGGTCTTTGAAGCATGAGTAATCAAGCTAATTGTACGGTAATCTTCACATCTGTCAGCTCCCACTTTCTTTGGTATAGAGATGATAACATTCTTCTTGAAATCAGAGGGTACCTCAACTGTCTCATAAATCCTACTCACCAAGTGATATAACCTGATCAGACCTTCATCTCCTATGCAGCGTAGCAACTCAATCGGTATATCATCTATGTCTGGTGCTTTGTTCTTGCTTAAGTCTTCCAATGCTCTGTCAAATTCTGATCTCAATATTAAATCTCCTTTTGCATCCTCATCAATTTCCTCCTCCCTTTCCATTACATGATTCTCTATCTCCTTTCCCTTATACAAACACTCTATGTAAGCTTTCCATCTCTCAACCTTTTCTTCCCCATCTGTTAAGAGGCTTTCCATTTGTGTCCTTAATATTACAGCACTTGGTCTTCTTTTAGAATGCAAACACATTTGCCTTTGAAAAAAAAAACAAATGTTTTAAATATCCGTATTGATATTAGAATTAAATATTTAAAATTATATGCCAAATCAATACTCAACACACATATATTTTTTTATATGTAGGACATGTTTCGACCTTCAATGAGGTCATGGCTTCATTGATCTAAACACACAAAAAAAACATATTATAGGTTATAAATTTGTATTTGCATTACTATGGGAAGACTATACATGACGTTTACATTCATGAAGATATACGGTATAAAAAACCATACACCATTCGACAAGTAAAGAGAAGATATTAATGCTGTTATTCAACTACAAGAGTCTTGTTTTCATTGTACTCATAACGTTTGGATAAATATTAGAATTGTCACCTATTCCACATCAGGCATTTCTCTTATACCAATCACAGCGAATTCTCCATCCTATACATCAAGGTTATTTTCATGTCGACATATTAACTGGTTGGCACCTATTCAAAATTTTTAAACTCCGTATTGAAGAAAGATTTAGCTTATTCATTCAAGCACTGAACTAATTAATTATTGATTTTATAATTTAATTTTCTAAATTATTTTATGTATATTATTTTTGATAAAAATTTTATTATATAGCTTAATATTTATTTACAATCACCAGTAATATTTCTTGCTTTTTAAGTGCATTTTGAAAATTATTGTAAAGGGACCAGTATTAAATATGTTTTTTATTTAATTCTGAATTGTAAGGATATCCATTTTAGTATTTTATTTCATTTTATTACAATTTTATCATTTACATTTCATTTCTTATTTAGATTTAAGTACATATATACTATTTTGGTTTAATTCTTAATTGATTTTCATTTTTGAGCTCATTGAAGGTCGAAACATGTCCTATATATGAGAAATATATATGTGTTGAGGATTGATCTGGTGTATAATTTTAAACATTTAATTAGTATTCTTTTCCCCAAAAGTATTCTTAATCCTTCGATAAGCTTTGTCTCATCATCATCATCGAAGTCCCACTCCAGTCACCCGGGTGTGGTTTACAAGCCTCCTCCACTCCTTTCTGTCCTTCCATTTGTCCTGTTCCATCACTTCTGCCACATCCAATCCAGCTTCTCCAATGTCCTTCAAAATCTGGTCCAACCACCTCCTTCTCTGTCTTCCAACTGGTCTCTTTCCCTTGACTTCTTTTTCTAATTCCCTTCTTGCTACTCTTTCCTTACCCATTCATTTTACATGTCCGAACCAACGTAACCTTGCTTTCTGTACGGTATCTTCTGATTTAACGGTTCCATATTTAACTCTTCTCTGATTTTAATATTATAATTCTATCCCTTCTTGTCTTTTTAAATGAAGTTCTTAAAAATTTCATTTCTACTGCTTGTATCTTACTATTTTTCCTTTTATTTGTTACCAGTGTTTCCTGTCCATATGTTACAATTGGTATGAAATACTGTTTACATAATATTAATTTCGTTCTCTTGGGTACTTTGTCATCCCATAAGAGTTCTCTGACTTGATGATAAAATATGGTAGTCTGTTATTAATTTCAATGTTGATGTCATTACTTCCATTTATATTGCTACCTAGATATGTAAACTGTGTCTACTTTTCCTAATTTCAGACAATTCTCTACACCTGCACATTTCTCTGATGATGAATGATATTTATTCAATTAATTCCAAAGAGCCATAGGCTCGTACAGAGGAATTGTACAGTAATATGTGTGTTTACACAAGTCCAACCCCTCCTCCACGTGGTGGGAGACGGGCAACGGCATGAAGTAGGGGATTGCCTGTAGGGGTGAAGTACAGTGGGGACTTTGTGTGCCCCGGGACCGCTACGGTAGCTGTGAAGGCTCTATGGGAACCCTGAAAAGTGACGGCTGACGGGGCTCTGGTGAAGCTACGATAGGCCTAGCAAGCCAGTAGTGGATATCATATTTGCTTTCAAACCAGGAACAGGCCTCGGAAAGGACGGATGCAAACGACGACGACCCGGATATGCTAATGGACTACGAGTTGGGACATTAAACATACAGACACTGACAGGAAAAGTGGAGGAGATTGTAGATGTGATGGAGAGAAGAAAACTGGATGTACTGGGCTTGGCAGAAACAAGATGGAAAGGAGAAGGTCGCAGAGAACTGAGGAAAGGGTACCGGTTGTACTGGAGTGGGAACAGTGAAGGAAGGAGCAGCGGAGTAGGAGTAGTTGTGAGAGATGGAATGAAGGAAGAGGTAAAGGGAATAAGTGACAGGATCATGAAGATCAGAGTAACTGTAAAGGGAAGAAGCCTGGAGATAGCCCAGGTATATGCCCCTCAAGTTGGATGTACAGCTCAAGAGAAGGAAGACTTTGAGGAGGAGCTACAACAGCAGTTGAATGGTCAGAGCATCATTGTCATGGGAGATTTGAATGCACATGTAGGAAGTGAAAGGCAAGGATATGAAAATGTATTGGGAGCAGAAGGATGGGGTAGCAGGAATGAAGAAGGGAGAAAGTTGCTGGATTTTTGCAAGAGAAACGGTTTAGTGGTAGGCAACTCCTGGTTCCGGAAGAAAGAAAGCCACAAGGTAACGTGGTACAGCAGTGATTTAACAAAGAAATCTTTGGTAGATTACATGCTGTACGACTGGGAAATGAAGAGAAGTGTCAGAGATATAAAGGTAATACCATCAGAGGCCTTAGATAGCGACCACAGAATACTTGTAATGAACCTGGGCGTTGTTAAGGATAGCAAGAGGACAGAGTACCAGGAAAGGAGAATCAAAGTATGGAAACTCAAGGAAAAGGAAGTCAAGGAAGAATTCCAGAAGATAATAAGGGAAAGGATGCCAACAGACAATCCTAAAACAGGGGAAGAGGAATGGAAGCAATTCAAAAACACAATGGTAGAAGCTGCAGTGGCAGTATGTGGAAGAACAAGCAACAGAAAGTGGTGTAAAGAGACACCATGGTGGAATGAGAGAGTAAAAGAAGCTGTGGGTAGGAAGAACAAGGCTTTCAGAGTGTGGTTCCAGGAAAGAACTGATCTGGCAAGGGAAGATTATAAGATAAAGAAGAAAGAAGCAAACAAGATTGTCGCAGAGGAGAGGAAGAAGTGGATGGTAAAGTGGACGGAGATGATGGAGGAAGACAGCAGAGGAAATAAGAAAGTTCTTTATGGGATGGTCAAAAGTAAGAGAAGAGGTCTGCGAGAGGATGTGGTAATGATGGACAAAAACGGAAATGAGGTACACAACAAAGAGACACTCAAGACAGTGTGGAAAGAGTACTTTGAGGATTTGCTGAATCCAAATGGTCATAGGGAGGAAGACAATGTATTGGAAGATGGAGAAGACAACACAGGAATGGAAAAGGACCTGACTTGGAGAGAACTGGAAATGGCTATAGACAAGATGAAAGGAGGAAGGGCACCAGGTGTGGATGAAGTGAGTGTTGAAATGGTGAAGGCAGCAGGAGAGGTTGGGAAACAGTGGCTGTACCGTGTGATGAGGGTGATATGGAAGGAGAAAAAGACCCCAGAAGATTGGAAGAAAGGATTAATTGTCCCAATATTTAAGAAAGGAAGCAGAAAGGAGTGCAGAAATTACAGAGGTGTCACACTCATACCTCACTGTGCCAAGATATATGAAATGATATTAGAAAGTAGAATACGAGCCAAATTGGAGAGAAAATTGAGAGAGGAACAGTATGGATTCAGACCTGGGAGATCAACAGTGGATCTCATATTTTCAGTGAGACAGCTCCAGGAACACCACTACGAATTTGGAGAGGATCTGTTGATGGCCTTCCTGGACATCGAAAAGGCCTATGATAGTGTGTGTAGGGAGAAGGTTTGGAAAGCAATGGAAAATATGGGAGTGGAAAAAGAGACTGTAGGCAGAGTGAAGGAGATGTATTGTGGAAGTGTGAGTTGTGTGAAAGTTGGAGGGGAAAGAACAGACTGGTTCAGACAAATGAGTGGCCTGAAACAGGGTAGTGCGCTGTCACCCCTTCTCTTTATTGTGGTTATGGACGAGGTAATGACACGGATAGCAGGAAAGATAGGAGAAGATAAGATGAGAGCAATGGTGTTTGCAGATGATCTCATGGTCTGGGGAAACAAGGAGGAGGAAATTCAGGAGCAACTGAAGGCTTGGGAAGAAACAGTGGGAGAGTACGGATGGAAGTTCAACATCAGTAAATGTGAGATCCTGTTAACGACCAGGAAAAAGGACAGACCAATGAGTGGGATAACACTTGGAGGTGGACAGCTGAAGAAGGTGGAAAGTCTCAAGTACTTGGGAAGTATAGTGGAGGAAAATGGGAGAAATGACAAAGAGATTACGGAACGTGGCAGACAGGCAGAAGCATTTCTGAGAAGCATTAGGAGCTTAGTGTGGAATAAAGATGTCCCACAAAAAAGCAAGGAAGTGTTATACAAAAGCTACTATATCCCGATACTGACCTATGCTTCAGAAACGTGGACAATGAAGAAAAGAGATATAAGCAGAATACAGGCAGGTGAAATGAAGTTCCTGCGAAGTAGGATCGGAATAACAAGAAGAGACAGGGTGAGGAATGAAAAGGTCAGGGAAATGGTGAAAGAGGAGCCCTTGCAAGGTAGGATTGAGACATCAAGACTGAGGTGGTATGGACACTTAAAGAGAATGGATGAGAATAAGATTCCCAAGAGGATACATGAGATGCAGATGCAGAAGAAACGACCAAGGGGAAGACCAAGAGATAGATGGCTGAAAGGAGTGGAGGAATGTGTCAAGAAGAGAGGCGAGGACTGGACCAGAGTGACAGCGGAGAGGTGGTGGGAAGAAAGAACTAAGTGGCGAGGCTTATGTTCCAAACAGACCCAGCCTGGGGCTGGAAACTGTACAAGATGATGATGATGATGATGTGTGTTTACACACCAGGAAGAAAATTCTGAAGGTAACACAAATTGATGAATAAGGGCATAGGCCTATTAGTAAAGTTGATACTATATCTAAGATTGTTTAGACCAAGGTCTCTTAAAATGATAAGCACAGGATTTTTAAGCTTATTTGATGTATTACGATGCATCGAATTTTTCCCACAATACTTTCGTAGTTTTCCTCTTAAATACTGACAAAGTTGGTGCACTTTTTACTTCATCGGGAAGTTTATTATATGACTGTGATGCAGAGAACTTGAAACTATTTCTACCGTATTTAGAAGAGTGAATGATATATAAGGCTACGTCCTTCGCACGCCTAGTTCCATAAGAATGATTGTCCGAGTTCAAGATGTAGGGAGAGCTATAGAGTATTGTGTTGTGTTTAATTTTGTATATTAGCATAGCTGCTCGGAGATCTGCACTTATGCTGAGGGGTAGAATTTTACTTCTGATGTACAGATCTTTTACTGGAGTGCAGTAAGGAAGGTTAAATATGTTTCTAATAGCCCTATTCTGAATAGTCATTAAATCATTCAGTGTGGATTTCCTGCAGTGAGCCCAAATAACATTTAAATATTGGAGCTTGCTATGTACAAGTGAATAGTAGATTTGTTTTACAAGGTTTAGGGGAATAAGATACCGAAGTTTCCTTAGGATCCCTACTATAGGTGAGAGTTTCTTAGCAATTCGTTCAACGTGTTCAATCCAGGTCAGGTGTTTGTCGATGATTAGACCTAAATACTTTGCCTGATTAACCTCTTTTATTTCAATATTATTTATATATATTTTGTCATGTGTGATTTCTTTCATGCTTTGCTTTGAAATTACCATGTAATTGGTCTTCTGTAGGTTCATTGTTAATTTATTGGCCTGGAACCATTGTGAGAGAGTATTTATATCTTGTTGCACATTTTGTATGATTTCAATTATGTCTTTCCCAGTGTAGAAGATATTTGTATCATCTGCATACAATTTGATATGCCCTCTCAAATTACATTCCACAATATCATTTATATAAATTAAGAATAATGTAGGTCCAAGTATAGATCCTTGTGGAACTCCATGAGTTATATATTTTCCTGAACTTATGCATTTATTCAAAGCTACATGCTGCTTTCTTCCAATAAGGTAGCTTTGGAACCATTTTAGTGCTATACCTCGGACACCAGCATTTTCTAATTTTGATAACAGTATTTTATGATCTACTGTATCAAAGGCTTTTGTGAGATCAATAAATAACCCAACTGCCATATTATTTTTGTCAATAGTTTCTTGTAGCATTGTTATTAGGTCAATAGTTGCTGCCTCAGTACTAGAATTTTCCCTGAATCCATATTGCATATTATGAAAGAATGTATTCTTGTTCAGAAATGAAAGCAATCTTGTTTTTACCACTTCTTCCAGAATTTTTGAAACTACCGATAAAATAGAAACAGGTCTATAATTATTTGGATTTCTTTTGTCACCACCCTTAAATATAGGAACTACTTTGGCCACTTTTAAGTCATCTGGTATCATGCCAGTAACTAAGGACTCATTAATCATTTCAACCAAGATTTTAATAAATGATTGTATATTGTTTTTAATGAAATTTGTCTTGATCCTATCTAATCCACAGCTCTTTTTATTCTTTAAATTTGTGATGATGGACTTGACCTCTGCTTCATCTGTCGGATATAAGTAGAGAAAATTTGACTGATTGTGGTCCTTACTGAGGATTTCCTTCTGTTCAGGAATAGCTTTTGCTAGACTTCCAGCACAGCAATGTTTGTGAAGAACAAGTTAAATGATTCACATAGTTCTTGATTGTCTGTGATAATTTTGTTGTCTATTTCAAGTGAAGTGTTGGTTTTTTGTTGTGTATGATTTCTTTGATAGTCTCCCAAGTTTTATTAGAATTGTTTCCATATGTTCTGAATTTATCTGAGTAGTAATTTGACTTTAGTCTTCTTTTTAAGTTTGTTACATTATTCCGGCATCTACAGTATTCTTGGTTCATATCATTATTATTTCTGTGAAGGGGATTTTTGAGCTTTGCATGCAGAGTGTCTCGTTGTTTTATAAGTGTAAGGAGTTCAGCTGTGACCCATGGTAAGTTAGTAGTCTGTCTGTTATTGTTAGTATTGTTTGTTATTTTTCTTTGGCTATGCCTGTTCCTTAGATTCAATTGTTTGATGAAAGAGTTATATAGAGAGTTAACAGTACTATCTGCATCATTATGGGAATCTGCATTTATAGATATATTAGTTTCAGGAGTGTGTTGCCTATCCCAAGAGTCCTCGTGTGTTGTTGATTTTGTCGGCTTATGTGACAGAGTGTACGTGCTATAATTGGTCTTGGAAATATCAAGAATTAATATACTGTGATCACTAATATCATTGCTGACATTTGATATTTTATAACTTAATTCTGAATTGTTTAGTGACACGTGGTCTATTAAGGTAGCTGCAGTGTCACAAAGTCGTGTAGCATATTTAGTGTTGCATTGTTTAAAACCATAGCATGCTATTAAATTTAGATATTTCCTTCTTAATTGATCATCAGCTAGGATATCAATGTTGGTATCTCCGAGGAAGATGCATAATTTATTGTTTATCTGGCTAAGAAAACTTTCAAATGAATTTAAGAAGGGTATGGCATTGCTTCTATTGGGGTTATATGCTGCAATAATGTCAATGCTTTTGTATGTTGGCCTATTACTTTTAACATCATCTCTGAATACCTCAATCCACATCAAACTATGATTCATTTCACACTTTCTTTTAACGTTCACTTTCCATTTGTGTGATACATAAATACCCAGACCCCCACCAACTTTGTCATCTCTATGAGCAAACACGCTTGCGAAATTGTTGAAGTTATAAAAATCTGCCTCATTACTTTTCACCCAGGTTTCTGTAACTACCAATACATCTATCTGACCTATCATCTGCACGAGAATTTCAATGTCATCAAGCTTATTCCGAATACTTCTGCTATTAATGTACAAACACCTAACCTCTCCACCTAATTCTAATGAGTTTATGCATGCACTTATATTAGAGTCCTGTTGCATGAAATCATCCAAACAGTTGTACTTATGTTCACTGCACTGTACTTCACCTAGGTGTCCACTTGTAGTCAGCGCTTTCTTCTCTCTAAACAATAAAATGTCATCACTCGTTCCAGCAATTAGTTTTCCGAGAGTAAAAACTTGGCAACTCTGTTTAAAAGTTTTCCAAATTTCATTGTTCCTCTTCTATTGAGGTGGAGACCATCATAAGCAAGGTCCCTGTCTTGTAACCAAGAGTTCCCTTCTAAAAACATAATGTTTTTTTCACCACACAACCAATCCAGTGTTGAATTCACTGCATTAATGTATCGTGGGTCTATGTCACGTCTTTGCAATACACCACTAATACACACTTTTGCACTCGGAAAGGCACTTTTCACTTCGTCCACGAGCTTGTCCACGTCATTCATAATGTGAGTTGGTGTTGGAGAACTGTTCAAGCAATTGGTCCCTACATGAATCATTACCACCTCAGGGTCTTCACGAACCTCGTTTGCACATACCTTTCTAGTTAATTGCTCAGTTCTTATTCCTGGATAGCAATAGACTGCGGCATCATCAACTACTGGGCCTACATTTCGCAGAATTGAGTCACCCATGACAAGTACACGGGGACGTCTCCTTTTCTTATTAGTAGGGTTATGGATAGGTTTGTCGCATCTGGATGTCCCGTTTTCAATACCGGTATCTTGTCTTTCTTCTAATTGGGAATCGGAACGGCTGAGGATTTCAAATGGATTCTGGGAGATAAAGTTGTTAGGAATATTCCCAGATTTCACCAAGGTAGGCCTACGTCTTGGAAAGCGTGCATTCGTTTTAGACCTAACCTCTAAATAGTCTGCCTGAGTAGGCCTATCTTCTTCTGCTTGTAGTCTTTCTTTAAGGAAACTTATTTGAGATTGTGCGTTTTTTAAATCAACCACAAGCATTTTGATTATTTCCTCTTTGGAGGCCAATTCTAATTTGAGGAGTTCAGATTCACTCGCCGCTCGTTCAACCATCTTCTTTCGTTATTTCCTTACTGAAGCTAAATTAACAGGAGTAACCAGAAGCTTCATAAGGAGATGCCGATTATGTTTGGCAGCAGATGGAGAACATTTTCAGCATCTACTGTAAACATGATGAGTAAAAATGCATGATACTGATTTTAAGCACCGTATTCTGCCCTACACATGCGCGCGCGGCAGCCGGCAACTGAGCCGTCACTGGCGGAGCGCTTGAGCGAGAATGTCCTTGCCCAGCATATATAAAGACCCTGTATATAGCAGACCTCAACCCCATAAACAAGGTTTCCTTTGCTGGCTTGTAAAACGCTGGTCCCATAATGTCGTGCTTACAATATTGAATCATTTACTGTATTATACTGTACTAGCAGTAGTGCCCGGCTTTGCCCGGTGGATTTATTTGCTTTATGGATGATAATGAATACTACTACAGAACTGGCACATGATACTTAAACTAAGAGAAAAAATATATAACTTTTTGTGGTGGTGGTGATGGTAGGCATGATAGGTAGTACAGTATAATGGATGTAACATTAAGGTCATTTTCCCATAATGATAATAATGAATAGGGAAACGGCTATTTACTAACTACAATACTGACACGTCATTTACAAACGAATTGAAAAATATGATTAGAAAGAGGAGTAAGTGAAATAAAAGACACTGCATAGGGCCTACATCTCATTGACTGTTAGAAAACTAGAGACCATCTTTTGTCGCATAGCGCCATAGGAAAATAATCAGAGCACTTTGGAAAACTTCGCCTGTCCAGAGCTCCTGAGGTAGCAATAGTGTCATTTATCGCCACATAGCGCTCAAGGATAAGGATCGGAATAAATGAAAGTAAAATTGAAAGCACCAACGCTTATTGCAGCTGATAACCTCAATGTACTGTACCAACACCATCACACTTACACAGAGGCATAATATTTTCATGATAAAAACTGTTTTAAGGGGCCTAAGATATCTTTTTAGACTAATTACTCCTGTGATTGCAAGATGTGACCATGTTTGCAATTCTGCACCAGAACACTGGTAGGGGTGACGTGATGCAGCTCGCATTGCCAGCCAACAATATAAGCTTACTTATTAAAATAGTCTTACAGATACACTAAGTTACTACGGACATGAATGGTTCTAGGACCTTAAAACATGGTTTTCAAGTTCCCTTTGTCTGTTATTCTAAATGTAGAGAATGGAAAGGGTTGTCCAAAATATCAAGTGGACAGTGTTACCACCAGGGTTTTAAAAGTTAAGTATGTAACATTTGGTGCAATTAGGTGAAACGGTGTGGATTTGTGCTAAAGGGCCTAAATGCAGGGAATGGAGTGGTCTTTCCGAAATTTAAAGTGGACTGTGTTACCCGCAGGTATCCAAAGGGTAAGTACATATAGTTTGGTTCAGATCGGTGAAACAATGTAGATTTGTGTCAAAGCGCCTGAATGCAAGGAATGAAGTGGTCTGTCCGAAATTTCACGTAGACAGTGTTACTCGTCGGGTTCCAAAGGGTAAGTATGTAAAATTTGGTTCAGATCGGAAACACGGTGTAGATTTGTGCCAAAGAGCCTAAATGCAGGGAATGGAGTGGTCTGTCCGAAATTTCAAGTAGACAGTGTTACTCGTCGTGTTCCAGAGGGTAAGTTTGTAAAAGTTAGTTCAGATCGGTGAAACGGTGTAGCATGACGAATAGAAATAAATAGTGTTATCACTCACCGAGTTCAACCGCGCCCCGCTCGGCTAGCGCTAGCGGCGCTGATCCCCAACGCTACACAGTCAGCTGTTCAATAGTGGGATACGCGCTGGGCTACGTAAACCTCTTTACGAAGGCTGCGGTTACGCTGATTACAACAAATTGTGTGTTTAGACTTATGAATAATACTGTCAAATAGTTAGTATTAATATTCTCTGTCCCCATGTAGAACTATCGTTTAAAACCCTCCGTTAGTTGCGCATTGGTCTGACAGCTCCATGGTTCGTTATATTAGTTTTAATATCAAGCCAACAGTTATGATCTTATCGTCTTGTGACATCTTACACCAAACCTTAGTAAGCATTTTTCTGGAGTTGTGAAATGGCGTGCCTAAAAATAACTTTAATACGTGTAACATTTTTTCAGCGTGAGATTGATAGTACCAGCGCAGCGCTCCCAATGATGTTACATTCTGTCAGTGAGTGGCAGGTGTGCTGTTATACCGATTATTTGGCTTAGTATGTTGCCTTAGTTAATATCAGTAAGGAGATTGCGCCTTACGAAAACCTAAGGATGCAGATGAAGCGTGTCACCTTCTGCTGAAAGATAACGAATAGCTAGTTCATGATTCAGTAATTTCAAAGGAATTTGTGACTGATACTGACGACAAAGTTGAAACAAGATCCGAAGATCAGGAGGACGGTAACGGAAGCGAAGAATTGGATGACCGTTTATTTTATTGGCAGGTTGGCCATTATTATTATTATATGTCCGACTCATTCTTGGCCACTTGGCTATCACCACGGAAGTCCGGGTTCGATTCCCAGCTCTGCCAATAAATTTAATACTGGTCTGAGGGCTGGAACGGTGTTCACTCAGCCTCGTGAGGCTAAAATGTTAAGAGGCGCGTTCGATTCCTACCTCAGCTATCCTGGAAGTGGATTTCCGTGGTTTCCCACTTCTCCTCCAGGCAAATGCCGGGATGGTACCTAACTGAAGGACAATGCCGCTTCCTACCCAAATCCTACCTCAATTCCAAATACACACACTACTACAGACATCATAATGACACAGGTTATCACACGAATTCTAAACAAACCCAAACACACAGGGCTACGTGACCGCGATGTCGTTAAGTCCCTAAGGAATCAACAACTATTATTATTTTAGGCCTATTATTATTAAGAGTTTTTTTTTTTTCGTTTTAAGTAAGGATGGCACGAAATAGAATAAGTAACCATGGAAGGCTGCCTTCATTCCGTATCCTAGTGGGCGCCTTTCGTGATTTTACATCAGTGGATAGATATTTCGGTAAATTTTGAAACATGTGAGGTACTGATCCTGGTTTTAATTTCCACTTCACGCGAGGAATTTCCACGTTCTCATAGTTCACTACGAAACAGTCCTCCTTTATAATAATTAAATCTTCCGAGAAACGCTCGTCACAGATTCCATTTTTGATCGACACTTGCTTATCTTTCCACGGAATAACTCTCGCTCATTTCGCAAACAGATTTGTATCTTTTGGCGGTGTGAAAAAATGTCTACCATCAGATTTTCTTCGTAAACCGATTTACTTCCAGGAACAAACCATTACGACAATTTCCCGAAACAACATAAAACTTAGTTGTTTGCACACACAAGGCACTGCACAGACATTCGTAAACTATTACAAAGAAACAAATTCCCTCGAATAATATGACTTCTCGCGCACAGGATATTACAGTACTAACCTCGTGGGTTACTGTCACACGTGCTTATGGTTCGGCGCGACTTCCGCGCCACACACCGGCTGGACCATGAACTACAATGCTTAAGTAGCGGAGTGATGACACTGTTTATTTCTATTCGTCATGGGTGTAGATTTGTGCCAAAGGGCCTAAATGCAGAGAATGGAGCGGTCTGTCCGAAATTTAAAGTGGACAGTGTTACTTATTGGGTTCCAAAGGGTAAGTATACAATTCTTGGATCAGATCAGTGAAACGGTGTAGATTTGTGCCAAAGGGACTAAATGCAGGGAATTGAGTGGTCTGTCTGAAATTTCAAGTGGACAGGGTCACCCGCAGGGTTCCTAAGGGTAAGTATGTAAAATTTGGTTCAGATGGGAGAATCGGTGTAGATTTGTTCCAAAGGGCCTAAATGCAGGGAATTGAGTGGTATGTCCGAAATTTAAAATGGACAGTGTTACCCGCAGGGTTCCAAAGGGTAAGTATACAAATTTTGGTTCAGATCGGTGAAACGGAGTATATTCGTGCAAAAGGGCCTAAACGCAGGGAATGGAATGGTCTGTCCGAAATTTAAAGTGGCCAGGGTTACCCGCAGGGTTCCAAAGGGTAAGTATGCAAATTTTGGTTCAGACCGGTGAAACGGTGTAGATTTGTGCAAAAGGGCCTAAATGCAGGGAATGGAATGGTCTGTCCGAAATTTAAAAGTGGACCGGGTTACCCGCAAGGTTCCAAAGGGGTAGTATACGAATTTTGGCTCAGATCGGTGAAACGGTGTATATTTTTGCAAAAGGGCCTAAATGCATGGAATTGAGTGGTGTCCGAAATGTAAAGTGGACAGGGTTACCCGCAGGGTCCCAAAGGGTAAGTATACACATTTTGGTTCAGATCGGTGAAACGGTGTAGATTTGTATAAATAACAGACAGACAGACAGGCAGACAAACATTCAGCTTTATATATAAACTAGCAGTAGTACCCGGCTTCGCCCGTTGGAATGATGATAATGTTTTAAGGTCTCCTTAGAAATATAATGGACTTAAAATCTAAGTCATTTGCCCCCAAAGACAATGAGGAAGTAATATCTAGGTCATTTGCCCTTTTGATAAGGATGATAATAAAAACTACTGTTGAATTGACACGTCAAACTTACAAACTATCGTAATTGAAATACATATTTCAAAATTCACAGGCGAGGAAGACTTATTGTGTGTGGTGATTAATGGTGTAATGGGCGTAACATCTACTGTAGGTCATTTGCTCTTATGATGAGGATGATAAGGGAAACTACTACCGGTATTGAATTGACACTTCAACGTATAATGTACACAATATACTGTAATAAAAATAACTATATGGCGGCTTCGGTGGCGTATTTGGTAGCATGCTGAGCTTCTATGCCCAAGATAGCGGGTTCAAACCCGGCCGAAACCGTCGGATATTTTAAGAGCGTTAAAAATCCGTCAGTATGCCTTTCTTCGGAGGGGAAGTAAAGCCGGCGGTCCCATGTCAGATTTATGGCATGTTAAAGAACCTTCCACTAATTACACCTGTGTGAAGTTAAATTGGATAGGTAAACAACGCTCATAGATGTCTACGTCCGTTGCCA
The DNA here is from genome assembly GCA_946902985.2 of Meconema thalassinum. Taxonomy (NCBI): domain Eukaryota; kingdom Metazoa; phylum Arthropoda; class Insecta; order Orthoptera; family Tettigoniidae; genus Meconema; species Meconema thalassinum. The sequence goes on along the minus strand of OX336390.1, from coordinate 530,358,697 downwards.
AGAGCCGACTGCAGTGGCGTCTAGTAGCTAAGTTCCGAACTTGGCCTAGTAGTCGTTGACGGTGGCGCTTGGCGGCAAAAGTACGAACTATTTGAAGAATTCTAAGTTGCAGTTTGTACTTAAATTAAAAAACAGATAACACACACTAATACAGTCATCAAAAATAACACCGGTTATCAGACAGATTCTACACACACCCAAAGTACACGGGGCTACATGACCGCGTTGTCGCAGCCCCTAAACTTAAGAACCAACCAAAAATAAATATTTTAAAAATCACAGTCGAGAAAGACTTTATGCGGCGGTGATTATTGGTATGATGCGCGTAACATCTAGGTCATTTGCACTTATGATGATATTAATAAGGTAATGAAAAATGACTACTAAACGAACATGGTGTTATTTTAAAACTGATATAGGTAATTCAGGTGTCTAGCTTCGATGTCTTCCAAAGTCTCAACCTTATTTTCTGGCTTAGGCCTGTACTGGATGCGTCTAGTGAAAGAGCGTACTGCTCGGCAAAGACAAAGAATATAGGTCCAAGCTGCACGAACCTGAGATGATTGCAGATGATGACGAAATATGATGACACACGTTCGGGGTTCCCCGTCCTATACAGATTGACCGGGAATCACTCACTGTTTCGCAACGGCCCTGTGCTGGCATCAGCATAGACAGCAGGAGATAACACGGCGGGCTCTGGAAAGTATTCTCAAGTCACCTCGCGATGAATCAGCAAGCTATTCTCACAACTGACCCCCCCCCCAGGGTCTCACAACTTGTGGGACGTGGGTTGGCGACCACGGAACCCCAGCTGAGTCTGGCATCGCTTCTACTTCCTGGTGCCGGACTCATTTCAGTTCTCTTTCCTGTCGGCCTCCCTTGGTCAACTCTTGTTCTCTTCCGACCCAGACTGTATTAGGGTATCCGAGGGCTAGGGAGTCTTTCAATTTCCCGCCTTAATTGGCTTTGTCTCATCTTTCCTGATACCTTCATTCTTCGAGGGGTCTGCCTTCTTTTCCTTTTCATAATATCTCCTGTCTTCTGCTCAAGGCCCTCAAAGAGGCAGGGTGTGTGTAGACCCACTACTTCTGGTACACCCTCAAGGGCTCATGACTGGTGAGTTAGGAAGCTGGCAACCCCGAGGAATTCCTGAGCTACATGCAGGGAATGGAGTGGTATGTCAGAAATTTCAAGTGGACAGTGTTACGCATCGGGTTCCAAAGGGTAAGTATACACACTTTGTTTTCGATCGGTGAACGATGTAGATTTGTACCAAAGGGCCTTAATGCGGGAAATGGAGTGGTCTGTCCGAAATTTCGAGTGGACAGTGTTACTCGTCGAGTTCCAAACGGTAATTATGTAAAATCTGGTTGAGATCGGTGAAACGGTGTAGTTTTGTGCCAAGGGCCAAAATGCAGGGAATGGAGTGGCCTGTCCAAATTTTAAAGTGGACAGTGTTACTCATCGGGTTCCAAAGGGTAAGTATACACATTTTGTTTTCGATCGGTGAACGATGTAGATTTGTGCCAAAGGGCCTAAATGCGTGGAATGGAGTGGTCTGTCCGAAATTTCGAGTGGACAGTGTTACTCGTCGAGTTCCAAAGGGTAATTATGTAAAATCTGGTTGAGATCGGTGAAACGGTGTAGTTTTCTGCCAAAGGGCCAAAAAAGCAGGGAATAGTGTGGTCTGTCCGAAATTTAAAGTGAACAGTGTTACTTGTCGGGTTCTACGGGTAAGTATATAAAATTGGGGCAGATCGGTGAAACGGTGTAGATTTGTGCCAAACAGCCTAAATGCAAGGGATGGAGTGGCCTCGCCGCAATTTCAAGCAGACAGTGTTAGTCGCAGTGTTCCAAAGGGTAAATATACAAATTTTGGTTCAGATCGGTGAACCGGTGTAGATTTGTGCAAAAAGGGCCTAAATGCAGGGAATGGCGTGGTCTGTCCGAAATTTCAAGCAGACAGTGTTACTCGCAGTGTTCCATAGGGTAAATATACAAATTTTGGTTGAGATCGGTGAAACTGTGTAGATTTATTATTATTATTATTATTATTATTTACCATAAATCGTACACGAAGTATGGACGGCCTAGTGAAAAAGGGCAAGCCCCACATACATATTTCATGCTCCACAGGCACAGCTTACATCTACATTTGTTTTAACAATATTTACAAGTTTTACAAAGATATTTGCAGTATTTACATATTTAGAATATTGACATAGTACATTTTCCTGTTCACTCACTCTCTCACGCACGCACTTTCATAACCTCAATCACTCGATACATTCATTCCATTCAGATACTCATTCATTCAGCGAGACAATCAATCACTCATACATACGTTTATTTATACAATGTACCTTTTTACGTACTGCTTGAATTTCCGAAGAGGCAAGATCTTGGCATCCCCTGGCAGCGCGTTCCATAACCGCGCAGAGCGGCCGTAGAACCTGTCAGGTAAGCATTGCTACGTGCGAAGGGCGGAACGAGGGTTACACCTCGTCCTCTCCGAACTGAGCGATATGCCAATGACAGTCGGCAAAAAGGGTCAATATTAATGGAACCTGTAAGGGATTTTTTAAGAAAAATTAGATCAATTTGTTTGGCTGTTGCCTCTATAGATGGAAATTTTGACAAAGGGGAAGGGGAATAACGAGCTATTAGCCTTTCTGCGCGGCGCTGTACACGCTGGAGCTTGTTCATGTTTTCCGCTGTAGTGGGATGCCAGGCAGGTAAGCCGTACGTTAATATTGGACGGACCATGCATGTGTAAGCCATCCTGAAGGCTCTAGGTTTACAACCTCTCATGTTTCTGTACAAGAAACCCAGAACTTTGGTGGCCTTACATCTTGCCTCTTCACTTTGAATGTTCCAATTCAGGGTGTCGGAGATTGTTACCCCTAAGAGCTTTAAGTTTGTGCACTGTGGGATGACACTGTTCATAATTTTGTATTCATTCTCAATGGGTTTTTGTGACCTGGTTATTCTTATGTATTTACATTTTTGTACATTTATATTTAAATTATTCACAGAACACCACAGCGATAAGTTGTCCAGATCTGATTTAAGACAGAGGGAATCTTCTTCACATTTAATGCCCCTGTATAGCACGGTGTCATCTGCATATAGTGACATTGATGACGTGACACAGCCAGGAAGATCGAGCACATATATAGTGAAGAGAAGAGGTCCGATCACAGAGCCCTGAATCACTCCAGAAGTAACTTGAGCAGCCTGCGATCGAGCTCCTCCGTACACCACACACTGTGTTCGACCTTCTAGGAATGACCTCACCCATGCAAGTAAGCTATCCCGTATGTTAAGCTGCTGTAGCTTTAACAAAAGTCTTTCATGAGACACTTGATCGAAGACCTTAGCCCAATCCAGTGCAATACAGTCCACTTGTTTCACTTCTGGCTGATTCAAGTAGAACTGAAACTCATCAATGACTTTTGTCAATAGAGTAGTGCAAGAACGACCCGGAAGAAAACCGTGCTGATTTGGATCGAGCAGATTGTTCTCCCGTAGGAATTCCAGCACACTGTTTGCTACTAGCCGCTCCATACATTTACAAATTATAGATGTTAGACACACCGGTCTGTAATTTGCAACATCTTCTCTGTCACCTTGCTTATATATTGGCACCACGTTAGCACATTTCCACCCACACGGAACAGAACCTTGGTTGATAGACAGGTTGAATAACGCACACAGAGAGGGCGCTAATGCTTCCGTACACTGCAGCAGGATCCGTCCGGGAACATCATCTGGGCCGGTCGCCGCATGTGGTCTAATCTTCCGTAGGCTCTGAATCACCTCAGTTGTTGTGAAGTACAGGTTGGAGAGTGGGAGGGGTGGAAGTGATGACCTTGGCAGAAGCAGGTTCATGGTCATACCCGTCTTAGAAAAGTTCTGCTTGAAACTGTCACTGAACGCTGTTGCAATATCTTGGGGTGCACTTAGGAATTTACCGTTACAGTGAAATGAGGCTGGCGCAGCGGTGCCGCGTCTTCAGGACAAAAATTTCCACATTTCACTGGTGCTGCTTATTTTGTGAATATAATTGCCGTATGTTTCGCGAATTAATTTCTTTGTTTGGTTCCTGATGTTCTTGTATTTTTCCCACATGATGTCGGTTGAGCAACTTTTCCATTTCTTGTATAAAACGTTCCTTTTCCTAATCATTTTAATGACTTCCTTCGTCACCCAAGGAGAATTTTTCTTCCCACTAATGGTTATTTTTGGTATAGCTATATCCACACATTCAAAGAAACAATTTCGCCAGGCGTGCCACACTGAGTTGATGTCGCTGGTGTCCAGAATACATGGGGTGGGAAGGTGTTTGAGGAATAAAGATGATAGCAGTTTCCAGTCTGCCTTTTTGTAATTGTATACTGTCCTCACTGTGCTCTTGCTGCGTGGTTTGTTGTAATGCAATGTGGTAAAGATGGCTGCGTGATCACTGAAACCGGGTATGACTTCAGCTTTCTGTACGGAGGAAGGAAGGCTTGTGAGGAACAGGTCTATTGTGGAGCGTGTAGTTTGTGTGATTCGAGTTGCTTCGGTTATTAATTGGTCAAGGAATAAATCGTAGAACGCGGTAAGGAATTCATTAGCAATGGGATCCTTGGGAGTGGGAGGAGAGTTTTGCCAGTCTATTTCTAAATTAAAATCGCCTGTTATGTAAATGGCCTTGTATTTGTGCTGGATGTATTGTACACGACGGAGGGACTCCAATAGTTCATCATTGATGTGTCGAGTTGAATTTGGAGCACGGTATACAGAGCCTATTATAAATGTATTGTTTGCACACGTGAATTCCACCCACACAGCCTCAGCATCAGTTTCAAGCTCCCGTTGGCGAACAGGCCTTAACTCAGGTTTCATGGCTATTAGTACCCCTCCCCCTGATATCCAGCTTCGATCTTTGCGGAACATGGTGTATGTTACCGGAAATATTTCTGGGTCGTTAGTGGATTCTTTCAGCCATGTCTCCCCTGAACACACAATTGACGGATTAAGTGCTGTGAGACAAGAACGCAGATCCGGTTGTTTGGAGGGACATGTTACACTTCGAGCATTGAAGGAAAAAATGGACAATGCTTTGCCATCCGAGGGTGTTACGTCACTATCTACACTATTTGCACTCTGTGTCGATGTATTAAAAAATGAGTTAGAGAACTGAGGTAAAGAACAGTTCCAACACAGCCACGATTGTTTCCCAGAGGTGATTATTTTGTGTTTTGAAGCACTGATTTTTGCACAAGTTCTGTTCGCTTGAGAGTGGCAAGATGTACATGTCACAAATAACTGATTCACACGACCCTTCGAATCACAAATTATACACACCTTATTCGGCCCTGGGTTCATCTCCACATCTGCACTGAGAGCCACAGACAGCACCACGAGATGTAATAATGTAGCGGGCGGTCTGGCAACCCCGCGCAGTGCTGGGCGCCCTCTGCCTGCTGCCGTGACTATCAGCCCCTCGCTTCCACACCATGTGAGAGAAGATATATTGAGTTTACAAACTACCATGAGGTGTTCCTTCAGGTCCGAGTTCACACACGAGTCTTCAATTGTTAAAGAATGATCGAGGATCTTTTTCGAGGCACCCACTGAGCTTTTTACTAGGTAGAACACGAGGAAAAGTTGGAGCACTCTAACTGCTACACACCTGCTGGCCGCCATCTTGCAGGCCAAAGGGCCTAAATGCAGGGAATGGAGTGGTCTGTCCGCAATTTCAAGCAGACAGTGTTATTCGCAGGGCACCAAAGGGTAAGAATACGAATTTTGGTTCTGATCGGTGAAACGGTGTAGATTTGGACCAAAGGGCCTAAATGCAGGGAATGGGGTGGTGTGTCCGAAATTTTAAGTGGTCAGTGTTACTCGCAGGGTTCCAAAGGGTAAATATACAAATTTTGGTTGAGATGGGTGAAACGGTGTGGATTTGGACCAAAGGGCCTAAATGCAGGGAATGGGGTGGTCTGTCCGAAAATTTCAAGTGGACAGTGTTACTCGCAGGGTTCCAAAGGTTAAATATACAACTTTTGGTTCAGATCGGTGAAACGGTGTAGATTTGTGCAAAAGGTCCTAAATGCAGGGCATGGGGTGGTCTGTCCGAAATTTAATGTTGACTGGGTTACCCGCAGGGTTCCAAAGGGTAAGTATACAAATTTTGTGAAACGGTGAAACGGTGAAACGGTGTGGATTTGTATACATAACAGACAGACAGACAGACAGACAGACAGACAAACATTGAGCTTTATATATATAGATAGATAGATGGGAAGGCTCTGTAAAATAATGATCATTCTCATGATATTTGTCTTCAGTCCGAGTCGAGATATGTCGTTAGTGGTCCCAGAAATCGTGACATCTCAGTCGTAGAAGACTTTATGTGGTGGTGTTGAGATATATAACGGACATAAAATCAAGGTCATTTGCCCCAATGACAATGAGGGTGTAACATGTAGATAATTTGCCCTAATGATCAGGATGATATTGAAAATTACTTCAGAACTGACATATGAAACTTAGAAAATAATAGAAAAGGTTATTTTTAGGAATCACATTTCGGGAAAGACTTGATTATTTTTTGCCAAAGAGCTCCCACTTAGATCGCTATCTGGTAAAAGTTTCGTTTTGTTATGGTTTCACCTGTACGATAATGTCCGAAGCATATTCCTCCAAGAGAAGCTTCCAGATTTTACAGTCGATATATCGTTAACGTTCCTGAGCTTCCAGTTGTCTCTTCTTCTGACGAAAAACATCTACATAGTGATGATGCAAATTGGAGCGACTACTGGCACATGTAATTTATCAACGAATTGGAAAAAATTATACGTTTTAAAGGAATGAGAGGAATAAAATTGAAAAGAGATGTACGATATACCATAACACTCGCTGTGAAATTTCTACGTGACTGGTTTACATGTTTCAGTAGAGGTTCTCAAGAAGAGGAACCAGATCATTGGCATAAATGAATACAGTGACAGTAGATTAAATAGTATCCGAGACAGATAACACGCTAAGTAACACGGCCTAATATACGATGTAATGGTTGAACTTCAGATAAATATTTAATCTCACTTCGCAGTTGTTATTTAATAAATACTAACATGTATGTAGGTAACATGGAAATTATTGGAGTGCGTTAGGATAAACGATATTCCTTGTTTTTCCCTCTGATGTATAAATGAATAAATGTTTAGGTGTGCCCACTGTTGAGCAAGCTACGTATTACTGACCATGAGAGAAGCATGGACTTTCCAGATTAAGGCCTGCTACCTTGAGTGAATGTCCTTGGGCCTTGTTTATGGTCATTGCAAATGCAAGACGTACAGGGAATTGCAGTCGCTTGAAATCAAAAGGCATATCAGTAGGGATCATAGGAATCCGGGGAATGAAGATATCTTCTCCTTTGGCATGGCCTGTCAATACTGTCGCTTCTATTACATTTGGCATGAGTTTTTTCACACAGAGTCTTGTTCCATTACACAATTTTGGTGGATGGATATTACGCAATAGCAGTATTGATGATCCAGCTTTTAGTATTAATTTATGTGGTGGAAATCCAGGTGGTTCCAGAGAATTCAAGGACTCAGTAGGGTAAAATACAGCCTGTTCGGTCTCCAGAACAGTATCGATAGATTCGTACGTCGTACTGGGGCCAGGAAGATGATCTTGGATCTGAATATTAATTTTGTGTACACTTTCGTTTTTAGGCGCTAGAATTGCTCGCTCGCTAAGCCACTGATGGTCTTTATAATTTCCAGGAATATTTGGGAATACTTCGTTCATCATTTCCTGAACTGAAGGCATCAGTTCGCAAAAGTCTAACGGGAAAGAAATGAGATTGGTTGTCGCATCAGGCGTGAAATCATCATCACCGAGATGCAGGAGTTGTTGCGCAAAATTCTGTGCAGTCACATCTCCTAGTAAATGGACTCTCATATTGGTCGTTAGTGTCATTTTGTAAACATGTCTCCAAAGATACGATGCTTTGAGGCAAGCATTAAGTTCATCAGCGGGAGTTGATCGTGGTATAACTGGTAATGTTTGGCGAAAGTCACCCACCAGAACTATAACAGCTCCTCCCATTAGTTGACTGTTTCCTCGTATGTCTTTCAGTGTTCGATCAAGCGCTTCAAGCAAGAGCTTTCTTATGGGCCATAGTGCACTCATCCCAAACAATGACTTTGCATGTTTTTAGTATTTCAGCTTTTCCGGAGCCCTTCTTGATGTTACATACTGGAGTTTCTGACTGCGCAAGATTTAATGGCAGATTCAGAGCTGAGTGTGCTGTTCGACCTCCAGTGAGTAGTGTGGATGCAATTCCTGATGATGCCATTGCGAATGCAATTTCGTTCTGTGCCCGAATTTCTGCAAGTAGCAAATTAATGAGAAAAGTTTTTCCTGTTCCTCCTGGTGCATCAAGAAAAACAATTCCACCATTTCCGTTATTGATTAAGTCCATTATGGCACTATAAGCAAATCTTTGGTCATCAACTAAGAGAGGCTTCTTGTCTTCAACGAACCTTTTTAACTCATCAGAGTTGAAACTTCTTTCTCTCAATATGTCCCTATCAAGTGCGTATGGGGGCTGGCAAACCAAGCTGTATGACAGTTTTGCCATTGCATTTATCCTCAATCATTATGAGGGCTTCATTAAGTACTTGAGGAGAAAAATTCAAATCCAAAGCTGGATTATCTCTTCGTTGTTCTCTAAGTACATCCTCACTAAGACTTTCTTTATATTTGTCCCAAAGAGCCTGAGGGTTTGATGGGGAGCAAGTTGTTATTATAATTGCAAAGAGACTTCTTAGTTGAGATGGAGAGGATGTGAGGGATGCTTCGGACAATGTTATATCCCAATGTTGGTCATTTTCAAGTAAGCCACGCTGTTGGCGTGCTTCTCTGAATGTTTGACATTCTACTCCGTTCACAGTTTTCAGATATTTGAATGATGTTGGCCCTCGAATTGTGTGAAGTAGTAATCGAAGGTAATAGCATTCGGCGTTGTTGGGATGAACTGTATATACCCGGCCTAAGGCATCACTTGCACGCACATCATGTTCTGGAACTAAAGCACCTTGTTTTCTCTTGCAGAACACTTTGGTAGATTTATTCCATGTATAATATCTTGGAACTTCTGCATAAATCAGTGTTCTAGCAAATGGATCTTGTTGACATAAAAGAAAGAAGGCTGTTAGTGTCGTGTTAGGAGGTTGTACAGCTCTTTCTTGGGCGTTATCTGCTGTGAAATAAACTCGTTGTCCGTTTTCTAGGTGAACACTGAGATGAACAACCGGTGGATAACGTTCATGAATTGGGAAATTAAGGATACGCCAAACTGCTTCGTTGCTGCTGATATATCTTCCTAACTGAAATTGTGTAGGCTCATCGATAGTCCTGGTTTGTCCTTCAAGTTGAAATACTGCCATATCGCTACCTTTGTTGACGTATTTACAGATGTATTTAATGGATTTCACTGAATTGCAGTATTCAACATTGATGTGTGCTTGGAACATTTTAGAAAGTAGAGGAGAATATGGAACAACCCATCTGTTGTCTACCTCAGTTTGTCTGTACTGGTTGTTTATTTTAAGATTAATATTCGTAGTATAGCCTCCGTTTCCTGGTTTTCGTCTTCTGTACAGAGGGTAGCCATCATCTCCGGTTTGGGTTTCCTGGGTAAATTCTCGGGTGTTCTTTTTGCTACATTTTCCTTCCTTCATGCAGGGTGACTTAGGGTTGATAGCTCCACATGGTCCATGCATCATATTCTTTGTAATTATCTCAAAGAGCATGGGGGTCTTGTTCTTTACTGGGAATCTCCGCGGATATAACACTGTCCACTTGAGTTGGACGTATCTTGCTTTTGAGCCATAATAATATGTGAGCATGTGGGAGGCCTCTTTTTTGCCACTCCATCCAACAGCGAGTTTCTCCGTAAATATGGCTCTTGGTTATTATATTCATGAGCTTTGCTAATTTTTGTTTAAAAATTCTCGCTGTCAAATCATGGCGATCAGTAGGTGCCTGGCCACAGAAAAGTTCTTCCTTAATGTCAGTCCAGGCAGGATTACATGTAACTGTAATAAATAAATCTGGACATCCGTATATCCGAACATAGCACATGGCATCCTGGGCATATTCGTGCATATGTCTTGGACTTCCCGTAAATGTTGCCGGTAAAATAACCATTTTTCCAATGTCCACAACATTGCCATCTTTGGCTACAGCATCACGCAAATGAATGTAATCATCAACTCGAAGTTTATTTTGGTTTAATCGGATGTAGAGCAGGCGTTCACTTTCAGTCTTGGCGTACATATCAACAATAAATTGATGGAAGAGTTGTCCGCTTTTCAGAATAAGGTTTGATGACCCTGGTCTAATCATTATTCTGTAGACATAAAAATCCATAGCTGATATCTTTTTATTCGTGGCTGCACCACTGATTGGATCAGTTTGCCTCAAATTAAAGTGGTACCCATCCTCACCCTCCCAAAATATTAATGGGTACTGAAGGGCATCGTACAATCTGTGTGTTTCTAAAATTCATTGCAAAACATCACTCCGTCTATGAATGATTATGTCACGTTTCTCGAATTCTTGTCCTGTCATTACAATGGCCACTTCGTCAATGGTCGGAGCATTAAAACGACGTCCATGTTCGCCTACTGGTCTCTTGTCTGATGATATGACAACCTTATATTCATCAGTTGGCATTCGATCTAGGGCGGTCTTAAACATATTTACTAAGCTGTTATGCTCTTGCAACAACCTCTGTAGAGCTATAACAATCTCCCTTCTGGTGCTGGGGATAATTTTACAACGTTGATCGGCTTGTTGTCGTTCGTCTCCCATAAAATAGATTTATAAGAATTTTGGATTCTCATTAGTGAAGGGAAGAATTGATCCAAGTTGATGATAAATTTGACCTTGCTCTTTGAAAGTTGGCATGAAACCAGTTTCTTTTACTATTGCCGTTGTACCGAAAGAAGTCATTTGGAAGCATGAATTGTACTTCCTAACGTTTTTCAGGAAGTGTTTAGATTCTTGAGTCTTTCCTGACGTGTACGAAAGAAGTGGTTCGGGAGGAGGATTTAGAGCGGCTAGCTTAATTTTCCCGTTAGAGCAACATATTCCAGGCGACTCCGATCTGAATGTTTTGGCTAGACAGTGATGGCATACAGCATCCATTTTTCCAATTGTTACTTTGGGGTGTATTCCATAATCGTAAGTGTGATCGTACTGAAATGCCTCTAATTTCAAATCTGACTGCCTAAATGTTTGCCTAGATTGGAAAAGTCGCGTACGATCGATTTCAAGCCGATCTAGACGCTGCTGAGGTGTTTCAGCAGCCCTGAGGCCAGCGAGCCTTCTTTCGTCCTGTTCAAGCCGGTCTTGACGCAGCTGAGGTGTTTCAGCAGCCCTGAACTCAGCATGCCTTCTTTCATCCTGTTCAAGCCGATATTGACGCTGCTCAGATGGTTGAGCAGCCCTAGTCTGAGACTGCCTTATTTGCTGATCTTCAAGCCGGTCTTGACGCTGCTGATGTGTTTCAGCAGCCCTGAGCTCAGCGTGCCATTTTTCGTCCTGTTGAAGCCGGTCTTGACGCTGCTCAGGTGTTTCAGCAGCCCTTAATAATCTAACTTTCTTGGTTTGTTGGCTGATTCCAATAGATTGTCGCTTTTTGGGAGGCATTTTGAAATAGTTAAAAAAAGAAACCACAATTCGAAGTGGAAAGCTGTTGGTGATTGTTACTATAAAATCGCAGTCAAGGAAGATTTTATGTCGTGTTATTTAAAAGTAGTACGAACGGAGCATATTATGGATCATTGGCCCCTAATGACTACTATTGCATTGAACACATGAAACTCCGTGTAACATCTAGGTCATTTGCCCTTTTGATAAGGATGATAATGAAGCCGACTACTACTGAAGGGGTATATGAAACTTACAATCTAATAGAAAAACATTAATAGACAAAGTCATTTATAAGAATCATAGTTCGTGCAAGAATATGTGTTGGTGATTATTACTATAGTAATGGGCGTAACATGTGGGTCACTTGCCTTAATGATGAAGACGATAATGAAGACGACTACTGAACGGGTATATCAAACTTATACTCTAACAGAAATACATATTTTTAAATCACAGGCGAGGAAGACTGTGGTGTTGCTTAGTAGTATAGTGGACGTAAGATCTTGATCATTTGCCCTTTTGATAAGGATGATAATGATCACGATTAATGAACTGGTACATCAAACTTACAAACTAACAGAAAAACATATTTTAAAAATCACAGGCGAGGAAGACAATTTGGTGTTGCTTAGTAGTATAATGGACGTAACATCTAGGTCATTCGCCCATTTGATAAGGATGATAATGAAAACTATTGTTGAATTGACACGTCAAACTTACATACTACCGTGATAGAAATATTTCAAAATTCACGGGCGAGGAAGACTGTGGTGTTGCTTAGTAGTATAATGGACGTAACATCTAGGTCATTCGCCCTTTTGATAAGGATGATAATGAAAACTACTGTTGAATTCACACGTCAAACTTACAAAGTACCGAAATAGAAATAAATATTTCAAAATTCCCAGGAGAGGAAGACTTATTGTGTGTGGTGATTAGTGGTATAATGGGCGTAACATCTAGGTCATTTGCCCTTTTGATAAGGATGATAATGAAGCCGACTATTACTGAACGGGTATATAAAACTTACAAACTAATAGAAAAACATATTTTAAAAATCACAGGCGCGGAAGACAATTTGGTGTTGCTTAGTAGTATAATGGACGTAACATCTAGGTCATTCGCCCCTTTGACAAGGATGATAATGAAAACTACTGTTGAATTGACACGCAAAACTTATATACTACCGTGATAGAATGAAATATTTCAAAATTCACGGGCGAGGAAGACTATGTTGTTGCTTAGTAGTATAATGGACGTAACATCTAGGTCATTTGCTCTTTTGATAAGGATGATAATGAAAACTACTGTTGAATTCACACGTCAAACTTACAAACTACCGTAATAGAAAGAAATATTTCAAAATTCACAGGCGAGGAAGACGTATTGTGTGTGGTGATTAGTGGTGTAATGGGCGTAACATCTAGGTTATTTGCCCTTATGATAAGGATGATAAGGAAAATTACTACTGAATTGACACTTCAAACTTACAATGTACTGTAATAAAAATAAAGATTTTAAAAATCACAGTCGAGAAAGACTTAATGCGGTGGTGATTAGTGGTATAATGCGCGTAACATCTAGGTCATTTGCCCTTATGATAATAATAAGGTAATGCAAAAAAAGACTACTAAACGAACATGGTATAATTTTAAAACTGATACAGGTAATTCGGATTTCTACCATCGATGTCTTCCAAAGTCTCAACCTTATTTTCCGGCTTAGGCCTATACACGATGCTTCTAGTGTAATAGCAGTTGGCGTACTGCAAGGTAATTCGACTTAGAGGACCTCACATGCAAAAGCCGCCAAATCCACTTTCGGACATTTTTAAGCTGTATACGCCATTATGTGCGCAATGAAGAATTCTTTGGTTATACTGTATTACTCATGAGCAAAACCCGCCATTTCATGTTATAAATGCCTGTCGAAATTTGCAGTTGCAAGCAATAACCGCCAAGTCTATCGGGTCATAGCATGCAAGACCCGCCAAGTCCACAGGAGCCAATGACACTGCTCATCCGTGTCACGTGACATAGTTCATGTCTTTATTCTGCATAGGTTTCGTTTCACAGCTGTTTATCAGCAGGTCGTAAGATCAAATAGCTTATAAAGATAATAGCGGAAACTCGGCCGCAAAAGCATTCGCTCGTTTGGAGACAGCGATCACAGTGCCATCTCTTGGTGCGAGTTGACAGCATTACTCTCCTTGCCACCCACAGCTAGCATTTTTGAGTGCGCACCGACCGAAATTGCATTGTGAAGTTAACATATGTCTCGGCTCGATATTTAGGCAGCAAATAATTTAAAGATTAGTGGTAAAAGATACAAAAGATACTTGGTTCTGTACAATATTTATATAGAATTCTAAAAAATACTCGACTGCTTCTGCATATGGTTTGCCTTGCAATAGGCAGTAGAACTGAAGGCCATTCTGCACCAGGCCAAATACTGAAAATTACAAGGAAATATTAGCACATTGGTTTTTTTTAATCTATCCTTTTTGACATACTGGTATTTAAAAACGAGTTGAATACGCTTAATTACATTAAAAAAAACAGCTACGGTACCTTCTTATAAATTTCCTAATCAAGTCAGTAAAATTAAAATTTGTATTTCTGAACTTGTTAGATTACACCAACCTCCTTACTTTAATAGTGCAATACGTACACTTTAGAGGCAGATGACCTCGCTGTTCCGCCCCTTATAACAACAATAAATAACTACCATACGTACACTTTCAATCGGAAATATTGAAGCATGTTGTTAAATGTTAGGCCTACTGAACCGGAGAGTCACCACGTTTTATAAATGCTGTTATTTCAATATTAACATTAGGCCTACTATCAACAACCTACAAAGATCTTATCCTTGACTTAACAAGTTTTTGTTCCCGAAATATTTCTCCACAAAGAGGTCTGAGCATACAACATGAGTTCTGTTTAAATGTTCTGGGCCATTCCTTTTCAATACGTCATCTAAGTCAGCTCTTCGGCTTCGAATAACCCACAGCGTGCATCTATAAATAAATAAAGAACAGGCTAAAATATGCTAAATTATGTTGTAAAAGCATTCTGTATTAAAAGAAAACCGAACTATCAGTGTAATGGTAGGCTACTTGTTTACAATAATTTCTTGGGACCCTGAAGAAAGATTTTGGGTCACTTTGTTGTTTAGGGCCTATAATTATTACAACCATATATGGCACAAATAATACTCCCCGTACCAACCATTACAATTGGATAATTAGATCATCCACAGGTCAATAATTTCTTATAATTGTTTCGCTGGATCTCACGGTTGTAAATCAGCTGGTCTTGCGTTGCCAACTCGGACCGCTAGGCGGTGCTGGGGAGCTCGTCTCCTGTTTTGGTGAGGAGTTTCCGCTATTATCTTTATAAGCTATTTGGTAAGATCACATACATTGCCAAGAAATCTATTGATGATGATTATAATTGTTGTTTTAAGGGGCCTAACATCTAGGTTATCGGCCCCTAATGGTTTGGATGATCGTGAAGATGAAAATGAAATATAACTAAAACTAACTACTAACTTATTGATACTCTTGATACTCATTGATACTCCCAATGATAATATACCTGAATTACTGGAAGATGAGTCTGCCTTTGAAGGGACTGGGAGTGAATGTGTGCCTGATCTGAGAGTTTAAAACAATGTGAATGATTTGCGATTGTCAAGATCTATTTGATGAAGCATAACTAATTCAATTAACCATTATTCTTGAATTTACATTTGTAAAAACGGTTTTTATTATTAAAATATGTCATTGTTAATGCAAAACACTTGATTCCAGAGACTTAGCTTCTCATTCATCTACATTCATCTATATGACAGAATTTTGAATTGATGATTACTATCCTGTTGCAACCAAAACCCTCCAAGTCCAAAATAAAATACACATTTACAGCGAAAATAATAGGTATACGTTTATTTTTCTTTGCTCATATTATTCCCGAACTACTTACATATCTCCTGTCTAATACACACACGATAAGTACAAATAGTCTAGCAGAGGCACGTTTTTCTCAATTTCTGTACATTTCGTTAACGTGGACTTGGCGGCTTTTGCATGTGAGGTCCTTAGGACACTCCGATGCCTCTCGCTCCCGTTGGCTGATACGCTGTGACGCAGCTCGGATGTAGCAGGCGCATACCAGCTGATAATTACAATGCATTCTTACGGGAAACAGAGTCATATTTCGCTTCTCTTTTCCGCTCGTGGTATTCAATCACAATAATGGCAATATGCGCGTTATAAAGAGAAAGGTATAAATAATATATTACAGTGGTTTGTAATGCGAAATATACTTCATAAACACACAAAAAATAATACTTCAGATTAGCTACGGTACCGCACCTTAGTATCACCTGAGCTAAAGAAGAACCTCACAAAACACAATAACAGACGTGCTAAGGATAGAAATACGAAATATAGCAATAGATAGGCTACATAATCATGCTTTAGCGATCCTGAGGTGTAGTGAAGTGCGTTAAATTGCTCGCTACGACCGCGATGGGAAGCTGCAGGAAGTCGGGAGTTCAGAGGTTCAAATCCCGGCGCTGACAGCGGTTTTCCACACTCTCTCCAGGAAAATGCCGAGATAGTAGCCTACCTTGTTTCAAGTTCCGGAGCTCTTACCCCATTTCCGTCCCTAATAATTACGGTCAGACACACATTACAACAGTCACCTTAAAAGCACGGATTACAAATTGAGCACACAAGTACACGGAGCTGATGATCAAGATATCCCAGTCCCAACAACATACATTATTAATGTAACATTGGTATGAAAATGATCAGTTTATAAACACTTACCTTTTATGCGACTTGAGTTTTAGATGACGAAGCGACCCAGAGTTTGTTCTTTTTTGCTGCATATTTCTCCAGTAATTTGATCTTGATATGCCTATTCAGGCGAAGGATTCTGATAAAAGTCCTTGTCCTCACGTATAAACGAATTAACTTCTCATTCACTTCCTAGTTGGTAAACCGAGACGTTCATTCTTTAAATCCCTTTCGTAATCGTCTGGACGGAAGTGATTAGAGAACACTCGGGCATTATTAATGTTAAATGTATCAGCTCGTTTACAGCGAGAAACCCACACACGTCTCGACTCCTCGTTTTTTGGAAATCTGTGGTATATAATACCTTGTACCCTATACCCCCAAGCACAAGAAGCGCCAGATTTGCTCATTTTTACCGATATGTGAAAATACACAGCTTTACAACACACGACTTTCCACAACACTAAACTATTCTTAAATTAAACTATTAATGAGACGATATAAATAAAGATTTGTGGTTTAACCAACGATAGTAAAGTCAAATTATTTACACAACGATGTAAGCAAGAGGGATTAAACTTGAAAAAGAAACGCTCAATTTTTCCGTCCGTGCTGGAGAAGTATTACCGATGCAACTGGTAGCAAGTTTTAATTTTCAGCTTCTGGCGAGCACGTTAGATGACTCAATACCAAGATAAGTAGACTATAACTCAGATGCTCACAATATTACAGGGACCGGCAAAATGCGTGCGTAGCCGGTTGATTCACAGCCGAGAGATTAGGCTATATTAATGCAGCTGCTATATTGCTAGATAATATAATTAATGTTATTGGTTGAACGTCCCTTTTAACTGCTGCTTTTAGAGACACCGGGGTGCTGGAATTTTGCCTCTAAGGGGATCGTTAACGTGTAAACACTTGTTCCTCTTCATCCTCAACCTCGCTAACACTAGTCAAATCTTCCTGTTCCTCTTCCTCTTCCTCTTCCTCTTCCTCAGGGTCCACGTGGTGCGTCTGTGTGGCTTGCGAAACGGTGGGTAGCGTTTCAGATGGCTTGAAAGAGGGTTTCAACATGGCTTTTAGCGGAGGTGGAATAGGGTTCCAGTGTTGATCCATAATATTTTATTAAAATGTTTTTAGTTGAGCTAAATGATGTTGAATATACAAAGCATGATCCGCACGTGATCGTTTCAATTGACGAAACTTTTGGCGAATAGTATTTTTTGCTTTAATAAGCTTTTGTAGTAACGTCTGTAGACACTTGAGGATGTTTTACATGGTGGTCCCCGCATGCCCTTATGCAGTCAACTAATACCCTATAAAGAGCTTATCACTACAGTCTGTACCATTAAACTTGCTACCCTCCTGTCAGACTGATAAAATAATCCGGTCAATGCATGTGAGATTTTCGAAGTGAAATGCCATGTCCTGTGGTTCGGATTCCACGTAAAAAAGGAGGTCCCGTGACTCATAATCACAAGATTCACGGTCACGTAAAACTAATAAATAGAACTCCAAAATGGTAATGTTGAAAATTAATCAGTGAGATAAACAACATTAAACCAAGAGCTAAACGGTTATCGGAGTCCCAAGTCAGACTACTGTGTGACCACCACGTAGTGTAGTGGTTAGCATACGTGGTTGTCCGGGTACACTCAGCCTCGTGAGGCAAATCTGAGAAGATGTGGGTTCTATTCCTACCTCAGCCAGCCTGGAAGTGGTTTTCCGTGGGTTGCCACTGCCGGGATGGTTCCTAACTTAGGCCACGGCCGCCTTCTTCTCAATCCTCATGTGATTTACAACTACACAGACACCACAATAACACAGGTTACCAGACAAATTTAACACACACCCAAGTGCACGGGGCTAAATGGACACGATGTCCAAACTCCTCAAATGAATCAACAGTTATATTTTGGGTTGCACCCAACTGATTTACTACTTCTTGAAAAGTACTGTAGTTTTAAACAAGGAATATAATAAAATGCTAAATAATCAATCAGCTAATTGTATTGGACACTTAAAATCTTTGGTATTGTATCGTGCAAATAACTTGAAACGTGAGAGTATTCTGGACTCTCATAATATGCTTTATGTTGAGGGGTGGCCAAGAGTTGTGAAAACGGAGACGATCTGGAAGGGCAAGGTGTTTCGACCATGACCAAGGATTTCTTTTTTCCTAAAAACTCTGCAAGGGGTGAGGACTTTTTTTGATGCGTGCCAGTAAATCTGTTAACACGACTCCCTCGTATTTGCGCACCCTCAAATGCCAGCTGACTGCACCAGGATTCGATCCAGCAACCTTGGACATAGCAGGCGAGAACGTTACCGCTGAGCCACGCAGCCAGCCTATATATTACTAGAACGATAAGAAAGACCCTGTAGTTTCGTAAGCGTGGGAGTCCTTTTGTAACTGTACCACAACTTTCTGCGAGGGTTTGCCTGATTCCCAAACGTTAAGAACTGAGAACTAGGATATTTAACCTATTTAAAAGATGTGCATTTGTATGCTTTTTCAATTGACTCTCTGCTAACGCCATGGTGTCTTGACAAATGACTTGAGAGGGAATGAGACAGTGCCTTAAATAGCAATAAAATGATCAAACCCTAAGCGATACCGTCCTTGGTTGAGTTCACATTGTTTGTCAATGACCAAACAGGCATGACGCTGAGTGTTCCAGCACTTGGCACACAATTCAGTAAACATTTCAAAGGTCATATCCGAATTCACATGTTCATTATAAATGTGACGACTATTCCTCTCGTCATGGCGAAATAAAACAATGACATTGGCATTGTCACGAATGAACTGTTTGGACATTTTAGAATACGTTTGTCCAAGATAGAAGAAATCGATATGTTTGTGTCGACCCATGCTGAAATAGCTTTGAATGATGCCTTGTCGTTCAGTGGATACATAATCGAAAATCATGAGTGAATCAGGCTTTACTTCATCCGGTGAAATAACATTTTCTTGCAAGGAAAATGTGAAATAAACCATATTCTCATTTTGTAATCCAGACATGACTTGATCCAGAAACACGTAGAGGGGTTGGAAGAGAGATTTTGCAAAAAATATAAATATTTTGAAAACGCAGACCATTGGGCGCTGGGATGAGCGTTAGCAAAAGATTGGTCTTTCCACAGCCGGAAGGTCTCACAATGATGCAGCGAATGGAAGATGGAAACAGTGAACCGTGGCGTTGTTCACGTGATGTGGGACAGAGATGGGAAACCATGTCCCCCACGGGGAATGACTCTTGCTGCTTAATAATCTTCATTTCAACTAGGGCTTAGACAGGCTAGCAGGCTGTCTATACACATGGCACCGAGCCTTGTCATAGAAACAGAAGACTCGTACTACAGGTTGACGATGGATGCCTTTCGACGTGCGTTGATGCCAAAGCTAGGTCTGTCCCCATACATGATCCTAAACAAGAAACAGATCCTGCTAATAAACACTATGTGGATAGGTCAGTAGTGCCACGCACGAAACAAGGAGATTATGACTTTAAGGGAAACCATGGAAGCGATTGCTATGGGGGCTAGAAATGCCAATTTAAAGCCAGCCTTTTATCAACAAGGACTTGGGATTTCACCATTTCGAAATATATAAAAAAATTAACCTCAGCCATAGCAAGACATGCCCTGACGCATCAACAAGTGGAAAGCTATGCTAAACAACTAAAGCTTTCTCATTTTCGAGGTGTGTTTATGCGTAACCAATTACCCCCACGACTCTGGAAACAGGAATGTGCTGTTGTCAATTTGGATAATCACCGAGGACCAGGAACGCATTATGTAGCTTATGTCAAAGAGGGATCCACCGTATGGTACTTTGAC
This sequence comes from Meconema thalassinum, assembly GCA_946902985.2. Lineage (NCBI taxonomy): Eukaryota > Metazoa > Arthropoda > Insecta > Orthoptera > Tettigoniidae > Meconema > Meconema thalassinum. The sequence continues at coordinate 530,338,323 of OX336390.1, read as the reverse complement.
AGTTTTGGAAATTTACCCCCGCCCATGGAACTAGTGACCTATTTTGGAAACAGGATCAAGATATATTATAATGTGAAACGTGAACAAACGTTTAACAGCCAACAGTGTGGACGTTTGTGTTTATTTTTTTATATAAGACCCAGCATAAGCAAAAACGTCCACAGTATGTCTGCAGAAAGTAAGACGTTTACACTGCATGGACGTGGACCCGAAGTCAGCCTAGACTTTTACCCGCCTATCGAATTGAGTGAAAGACCGTATGGTTTAGGACTTGTTTCACTTCAAACGTACAATAGAATATACAACATACGTGAAAATGTGAACAACAAGTTTTACTATGATGATTCTGTGCTCACCCTGAACTCTGGTGGATACACGATAGATGACATTTATGAACACATTTATGTGGTGTTGATCAATGAATAAGGTTTAAAGTCATTTCTTGATGGAACGCGCAAGTTTGAACTTGTAGGATATACCAACACTCATCGCTGCAGTATTTTCTCTACATTCAAAATTGACTTTAAAACACGCCCCGATTCCATTGGTCCATTACTAGGATTTAAACCACTCGTGCTAGAGCCCAACAAAAACATCAATCTGACCATGAAGTGAAATTCATTGAGGATCATCATGTGTCGGTAATATTATTAGCCAAGTGTACACCAATCAAGAACCATCGCATTCGCTTTATGACTTTATTGTGACATCGCCCAATGACTATATTATTCGTCAAGAACCTCCAGTGGTGTTTTTACATTCTGTGGCTGTCGATGGTATTAGTAATAAAACTTTAAGACTGATCAATAGAGATCAACAACTCATTGATCTAGATTCTACCACACCAGTGACTTACAAGTTGATGCTAAAGCCACTATGAAGTTTGTGTATAAAGCAACAACATCGTCTAGGAACGGTGTTAGTTGTTTGCCACGTGAATACATGTTAACATCTAAGGGCAAGCATATTTTACAGCATTTGGGTTACCACGTCAACCCCCATGATGAATTCTATCCTAGAGGTAGCGAACCACATCAAGGAGCAACCAGGGGTGGTAAGAATTGATCTCCATTCCTATCAAGCTCAAACACCTGGACTCAATAACAATGATGAAATTCAATTTGTTATCAACAACCAAGATATTTACACCCTACTACATGAAAGTGTCATTCAGATTGAAGGTCGGCTCACCAAAGCCGATGGCTCTACACCCACCACACCCAAGTTAGCCAACCACGCTTTTGCCTTTCTGTTTTCTGAAGTGCGGTATGTCATTAACGATATAGTGGTGGATAGCACTCGAAATGTGGGTATTTCCAGTGTCATGAAACTATATCCCTCTTAGAGTGAGGAAGAAGGTAAAACACTTTGCATGGCGGGTTGGTGCCCTGACTCGACCAATGACTGGATGGTACACACCGATGGCACCTTAACTGGATATTTACCTCTTAAACTGATTTTAGGCTTTGCCGAAGATCACCAGCGCATTGTGGTCAACGCAAGGCAAGTGCTTGATCTGGTGAGAGACAGGAGTGATAATAATGCACTCAAGGGAGCCGACAATGCCCCCATAGATTCAAAAATTCAACTACAACGCTTGCTATGGAAAGTGCCCCATGTGACCCTTGACGATAGCAAAAAACTGGACATACTGAAGATGGTAAAGGGAGATATGCCTCTACCAATGGAATTTAGAAGCTGGGCACTCCATGAGTACCCGCTATTGCCCACCACCGACACACACAATTGCCACGCAATTTGATCACCTGCAATTGAGAAATGCACGTATTTTCCTTAACGGAGCTGTATTTCCCTATGAAGGACTGGATTTGGATTTTTCAAAAAATAAGTTTGGTCCCCTGTACGTCTTGTTTTCTAAATTTCGATGGTCGTATTATTAAAAAGAAAACAGCCCCATGATGCTACCCCAAGCGTTTAAGGCAAGAGCGCCACTGATTGTCTTTGACTGTTCTTACCTGGAAGAGTCTGTCAAGCCATCCAATATTGACATTCGACTAGATTTTGAAACGCATGACAATGTACCAGCCAATACCACGGCCTACTGTTTGATTATTCATCACAAACAAGTCAACTATTATCCACTGTCCAATCAAGTGACGAGTGTATAAATTAAAGGTCAACCCACGTCAAGCCGCTCAGTCATCTCTTGCTTTAAAGCCTCAAGAGACGTCACATCCATGAATTTAAACTCTGAGGAACAACGTTTCAAGACCTTTGCAACGTGGCCGGTGCCTTTTATAAACCCTCAAGCCTTGGCGGCCGCTGGCTTCTATTATTTAAAAACGAGAGATGAAGTGAAATGTGCCTTTTGTCCCATCACCATAGACCAATGGCAAGAGAGTGATGAACCCATGCAGGAACATCAGCGCTGGTCACCCGCCTGCCCCTACCTGTGCAGAATGGAGGTGGGAAATATACCCTGTCATTCAAGCTACCCCTCACTCGTGCCTCTGAGTGATGAAAAAACAGGTTACGATACGTGTGGGCTGTATGGTGTCCATGGTGCTTCGGTTAGCAGCTCACCGTCAAAAACGCCTAGTTTAGAGACAGTGGGACATCATCAGTGTTATGGACGTTACAAACACAAAAGATCGTATTGTTGTATGAGTTGGTATCGTCCCTATCCCAAAGTGACAAAAGCCTGTAAGACGTGTCATGACAATAAAATGATGTAATAAAAAACTTAAGTGGTTGTTAATATTATTTTTCATGTCCTCCTGTCCTACCCTAACCGCAATTTTTTTGAAACTAACATAGCATAGCATGTCATGGTCACACCATAGTCATTGATCGTCAGTCAATCGTCAGTTGAACTTGGTCCAGGCAAGCGTCAACATGTTGCGCACACTCATTGTGGATTGTCAAGGGTTTAAAATTGGTGACAACAAATTTATATTTAAACAAGTGGCCATGATCGATTGTACCACGTTTTGGATATCGCAAGCTATGCATTTGGTATTAAAACCACCCCATGCTTTTGATTTGTTGTGTGAAAAAGACCGTAAACAAACCGAGTGGATTGAAAATCATAGGCAACTAGACTGGAATCAAGGAACCATTTCCTATAAATATTTGAATGTGGTCATGAAAGCACACTTGTCCTCGGCTAATGTGGTATTTTTGAAAGGTAATGAAAAACGTGAATGGTTGCAACCATTTTTGGCGTCTTACTGTCAATGTATCGACCTCATGGATTTGGGTTGCCCATCCCTGCAAACGCTCATGGATACTTGTCCCTGTGGCAACATTACCCATACAGCCCTAGCGCATGCGTGGCATCTCTTTCATTGGTTAACCACCCATGCCTGCTGGGTGTTGTTGAACAAAATTAAAACTCAAGATTTACCTGTGAATGACGCCAGTGAGAGTTATACAAGCAACGTGTAATACAGCACGTAATACCATGGAGAAAGGCAATGCTACGGACAAAGCCATCGGCAAGTTCTTTGTGTGCAAAGAGAAACTAGACAGTTTTACCAAAGAGGAACTATTGGCGCTGCCCAAGTCGTTCATTTATTATGTGGCCGCCAACGCGGTGAAAGAAATCTGGCAACATGTACCAAAATCACGGACTCAAGACCCTGTGTTGAGTGAATTGCAACCCTGTACGGATTACGATCACCATAAGCAAGTGGCCATGGCAAAAATTCCCTCAATGCGACAGTGCGTGACTTGCCAGCTGGTCAAACTGTATCATGGATATAAAAGTCCGTGTAAAGACTTTGTTGAATCATTCCACGGGTGTCATGGCGAGAAAAAGCAACAACAACAACAACAACAAACACAAATATCGTCCACAGAGGAGGAGGAAGACCAAACCTTTTCACCATCCATGGAAAAGGATATGCCAGACCGTTACTGGCAGTGGCGTCATGGACAAAGTGATTCAATACTTACCTTTTGAAATCCATCTTCCAAGTTATCGTTTTTGTGGCCCTGGAACTCGTCTCGAAAAACGTTTGCAGCGTGGTGATGTGCCTATTAATCAAGCAAGCTAAGAATATGATCTTTCTTATCGCCATAGTCATCCTGGTTTAAGACATGTGGCAGATAAATTGTTATTGAAAAAAGCTAAACAACTTTTCAAATCCTGTGATGCCTCAGTGGGTGAGAGGATGGCAGCCCTGATTGTCATGAGTGCTATGAAAGGAAAGTTGTTAATGCATGGACATGAACATTGAGGAACTGAGGATTAAGGAATTGCGATTTGTTTGTATACTATTTTCATTTATCAATCCCTATGGTTATGAAATAAAAACAAAGGTTTACCAGAGCAAGATGTTTTATTTTATTTTTAAAAATCATGATGTTGATGGGCTGATTTTTCATTTTCACATTTCATGCATGACCAATTCACACATTTCATTTTCCAATTTGCAATTTACTGTTTTAAAAAATGTCTGTTTTAAGTTTTATGTTTTTGATGATGTGGATTTTCCATTTTGTTGATTACACTTTAAAAAAAATGTTCGTTTGAAGTTTTTTTTCAATTTTTTCATATTTCACACATAGCCATTTCCAGTTTCAAAAATGTCTGTTTGAAGTTTTTCGTTTTTCAATTTTGCTAATGTCGAAACAAGGATTTTCCATTTTGCTGTTTTTTACTTTTTCCTTTTGGTGTATGTTGAAAGTTGAGATTTGTCAATGATGTTCATGTGAGTGCTTGACCATGATGATACTGCAATGTGTTTATGTGTGTTTTGAGAAACGTGGAGGTCTACGACTACTGCAGGTAAGACTGTTTTCCAAAAATAATGTATATTGACAAAACAAAATGACTATTGACCATTTGATATATATAAGTGACAATTTCCCCCCACCCACCCTACCTCACCGTGTTTGCTCTGGTCATACATACACACCATCTTTCTCTCTACTCATACATTCACACAACCATACCTGCCTTTCGGAACAAACACAACCACTTTATTTATTCCCAAAAGCACATTCTCGACATTCACACTTATCCCAAAAGAACTTTTCATTATAAATGTAACATTTTACCATTGCAAGAAAAAATAAAGTTACTAAAAATACTATTACTCATTAAATATTTACACAAAAAATAACACTTTTGTACAACTTAAAAGAATTCAAACTATTTACCAATCATTTTTTAAAGATAATAAGGTTGCACTGGGCTTTTGAAGACCAAAGGTCCAAGTGGGTTGCCGCTATTACACAAAAAAAAATAGTATTTACAAAATTAGCTATTTACAATGGTTAAAACCAATATTTACAAAATACAAAAATACTAAATCTACAAGTTACAAAATGCCATGTCCCTAAACGTACAAACAGAAAAATCACATCTCCTCCTCCTCCTTGCTTTCATAACCCCAGGGCAGGCTAGTGAGCAGGTCATCAGCCCACACACGTTTGTTATCCATGGAGGCGGGAGTGCGTTTTCTCTGTTCCACAAGATACAAATGACGGTTGCTGGATTGTATCCTTCACTGTGTATGGGACATAGCTTTGCCAGTGCGAAAAACCGCCAGGTAGTCATCTTCTACACGTAGTGATTTTACCACTGCCTTACCTACACCTTTTGCTTTTTGGCTTCCTTACAGTCTATTGTGTGATTATCATATATTTTCGAGGCCAAACCTACGAATTCCGTCATGACGGAATCACCGCATTCATCTTTTAAAACACCCATTTCCTTCTTGTTTTTTTATGGGTAGTTGAAACATGTTGTCAGCGCTATACGAAGGGGTGTCTAACCAGTCACTATGCTGCCTCATGACGTCATAGGGGTTGCAGTGGCAAATGTGGTAAATGAATGAGTCCGTATCCATATACAAAAGAGAGACGTCCTCAAAATGGCGTTTGGCAAACTCATAGTGGAATCGATACATGACCCATTTGGAAAAGTCTAAAATGACTTGCCCCAAATAAATGGGCTTATCCATAGTCACGCTGGTCTTACTCAATTCAATAGTAGCCAAATCCTCATTGATAATGTTGATCGATTGAACATTTGACTTGCCAATGTACCGCCGGGCACCCGACCGCCCGTCCCAGACATTCAGCAATTTAATGTCACGGTATTTGCGAACATTTTCCATGGACTTGCCATAGATGCAGTTGTTCATTAATTTTAAAAAAATAATTTCAAACTGCTGTGTTGCCATTTGTCGGTGCTCTGTGTTGAGTTGCATGTATGGCTTGAACCATGGTTTTTGGGCAAAGGAAATACCCCTATGGATTTTCTTCAGCACCAAGCCTTGGGCTAGGCATTGCACCAACATTTGGATATGAAGCACATACCAATTTTTGTTGTAAAGTGTGCCCATGAGTTTTTCTATTTTCACTTTACTGTCAGGGGGAACCATTTGCTCAAGGCAGAATGGGAAATCAGCATGTTCATCATACAAGGATGAGGCCACTTCTAAGACATATCCACGGCCTGTTTCTTGGCTAGCCATGTTCACATTATATTCTAACACTTGTTTCTCAGTCAGCCAAGCAAACTCCCCATAGGGCAAAGGCTGACTCATGGCGTAGACATACAAATTATTCACGTAATAGTACATTAAGTACGATTCTGGTTTGTCTGGTGAATAATCGGGCATGAAGATATTGTTCGCTTCGGCATGGCGCTGGTTAAGCGACACAAAGCCCCCGCGAACGACCTTTTCAAAATATAGAACCATGTCTACATCAGTGAGTAAATCCAATTCCACTTGAGTGTATTTCAAAGCGGCATCAAACGAGAGTCCAGGACTCGTATAGTTGTGAGCCGGGTCAAGACACAACTCACGAAATTTTTGAAACACATCGGTGAGTAGCAATACATCCAGTTTTAGGTAATGCATAGCATATTCACCTAGCGTGTTAATGCCAAACTTGACATGCATGTGCATAGTCTTCATCGGAAACGGTACTGCGTGGTAGTTTCGAGTAAAATTTATCTTGTGGTGGGAGTTTGTTTGCTTTGCTTTAACACATCCCAGTTGTTGCAGAAATCATACGGAAATGTACCTTTCCGAATGCATAATTGAAATTGTTTAGGATCATTAAAATGCATTCTGGTATTTTTTAATTTCTCCTCACCCAAGCCATTCACAAGACTGTCTAGCAAGGATGCCATAAACATAAAGGAATCCAAATATCGAATGCTCAAGTCGCCCAACCTCCATGTCAGGGCTGTAAAACGCTCATGGTTTTGGGGGTAAACGAGCCCTTGTGGACATGACCCAATTCACGAATCAAAAACTGAATGTCATAATTCACCAGATTGTGGAAAAAGACACTGATGAAACGAGGAGCTGGAAAGTTCAAATCGCATTTACTATGCGCAGCTCCACGAAACTCTCCCGTAAAGTGCGAGTGATCACGAACAGTGTTTTCAGCACTGATCAGCGGCTTTTCGCAGATATGGCAGGTTGTGGCATGCTCATACTGCTGCTGTTGTTCTGGAGATATGCTCATGGGTACTGGGTGGTCCAGTAATTCCTGTACATGATAAGCCAACTTTACAAGTTCATCCAAAAACCATCTGGTACAATCTGGCCCCTCACGGGATTTGTAATAGGATTGTGCGGGGTCACAGGCACACACCACATTAAATCCTATGGCAAAGGGTTCATGTCTTTGAATGGGTGTGGTTGAGCTAATGGTAGGATCTGGCTCACATCCCGCCATGGGAGTGGTAAGAGCTTCAAAATCTGCGTATTTCACATAGGGAACAGTGTCACGCTTATGAATGTCCTTGAATTTTAACACAGCCTTGTCTCCTTGTGGCAATATCAATCTCACCGCTTCCTGAGAAACGCAATCTTCCCTATGGCGTTCCAAAAGCATAGGGGTTTGAAAATATTGAAAGCAACGATTACAAATGTGCTTCTTACCAACATGTTTGGACACTTGACTGCTTAGCAATCTACTCAGGCTTTTAATGAGGCAATAGTGATTCACCTCTCCCTCAGACAAATATAAAAGATGAATGTGATGTCGTTTCGGTTCTTTTGTGGCATAAAGAGGACCCACAATCTCATTACCATCAATGCCATAGACCATGAACGAAAATTCCTGGTTATCTTGTTCAAACCTGTGGATCTCGGTTAAGTCCATAGGGAACGACACTCGAGTTAAATTTAAATTTTGTTTCAATTCAACAAACTTGGCCTTGTACATTCCCGGTCTGTGACAGGCACGTAGTGCTGGTTGCAAATAGGCGGCCACAGTCCACAAAAAGCAATCATCGTCAAAATTTTCAATATTTACCACCGCTCTCCGACAGGCAATCGCTGGTGGTGATTTAATAAAGCTAGACCCAGCATTCAACGGATTGAATTGACAAATGTTGATTTGTAGGTATTGGATTTTGTCTAACGCTAAACCACTGGGTCCTTGTTGCAGTTTATCAAATTTTAATAGCAAGACATTCACCACATGGCTTTGATACCACTCGTTCAGATTATTGGCTATCAAAAGCTCTTGCATTTTACTACCAATATAAAATGTTTTTATGCTCACCGTCCTTGTTTTTATATATGAAATCGCACACGAATTGTGTATTGACCTTTAAAGCCATATGCAACCTTTGCGGTGTACACATTTGTTCTTTAAAAATTTCGAAACATGTTTCGACAAAGTCTTTTGGAATTAAACTCTCTCTAACATTCACCACGCGGCCAGAGCAAACGCGTTTCTTAAAACAGGACTCAAGTGGTTCCCAAGTTAATGTATCGGTACTAGTGGCTAAAGACATCATTTAAAAAATCTCACCCAAGTTTTCAGCCGTAGACTGCTCGGTAAACAATGGTCCCAAACACACACGTTCTCAACAGCAGTTGTCAGGCTCACACTCTAAAGAAGAAATTAAATAAACCACCATGAATATATCAATTCCAAATAGCACCTTTGTACAACCTAAAAAAATATTATCAAACTTTTTTTATATAATTTTAAAAAACTTACCTTGCTTTGTAGAAAGCCCTGCGTTTGCCTTTTGGTAGATTCAAGTGGAATGGGTTTCTGTCTCCCACAACATGTTTGCAGATTATATAAAACAAACAAAATGAGCAACAATTCATCAATAAAATGGAACACCAATAATAATTTTACATTCATTAGCATAAAAATAAACTAAACAATGTTAATGTTACAGTTACCTGTAAATATATGATATATCCAATATAGTAACCAACTGGGGTTAAGCACACGAATGCAATTAGTTTTATACAGATAAGACACAGCCTATGTTTACACTGCAAAGTTTAAAACAGTAATGACTGACTGTGTGTCATAACATGATCAACATTCTATTACTCCTGCCCTCCTCTCCCAGCCCCTCGCCCTGTGTCTCTCTTACCACAGCTGTTAACATCGCTCTTGCCCTGCAATTGGCTATGGCAATGGTAGGGGGAGGAGTTATACTCGCTTACTGCATTATTTCTCTGACGTAGTTGTGATATTGTTCGACCTTCAAGTCACCTCTACGTCACTGTAATTTTCCATTGGCCTGTTGTCCCTTCCGTTCACATTCCTGAATCGCGACAACATGTCACATCCTGTCACCCAGCCAGCCAGGCTCCAAGCAGGCCTCTCGAGCAGATATTCTGTTTTCCGTTCTGGCTGCCAGTCAGACATACCAAAGCAAGTTCTGTTGTTGTCGACTATAAAAGCCTTGCTTTTATTCGTCTGATACTATTATGAATTTGACAGGTTACTGGTCAAGTGTTTACTAACATGTTTAAAGGTCACCATAAGGGATTTTCAAAATATTCACCTTCATTCATCTGTCATAGGAAAATATCGAAAAGCGACCCCTCGTTCTATCTTTTTGTCGCCCCGTCCAAATAGCCATTTCCTGTATTCACCATGGTCAGTCAAAGCCTCGTTGTAACACACGCCAAGCGCTACCGGCTCTCTGTCTACAAACACTATTTTAAAAATAAAAATAAAAACAGGTTAAGAAAAAGTTTCAAAATGCATAGTTTTTGTTCTAGAGACTTGACATTTATTTTCTTGGTACAGGGGGTAGGTCCTTTCATTTATGTCAAACAAACCTTTTTCTCATCTTCACCGTTTCCAAAATATTCAAAATTGCACTGTTTTGAAATAAAGTGTTTAAAAAGAAAGAAATTATTATAAAAATAAAAAGACATAGAGACCGTTCGTTTGAACTATAGCACAACGATCTATCATGTTTGGTTTTCAAACTATAGTCTACTTTCAAAACAAACAAAAATTAAAATATTTTGAAAAATCGTACAAGTCGTCCAAAGCAAAGCGCCCGTCAGCTCGAGTCCAACGACACCTCAATTGTTAAAATCCGACCAGGCGTTCGCGAATTATCGGCAAAGTTCGTAGGAAGGTAGGCTATCATTTTTCCCCCTCCTACACACTTGAATCTTGCTGTCCTCCTAGAAGGCATAGCCACCTTTCATTAACGTCAAACAAACTTTTTCTCATCTTCACCGTTTCCAAAATAGCGCCAATTTCAAAATCAACAATTTTCAAAACTTAAAAAAAAATACCAACACACATTCTTAGCAAAGAGGACGTCATCCCAACGCCAACAATGCCGCGTTCGTTAAAATCTGACCATGCGTTCGGGAGATATCGCCAAAGTTTATATGAAAGTAGGGGGTGGCCTAGAACAGAACACCCCACTTCTACTTTTGCATTTTTATCCTAGAGGCTTGAAAATTATTTTCGAGGTAGAGGGGGTCAGGATATTTTATTTATGTCAAAGAAACTTTTTTGTAAAAGTCCTAGTTTCTAAAACATAGGAATTTCAAAATTGGACTGTTTTCAAAAAAACATAAAAAATATAAAAGATTGATTATAAAAAATAAAGGACATAAAGACCATTCGATTGAACCAAGGCACAACGTTCTATCATGTTTTGTTTTTAAACTATCGCCTACGGGGCTACATGACCGCGTTGTCGCAGCCCCTAAACTTAAGAACCATCCAACCAACCATACTATCGCCTATTTTCAAAAATAAAAATTTTCAAAAAATGTTTGAAAAATATAACAAGTGGTCCATAGCAAAGGGGGCGTCAGCTCGAGTCCAACGATATGTCACATGCCAAAATCGAACCATGGGTTCGCAGGATATCAGCTTTGCCCCTGAATTTATTGCGGGTTAGTATGTGACGTCAGATGGAGGTAGTGGGGGGGGTATTTAAACTATCCTTACTCCCCTACTTTCATTTTTAAATTAAAGCCAAGTTTTGTGAGGATATCCAGTTTTAATTTTCTACTGTATATGCCACAAGAGTACTGGTAGTGTTTTCTTTATTTTATGTTTGTCTTACTTGAATAATATCTAGGAGAGTTAATAACAAACAACTTAAATGAGAAAGCATCAATTCAAATAAGAACCAACAAGTTATCTTGGGCACAAAAATTAACATGAGAAACTTACAAAAAGTAATGCTTATCAATTCATGCAAAAATTATACATTACAGTACAGTCATAAAACCGGAAGCCACATATGCAGCAGAAACATATTTCCATCTAAATGAACATTTTAAAACCGACAGATTACAGAAGATCGAAAGGCGAATTGGAAGAACTTGTATCAATAAAGGATATAAAAAAGATGGGCAATGGCGAATAATACCTAACAATATGGTCTATAACAACCTAGAACCCATTACTGATACCATGCGAAAGAAAAGACTAGGATTCTTTGGGCACATCATGAAAATGCCAGATTTACGTCTTCTAAGACAACTAGTACAGTACAATCTAGCTTCAAAAAACGCAACAACTGGATGCCGATGGTTAAAAGAAACCAGAGAGGACTTAAGGCTAAATGTCCCGTTTTTTAGTTTGTAATTCTGACACCACGTAGCAGCACCAAAGTGAGAAAATTTCTTTTTTCAGTTTTCTCTTGAACGAAAGCTCGTATTTGCGATCTGAAAACCACTATGTATACTAGAGATTGCAATTGCATTGATATTAATTCGATGCATTTTCCAAAAAGTGAAAAACAAAAAAGTTACTAACAGTTTTTTATATCTCTGCTTAAAATATGAAAAAAAACCTGGTAATACGAAAATGGAGATTTATTTCCTGTTTCCAATGCATTTTTCAGAATTAAAATCGGATTAAGATTAAGATCTCTTGCGCAAGGAAAATGCTGATCACGCTGACAGGGCGGAGGGAGAAGGGAACAATTTGACGACAGGAAGGAGTTGTCTTCCACTTGTCACACATATTACAGTTCAACGAGTTACGTGTACAAGTGCCTGGGAGTGGAACAAGATCTGATCAATAAAATTATACTGTAGTAGTGTCACAATATGTAACGTTGACACAATGTGTTCGTACAGATCCTTTATTACTTCCTCTAACATTCTTGTTGATAATAATACAATGTAGGGGCTTGGGACATCTTGGTCATCAGTACCTTTGGCTGGCTGCGTGGCTCAGCGGTAACGTTCTCGCTTGTTGTGTCCAAGGTTGCAGGATCGAATCCTGGTGCAGCCAGTTGACATATGAGGGTGCGCGAATGCGAGGGAGCCGTGTCATTAGATATACTGGCACGTTAAAGATCCCCTTTGGGGCAAAATTCCAGCACCCCGGTGTCTATAAAAGCCGCAGTAGTTAAAAGGGACGTAAAATAAATAACGTTATTATTATTATTATTATTATTATTATCATCAGTCCCGTGTAGTTGATTATGTGTGTAACTAAATTAGAGTCAGGGATGGGGCAGGTGCCATGAATCGTCACGTGCGGTACTATCTCGGCATTTACCTGGAGGGATTGTGGAAAACCGGTGAAAACACACTCAGGATAGATGATGACAGCGCTGGATTCCCTTCTAGGTAAATGTTTGAGAGATTTTTTTAGGATAAACTCCCGAACAAAAAACATATTGTTCCGACATAAGTAATACTTTGTGGGGCATAAGTCTTACCGAACAGAGCAGCGACTGGTTTCACTCGAGGCGAAATTGAATACTGTATAGAAAGATATGACTGGTTTGTAGTTGGCACGTTCTTGATATTTTAGAAATAAGATGGACAATATATGTTCGTGTTCAGGTTTATTGGGAATATCTTTCCAAAAACCATCCAATGCGGACGTCCAACTCAAGGTATCGTCTTCTAGACATAACAAACAAGACCACAAACTGTGAAAAATTCTAATCAATGGATTATCGATTTATAAAAGGCCAATTGCGCACGCACATAGACCTACATACATACATTTATTTTGGTGATTCGTATGGTTCTTTTGACTCTTATTCCTCTTTTTTCCCGTGAGATCTGAATGACTCCGTGAGGCCAATCACTATAACTTACTTCAATTATCATGGAGGTAATAATAAAAGTTCATTTATGTAGGACATTTTATTACAATAAACAAATTATAAAAATGCATACCAAGAGCAAAATTATTATGTACATAATAGAATTAAAGTTCCTAAGATATTCTCATCTGCCTATTGTTAGCACAGGCACTAGTACTGCGTATTATAAATAAACAAAAATATTATACCTTATTATTTCCTGATCTTGAAATTAATGCTTCAATTTTTTTCATATCAAAGATAGAGTTTAATGATTTACACACGCTCAGTATTTTACTTCACCTCAGGTTCTCTTATATCCATTGATCTGGTCATCCTGGGATCAATGATCTCAGTCAACAAGATTTTCTCGCAGCAGAATGTCAGTTAGATAAGCATTTTTTGTCTCCAGAACTTTTCATCCCTCTTTATTGTTTCTATGTGAATGTCCTTAGGCGTCCATACCACAAAATAACATATTTCCCGCTATGTTATTTCCAACTGGCCCTGGTTCTGGAAATAAAAATCTGTGAGTGTTTGAGAGTTATCAATCTGTTCTCTTCTGAAAGGCACTGTTCTTGACATTCTCTAGGCTTTCTTTTTCGCTTACTTTCTAAAAAACAAAATCCCTTTAGTTTTTTGCAGGCTTCTAATATGGTCATATTCCGTGCATAATAAGGGCACTTGACTTCGGCTATAGCGTCATCTCCTATTAATCCGTCTGGGGAGGCACCTAAAAACCCACAAGTTTTATGTACGAAAAGACCACATTCTTCGAATTTTCTACCGATTTCTCCTCAAAATTTCGTTTTGCAATTCGCTCATTATCACTGTCATACTGAGTGAAATTCGCCGTACAGAATGTTTTTGCTACTGGAGCCCATTTCGAAGTAGGTTTCCTCTTGCATACATATCCAAAATTGGAGGTCGTAAGTCTCTCCTTTCTAGCTGTGTGCCACTTTTAATTTTCCCTTTGGTCCCTTGTTTCCTTTTCCAGTTTTGGTATATGGCCTTCACTAAGCGTTAGTTGCTTGATCTTCTCATCACTAAACTCTCTCAACAGTACCTCTCGAAATCCAACTGCATTGATCGGTTTCCATAATCATGTGAGACAGTACGTTTCATTTCATTAGACTATTGTCGGGACATTCTTTTCCCTTCTCGCGACGCAAATAAACTTTTTCGGAAAGCTGATCTTTTTCTCTTTCTGCTGAGTGCAGTGTCCTTCACTATTGGGACAGTTTTTTTTTTCTAAACTGATTTAATTGTTTTATAGTGCCAGGATGGCTCAAACTGAAAGACCAGGCCGGCAGCTATGGTTCTATGAGTGAAGGAACCTCGTTTCCCTCGATTGATCTGCTTACCTCCCGTGAATTTTGCAACTAAGGACATATAATTTTCGGCAGCATTGCTGGTGGTGTTTGATACTAGTTGGGAATTTTTGCAATTAGGGGCTACAAGCAATAACGCATAAGTTTGGTTGCAGTTAGCTGTTTGTCTTCACCTTGCCCGCTGGTAGTACAAAAGTACTGTTTGCAGTCTTTATGGATCCCAATCCAATCCATTATTTCCGGAAATCAATTTTCCATTTTACATTCGTTACGCCTTTATTTTTCCACACAACGCATTGTTTTAATTTGAAGTCGAACTTGCTACTCTGAAAAAAGTTGACACTGAATAGTTCGTTATTTTGTTCTCCTGCACTTTGTCACTGTTCATTTTCCTTGGGTTTGTTAGGTTAAGAAAATGGCGCTTGCTGGGAGTACTGTCCGTCACCCCAAAGTTAGAGATATCTAGTTTCTGGCAGTGGGGTGATGGAGGGCCTTGCCAGTGAAGCGTATTTTCTAAGTTGCTTTTTAAGATGCTGTTTTTTTTTTTTTATATATATTTGGCTGTTTTTGTTGGGAGTCCGTACTGAGGGATTTTGTGTTAGAGTATCTGTCCGTTTTATCTTTGGAGATAGGGTATTGTTCCATGTTAGTATCTGTTGAGATGTTCATTGTGTTTTTGGTCTTGGAAGTAGATAAGTTTTTGTGTGAAAAGATCCCGAGAAGTGAAGTGTTAGTGATTGATGCTTAGTTTTAAATACTAGAAGAATAAAATGGAGAAAGATGTTATTTTTAAAAGATAACTCCCTAATTGTGAAATAACAACCACGCCCCGATAACCCAGAAAGAAGTATGTATGGTTACAATTATTGCGCCTCAACGTGGAGCTCGACAAAGGGAAGTTAGAAAAATTACAAAATGACACACCAACGAGGGGAACGAATGGGGGTTATGAACGATAGTTTGATACAAATGCTACTGAGTGAAATAAAAGGAGAGATTAAGAAGCAAGGAGAGTCTATGAGTAAGGAGTTTAAGGAGCAGGTAGGCTCTGTAAATGAGAATGTAGTGTCAGTGACCAAACAGATAGTAGAAGTGAAGGAATTTGTAAGTAAGTTAATTCAGGAGAGCAACAGGGCCACGAACACAAGGATAGAGAGTCTCAGCAAAGAAATACAGGACCATTTTAATAGTAGTTTGGAGTTGGAATCCTGGAAAGTGACTGTAGAGGAGGAAGAAGTGGAGGACAAGATAAAAGAGGAGGAAGTGAATGAGATAAGTGATTCACTTGAAGGAAAGCAAGAAAATTATCATCGATGTGGGGGGGGGGGGGGGCGTGAGAAAGCAGGTGATATGGAAGAAACTGAAGGAGAGGAGGCAGGTGAAAGAAAGGAAAAGTCAGAAGAGAAAGGAGAAACGGATAAGGAAGAAGGTGAAACAGAGGGGCGTGAGAAAGCAGGTGATATGGCAGAAACTGAAGAAGGGAAAGAAGAATCAGATAAGGTTGGTTATGAGGAGGACAGTAGCAGTCAAGAAAAAGAGGCTAAATATGAGGGTGAAAGTGCAGGAGTGAATCATGAAGAAGACAACATTCTAGAAGAAGATAAGGTGAAGAAGAAACGGTGGAAGAAGAGAAAGAAACTGTTGAGCAAGATGAGACAGACGAAAATGAAGAGGGGGAAAATGTGGAAAGGAAGAAGAGAGAAATGGTTGAGAATGAAGACAAAGAGGACCAGGAGGATAGACAAAAGAATGAGTTGGCAAGCAAAGAGAAGGAGTAGGAATAATATGAGATGTCAGGTAAAGGAAGATAAGAGATTGACGGATCAGAAGAAGAAGAAGGAAATGAGGAAGGGAAGGAGACAGGAATGGTGGAGATGACGTGTTTCAACATATTGAGAAATTTGAGAACAGTGGGTTACGGCATTTTGTACTCGATAATGTTAAAAGAGTGGATATCTGAAACTAAGCACAATTCAGAAGCAAGTGATTGGTATCATAGTCCAGAGAAGAGATATTATGGTATGTACTTAAACAGGCTCAGAGGAAACAGTGACATTCCATCTTTGCAATATCAATGTTTTGTTGAATGATCTAAGAGACTTAATAGTAACATCCGAATAATGTGAACATAATTTAAGGACAATTTTAGTTAGTGTGTTTGTTAATTTTGTGTATGTGTGATATGTTTAGTAATTTATTCTTTGTTTTTTATATATATGTGATTCTCACGTGTATCACACGCGAGAGGGGGCGTATTGTCACTGTTCATATTCCTTGGATTTGTTAGGTTAAGAAAATGGCGCTTGCTGGGAGTGCTGTCCGTCACCCCAGAGTTAGAGATATCTAGTTTCTGGCAGTGGGGTGATGGAGAGCCTTGCCAGTGAAGCGTATTTTCTAAGTTCCTTTATTAGATGCTGTTTTTTTTAAATATATCTTTGGCTGTTTTTGTTGGGAGTCCGTACTGAGGGATTTTGTGTTAGAGTATCTGTCCGTTTTATCTTTGGAGATAGGGTATTGTTCCATGTTAGTATCTGTTGAGATGTTCATTGTGTTTTTGGTCTTGGAAGGTTTTGTGTGAAAAGATCCCGAGAAGTGAAGTGTTAGTGATTGATGCTTAGTGTTAAATACTAGAAGAATAAAATGGAGAAAGATGTTATTTTTAAAAGAAAACTCCCTAATTGTGAAATAACAACCACGCCCCGATAACCCAGAAAGAAGTATGTTCGGTTACAATTAATGTATTAGAAGTAAAAAACAAACTACACCCGTGTTTGTAAGCTACAGGTAAAATATAAGTGAAATCATAACTGCTCAGTGCATTACAGATTCTCTAATGCAAGCGTAAATAATTATATAATTTCAAATATAAACTAGGAAAAAAAACTTACCGGTGTGAAGAGGTGTTTTTTTTCTAGGTCCTGGCTTCCTTTTCTTGGTACTTAGTCGCAATCTCCCCTGGGATTTAGTGGAACGTCCTTGAATCGGTTTGGTTGGTGGCTCCATTTTTCAACAAAAACGAAAAAATAACTCCACGTGATGACCGTAACGCTTTCCACCAGTCGTAGCCTACCTATATGTACACACATCAAAAAAAGTTTTGCATCACCTCGGTTCCAAGAGTTCCGGAACCGTTAAATACAAAGGGAATAGAGATCAACACAAACAACATTTCAGCTCGTTTTATTGCTCATGAGACCCACACATTGCATGTTGTACCATCATACAGCTAGACTTTCAGCATTTGTGGTCCAGATTGCAGTACACACCACTACCTCTAATACCCAGTAGCACGTCCTCTTGCATTGATGCATGCCTGTATTCGCCGTGGCATACTATCCACAAGTTCATCAAGACACTGTTGGTCCAAATTGTCCCACTCCTCAACGACAATTCGGCGTAAATCTCTCAGAGTGGTTGGTGGGTCAAGACGTCCATAAACAGCCCTTTTCAACATATCCCAGGCATGTTCGATAGGGTTCATGTCTGGCGAACATGCTGGCCACTGTAGTCGAGCGATGTCGTTATCTTGAAGGAACGCATTCACAAGATGTGCACGATGAGGTCGAGAATTGTCGTCCATGAAGACAAATGCCTCTCCAATATTCTGCCGATATGGTTGACTATGGGTCGGAGGATGTCATTCAGGTATCGTAAAGCCGTTTCGGAGCCTTCCATGACCACCAGTGGCGTACGTCGGCCCCACATAATGCCACCCCAAAACATCAGGGAACCACCACCTTGCTGCACTCGCTGGAGAGTGTGTCTAAGACGTTCAGCCTGACCAGGGTGCCTCCAAACACGTCTCCGACGATTGTCTGGTTGAAGGCATATGCGACACTCATCGGTGAAGAGAACGTGATGCCAATTCCGTGGGGTCCTTTCAGCATGTTGTTGGGCCCATCTGTACCGCGCTGCATGGTGTCGGGGTTGCAAAGCTGGACCTCGCCATGGACGTCGGGAGTGAAGTTGCGCATCATGCAGCCTATTGCGCACAGTTTGAGTTGAAACACGACGTCCTGTGGCTGAACGAAACGCATTATTCAACATGGTGGCATTGCTGTCAGGGTTCCTCCGAGCGGCAATCCGTAAGTAGCGGTCATCCACTACAGTAGTAGCCCTTGGGCGGCCTGAGCGAGGCCTGTCATCGACAGTTCCTGTATCTCTGTACCTCCTCCATGTCCGAACAACATCGCTTTGGTTCACTCTGAGACGCCTGGAAACTTCCCTTGTTGAGAGCCCTTCTTGACACAAAGTAACAATGCGGACGCGATCGAACTGCGGTATTGACCTTCTAGGCATGGTAGAACTACAGACAACATGAGCAGCGTACCTTCGTCCTGGTGGAATGACTGGAACTGATCGGCTGTCGTACCCCCTCCGTCAATAGGCCCTGCTCATGCATGGTTGTTTACATCTTTGAGCAGTTTTAGTGACATCTATGAACAGTCAAAGGGACTGTATCTTGGATACAATATACACAGTCAACGTCTATATGCCGGAGATCTGGGAACCGAGGTGATGCAAAACTTTTTTTGATGTGTGTACATGTATCTATTCTACTTCCGTAGCGTAGCGGTCAGCTGCCTCCCCGGAGGTCCTGGGTTCGATTCCCGGCTCTGCCACGAAATTTGAAAAGTGGTATGCGGACTGGAATGGGGTCTACTCAGCCCTCGGGTAGTCCAAATGAGTAGAGGGGGTTCGAATCCCACTTCAGCCATCTTTGAAGTGGTTTTCCGTGGTTTCCCACTTCGTCTACTACTGTAAGGCCACAGCCGCCTCCTTCCCTCTTCCTTGCCTATCCATCCGAATCTTCCTTTCCCTTCCCATCCCTCATGAGGCTCCTGTTCGATTTGCTGGTGAGGTCGCCTGGGCGAAGTGTAGATCACACCTCCCCAGTTGCCAGTTGTATCCAATCCGACCAAGTGTTTCCAGCTCTAGGACACTGCCTGGAAAGGCGGTAGTGGTGAGTTCCCTCGCAGAGTCCGTGGGAACCACCAACCTGGAGGGTAAAATTGACCCCCCAAAAATCTATTCTACCAGAAATACTGTCCAAAAAATAAAGTGCCGAAAATAGAACACCTAACGGGCATTAAAAATTAATACTGTTGGAGGTAAAATAAATTAAACAAAAAGTAATTAATGAGATCGATGAACTAAAAACCAGAAGTCGTAACTAGGAACTGGTAAAATATCAAAGGATCACTCAGAAATATCCAGACCTTGACAGTAATTCAGAACTAACCAGCACAGTCAATCGCAACATTGGAGTAGATGTTCGGGAATTCCATACCGTCTGGCTAGGTTGTCGCTCTCTCAAATCACTCGAGCTCCGCTCCCCTACCCTCCCTCCAGCCCTCCACCAACCCGCTCACATTGACCTTGTTCTACTGGCGCGCCTTGTTGCAAACAGTAACACTTTTATACACAAACTTCCCAAAGAGATCCCGACGAATCTATTCAACCGATTTAGGTTTTCGATGCGGCTTTGGAATCAGTGAGTAAAACTCAACTTGCGTATTACCCGTTTTCTTTCGAATTTTAATCAGATATTTGAAAAACAAAAAGCAACTTTTCTGTTTTTGAAATTAAAAAGTAAGCTATGAATTAATATCAATTCTGCTACTAGACAGAGTAAATAGCAGTTTTCAGATCGCAGATCGGAGCTCCCGTTCGATACAAAAATAAATAAATTCAGCCTCGCTTGTGCTGCCATCTGTTGAAATATATTCTTACCAAAGTGTCGGGACATTCAGCCTTACATGTAATTGGCCTAACAACAGAAGATACTGCAAATAAGAAAACTTTAACTACAGAACATAAAAATATGACGTTTCATTTTCCACTCACAAAAAAGAAAATTCCAACAAGAATATTTTCCGCCCAAGAAAGGGCAAGACGATCAATACGCATGAAGAAGTACTGGGAAGACAGCAAGGCTCGTACAGTTCCTACAAGTTGACGAACTAATGGTTGGTTAAAGTGATCCTATGTGGTCTCAAAAGGCGAAGAAGAAGAAATATTTCGCTGATGATGGCTTCTTCGAAAACGGAAACATTTTCGAAGGAATAATAGATGTTTCTTGCTAGTGTGGACTAGGTGTACAATTATTAAAGTATTATCTCAATTCCTTCCTTTTTTAAATTCCGCAGCTCACTCGTATGCTTAATCACCTTTAAGCACTGTATAGGATGAGAAAAATACTTCCTGCTTGGAATGCACGTGATTCATGTGCTCTCATTCTCTAAGTATTCAATTGCCTTAAAGGGCTATTCCTCTAAGGCGTCTAAGGGAAACTGGTAGTGTAGATTAGCCAACAATGCAACCGCTTAATAAAAGCTTCATTCTTAGGTAACAATAACATCTAGAAACTTGAAAGTTTCACAGTTTATCAATAATATTCACAGCTGCGTGTAACATGATTATTATAAAAACTAGCAGAAGTACCCGCTCTTCGAATAGTCTTCGGTATTAATAACCAGACGCTATCAATTGAGCTACCGTTGCAATGGTTAGGGGTTTGTCATTCCTTTATAAGTTTATCAGAACGAAGTTAGTTTTCTGGGTATATCACAGACACTGTTAATTTAAGGGCCTTAAAATGTGGTTTTCGGTATAGACTCCCTAGTTTTGTGTCACACATTGAGAGGCGCAACATACGCTTTGGTCGTCTTTCTAGGATAATGTTTATTTTTCGCCTATTTTTTTAGCATGTATTTTGAAAAGTTTTTCCCTATACCAACCCTTCTATGAGAAGTACGGTGAAGAGTTTTATAAATGATTGGTGTATTGACTCATGGTTACAATACCTAATTTTACGATGCTCCAAGCACCCGAACACGAGTTATAGGCGTACATAAACATAAAGATATATCAACCACACAGTGTCAATCAAAATCATCTTTACGATGAACCCGTTTGTCAACAAAAATATGATTAGTTAAAATGTGCTCTCAAACTAAATTCACCTAACGTGTACTTCCTGACGTGAAAATAATATTGAAAACCTTGTTGACGAAACGCAATATATGTCAGATAAAAACTGACCCTCACCGTTGTGGAAAGTCCGCATTCCCAGGAAGACTCCTTTGAGAATTATAAAGGCTTTTGGTGCATGAAAATTCAGGATTTTTAGCCTCCAATTGCCCAAATTCCCAAAAGTTGCAAAAACACTATTTCAATTCAGGACTTTTTGAAAATATTGTTGCTGTTTGGTGATAAAATAGAACTTCTTTACAACATATCGCACGTGTATGTTGCGTTTAAAAATTCTAGGGTACCCCATGACCCCCTTATGCGCTATGATGAATTTTACAGTCTATTAAAACTCAGCAATTCTTCTAGGTTTGTGCCGTGTCATGACATGACACGGCACAAACCTAGAAGAATTGCTGAGTTTTAATTCACCGGCCGTGAAAACCAATATACCATCTTTACAGTCTATGTTTGTTTCCATGATAACCGTATTGCCATTTGCAAACTTTCGCAGAAATTTAACAAATTAGATGGCATTGCTTCTTACAGAAATAGATGGAAAGTTGGAGGTCACCTCTTGAGATACCGTTGTCATGGTTACCGGCTTGCATTCCTTCATTAGTTTCTTCTTCTTCTTCTTCTTCTTCTTCTTCTTCCTCTTCTTCTTCTTCTTCTTCTTTCGGATGGACCAGCTAAGGACCACGACGTTGAACTTTTCAGCTTGGCGAGGGACTTTTTGTTTGCCCAATATTCGCGCATTCTCCCTTTTGTCCAGATGATGCCGGTTTTCTTACAGGGTGACTTAAGTATTAACATTGTCACTGGGTTTGATAATGTAAGAAATGAATACATAAATAAATATAATTTATCACGTTGAGTGTTAAGGAGACTTGAGATATTATCATCATTCCACCGGGCAAAGCCGGGTACTACTGCTAGTTAAGTATATTTCTGAGTTGTGATCGGCTTCTAATATCACTTTCCATTATCTTCAGTTCTTGGATGTCAACTTCTGTTAGCCACGGTGTCACGCTCTTTCTATTCACCCAGTAGTTGAGAAGCCGGTTGGTTAGTCTTGTTGGGTTCATCCTTGAGACTTGTCCATAGTAAGCCAGACGTCTCTTCCTGATCACATCTGTGATTTTCTTAGTATATCTATATAGCTCCTGCTTTGGTCTTCTTCTGTACTCGTCATCTAACTTTTTAGTTTATTAACTGAAATTCGTTTTCTGGGAATATCTCAGAAACGTGGTTTCAGAGCCTTAAAACGTAGTAGCCTCCGAGCCACCGAGGGGCTGAAAATGAGTTTTGTCTCGTCCTTGTACGCCATAATATAATAATAATCATAATAATAATTTAATAATATAGTGTACCCTTATTGGGAAGGTACAAGTTCGAATCCTTGATTTTAGGGAAGAATATATGTCACGATAGTCTATTAAGGGCATTCAAACGCGGAACGGATACTACATGACCATCTCTACAGTGGAAAAGAGACCAGATGTCGCAACGAAACGTAATTAAGCAGCTGCAAAGATTGAGCCATGAAATGAGTATCACGCACGTGAGCCGTATGCGTCATACCCCATAAATTTGATAAGGGAACAAGCTCAGCAAGAAGGCTGTGAATCAGGAGGCACGAGAAAAGAAGGGAATTCCCCTAGCCAGGCCACGTTAGCAGTTTAACTAACGTTGTTGCAACCGGAAGAGTACGCAGTATGGTGAAATATGTGCGAGATCTGGATCCATGCAAAATTACAAACAGAAGACAATGGCAATGTGAATTATTTTGGAAATTAGGATTTATCGAAGAGAAAAATTAAGTAATTAACGTACAGGAAAGAAGCACGATGTCAGCACTACGTCATTATAGGAGGAGTCATGACCGCTGCGGAAATTTTCATGCCACCCACGCAATCTGGGAGCATTTGGAAATTAAATAAAAATTTGCTACGATCGATTCTCAAAAAGAAGTACATTTTTGAGACATTGAGACCATAAGGTTTCTGGACATATTTTTTCCAAGATCGTAGGGCAATTAGTTTAGGAAATAATTTCAAGAAGGAGGGCGTGGCTTAATTTTATTCGGAAATGAATACATAATGAGCTTGACCAGCGCCAATCATGCAGTTCACTTCAGACCTCGTACAGTCACGCTGCGTTGCAACGTACACGCAGTTATCATCAGACTTCTAGTGCAGAAGCGCTGCATCACAATAGTCAGTCTACAGTGAACGTGGAAACGTGTCACGATGAAGCAACAATATACAGTCTTGAGATCTTCTCTGGGAGAAACGTATCGTATCAGACTTAACTATAATTGGAACCATAGTAGACTGCGGAAGTTATCAAGTTAACAAGGACTTGAATAAAGTATCTACTGTGCGACAAGAAATAAGTTCGGCAAACTGCGGATAAAGTATAAACATTTCGCCAGGATCGAGGAAGTCGAAAACACTAAGAGTGTTCAAGTAATCATCAAGGACCAAAGAGGGTCTAACGTAGTAACGATTCTGAATTCATCCGAGCTTGGAGGATCAGAATATAGGAAAAACGGTAGTTCGGAAGTGCAGTACGAATTAGAACCAATAGATATCCGTGAAGTCAGTATAAGACTTCAGAGCGAACTCTAACGCGATAGTCTATTAAGGGCATTCCAACGTGGAACGAGTAAAGAGACACTGATGGGAATAACTGAGGTGAACAGCGACCAGGGGTAGCTGAAATTAGAGACTTTCAAGCAGTTCGAGGGGACGTAGGACCAGGACAAGTCGTCATCAGGGCTTGCATTCCTTGGAGAAGGTGTTAGGAAGTGTAACGTGTGAAAAACCACGAGTGAAAACAAGCCAAAAGGTTGAGCTTGAAGTGTAAAGTTTATATTGTTTTTATTATTGTTTTGGAGTGTAATTTAGGGTTATTCAGTGTATAATTTGTAATTGAATCATGTTGGGAAATCATCCCAGTGGAGAATTTAGTGAAATCAGTATGTATAATAGAAATGAAAAAGTGTTTTGTGAAATGAGTGTTATGGGTGAATACTAGACCCAGAATGTGGGCGAAAAGGTCTAACCATGAAGTTCAAGATCCGCCAGATAAGATGTAAATACAAGCTTTTAATCATGAGTGTATACATTTTGGGGGAAGTTCGTGAAAACCTTAAAATAGGGAAAGAGCTCACTAATATAAATGAGACGGTGAGTGAATATGTGAAATATTGAAGAAGATGAAATACGGATCTGAACATACCGCAAATAAGTTGTATCAAGTAAATAAACGAATAATAATAATTCAAAGAGTTGAGCTCTTTAGAAATAAAATAGTAAGTTAATAGAACCTTAGTGTTCATGTTGAAGTGTATTGTAAAATTCGTTAATGACCGTGTCTAAGTCATATAATGTCAAATTGAAGAATAATTATGGGTAATAATATTGGATTCCGAAAATATAAAAATAATTACGGAAAACTTAAATATTGTTGTGTATGCGAAGTAATGCATTATAAAAGGTTTGTTTATAGATTGTCATATCTAATATCCAAGACCGTTTAATTGTGATCGTAGTTGTGATGAGTTCGATAAAAGACGGATCTAAGTAAAGTAATAAAGGGAGCTATTGTGGATACTAGAGAACCGGGTTCGATTCCCACTCTAGAAATTGTAAAAGCGCGTGAGGGTCTGCTCAAGTTACCGCCTCACTGGCGCAAGTAATATTGATCTCTTCTGAGGATAGATTAAGCCTAGGAAGTTGACTATTGTAGACACTGAAGTGTCATATATTGGATGTGTGTGAGCCCCTTAAGTAATGTTTACTGCATATCGGCTCAGACAATGTGGATGATCACCAATTAACATCATGTTTTGTGAAGTAATTACCGGCCACGTAGTGCCGCGTTTATGAGTAGAAATGAATAAGTTTTCATTTTCAGTCTTCCATATTCTGTTGTGAGGACAGCTGGAGATACCACTGTATTTGAGAATCCCAACCCAAGAAGCCAGACGCTTGCCTGACAGGTCATAAATATCAGTTAAAGTGTCAAGGGTAGGTCAGTGAACCACTAATTGCCTAGGGGAGCCGCGAGTCACATGATGTAAACCTCCCATGTGACATTGCACTCGCAAGACATTTCTTTTATAAATAAGACGGGAGGTGTACCCTTAGTCAAATTAACATGTGATTATATGTTGCAAAGGTTGTTCAGATCTCGTGAATTAAGGGAAATGTTGAAAACATTTGTTAAGATAATCTCATTTTTGACATACCCAAATGGGTTATTGAGTATAAGAAATTTTAGACAATCCGGGAGTATTGTTTAACTTGATTCTTTCAGTAGTTTTTGTACTCATGGTGAAACGAACTTCCCGCCAATATAAAGCATGTACGATGAAGAGAAAGAGTGATAAGATTTGAACCCACGTGGAACCTATAAAAGGAATTGGTAAGTGTTGTTATTATTGTTATAAACAAATATGAATACACATTAAACAATGACCAAGTTAGAGGATATAATCATTTTGAAAGTAATAAGTGAAGTTATAAAGTACTAATTGAGCCGTCCGGAGCTCAGATAAATAATCATTCTTAGATACTTTATGGAAATGAAACCTACATGAAAGATTCAATGGAACCTCATCTATTGATATTGTTAGATGATTTAAGTGATTCCTTGTTGTCAGAGAACAAGTGTGAAATTATCATTGTGATTTTGAGTTGTTTGCATGTTAATTTTGAGTTTTGAAGCTCCTATTTTTGAGTATAATGAAATAATGTTTTTATTTTGATTTTTGGTTTATTTCAAGTGTTGACCTAATGCTTTTGATCCTAAATACGTGTGTCATATAGTAGGAATGAATGTACTACGCCCCGATACTACTGAGCTAACGGCAGTATGATTACGTATTAATTGTTCGCAAGGGTACAGGGGATTCATAAGTTTTTACCTCGAACAAAGCTAATGGTAACACTGAAAGACGGTCGTATGAAAGTAAGAGTAAAGATAGGTGAAACTCAATACATAAAAATCATAGACTGCATAGGGTAACAGGAAACTCAAACCGAGCAAGCCCCGTAACATCCCCAAAATCGTAAAATGGCGCCCGTGAAATTAGGGGCTTGAGTTTTCATGGAAAACCCCGAGTTTTCTTTGGAAAGACCAGAGTTTTCTTTTTTGAAAATTTTTGGATTTTCAAATTTTGAAGTTTGATAGGAATCACTTCCATATGAATTGTTGTACTTTGAGAATTGATAGATCAGACGGGTGCAGCATTGCTTGCACCCGTACTAAAATAATTAATGTTGGGACACGAATGGAGTCAGATGTTATCTCTCTCATATATGAACTAGTGGTGAGACTTATGTAGCCCACGTAATTCTCAGAATATTTATTGTTAATATAATGGCGTTGAGTGAAGAGCTTCAAAGGCTCTTAGAGGTTATGAAAGCCGACAGTAGCGAGAAACTGGAGGCTATGAAATATGACAATAATGAACTAAAAGGTAAATTAGAGGAGGCTATGAAAGCCGACAATAATGAACTAAAAGCTAATTTAGAGGAGGCTATGAACTGTAAATTTGACCTCCAACTCGAGGACAGTAATGAAAAATTTGAGGCTATAAAAGCTGATAATAAATTGGGGTTTGAAAACATGGACAATAAATTCATGAATAATCTAGAAGAGTTTAAAACCGAAATCCTTGCGGGTAATAAAGCAGGGTTAAGAAAGGAATTTGATGTTATTAAGATAGATAATCCAAAAATTTTGAAAACCAATCTAAGACATGGGCGATACGTTGGGTATTATGAACAATCAATTTGAGGTCAAATTAGTATCACTTCAGGAAAAGATGATGAGTGATAATGACCTTAAATTTCAGACCATGGAGGTTAAATTAAAGGCTATGGAGCATAAGTAGAAGGAAAGATAGGCACTAAATTTGATTCCTTGGAGGTTAAATTTAACTCCATGGAAGACAAATTGGAGGAAATGCAGAGAAATGTAGATGCCTGTAGAACAAATCTTGTAAGCCAAATCCAAGAAATGCAGGGTCAACTTGACGTGAAAATCGAAACTAATATGAGTGTTTGTAAAGAATCACTGGAAGAAATTAAAAGAAGTTTTGAAAAGTTAGAGATCAAATTCGGGAAGTGGAAGGGAAAGTAGGAAAGCTCGAATTAGGCTTTGAGGGAGTTAAAGTAGACATTGAAGAAATGAAACTTCATAATCAGGCGGATGCTGGGAAAAGAGAGAAACAGTTTGAAGATTTTACTGAACGCGTATATGATAGATTAAAAGAGTATGAGACAAGTTTGTCAGCCAAGTTAGGTGAATACGGAAGTTATTTGGATAAGGAAAGTGAACAGCGGAAAATCGACTGTAATGAACAAGGAAAGAAAATAGGAGAAATCACGTCAGGCATCACTGAAATGAAAGAAAAGATGGGTAACCTGAAGATACAAGTAGGGAAAACTCACAAAGAAATAGTTGAAGTTAGGAATGACTTGGTAATTTTAAACAAACACCAAGAGGAAACTCAAGGAGAATTAAAGACCATCAAGATATGTATATTTGAAGGTCAGGAAGAAATGAGTGAGAAACTAAATCAAATCCGGGAAGAACTTGATGCAAGAGAGGAAGTTAAGCAAGAGATAGTAGAAAAACAAGTCCTAGTAATCAAGAAAGAGGTTGACGAGAGGTTAAACCAGATCCAAGAGACTTTAAGAGAAGAAACGTTTCAAATCAAACAGGAAAACGAAGCAAGTAGGATTCGACAGGAAAAGTTTGAAAATGAATTTTGTTCAAGATTGGAATGAACGGTACAAAAGAATAGCCAAATGGTAATTCAAATTATGTCGCATGAAGAAAGCACATTAAGGGATAGAAAATTGAATTTTGGGAGTCAGGAAGACCTCAAGAAAATAATATGGGTATATTCAGAGACCCAATGTACGGATAAAGATAAGGAATTCGGAGGGGAGAGCCCTTTCAAAATTCCAGGTATACCATTGGTGATCACTTTCGTGATGTTTTTAATGTGTGTTTATTTCTTATGCCGCATTTGTCGGTCAAATGCTTTGGGACCACCGAACTATTAATGTATTTAATCACATTTATGTTTATAATATATAATGTAATTCCCGAGTGATTACTCGTAACAAACAAAATTTCTAAGACACATACCTCAGCTTGTTCATAGATGTTGACTCTCCGAGCCACAAGTTCACTACTGCCAAGTGTGCTTCTCGCCTAGCCGCTACGTGAAGGACTGTCGTCACATCTCCGCTTTAGCCAATCAGTCGCCGCCAGCCAGTGCTGATTTCTCGATTGTTCTACGCCCTATTTAAGAAGCGGTTCTCCTCTTCAAGAGTCAGATCCAGCACGCCAGATCCAGCACGTCAGTACCGCATCACTTCATGGAGTCTTCCAAAGCTTCGTTCCATGGGGCAAATACCTAACGGCATGCTTCAACATAAGACGGTGTACTCAGCACGTCACACCGCTACGCTGGAGATTACTACGCATCAAAGCCACACCTAGAAGTAGTAAGCGTTTACTTCCCTTTGGATATTGCATCATCATGACCAGAAATTGCGTAATCCTGATGACGTCATGGGATGACGTCATGGGTCCTTAGAGCGAGCACATGGTCCAGGAGCGAGCATGTGCACTGCACGTGTTAGCGTGGGAAGGGGTTGACCTTTTGGCTTGTTTGTGCGATGGTGATAAAAAGTTAATGGGTGTTGACGTCATGGGGGTTGTTTATTAGGATTTTAACTGTCATCTGACACCCGTGCGACTGTGAGCATGTGTGCCAGTGCGAGCAATCCACACATGTGGTGTGCAGCTGTTATGTTTTTTTGCTCGCGATTGAACCCTCGTCGTATCGGTCCCGAACCTGATATCTCGCACTCGTAGTAATGCCCCCCCTCTTTTCCTATAGCCTCATTATTTAAATAAAATACCAAAACAAAAGGTCATTCGCGGGTAGTGGGGTAGTGTATGTTCTCTTGCAAGTCGCGTGTGTGCTTGAATACGTATGGCTATGTTGGGAAAATGTTTGGTGGTGGGCGAGGACTAGGTTTGAGTGAGGGCTCGTTTAAATGCTATTTTTCCCGCTCTATTTGGTGGTGAGGTAATTTTTTAAAATGGGTGGAATTTGGAAACGCAATTTGAGGTAAACGTGCGTTTTTGACATTTTGGCGAATTTAATGAGCTTGTAAGGCTAGAACGATGTGTTATTTAGGAATGGTGTGACGTCCTCTTTGCTATGAATGCGTGTCGGTATATATATATTTTTTAAATTGTTGTTTTTGAAATTGGTGCTATTTTGGAAACGGTGAAGATGAGAGAAAAGTTTGTTTGAAGTCAATGAAAGGTCCCTATGCCCTCTAGGCTGACAGCAAGTTTGAAGTGTGTAGGACAAAACAAAATGATAGCCTACTTTCTGGCGAACATTGGCGATGATTCGCGAACGCATGGTCGGGTTTGAGCATATAGGGTGTCGTAGGACTTGTGGTGAACCACCCCTTGCTATGGACGGGAGTATATCCACCCCAAAATAAATCTACCCTTACCCGGAGGTTAAGTAGTGGTTATTTTTGTATGCATGCGCACTTGAGGGCTTTTGTAAGAGAGCGGAATTTTTAAAAGATTCTTTATAGATGAGGCTTTTTAAAAATTTATTAAAAAAACAAAAACTAATAGGTCATTCGCTTTTTAGTATCTCGCTAACCAATAATGCGATTTAAACATATGGGGTGTCATAGGACTCGTAGTGAATTCTCCTTTTGTATGAATGAGGTATGTCAACCCCCAAAATAAAAACTACCCTTACCTGGGGTGAAAGAGCAATTTTTGTATGTATGCACACCGGTGGCTTTTGTCAAAAGGGCCTAACTACACATTTATAATATTTTCTGAACCCAGGATGGGATTTTCCCATAGGCAGTATCCTAGCACTTGGGGTGACACCTCGTTTTTGAAAGTATCATTCATTTATTTTTTTGTCAAAAGGGCCTAACTACACTTTTGTTAATATCTCGTGAACCAATCATACTAGGGACTTGTATGAGGGGTCCTAGCATTTGGGGCGACGTCCCCCTTTATGGGGTGAAACTACCCCCCAAAATTGAAAACTCAATATCTTGGAAACTATGAACCCTAAAATTAGGCGTTATAGCTTTAAAAATAGGTGATGACATAGGCTTTTACCTGGATTGGTCATTTCACCCCTAAAACAGTAAATAGTCATGTTATGGGGAAAAAACGTGTTAAACACCTAAAAATGATAAATGAAACTAAGATCTTTTGTTTTTGATGAAAAATAGCAGGGGGGTGAAAACTACCCCCAAATTGAAAAATCGATACCTTGGAAACTAAGAACCGTAAAATTATGTGTTATAGCTTAAAAAATTCGTTGTGACATAGGCTTTTACCTGGATAGATGATGTCACCCCTAAAACAGTAAATAGTGATTTTACAGTGGGGAAAAAGGTCTTAAACGGGTAAAAATGATAATTGAACCTAAGATCTTTTGTTTTTGATGAAAAATAGCACGGGGGTGAAAACTACCCCCAAATTGAAAAATCGATAGCTTGGAAACTAAGAACCGTAAAATTATGTGTAATAGCTTAAAAAATTCGTTGTGACATAGGCTTTTACCTGGATAGATGATGTCACCCCTAAAACAGTAAATACTGATTTTACAGTGGGGAAAAAGGTCTTAAACGGGTAAAAATGATAATTGAACCTAAGATCTTTTGTTTTTCATGAAAAATAGTAGGGGGGTGAAAACTACTCTCAAATTGAAAAAATCGATATCTTGCAAACTAAGAACCCTAAAATTAGGTTTGAAAGTTGAAAAATAGGTGATGACATACGCTTTTACCTCGATAGATTATTTCACTCATAAAACAGGGAATAGTAATGTTACAGGAGAAAAAGGTATTAAACACTTAAAAGCATAAGAGTTTTTTGAAACCATGCTTTTTAATGAATGTGTGTTTGGAGGATGACAGCTTGCAAATTAATATTATTATTATTTTTATTATTATTATTATTATTATTAGGTAATTATGGATTAATGTGTTTATAGCTAATGAATAAGGCTACAGAGTTGTATCAGGTGTTGTACAAATCAGGATGGCCAAACCGTTGCCATTCCCCCATGAATATACCCAAAAGAGCCAAAACGTTAAGGTTATCGACCTGAGATTTTATAAAACTAATTATCGGAGAGGGTGAAGTAAGGTGTTGTTTTGGACTGACAGTGGCTAACCCTTTCCCATGATTTATGAATTCACCCAAAATGTTTTACCTGACAAGACTGAGTGTACCTGTTGCAGCCTTTAGAAAATCGAACCCGGACCTGTGTGGGTGACAGTCGAGTTATATTAAATGATGCTTTTTTTTTTGAACAAACACAGTCTTGCATACTATCGCTGGGTTGAATCTGCACAGAGACACTGGCTTTGTTTGTGTAATGAGTCTTTGGTGATAAGAACACGAAAGCTCTTGCCAGCAAGTTTTCATATTACTCGTCTGCTTGATGGTGGACGTGATTCGCACCGTGTTAACGTACATGACTTGATAGTTGTTAGGTAAGGGTTGACAAGGCTCAATGAACCTTATTGCAACCTTAAGATGAATATGAATTTCTTGGTATAGTCGGGGTTGCAAGCCAAGGCCTTAGGGTAGACAACCAACTATGTTAAACACTACACTGTGAGATGGTCAAATGATAATGTAACAGAACATATAGAAAAGTTTTATGTAGTTTAACGAATTGACTAAGAGCCATACCATGAGAGGTATAGGTAATTGAAATTGAACCCTTAGCTGTTGACCCTACTACATGTAAGCTATAGCAATGCCCGCCTATAAGCTATCATGTTAGAAAAAGAAATTTATGGGTTGTTTTAAACGGAGAATGATTGTGTTTACTGTGAAACACACATCTGAATTTAAAAATAGTTTATGCCCTACATGATGTTTGAACTCTCTTTTTATTTATACTTTAGACAAACGCTAACATAGTTGTAATTCAGAAGCCCTGGGCTGCCTCCTTTCCAATCCTACACCGTACACTGAAGTTAAAGTTAATAATGATCACGTTACAGGCAGCCAGTTTCAAAGCCATGAGAAATAAGTGAACAAAGTATAAAATACTTGACCCAGTCGGGGAAATCAACATGGTGTTGTTTCAAACAAAAGATAAGCGTTCTATAAACTTGACCACCATGCTGTCCTATCGACCCCTAATTGTTTGGCTGATGGTGAAAAATAAAATTAAATGTAAACTATAACTAAAACAAACTACACATTTATAACTAGAAAAATGAAATGTAAGACAAAAGGATAACACGACAAATAAAGGACAGAAGGAATAAATAATGCCCCTCAACCCTCAAGAATGTGGATTGATGAACTTGAAAGGAAGGAGAGCCATAAAAGGTGGATAAGAAAGTAAAAGAGGAGAGGGTCCCGCTCCAGAGGTAATCGATAAAAAGGAGGAAAACTGGGCCCAGCTCAGGAATCCCTTGTGGTCGCAAACTTCCAAACTCATCAGCCGTAAGCCCCTGAGGGTGTAGGCATATCCAGGGTGCACCACAAGTGGTGGGCTACATACACCCTACCTTTAGTGTGGCTTGGGCAATAGGCAGGAAATAACATAAAAATAAAAAGAAGGCTGCCTCCTCACACAAGGAGGGTATCAGAAAAAATAAACAAGGGTCAATTAAGTCGGAAAATAAAGAGACTCCCTAAGCCTTGGATAGCCTAATAATGTCGGAGTCGGTAGAGAACAAGAGTTGACCAAGTGTGGTCGACAGGAAAGAAGACAGACAGGAGCCTTGCACAAGTCAGTGGGAACAATGACGGACTCAGCTGGGGCTCCATGGTCGTCAACCTACATTCCACTAGATGAAAGCCCTTGTTTGGGGGTGGTGGAAAATAAACAGCTCTTTTGTTTTAAATCACTGGCTTTAAGGACGGTAACAAATGGCATGCCTTTATAAGCAATACTGGCCCTAGGGGTATGCAAAATTGTATTAGGTACTCAGCTAATAATAGTGTACATCACCCCTTATTATTTTCCCTAATTACAGTACATGGGAATGATGACCATGATTTCCAAGCCTCTAAGTAAAACAAAAACAAATTATTTCCATTTCCAAACAGTTGGTGTGAGGTGAGGTGAGGTGAGTTTTCTAAACGTCAAACTCATGTGGATTTCCACTTTTACTCCAGGTAAATGCCATGTTTGCCCACAGACAAGTGCAAAGAAAATCGAAACATGTTATGTTTAGATCAATTCCTTACCTACATGACAACATGTACTCGAAAGAACAAGTAATGAGCATTCTATGTTAACAATAGAGAGATGCTTGCAAACTGCCAATGCTTAGAGCTCATTAGCGGCTTCTAAGAGAGATAAGGAGTACACTCACTTGAAAAACTAACAAGAGGAGTTTTCGATTTTCCCACAACATCCAATCTGAAAGTAAATATAAATGACTATGCACTTAAGTCCATAACCATCTCCTTACCATTCCTACCCTTCATAGTCAAAGGCACACATTAATACAGCCATCACAGTGACAGAGGTTATTTTTAAAATATCTAAATATCTGAGATTTATCTGGAAATTGACCAGAATTTTGTAAAATCCACTAAATTTACCGCAAATTTAGCAAATTCCACCAAATTTCAGCAAAATCCAACAAATCACTACCAGATTTATTGAAATGCCATTGAATTATTAAAGAATGGTTTGAACTAGCTCAAATTTATATAAAATTACCCGAATATTGATGAAAATTCACCAAATTCTACCAAATTTAGCCAAGAGGACTACAAAGCATGAAATTTAACCATTTTTTAAAATTCACAACATATACTCGAAAATTCTATAATATTCCCTTTACGTGTATGCTTTTTTAGTTGTTGTTTCGTTTCCTACACTCCCTGCAGACAAATACCTGAACATGACTTTCTGCTAGACTAGGAGCTCCACATTCGACATGATAGCTGAGTTTCATCTCCCATAAATTCGTCTCTGAGGTGGGTGCCAGAAAAGGCATCCAGCTGTAAAAACCACACCCTCACATAGACTTTCATAACTTCTTACGTTGAGGTTCATAACACTACGTTGAATGATTTATCGGTTTCCTTTTCACAATTCCTGTCTATACTTTCCTCTTGAAGGTTGCAAGATGCTTGCAAGGTTCCTAAAATGCAATTCAATTTAATAAATGCCTTAAGATGGTTTGATTTGTTTAATGATATGGTGTTAATACTATTTTTAGGTCTTGACTGGCTTTGCAATAAGAATTGACTAACCAAACATGAGTTACCTATGAGGGAAACATTTTGGCCACTATGTTGGCTATTGACCAGTGAGTTTAGCTGTTTATCATTTTTTTAAATCATAAACAACAGAGGCTTAAACCTATAGATAAACCGTGTGACCATGTTTGTTAAACAAGACATTATACCAGAGACAATTAGGATACTTATGTAGAGTTTACCAAAAATAATGTTGTGTAACAGTAAATGCTAGTCAACAAACAGTTATACACTTCTAAAAAAATCATCATACAATACCTGAGAGCTCTTCTAAAATTATTGATGTGTAACATGATTCCACTAACTTGCTATGTATTTTTTGGCTTGGGGGTGATTTTCAAGAAATGCAAATGGAACTGAAATGCAATACAAACGATGAGCGCGCCTGGTGGCTGAAATTGATACCACAACGTACTGTCGGTTATGTAGCTATGTGGAATGTATATCAAATATGGTTTACTTAAAGGTTTGGTGGTCCCATTAAAGGTATTCCTACAATAAATGATTTTCAAGTTGTCGTTCTGTGACGTGAAAATATTTATTATATGATATTTGCTAACAGGATATGCCACTGGAATTATTTTACAAGTAGTTATTTTAATGACAACAGAGTTCACTGTTAATAACGGAGAGCCCTATGTGGAATGTAGGATAACATGTAACATAATATACGTGATATGTCACAACTGTAAGGCTTGTGATTTTTTAAAGATGCCTTTATACCTATATTAATCACCCAGTTTACAAGACTGATAACTGTAATGCTACGGAAAATCATAACAAACCAAAAAATGTGCATTGAAAAACCAAAAAGTGGTTGAGCAAATATATACAAACTGTGTTAATTAATTTAATTCAAATATATATATTTTTACAATAGGTACACACACACACACACACACACACACACACACACACACACACACACACACACACACACAGAGAATACAGCTCTTTTTTGTTCATGTTGTCCTGCTAGAGTTTTTAAATATAACACTTGCTGAACATTATTTTAGGGGATGGAGGTGTTGCTAGGTTGACCAATTACACAATAATACCAGCTTTACGAAGTTCATCTTCTATTTTTAACAGCTCTTCCTCATAACCAATATGACCAGCCTGTTTACAGGCATGCAAGAGCTGTAGACGTTCGACTAATATATTAGGATCGTTCCATTTGCTATTTTTTATGAATGGTTTCAAATACTCGGGGAGCAGTCCATCATTTTCACCATCAACATCATTATCATCCTCATCATTATAATCATCTTCATAATGATCATCATCATCCTCATCATCTTTACCATCATAATTTCCACCTGTGTCCACAGTCTGTTCAATGGTTTGAGTTCCCTTTGATAGTGTTGAAAGCTTCTTTTTAGATGTACTAGAGTGCTTCAACATTATGTTATTATTATCACCATCACCATCCTTTTCATCTTCCCCAACCAACTTCTTGATGGGGTATGTTGTCTCTGATAGAGTTGAGGGCTTTTGAGATGTGTGTGTGTGTGTCTGATCATGGGTTTTACTGGAGGTCTTAAAGGTTTCTCATTAAACAACTCGCTAACAGCATGAGTGCGTTGTAGTGTATTAAACCCGAGGTTAATATTATCTTGAGCAGCACTATTTTTTTCTTGGACTTGGTTTTTTGCTTCGGTTTGAGTTTTCCTTACATTTACACTAGCATGATTATTATGTTTACAATCATGACTGTTTGAAGAAAGTATGTCCAATTCTCTTGTCTTAAGCATTCCTCGACACTGTTTCGATCGTTGCTTTGAACAGCGCCAAATAACAGTTCCATTTTTATTGCTTCGTTTCACAATATATGAATATCCTTTATAGTATGCATAAGGCTTACCATACCTAGTCACTGATACTTCCATATCAACTGTCAAGCATAAACTAATTTCTAGTAAAGACAACTTGGTAATAACAACAATAGATTAATGTGGGAGCATATATAGATGCAAAAAGAGGGAGCAAAAGTGGGGGTAAAAAGTGTCAGCGAAAGTGGGAGCAAATGTGGGAGCAAAAACTGTGAGCAAACATTGGGAAGCAAAAAGTGGGAGCATATATGGGATGAAATGTGGGAGCAAAGCAAATATAAAAAGTGGGAGCAAATATGCTAACAAATATGTCAACAAATATGCCGGCAAAAGTAAATACACATTTCAAGATAGTTGAAAGTGCAAAGAAAATATGGAAGCAAATATGAGAGCCAATGCAGTGTTTTTCTAAAACAACTAAGCATAACAAACTTAGTCATAACCTAACCTGCCCCAACCTCACCTAACTTAACTTCACCTATCCTAACCTAACCTAACCTAACCTAACTTCACCTATCTTAACCTAACCTAGCCTAACTTAACCTAACTTAACCTCACCTAACCTAACGTAACCCAACTTCACCTAACCTAACCTCACCTAACCCAACTTCCCCTAACCTAACCTAACTTCACCTAACCTAACTTGACCCAACTTTACCTAACCTAACCTATCATAAATTCACCTAACCTAACTTTACCTAACCTCACCCAACCTAACCTTTCAACTCTCAGATCAAAATTAAATTCTGGGCATAGCCGAGTTGGACCCCATGACCTCAGGGATAACACCAAAGTATACTAACCACTACATCGCAAGATGTGCAAATTATCACGCTACACAACACAAAAATAAAAGTTTCCTGTAGTGGAATTCATTGGCTGACAACCATAGTTGGGAATTCAAACCCAAGACTTCAGGACTTTTGTTATGAACATTATCAGAAATATTATTCCATTTACATTTTGCTGCTGCTTATAATTATAAGAGTTGGCATTAATATGGGATCAAAAAGTGGGAGAAAAAAGTGGGAGCCAATATGGGAGCAAAAGTGGGAGCAAAAGTGGGAGCAAATGGGGGAGCCAATATGGGAGCAAATGTGGGAGCAAATCAGCTCACCTCGGATATCACCAGTGAGTGCTCATATCCACCTCTAGGTAGCGGAAACACACTTTGCGGGTTGTATGTAATTATCTTACTAAGTTTGACTGCATGCAAAACGTGCTTGTATAAGCTGTGCATATAATTTTAATATACAATTAACACTAATTGTTCAGAACTAACATGTATAGCCTTTTCTAGGGTATCCTTAGCAAGAAAGACTGACTAACCCAGGAGTGTAAAGCCTTGCCATATTCAGTAAGCACCTGTTGCCGCTTCCATATTTTCTTTGCACTTTCAACTATCTTGAAAGTTGAAATTTTCTCTTTAGATGATCTGGTAGATGTTCCCACTCTATACGAATTCGTTGTGGTTCATATATAGTCAAGCCTTACAGTTGTGACATATCACGTATATTATGTTACATGTTATCCTACATTCCACATAGGGCTCTCCGTTATTAACAGTGAACTCTGTTGTCATTAAAATAACTACTTGTAAAATAATTCCAGTGGCATATCCTGTTAGCAAATATCATATAATAAATATTTTCACGTCACAGAACGACAACTTGAAAATCATTTATTGTAGGAATACCTTTAATGGGACCACCAAACCTTTAAGTAAACCATATTTGATATACATTCCACATAGCTACATAACCGACAGTACGTTGTGGTATCAATTTCAGCCACCAGGCGCGCTCATCGTTTGTATTGCATTTCAGTTCCATTTGCATTTCTTGAAAATCACCCCCAAGCCAAAAAATACATAGCAAGTTAGTGGAATCATGTTACACATCAATAATTTTAGAAGAGCTCTCAGGTATTGTATGATGATTTTTTTAGAAGTGTATAACTGTTTGTTGACTAGCATTTACTGTTACACAACATTATTTTTGGTAAACTCTACATAAGTATCCTAATTGTCTCTGGTATAATGTCTTGTTTAACAAACATGGTCACACGGTTTATCTATAGGTTTAAGCCTCTGTTGTTTATGATTTAAAAAAATGATAAACAGCTAAACTCACTGGTCAATAGCCAACATAGTGGCCAAAATGTTTCCCTCATAGGTAACTCATGTTTGGTTAGTCAATTCTTATTGCAAAGCCAGTCAAGACCTAAAAATAGTATTAACACCATATCATTAAACAAATCAAACCATCTTAAGGCATTTATTAAATTGAATTGCATTTTAGGAACCTTGCAAGCATCTTGCAACCTTCAAGAGGAAAGTATAGACAGGAATTGTGAAAAGGAAACCGATAAATCATTCAACGTAGTGTTATGAACCTCAACGTAAGAAGTTATGAAAGTCTATGTGAGGGTGTGGTTTTTACAGCTGGATGCCTTTTCTGGCACCCACCTCAGAGACGAGTTTATGGGAGATGAAACTCAGCTATCATGTCGAATGTGGAGCTCCTAGTCTAGCAGAAAGTCATGTTCAGGTATTTGTCTGCAGGGAGTGTAGGAAACGAAACAACAACTAAAAAAGCATACACGTAAAGGGAATATTATAGAATTTTCGAGTATATGTTGTGAATTTTAAAAAATGGTTAAATTTCATGCTTTGTAGTCCTCTTGGCTAAATTTGGTAGAATTTGGTGAATTTTCATCAATATTCGGGTAATTTTATGTAAATTTGAGCTAGTTCAAACCATTCTTTAATAATTCAATGGCATTTCAATAAATCTGGTAGTGATTTGTTGGATTTTGCTGAAATTTGGTGGAATTTGCTAAATTTGCGGTAAATTTAGTGGATTTTACAAAATTCTGGTCAATTTCCAGATAAATCTCAGATATTTAGATATTTTAAAAATAACCTCTGTCACTGTGATGGCTGTATTAATGTGTGCCTTTGACTATGAAGGGTAGGAATGGTAAGGAGATGGTTATGGACTTAAGTGCATAGTCATTTATATTTACTTTCAGATTGGATGTTGTGGGAAAATCGAAAACTCCTCTTGTTAGTTTTTCAAGTGAGTGTACTCCTTATCTCTCTTAGAAGCCGCTAATGAGCTCTAAGCATTGGCAGTTTGCAAGCATCTCTCTATTGTTAACATAGAATGCTCATTACTTGTTCTTTCGAGTACATGTTGTCATGTAGGTAAGGAATTGATCCAAACATAACATGTTTCGATTTTCTTTGCACTTGTCTGTGGGCAAACATGGCATTTACCTGGAGTAAAAGTGGAAATCCACATGAGTTTGACGTTTAGAAAACTCACCTCACCTCACCTCACACCAACTGTTTGGAAATGGAAATAATTTGTTTTTGTTTTACTTAGAGGCTTGGAAATCATGGTCATCATTCCCATGTACTGTAATTAGGGAAAATAATAAGGGGTGATGTACACTATTATTAGCTGAGTACCTAATACAATTTTGCATACCCCTAGGGCCAGTATTGCTTATAAAGGCATGCCATTTGTTACCGTCCTTAAAGCCAGTGATTTAAAACAAAAGAGCTGTTTATTTTCCACCACCCCCAAACAAGGGCTTTCATCTAGTGGAATGTAGGTTGACGACCATGGAGCCCCAGCTGAGTCCGTCATTGTTCCCACTGACTTGTGCAAGGCTCCTGTCTGTCTTCTTTCCTGTCGACCACACTTGGTCAACTCTTGTTCTCTACCGACTCCGACATTATTAGGCTATCCAAGGCTTAGGGAGTCTCTTTATTTTCCGACTTAATTGACCCTTGTTTATTTTTTCTGATACCCTCCTTGTGTGAGGAGGCAGCCTTCTTTTTATTTTTATGTTATTTCCTGCCTATTGCCCAAGCCACACTAAAGGTAGGGTGTATGTAGCCCACCACTTGTGGTGCACCCTGGATATGCCTACACCCTCAGGGGCTTACGGCTGATGAGTTTGGAAGTTTGCGACCACAAGGGATTCCTGAGCTGGGCCCAGTTTTCCTCCTTTTTATCGATTACCTCTGGAGCGGGACCCTCTCCTCTTTTACTTTCTTATCCACCTTTTATGGCTCTCCTTCCTTTCAAGTTCATCAATCCACATTCTTGAGGGTTGAGGGGCATTATTTATTCCTTCTGTCCTTTATTTGTCGTGTTATCCTTTTGTCTTACATTTCATTTTTCTAGTTATAAATGTGTAGTTTGTTTTAGTTATAGTTTACATTTAATTTTATTTTTCACCATCAGCCAAACAATTAGGGGTCGATAGGACAGCATGGTGGTCAAGTTTATAGAACGCTTATCTTTTGTTTGAAACAACACCATGTTGATTTCCCCGACTGGGTCAAGTATTTTATACTTTGTTCACTTATTTCTCATGGCTTTGAAACTGGCTGCCTGTAACGTGATCATTATTAACTTTAACTTCAGTGTACGGTGTAGGATTGGAAAGGAGGCAGCCCAGGGCTTCTGAATTACAACTATGTTAGCGTTTGTCTAAAGTATAAATAAAAAGAGAGTTCAAACATCATGTAGGGCATAAACTATTTTTAAATTCAGATGTGTGTTTCACAGTAAACACAATCATTCTCCGTTTAAAACAACCCATAAATTTCTTTTTCTAACATGATAGCTTATAGGCGGGCATTGCTATAGCTTACATGTAGTAGGGTCAACAGCTAAGGGTTCAATTTCAATTACCTATACCTCTCATGGTATGGCTCTTAGTCAATTCGTTAAACTACATAAAACTTTTCTATATGTTCTGTTACATTATCATTTGACCATCTCACAGTGTAGTGTTTAACATAGTTGGTTGTCTACCCTAAGGCCTTGGCTTGCAACCCCGACTATACCAAGAAATTCATATTCATCTTAAGGTTGCAATAAGGTTCATTGAGCCTTGTCAACCCTTACCTAACAACTATCAAGTCATGTACGTTAACACGGTGCGAATCACGTCCACCATCAAGCAGACGAGTAATATGAAAACTTGCTGGCAAGAGCTTTCGTGTTCTTATCACCAAAGACTCATTACACAAACAAAGCCAGTGTCTCTGTGCAGATTCAACCCAGCGATAGTATGCAAGACTGTGTTTGTTCAAAAAAAAAGCATCATTTAATATAACTCGACTGTCACCCACACAGGTCCGGGTTCGATTTTCTAAAGGCTGCAACAGGTACACTCAGTCTTGTCAGGTAAAACATTTTGGGTGAATTCATAAATCATGGGAAAGGGTTAGCCACTGTCAGTCCAAAACAACACCTTACTTCACCCTCTCCGATAATTAGTTTTATAAAATCTCAGGTCGATAACCTTAACGTTTTGGCTCTTTTGGGTATATTCATGGGGGAATGGCAACGGTTTGGCCATCCTGATTTGTACAACACCTGATACAACTCTGTAGCCTTATTCATTAGCTATAAACACATTAATCCATAATTACCTAATAATAATAATAATAATAATAAAAATAATAATAATATTAATTTGCAAGCTGTCATCCTCCAAACACACATTCATTAAAAAGCATGGTTTCAAAAAACTCTTATGCTTTTAAGTGTTTAATACCTTTTTCTCCTGTAACATTACTATTCCCTGTTTTATGAGTGAAATAATCTATCGAGGTAAAAGCGTATGTCATCACCTATTTTTCAACTTTCAAACCTAATTTTAGGGTTCTTAGTTTGCAAGATATCGATTTTTTCAATTTGAGAGTAGTTTTCACCCCCCTACTATTTTTCATGAAAAACAAAAGATCTTAGGTTCAATTATCATTTTTACCCGTTTAAGACCTTTTTCCCCACTGTAAAATCAGTATTTACTGTTTTAGGGGTGACATCATCTATCCAGGTAAAAGCCTATGTCACAACGAATTTTTTAAGCTATTACACATAATTTTACGGTTCTTAGTTTCCAAGCTATCGATTTTTCAATTTGGGGGTAGTTTT
The DNA here is from genome assembly GCA_946902985.2 of Meconema thalassinum. Classification (NCBI taxonomy): domain Eukaryota; kingdom Metazoa; phylum Arthropoda; class Insecta; order Orthoptera; family Tettigoniidae; genus Meconema; species Meconema thalassinum. Next base: position 530,295,602 of record OX336390.1, on the reverse strand, counting down.
CACCCCCGTGCTATTTTTCATCAAAAACAAAAGATCTTAGGTTCAATTATCATTTTTACCCGTTTAAGACCTTTTTCCCCACTGTAAAATCACTATTTACTGTTTTAGGGGTGACATCATCTATCCAGGTAAAAGCCTATGTCACAACGAATTTTTTAAGCTATAACACATAATTTTACGGTTCTTAGTTTCCAAGGTATCGATTTTTCAATTTGGGGGTAGTTTTCACCCCCCTGCTATTTTTCATCAAAAACAAAAGATCTTAGTTTCATTTATCATTTTTAGGTGTTTAACACGTTTTTTCCCCATAACATGACTATTTACTGTTTTAGGGGTGAAATGACCAATCCAGGTAAAAGCCTATGTCATCACCTATTTTTAAAGCTATAACGCCTAATTTTAGGGTTCATAGTTTCCAAGATATTGAGTTTTCAATTTTGGGGGGTAGTTTCACCCCATAAAGGGGGACGTCGCCCCAAATGCTAGGACCCCTCATACAAGTCCCTAGCATGATTGGTTCACGAGATATTAACAAAAGTGTAGTTAGGCCCTTTTGACAAAAAAATAAATGAATGATACTTTCAAAAACGAGGTGTCACCCCAAGTGCTAGGATACTGCCTATGGGAAAATCCCATCCTGGGTTCAGAAAATATTATAAATGTGTAGTTAGGCCCTTTTGACAAAAGCCACCGGTGTGCATACATACAAAAATTGCTCTTTCACCCCAGGTAAGGGTAGTTTTTATTTTGGGGGTTGACATACCTCATTCATACAAAAGGAGAATTCACTACGAGTCCTATGACACCCCATATGTTTAAATCGCATTATTGGTTAGCGAGATACTAAAAAGCGAATGACCTATTAGTTTTTGTTTTTTTAATAAATTTTTAAAAAGCCTCATCTATAAAGAATCTTTTAAAAATTCCGCTCTCTTACAAAAGCCCTCAAGTGCGCATGCATACAAAAATAACCACTACTTAACCTCCGGGTAAGGGTAGATTTATTTTGGGGTGGATATACTCCCGTCCATAGCAAGGGGTGGTTCACCACAAGTCCTACGACACCCTATATGCTCAAACCCGACCATGCGTTCGCGAATCATCGCCAATGTTCGCCAGAAAGTAGGCTATCATTTTGTTTTGTCCTACACACTTCAAACTTGCTGTCAGCCTAGAGGGCATAGGGACCTTTCATTGACTTCAAACAAACTTTTCTCTCATCTTCACCGTTTCCAAAATAGCACAAATTTCAAAAACAACAATTTAAAAAATATATATATACCGACACGCATTCATAGCAAAGAGGACGTCACACCATTCCTAAATAACACATCGTTCTAGCCTTACAAGCTCATTAAATTCGCCAAAATGTCAAAAACGCACGTTTACCTCAAATTGCGTTTCCAAATTCCACCCATTTTAAAAAATTACCTCACCACCAAATAGAGCGGGAAAAATAGCATTTAAACGAGCCCTCACTCAAACCTAGTCCTCGCCCACCACCAAACATTTTCCCAACATAGCCATACGTATTCAAGCACACACGCGACTTGCAAGAGAACATACACTACCCCACTACCCGCGAATGACCTTTTGTTTTGGTATTTTATTTAAATAATGAGGCTATAGGAAAAGAGGGGGGGCATTACTACGAGTGCGAGATATCAGGTTCGGGACCGATACGACGAGGGTTCAATCGCGAGCAAAAAAACATAACAGCTGCACACCACATGTGTGGATTGCTCGCACTGGCACACATGCTCACAGTCGCACGGGTGTCAGATGACAGTTAAAATCCTAATAAACAACCCCCATGACGTCAACACCCATTAACTTTTTATCACCATCGCACAAACAAGCCAAAAGGTCAACCCCTTCCCACGCTAACACGTGCAGTGCACATGCTCGCTCCTGGACCATGTGCTCGCTCTAAGGACCCATGACGTCATCCCATGACGTCATCAGGATTACGCAATTTCTGGTCATGATGATGCAATATCCAAAGGGAAGTAAACGCTTACTACTCCTAGATGAGCTGTTGCCAGGCTCAGATCACAGTTCTCACCGCTACGCAAGATGAAAGATTGCTTGTTACTTTCGCTCTTCAGTGAACTTTGGTTCTAAAGAAGAACCTTTCTTCAAGCCGATACTTTATTTCGAGATGCTGGACATCGAAATCACAAAGTATAGTGTTCGTAAACTATAAACTACAACAGCAAACCAGCAAGCTCTGGCCACGGCCGACCTGCAGCAATGAACCTCTCTAGTCAGCATGAATAGCAACGGAAGATAAGTTACGTTCTTTTATTCTCTATTTTTATCAATAATCTTAGGTTTTAATGGTTTTAATATTGCTTGCAAGTGCAATTGTTTTCAAAATAGTGTGTCTTTAAAATGAACTCTTGTAAATAGCACCAAGTTGTGCCAACCTACTAATTTTTAAACCCAAAGGGTTTCCAGTAATGTATAGAATTTATCACTTGTGTCAAACAACAAATAAAGTTTATATTATATTAATGCTTAAATGTTCAGTGTTAAATTTAAACTTAAAGTTGAGTATAAGGAACCAGGCCGCACTCCCCTAGCCCAAAATATTCAGTCTAATAGCTTCTTTCACAGTAGTTATTTTGTCCAGGCATTGCCTGATGCTTTCTCCCGTTTATGAGAACGAACTTGGGCTGTTCTTCACATAACCATATGGAGCCGATAACCGGGAGTGCGTTTTGTAAACATTTGTTGAAGCAAGTCTGTATATTGAACCTTTCTCAGAAATTAATATTTGAACTAATTAACAAACTTTTTCTCTCATACTGAACATTAAGTGTATAAATTGTTCAAAAATTGTGATTTCTAATTCTTTTGGAAAGTTTCAGCTCGGAGTTCATGCTTGGCACTGGAAGAGGAGACACAAAAACAAGTTCCACATTTAACCGTTGGAGGGGCTGCTTTCTCTCTCTTCTGGCAGGCTGTTGTACGAGTTCACAGGGAAGTCGTGAGTACCTTCACAACAAACTTTCACAATGCCAATTGACGAAAAACTCATTAATGCGAGGGCTTCGGTCAAGGGCAAACTCACGCGTTTTCGCACTTTTCTATATGAGCTCACGGAAAAAGAACGTAATAGTGACATAATTTCTCAAAGACTGAAAGGTTATGAACAGGCCTTTGAAAAGTATGACGAGATCCAAAGTAATATTGAGACACAATATCCCGACCAGCAAAGTGACCGCTCTGAGGTTGAAAATTTATATTATAAGGGGTTTGCAGACGCAAAGCAGCTTTTAAGAAGTTTAACATTGCGGGAAAAGCAGGAGAAAACTCCTTCAGAATCTTCTTCTTTTCCTTCCCGTGTTATATTACCGAAAATAGAATCACCTAAATTTACCGGAGATGAAGCTACATGGGAACCATTTTTTGAATTATTCAATTCATTGATTCACGAAAACGATTCTCTTCCTTCAATACAGAAGTTTCATTATTTGCGTTTGTCCTTGCAAGGCAACGCACTCAAACTCATCCAAGAGCTTACGTTGACAAATGAAAATTATGAAGTAGCTTTGGCACTTCTCAGAGATCGGTTTGGGAACACTCGTTTAAAAACTCAACGTCATATACAGGGTTTATTCAATTTACCTATGGTTCAAGCTGATAATCTTGCCTCGCTTCGTAATTTGATCGATGCTGCAGAACTTCATATTCGTGCGCTTGCAAATTTGGACCAACCAGTTGACCATTGGGATCTATTTTTGATTCATCTTATTTCTGTTAAATTAGACACTAAAACTTTAAAAGATTGGGAAGCAGATCTGTCGCAACATTCATTGTGTACCTATGAAGCTATTATTAAATTCTTAAAGGCGAAATGCCAAATTCTCTCTGCTGTAGCCAGCCAAAAGAGTAGCTCTACCTTCAAACCTCCCTCTAATAGTAAGGACATCAGCCCCACTCATAGAGTGCTAAGGTCACATGCCTTTTCTACAAATATTCGGTCATCCAATCAAGCACAAGCTTGTGTTTTGTGTCAACAACCGCATAACTTGTACCAGTGCGCTCAATTTAAATCTTTATCTGTGGATGAAAGACGCAAATTAATTACCACCCACAAGCACTGCTTCAATTGCCTATCAGGGACACATATGATAAGCAATTGTCATTCTGAACGGTTATGTTTTCACTGTAAAGCAAAGCATCATACTCTCCTGCATAGACATGAAAGATCGCGGTCATCAGCAACCAATAGTTCATCCGCTAAATCTAATTCTGAGACTTCGCCGAATAACGCTCAGTCTTTTATTCAAAGCGCTATTTCGTTCAGTAAAACTCAAGTTTTATTGTCCACTGTCCAAATTCTAGTGAAGAATGTTCACGGAAAATGGGTTTCTGTAAGGGGATTGTTAGATAATGCTGCAACTAACAATTTTATCAGTGAATCGCTAGTTCGCAAGTTAGGTCTACAAATATGCCCTACTTCTATAGAAGTTACAGGAATTAATGGTTCCAAATCGCAATCTCTGAGTTATGCTAAAGTGGATGTAAAAGATTCCAATAATCTCGGCATTCATTTAAATTTAGATTTTTTAATTATCAATTCCATAGGTAATGACACCCCCATTACTTCTTTTCAAGTCCAGGGTTGGAATATTCCGCATCATTTGCAACTTGCAGATCCGAATTTCAACAGAGCTTCATCTGTAGAAATTCTTTTAAGTGCCAGCATTTTTTGGCAATGTTTACATCCAGAAAAGGTTAAAGTTGCCCGTGATGTTTTCTTTCGTAGAACTGATTTTGGTTGGATTGCCACTGGGCAAATATACCGCAACCCAGTTCAACAAAAATCTCATTGTTATTTTGTTGGTGCTGATTTAAATCAAGAATTAATTAAGTTCTGGGACATTGAGGATATTCAAGTCACCTCACCTCATTCTCGCAATAATGAGATCTGTGAAACACACTACGTAGAAACCACTGTTCGCACTACTGAAGGCAGATTCGTGGTTACTCTTCCTCGAATTTTTAACCCCCCTGTTATTACAGAATCACATTCCAGAGCTCTCAAAGCTTTATTCGCAATTGAAAATCGCTTTAAAAAGGATGCTCTCTTAAAAACTCAGTATACTTCCTTCATGGAAGAATACGAATCAGCGAATCACATGGAAGTAGTTCCAAAATCTGAAGAAATTAGTAATCCTCCTAAAGAAATAGTATATCTTAATCATCATCCGGTTTGGAAAAATTCTTCCACCCGAGAACAGATAAGAGTAGTTTTTAATGGGTCATCTCCAGATGCTAATGGTGTTTCTCTCAATGACACTCTGCATTCTGGACCCGCTATTCAGACAGATCTTACTTCAGTTTTACTTAACTTTCGTCTATTCCCCATTGCTGTTCTTGCTGACATCAAGCAAATGTATAGGCAAATTCTAGTAAATTCAGAACAACGTGATTTGCAAAGAATTTTGTGGCGAGATGACAATGCAAAACCTATAAAAATATTTCGTTTAAGAACAGTGACATACGGTCTTAAGCCGTCTGCGTTTCTCGCAATACGATCTCTTCACATGTTGGCCGAACAAGATGGTCATCTTTTTCATCCTCTAGCTTCTGAAGTTTTGAAAACTGCATTTTATGTAGATGATTTTCTGTATTCCTTTTCTAGTATTTCTGAAGCACTTCGTGTTTGTGAAGATTTAAACTCTCTTCTTTCCGGTGGTGGGTTTACCCTTCATAAGTGGAACTCGAACTCAACCGAATTTTTATCTAACTTTTCACAAGTAACTCCTGTTGATAAATGTGTTGCGCTTCCTACTGAGGAATCAGCTATTAAAACCTTGGGTGTTTTTTGGTCTCCTTCTTCAGATACCTTTTCCTATCAGGTACACTTATCTGAGTTTCACGCTCGAACGAAAAGGCAATTATTATCAGAAATAGCAAAAGTTTTTGATCCATTGCAGTACATTGCTCCGGTGGTTATTACTGCAAAAATTTTCTTGCAAAAACTTTGGTTATTGAAAATTGGTTGGGATGAACAGGTACCCCCCCCCCTTTTGGATGAGTGGTTGAAATACCGCAAGAGTTTGTTAGATCTTTCTCAAATTTCTATTCCTAGCACTTTAATTTCGGACCTTTCATGTCAGTATTTCGATTTGCACATATTTGCAGATAGTTCTGAAAAGGCATATGGTTGCTGCGCCTACTTAGTAGGCCGCCCTTCCAATACTTTACCCGGATTTTCCAATTTAATTTGTGCAAAATCAAAGGTAGCCCCACTCAAATCCATATCTTTGCCTAGATTGGAATTATGTTCTGCTGTAATGGCTGTGGAATTAGCCAGTAAATTAAAAATCAGTTTAAATTTGAAATTTTCGAGCACATGGTTTTGGAGTGATTCTTCCATCGTGTTAGCTTGGCTTTCAAAACCTTCTTCACATTGGACCACTTTTGTGGCTAATCGCGTTTCTAAAATACAAGAGTTGTCTCATTTTGACCAATGGAATCATGTTCCGGGGAAGGAAAACCCCGCTGATATAATTTCACGTGGCTGCTTGCCCAAGAAATTAATTTCTTTTAAATTATACTGGAATGGTCCGGCGTGGCTCAGTCAGGATTTCTCTTGTTGGCCTCGTTCATCTAATCCGCTCGCAGAAGATGTTCCTGATGCTCGCATTGCTACCGCTTCCCTTTTTCTAACTTCTATTGCTACTAGTCTTTTTCAGCGTTACTCTTCATTTAATAAATTAATTCGTGTGGTAGCATATTTATTTCGATGGAAATTTCTTGTTCTTGATGAGCCTGTGAAGCCGCAACCCTTTCTCACTAAAATGGAATTGGAATTCGCTACTCGTAGAATCTTGTTTCTTATGCAACAAGAAGTATTCTTTCTTGAGTATCAGACACTTTTAAGCAAAAAAGCTTTACCGAAGTCTAGTAGGCTGTTACCTCTCACCCCTTTTGTGGACCAAGATGGATTAATAAGAGTGGGGGGCAGGCTAGAATATTCTAGTTACTCAGATGAGAAAAAACATCCCATTATTCTCCCTTCTAGACATCCTATTACTACTCTCATCGTAAAGAAATTTCATTATCAGAATTTGCACGCTGGCACCCGCACTTTGCTTTGTTTAATTCGCGAGCAATATTGGCTCATTAACGGTGTTCATGAAGTTTCTTCTGTTATTCGGAAATGTATACCTTGTTTCAAATCTAAGCCCCCGCCAATCACGCAAATTATGGGAAACTTGCCATATTTTCGTTCCGAACCTAGTAAGCCTTTCGCCCTTACGGGTATCGATTATGCTGGGCCTTATGTCTATCAAGTTAATTCCCCTTTATCTAAGCGAAAGTTGTTAGGTAAACTTTATATTTCTTTATTTGTGTGCATGGTGACAGGAGCCATTCACCTTGAGTTGGTTACAAGTGCTTCTACTCCTTATTTTATAGCAGCCTTTTCTAGATTTGCCGCTAGAAGGGGTGTTCCCTCCGAGGTTTTCTCAGATAACGCAAAAATTTTTGTTAGTACTTTTGATCTTTGGAAAACTGCGCTTACCTCCCCTTCTGCTAAGGAACAGTTTTCTAATTTTTCTCATGCTAAGGGATTCAAATGGCATTTCACTCCCCCTTACGCCCCCCATCATGCTGGTCGTTGGGAATCTTGCATAAAGCTCACGAAGAGACAGCTCAAGAAAACCCTTGGTTCAGCCATCCTTTCCTATGAGGAATTCAATTCTTTAATTATTCAGGTTGAGGGTATCGTAAATTCTAGGCCTCTCACGCCTTTGTCTAACGATCCTAAGGATCTTCTTCCCTTAACACCTGGTCATTTTTTAATAGGCTGTTCTTTAGCTTCTACGCCTCCTTTGCTGAGTCGACGTTGTGATCTCGGGTTGCCTATTTTCTGGAGAAAGTTAGAATCTTTGCGAAACTCCTTTTGGCGCCGTTGGAAGCTGGAGTATCTCGGCTCACTTAACAGGAGAGAGAGGTGGCGGCTTTCCCGGCCTGATGTGCGAGTGGGAGATATGGTTCTTTTGCGAGATCCAAGTCCCCCCCTCGTATGGAATATTGGTAGAGTAACTCACTGCCATTTGGGTCGTGATAATCATGTGAGAGTTGTAGATGTTCTCACTAGTAAGGGAGTCTATACTAGACCAATTTCTATGGTTGCTATTTTGCCTGTTGAGGCTTAGTGTCATCCTCTTTCATTGTTGTTCATGTTTTTTCCAGATGATTATTTGATTGTTTTCTTTCGGGGGTCTCGGAGCATGATCACTTTCGTGATGTTTTTAATGTGTGTTTATTTCTTATGCCGCATTTGTCGGTCAAATGCTTTGGGACCACCGAACTATTAATGTATTTAATCACATTTATGTTTATAATATATAATGTAATTCCCGAGTGATTACTCGTAACAAACAAAATTTCTAAGACACATACCTCAGCTTGTTCATAGATGTTGTCTCTCCGAGCCACAAGTTCACTACTGCCAAGTGTGCTTCTCGCCTAGCCGCTACGTGAAGGACTGTCGTCACATCTCCGCTTTAGCCAATCAGTCGCCGCCAGCCAGTGCTGATTTCTCGATTGTTCTGCGCCCTATTTAAGAAGCGGTTCTCCTCTTCAAGAGTCAGATCCAGCACGCCAGATCCAGCACGTCAGTACCGCATCACTTCATGGAGTCTTCCAAAGCTTCGTTCCATGGGGCAAATACCTAACGGCATGCTTCAACATAAGACGGTGTACTCAGCACGTCACACCGCTACGCTGGAGATTACTACGCATCAAAGCCACACCTAGATGAGCTGTTGCCAGGCTCAGATCACAGTTCTCACCGCTACGCAAGATGAAAGATTGCTTGTTACTTTCGCTCTTCAGTGAACTTTGGTTCTAAAGAAGAACCTTTCTTCAAGCCGATACTTTATTTCGAGATGCTGGACATCGAAATCACAAAGTATAGTGTTCGTAAACTATAAACTACAACAGCAAACCAGCAAGCTCTGGCCACGGCCGACCTGCAGCAATGAACCTCTCTAGTCAGCATGAATAGCAACGGAAGATAAGTTACGTTCTTTTATTCTCTATTTTTATCAATAATCTTAGGTTTTAATGGTTTTAATATTGCTTGCAAGTGCAATTGTTTTCAAAATAGTGTGTCTTTAAAATGAACTCTTGTAAATAGCACCAAGTTGTGCCAACCTACTAATTTTTAAACCCAAAGGGTTTCCAGTAATGTATAGAATTTATCACTTGTGTCAAACAACAAATAAAGTTTATATTATATTAATGCTTAAATGTTCAGTGTTAAATTTAAACTTAAAGTTGAGTATAAGGAACCAGGCCGCACTCCCCTAGCCCAAAATATTCAGTCTAATAGCTTCTTTCACAGTAGTTATTTTGTCCAGGCATTGCCTGATGCTTTCTCCCGTTTATGAGAACGAACTTGGGCTGTTCTTCACATAACCAATTGGCAATGTCAACTCCACACGCTAACCAAACCACTAGACAAGTAATTAATATTATTAAATCGAATGAGGATCGACCAGTGAAATTTACAAGGAACAACATGTCAATAACCCCTAAATATTGGTTAAAAGAGGTAGCAGAATTCCTCAATGAAATGAGAATACTACAGGATAGAAGACTAAGAGCTATAGAAAAACTACTAGCAGGCGATTGTTTAACATGGTATCGGAGCTGACGTACAAGAAAACTTACGACTAGGTGTGTACTCAAGGAAGTATAGTACAAATGCTTCCACTAAGTATTCTGAAATTTTCACGGCGCAGTTGTGAAAATTTCGGGAATTAGTCGTCGCTCCAGATGAAGCCGATTTGTGTGCCGCTATTGCCAGACAATTGCCAAATGAGATCCAAAGGTTGCTAATCTCATCAAAGGCAAAGAACGCAGTGGAAGTGGAGAGTGTTTTTTGTCAATTGGACATGACCACAGCACATGTTACTCCAAGGCGGAGCAGAAACACCGAACAAGTACACATGATTAGTAGGCAAGATGATAGGGAAAAAGCCGCTACTACTAATAAATCCACCAATACGGATACGGATAGGAAGAGAATATAGTCACAACGAGCCTAGAGGAATACAATTCTATAACAGAGGAGGCTACAGAGGAAGATACAATAAGAATACAGGATATAGAAGGCCTGATTCAAGGTATCAGAACAATCAAAGGCAAGATCCTAAGAGGAACTGGGAAAACAACCCTAGGAGGAATGAAAGGCCCGAAGATAGGAGCCAGGAATTTCGGGACGAAATTGAAGAACGTTATCAGGAATCGCAATGCTACATGGACGAAAGGACCGATGAACCTGATGATCGGAAGTTAAAATGGAGTGAAGCCATTAAAAATGGCAAGTCACCCGACAAATACGAAGGAGCACAAAGTCTCCTTGAGGAATGAAGGGAGCATAGACCCTCAGGATAAAAAAAAACTTCAAATTTAAATTGGTCAGAAAAGAAACATAACAGGTGCTGGGAGGATATTTTAATAGTTAACTGGATAGCAAGACCAGAGGAACTAATTACAGAAGATGCTGAAGGAATTCCAACAATAAGACGAGAGTTACTTATTATAAGGATAAGAATAGGAGGATTGTTAGTTAGAGCACTTGTAGACACAGGGTCAACTGTGAGTTTAATTACACAAGTGTTGGTAAATGAAATTGAAACAAAAGGAAGAGTGTTGAAAATTCCCACATCGAGTGTGAAGATTAAAGGAATCATACCGGAAAGACACTCACATGTAAATTTCATGTGTACATTGATATGTTGATTGGAAACATTGAAATTTCTCACTGCTTTTTGCTGGTGAGTCGATTACCATACAATGTTATATTGGGTATTGACTTCTTCCGTGAGAAAAAGATAGTTATAGACCTCGCGCAAAATTGCATTAAAGTTCAGAAATATGATGTGGATGGGCAAAATATAATATTACATGAACAAGAGTCAAGAACAGGTGAACAGGTGTGGCATATAGGAGAAGGGACCGAGGAAGGTTATGAAGCCACAGAAGAGGCATAAGAGATTCTGAATATAGAGATTGAAGAAAGCCTGGAACCTGAATTTGATGTCAACCTGTTGGAAAATATTGAGGAAGCAAAGGTTGGACACGAAGACAAAGAATTGTTGAAGAAATTATTATTGGAATATAAGGACGTATTTGATTCCAAGCCTGGAAAGATAGAACATTTCAAATACGCTTTCCAAGTAAATGATTGGGCCCCGTTTAGACAGACACCGTACCCGGTTGCAGAAAAGCATTATGCTCAGACAAAGAAGACACTGCAGGATATGATGAATGCAGGAGTAATAGAAAAGATGGCTACGCCTTACGTAAGTCCATTAGTAATTGTGAGCAAACCGGATGGATCAGTAAGGGTGTGATTAGATGCAAGAAATTTAAATGCCAAAATCATCCGTGAAATTGATTCGGCATCACACATTAAAGAGATTTTAAGGAAATTTAAAGGGAAAACCATTTTTATAAATATTGACATGACTTCGTCATACCATCATCTCGAACTAGAAGAGAAAACCAGCCTTCTAACTGGATTACAGTTCGATCAGAAAATATATTGCTTTAAACGATGTCCGTTTGGGCTGAAGACAGCAGGAGTAGCATTAATAAGGGAGTTAGATCGAAACTTGTCAGAGGAAGTAAAGGATTGTACTATTCGTTACGTTGCTGATATTTTACTTACCTCAGAGAATGTGGAGGAACATCTCAGGAATCTAAAGAAACTACCGTATTGGAAGATTTAAGGACAGCCAACATCAAGATAAATTTAAAGAAGTCAAATTTCTGTCAAAGGCAAGTCACGTTTTTGGGACACGTGATTGACCAACATGGAGTGAGCCCAAACCCATGTAAATTAGAGGCAATAAGAAATTTTCCGAGACCATTGAAAGTGAAAAATGTCCGACAATTCTTAGGATTGATAAAGTTTTTTCTCTGGACATTGCCCGTCATATACCAGCGTAGTTGCACCATTGCAAGACCTTCTGAAGGAGGGTGGCAAATGGAAGTGGACGGAGGAAGCGGAGAAGGCAAGGCCAAGGGAATGCTCTTGAATTACGTAAAGTTAGGATATCCTGATTTTAATCAGAGGTTTGTCATACAAACAGATGCAACCCAAGTCGGAATTGGAGCAATGCTGTATCAGGAGGATCCAGAAAACCCCCAGAAGAAAAATTACCTAGCTTTTTCAAGCAGAAGACTCAAGCCACATGAAAGAAATTACACAATCAGCGAGATAGAGCTACTAGCGATATTGCATGCTTTGGAGTGTTGGCGGAAAATTGTTTATGGTTTTCCAGTTACATTAAGGACTGATCATAAAGCTTCAAACTTTCTTATGAAAACCGACTTATCTAGTCAAAGGTTGATGCGATGGGCCTTGTATATTCACCAATTCGATGTGAACATAGAATACTGCCCAGGGAAGGAAAACATAGTTCCAGACTACTTAAGTAGACAGCCGGAGTCCGTAGAAGAGGAAGCAATGGCTATAGATATGGAAACAGAGATCAGCGCACGTTGGAAGAATATTAAGATACATAGGACAAAGACAACGCGAAGATCCATGGATGAATATGCTCATTCCATATTTCGAAAAGGAACTAACAAGAGAAACACCAGCGTATAGGGAAGCTGAGAAGATAGCTCAAGAATATAATTTTTATAATGGTTTACTACATAAGTTTGCGGACTCTGACCATACTCGATTAAGGATCGTTATACCTGCATGTTTGCAGAGGAAAACGGTATGGTTAGCCCATAGATCATTCGGACATATGGGAGTCGACAAAACATTCTCGATGCTTAAGGAAGTTTTTATATGGCGGAGACTGAGAGAAACAGTAAGGGTTACATTGAAGACATGCGATACATGTCAGAGGATCACACCAAATGCGTTTTTTGATGAGACAAAAGCTGATGCCACTTTTACCAGAAAGGCCAGGCCAAATTGTGTCGATTGACAATTTCGGACCATTGCTAAAGGCCAGAAGAGGAAATAGACATATAATGGTGGCTATGGATGTCTTCACAAAAATGGTTGTTCTCTCTCCCATAGAGAAGACTAGTACGAAACAAGTATTAAAGCGACTCAAAGAAAAAGTGATACCTATTCTGGGGAAACCAGAGAATTTGTTGTCGGATCACGGAAGTTGCTTTACAGGCGAGGAATTCAGAGCCGAATTAGAGAGATTAGGGATACGACAAATACTGTCAAGTATTCGTCCTGAGGCAAATCCTGTAGTGAGAGTTATGAGAGAAACGGCGAAATATTTTAGAATATACTGTGCCGAGGAAAATTGGAACTGGATAGATCTCTCGAGATTCTTGAATTTTGTATCAATAATACGGTACATGAAGCCAATGGGGAGGTACCCATAGGCTTACATTGTAATCAACAGCCCGAGAGACCATGGAATCTGGTGATACCTAGACAAATAGATGTTCAACCTGGAAGAGAGGTTCAAATCAGGAGAGCATTCGAACATCTGCAAGTCCAAGCAGAAAGAAGGGAACAAGGAACAGGCACAAGAGATATCATCGACCCTTACTTGTAGGAGAAATGGTGCTAGAGAAGAGACCAGCCATTTCGGATCCAGGGAACCGCGTGTACAAGAAATTTCAGAAAACGTACTGTACCCGAAAATCCGAAAGTAGCCTGTTGGAATATCCATTGCCCCAGCTGGATTGCCTATTTCTATCAGCACCGGCAATTACTACATTACAAATCGCTCCCAACATGGCCTTTAGGGATTTACATACAGCAGTTACGAGTATATTGTTGATCAACAACCAACTACATGGGGCACATCTACCTTTACTTACCTTCTTGGGGACTGGGAATTCAGCTTCGCCTACAATATATCCACAATACTCTAGTTCTTATATTTAAAATGAATCACGCGCCAACAACAACAAATAACGAACTGAATAAAATTTATTAACAATGGTGTAAACTAACCTAGTATAAACAAAATAACAATAAACTAATTTAACAATCAACTTAAATTAAAACACGCAATCATTCTCACTTCCTTTCTACTCCACATCTTATTACAATGCTGTGCAAAAAAAATATGAGCATAAAATCCTTGACTTGTTTTAGGCCTACAGTACGTAAAAATAAAAACGTTTAAAGAATGCTCTTACATTCGTGGCATTCCTGACACCTGATTTCATTCACTAGCCCACGTTTGAAGAACGCACGTGCACTGGCCTTGTTTCAACAATGAAACACTAGCACCACGCTGCACTCGGAACTAAATACAATTTATACAAGGCGGTGAGTCTTCACCTGCTCATATTATGACACACCGCTCTCCAACTCTAACGGTGAATCATTCTAGCCAGCCCACATCGAGACTGCTTTTGAGTGCATTTATAATACACGTAATCCTAACATTTATTTCTTACAAAAATGCTCATAACATTTTGTTTCTTAAACAATCATCCTGAAAATTTTTATACACTCTTTCATTCGCACCCCGTAATTGTTCATGACCAATTCGGTTCAACAATTACTCTTAACAGAGAACAATCATTCATACCAAAAACATCCGCTCATAAAATACACGCTATTCCAAAACAATCGATTAATAAATCCTACTAAATTATGTAACTAATTAAATCATTTCCAAAAACATATTTACATGTAATATGTTCATAATAATATACATTATTTAGTGTTGCTAACACGATACTTTCGAGATTCTGGCTTCTCGGTTACAATACATCTCTCAATTAATTATATACAGTGGTTTTCCACATAACCATTTTCTAACACTCCGTAGTTTTGATATACTGCTTACACAACGTCTTATATAGGTTTCATTACATTGTCGGTCTAATACAGTCGACTAATTAAGGTTAACTGTACGTAATTACGTAACTTCGGGTTTAATAAAATATAATAGTTGTATTATTGACATAAGTAGACAATCGTTCTCTAGTTGTATTTCCGCTAAAATCCTCCTGTCAACAAAGCTAAATCGTTACTTCATATGAACTGGACTACTTGTATACAATGGCTCTTATCATGATCCATGCCTTCTTATCAAAGAACAATAATACTTGGCTTCCTTTAAAATGCGGAACCTCCTTCGCACGAGCATTCTTCATAGCTCTACAAATCCTCATATAACAGTATATATAGCATAAAAATTATCATCCACTATGTTAAACAATAACCCAAAACGGATTAATTGTTATTAACATATCTTCTGTAGGAACTTCTCTCAAATAATGGCATGACCCTCAGTATCATTCCACATGACTACTGGTCTACAATTATACATGCTTAAGTTCTTCAAACGATACTTCGAATCGTAATGAACGATATTAGGCAGTCGTGATTGACCTCCTAAAGTTTACTCCACAACAAGATAATTAAATGTTAACTCGTCTGTCGCAAATACAGGTAATAAAAATAATACTCCTGTCTCACCTCACTTATCAAGCTTTAAATTGTTTATCGTTGTAATATCAGGTCCACAAAATGACGTGATGTTACACAAATAGTGTAAAATAACACACATGTTATTTATAGTGTCAAATAGAATCCAATCTTGACCGGGATAAACTAGCTTTGAATTCCTAGCCAAAGATTTGAATAATCTTCTATAATAACAAGGTTTGTCAATGTCAAAATGTTTCTCCACTCTACACAAAGAATGTTTATAGGGATTAAGACTTCGGTCTTATCAAACGACTAGTATTTCTTAGATCGTCGACTGTTTATGTACAATAATGATATAACAATATCATTCGATGTTTCTTCTGTTCTTGAAGTTTGATGTCGTTACATTAAAGTGCTCAAATTAAATTTATTAAGAATTTAATTTGAAGCTATGATACAATGTCAGAATACTTGGTTTAAATCAAATTATAAAATTCGAGAGTTGAAACGACTAGTCTTCTATGAGGCAATATGATTCCTCAAACAAAAATTTTTAATGTCAGTTCCACAACTGATCCGTAGAATAAAATTGAAAAATAGATGAAAGGCAATCATCTCCTAAATAATCTTGAAGCATAAAAATCTTAACACACATCTGAAGTGTAAAATACATGAAAACACTGAAATACATGAAATGCGAAATTATGGAAATATGGAGTAAGATCGTTGGCTCGGGATGTCACTAATCAAGCTCTATACAAAAATGAGAGACACTGCTACCTTATTTGGACGAAAACTTGAAGATCTATGTAAGTATTCACACAATACTTTAGATGTTTCCTCAGTTCAAGACACTGAGATGGATCTGCATTCGAACCTCGGGTCTGCGACCTCAGAGATAGGAAACGTCCCTCTCTGGAATTTACCAACATTCGCCTGGGCTCGAACGACATCCTTCAGGCAAATTCTGCTGTCTTTCTGGGCTACACCTAGCATCTTGACAAATCTCTTCTGTAGAATCTTCATTCTCCGTCGTAAATATGCATCAGCCTCATCATTGGAATATAATTTATAGAAATATTCATATAAATGGTGAATGAAATATTTCCATTGCTAATTGATGTTGCATTAGTGTTCGTAGACTGACGACAATGTACAAGATGGACCGTACACTACGTCTGTATTCAAGAATACGTTGTCTAACGAAGCTCCATCGTTGTATCTTAACTCCTGTTATCGAATATGTCTCTGACGCATGACTATTTAGTTCATCATATCAACAATGTTAATTATGTTGAATGAAAACATTTGAAGAATAATGATAGTCATTCTGTTAATGTTTATATGTTGCGCCAATGTTACAAGTTCTCCGCTACTGTTCACTTGAACTGCGTTCGCCAACTTCACGTTGCAATCTAAATTGATATTCAGCTTTATTTCCAATACATTTGAAAACCTGTCTTAACAGGGTTATATTGTCGAAACGGTAAATTTTAAAACGCTCGTCTTTTCGCAGAATACAGTATTCGACCTGTTCTTTATGTATATTCGCTTAGTTAAATTCAGATCTCAATTATGTAAGAGATATAATTAATTCAATGTTCCTCACAACTTCACATAAAATGGATGTGCGGTAATCTCCTACGTTCCACCTAGCTATCCTCGCGTCTCCACAAGTCGACAGTCGTCGCACTAAGACAAAGCCTTGGGATCTCCGTTAACCCAGTAAAAACACTTCCTCACTCTTCAAAGACTGCTGGAATAAGAACCTCGATCCTTGGATCTCCCCCTCCAAGTCGAAATTTTGGCGGCCATATCAAACTCCCACCATAATTTTAGCGCGTAGATTACTAATGCTAATTACTGCGTAGATTAACCGATCTGCGGTTTTTAAAGTATCAGACATAATTTCTTTTAATATTCTCTTCATTACCAAATACGAAAATCTTCTTCTAAGGGCCTAAATGCATAATTTCATCATATTATGTAATTGAAGTTGATCCCGTCTTCAATAAGACCTCTTCTCATTGGCTCTGGGAGATCCAATAGCATAATTTATAAAAATATTTATAATATTAATTTCCAAACTCGCTGTTGCTATGCTAATTATAGCCTTCTAGAAGCGTCTATTGTGCAATATATCACGTGATCGGGCTCTCCCACAGCCTCGAGCTTGTAACACTACCCTCCTGTGTCACACTTCCAGAAATTATATTTGCTGGTTAAATTTTATCATAGGGACGGAAAATACTCTCATTTTGTCCCAAAATAATTCAATTTCCGGTGGCAGTACCACGGCCCATATATAATTATTAGGGATCTAAGGAACAATGCCTACAGGATACAACATTGCGAGACGGGTCATGAACTTACAATGAATTCAGCCAATTTAAAAGTTTATTACCCTCCAGAAGACTTCCATGAAGTTGACGAACAAGCACTGGTTATGGAAGTTGAAGAAACTAAGGATGAAAAAGAACAGACGTTGACAAATAAAATTGAATGGAAACACGACGAGGATCGTGAGAGAAGATGGCAGCAACTCGAGTGCCAGTGTGAGCTAAAAGAGACCTTTTATGATTAGAAAGAATTGATTGAGATGATTGAGAAAGAAAATTGCATCTTGAGGACTAAAAATAAGGAAATAAAGAAACGGGTATGGACAGAACACACCCGTAGCGAATAGAGAATTTAAGGAGTTGGAACAAGAGAAAAATTGAAGGGGAGAAACGGATAGGAAGAGGACGTAACCTATTTGATAGAAGTTCCAAAAATGACTAGGATAAAATAAAGTAAGTCTAGAGAAGAACGGAAGGAGACGTTGAGGAGGAAAGACGGATTCGATACTGGATTGATTGGAATGAGCCAAGAAGGAAAGGTATAAATAAATTTACGCCAAAATTCGAAAATTTATTTAATAAAGGAGGGGAGATTTGTTGTACTCTTATTGGGATAGGTACAAGTTCGAATCCTTGATTTTAGAGAAGAAAAGATATATATTTGGAAGGAATTATACTACATGACCAGATCTCCAGTGGAAAAGAGACCAGATGTCGCAACGAAAAGTAAATTTTCTTGCCACCCACACACTCTGGGAGCATTTGTTAAAGAACCTTCCACTAATTACACCTGTGTGAAGCAAAATTGTATCGGTTAAGAATGTAAACAACGCTCTTAGGTTTCTACGTTCGTTGCCAGGAGCCGACTGCGGTGACGTCTGGTAGCTAAGTTCTTAACAAGTAATCGTCGACGGTGGCGTTTGGCGGCGAAAGTAGGAACCACTTGAAAATTGATCGTCTGCAGTGATTACTTGAATTAAAAAACAGATACACACTAATATAGTCATCACAATTAACACCGGTTATCAGACAGATTCTACACACACCCAAAGTACACGGGGCTACAGGACCTCGTTTTCGCAGCCCCTTAACTTAAGAACCAACCAACCCTCTTTAGGGGCAGATGACCTCGTAGTTCCGCCCCTTAAAACAACAATACCTAAATAACCTCTTTTATGAGAGGTATGGAGAAGAGTTAAATCAATAATTAGGATATCTGGACCACGGCCTACAAGCCCGAAAAACTTGTACTTAATTATGAACGCCGGCCGTGAAAGCCTAAGCAGTTAAATCAATGATTATTACTTTCGTGTCTCTGATGGACACCTGTACCAAATTTTACGTTGATCCACTCAGCCGTTCTTATAAAACGTGTTAATGTAATGTAACAAGTTTGCTATATTTAACAAATAATCACATCAAATGATATAATATCTACGTATTTTGATTCATGACTTGTTTATGAATCTATAAGAACTCGAAATATCAAAAATCTTGCCAAATATTATCTGTATCGTAGTAAATATAACAATTATAAGTTGGAGTAGTCAAATTTACGAAGGGTTTGTAATAATGAGCGGCGAAAGAGGGTTAGTGTTCTAGGGTTAAGTAACTTACTATTGTACCCAATTGGACTTTGGCACAGTCGTTGAACCCATACTAGTTTAAGTCAAGAGAACTAAGGAAATATAGACTCTGGTAGAAATTTAAAAGAACCGAAAGGGTTAATGCTAAATGCACGTCAGTAGGATATATAGGCCGAAGCTGACGCAGGGGCTAATGGGCAAGATGGCCGCCGCGCGCAACAAGCCCTATGTTATTCTTATGGAGGGGTCAGTCAGAGCTAGCGCAGTGACTAATGGGCAAAATGGCCGCCATACTCTGAGACCGTGAATAATGTCACAGGGGGAGTTCGACCGTGTAGACGTTAAAAGGAATATTTATTATTATTATTATTATTATTATTATTTTTATTAATATAATTAATAATTTTATTAGGTAATTATTGATTGATAGCTTGCCACGGTGGGTGAGTGGTTATCGTGTCGGACTACCAACCCCAAGCTTGCTGGTTCGCTCTTGGTCGTGGTAAGTGATTTTTGAAAGGCGGCAAAAATTAAGACATGCATGTCATACGATGTTGGCATGCAAAGGAACCCAGGAGAGGTCTGCTATGTAGTTGCTAAATGGAATATTTATTATTATTATTATTATTATTATTTATTATTATTATTAGGTAATTATTGATTGATCATGTACAATCAAGACCAGCCTTATATTGCCTCACTTTATGGTGTAGTGGCTAGCATTTTTAGCTGTTACTGTGGAGGCTCGGGTACGAGTCCTGGCTCTGTCAAGAAATTTAATTCTAGGCTGAGGGTTGGAATGGGGTACACTCAACCTTGTGAGGCAAAACTGACAGGAGTTGGCTTTTGATTCATACCTAACCTAACCAAATCCCACCTTACCTAACCTAGCCTAACCTAACTTCAAAGACAGAATGTTCAATACATCTATTGTTTTTATACCCTCATAAATGAGATATAGAGAATGTCCACCACGATTTAAATCCTCGAGCACACTTTTCTGACATATATCATTAAAACGTGTAGAAAGGAATGTCTGAAAATTTTCACTAACACATAATACACGTTCACTATACATTGTGTCCACTTTTTGAATGTTAATGATACGGAAAACAGTATGCATTGGTAATTCAGTGAGCTTTTTTCTCTCTAATCAGCAGTTCTGCCCCCATAGCATTGAGAATATTTATTGTAGTAGCCTATAAAGAAACAAAAAAATCATATCTATTACAGTTTAGCTAAGTGACCAGAACCACTATAACATTTTATTCTAATAAGGAGATTTCCATAATGATAAGAAAAAAACTTACCATAATAATGGATTGTGTAAGTCAACGTCTTTCGCTGCTTGATGCCACTACTAAACTGATACTCATACAACGGACAAGTGAGTTCATGTTTCGCTGACGTAATCGTATGTTCCCACGCACTTCCTGTGTGTTGCACGCGCCGTAGTGGCTAAATTTGAAACTAGATGAGATGATTTGCTGACGTAATCGTATGTTTACTTGCACGCACACGCAGGCCGCTGTGAATGGGTCCCTGTGGACGAGTCCCTGTGGACGGGACCCTGTGGACGGGTCATTGTTGACGGGTCCTTGTTGACGAGCCCCTGTGGACGGGTCCTTGTTGACGGGTCCTTTTTGACTAATCCCTTTAGACCGGTCCCTTTGGACTGGTCCCTATGGACTGGCCCATGGTCCTTAATGTTATGATGAAATTAAACGTTGTTCCACATGAAACGCATGTGAAGAGCCGATTGCTACTATGAATTAACATGTTTTTTTTTGTTTTTTACGCATGCGCTCTTGAGGTTTTTGTAAGCGGGCGGGGTTTTTGAATAATGATTTATAGATGAGTTATTTTTTTTAAATTACCAAAAGATCCAAAACTAATAAGTCATTAGCGTTTTTAATATCTCATGAACCAATAAGGCTAGGGACTTGTATGAGAGGTCGTTGGGACTTGAGGTGACATTCTGTTTTTGAATGTATTATTTATTTTTTGTCAAAAGGGCCTAACTACACTTTTGTTAATAACTCGCTAACTAATAATCAGAGAGGGTCAAGTGAGGTGTCATGGGACTCAGGTTGGTCAACCCTTTTCCATGACCAACGAATTTACCCAAACGATCTAATACAGCATGGTCATTGACCTATGATTTTATAAACTAATCATCGGAGAGGGTCAAGTGAGGTGTCATAGGACTTAGAATGGTTAACTCTTTCCCATGACCAATGAATTTACCCCAAACATCCAAAAACAGCAAGGTCATTGACCTAAGATTTTATAAACTAATAATCGAATATCAACATGTGAGGTGTCATAGGACTTAGAATGGTCAACCCTTTCCCATGGCCAATGAATTTACCCAAAATACCCAATACACCAAGGTCATCGACCTGAGATTTTATAAACTAATAATCGGACACGAACATGTGACATGTTTACCATGCGTGCTGAAACATAACTAGGTAGAGAAAGAATTAGTGTAGGCTACATGTATGGTGACTGACAAGTCTTTTACCATTGAAACTTGTTTTCAAATCAAACTGCAGTATAGAGAGAGTATAGATTGCAGGTATGGGTTAATAAATGAGAAACGGTGTACGCAAACTGTGATTTATCAAGAATTAAAAGTAGACTATCTTTAATTGATTGGTTAAAGATGATAGCTAAAACACAAAAATGCTCAGTGGTTACCGAGACAAAATGGTCGCTACACACAACAAGCTTTCAATACTTGAGGCTAATAATCTATACACACACACACTCGCTTGTTCTAAACTAAACTGTGTTGCTGTCAGTGCTCAGACAGTAGGCTGATGACGAAATGCATTGCTAACAAAAATATAATCATTTCCGGTTGTCTAATGTTACCAACTATCCATTTTTTGTGTTGTGTTGTAGTGGTAAGCACTTTCAGCTCTTGTACTGGTGGTCTTAACTCGATCTCCAGGTCTGAAGCCTAGAACGAGTCGAACTAAGAAACAAGGGCATGGTGGTGCAGTGGTTAAGCTGTTAGCCTTTTCACTAGGGTTTCGATTTCAGGTTAATATGCATGTCATAAACATATTAAACAAAACAAAACAGAGATAACGTTTAAAACTGATTACATTTGTGTCTTTTTCAAATTATTACTTGGATTACAAATACAAAGGTGAACTGGGTTTGATATACAGTTAATGCTGTCTATCACACACTAGACTGTAAGAAAGCCAAAAGAGGAAAAGGCGTAGGTAGAGCAGTGGTAAAATTGCTTTATTTAGAGAACTACCTAGCAAAGCTATATCGCATAAACAGTGCAGGATACAATCCAGCAATCAAATTTGTATCTTGTGGAACAGAGAAATGCACTTACGTGAGAAAATGCAAGTTCATGTGTAATATGACCTAACACACAAGTGTTCACCTGTACAGGTGCATGATAAGAGCTAACAACTCACATTCTGTTTAGTTCGTACGTAACGTTAGGTTAGGGCTAATGCACACACCCTAGTACACGAGGCACATGCCATTTGAGAGCAGGTCAAGGGGATCTAACTTGGTGTATGGATGTGTTCTAACGAGTCATTTGTAGTTGAAAGAGAATAATACTTGTTCTTAAGATGTTAAAACTGAGGAGATGGTATGTACAGTAAGACGTTTGTTATATCCTGTGTAATATTACAGACATGGCAGAGAGCACACAGTTCTGTTGCTATGACTAACTCTGCAGTAATTTGAAACCCCCCACGTGTTCATTGAGACAATGGGTGATGATTATTCAAAGTTAGCAGTCATTGGATATTACACAGGTGTTCCTTCCGGTGTCATGTTGCTGACATGGCAGAGAACGCACAGTTCTATTGCTATGACTAACGCTGCAGTAATTTGAAACCCAAGGTGTTGATCAAGACAATGGGTGATGATCATGCAAAGTCAGTAGTAATTGGATACCACACATCAACATGGACTAAATCATAAATGTGTTGTCATAACCCGCAGAAACCTCATTTAAAGATTTTAGATCTTACATTTTAACATTTTAGATTTTAGATTTGTTTTAATTTTACATATTTTTTATTTTTTATAGTTTTTACATTTTTAAATTAAAGATTTTTTGATTTTTTAGATTTTACTTTTTTTTCATTTTCCTAAAAGAGTAAACTACAAGGTCACATACCTAACCTCATTAAACCTAACTTTACCAAACCTAACTTAAGCTAATCCAAAGACTAATGCACATACACAAAATATATAAGGTACATGCAACTATCCTTATGCTAGTCTTACAGGGTACTGTACAACATGATCACTACCCCAAACGGATTCTTTTTTTCATTTTGTTGTTTACACATATGTCAATTTTCCAATTTCCCATTTTCAGTTTTTTTAAATGTCAGTTTTTAGTTTTTTCAATTTTATAATATGGAAACATGGATTTTGCATTTTGTTGTTTACACATTTATTAATTTCACAATTTCCCATTTACAGTTCTTAAAATGTCAGTTTAAAGTTTTTCAATTTCTTGATATAGAAACATGGATTTTCCAATTTGTTGTTTTCACATTTGTCAATTTAAATTAACATTTACAGTTTTTTAAATTTAATTTTAATGTTTTTTTTCTATTTTTCAATATGGAAACATGGATTGTTTACAATTTGTGATTTACGTGTCATGCAAATATTCTTATGCTAGTCTTATAGGTTACTGTACAACATGATCACTACCCCAACCGGATATTTTTTCATTTTGTTGTTTACACATATGTCAAATTTCCAATTTCCCATTTTCATTTTTTTTAATGTCAGTTATATGTTGTTTTTTTTTTCAATTTAATAATCTGGAAACATGGATTTTGCATTTTGTTGTTTACACATTTATCAATTTCACAATTTCCCATTTACAGTTCTTAAAATGTCAGTTTAAAGTTTTTCAATTTCATGATATAGAAACATGGATTTTCCAATTTGTTGTTTTCACATTTGTCAATTTACCAAATTCCCATTTACAGTTTTTAAAATTTCAGTTTAATGTATTTTTTTTCTATTTGTCAATATGGAAACAAGGATTTTTTCCAATTTGTGTTTTACATGTTCATTTTGCATTAGGAGTGGTGAAAGGTGGGTAGTAATTAAAAATGTGCAAGCAGTGTCCATTGTTGACAGGTCATTGTTGACTAGTCCTTTTCATACAACAGACAAGTGAGTTCATGTTTCGCATGCATTACTAAAAATGTAATACCATGCAAGTGTTTAACATTTTTACAAATTAGCTTATGTATTAGTTTATGTGAGGGGTCTTATGTTGAGCATTTTGTATTGACTTATTTGACAAGTTATTTTTGTCAATGCATTTAGTGGATTTTTCTCTTGGTCTTGGAAAGTATATCAGTCCATTTTATGACAACATAATGCTTACTGCCATGTGCGTAAGCAACAACAACATACTAAACTTTCAAAAAAAAAAAAAACTAAAGTACTCTAAGGTTCCTAAGATGACTAAGGTGCCTAGTCAAGAACATTATTTTTTTGTGCAAAAAAAGGTGAATGGGGAAAGTAGACTATATGTTTAAAATAAAAAAAATCATATAAAGTCATATGTTAACTCTAACACCTACGTTTATTCCATTCTTAGTCGAAAAATATTATATTTTTTTAAATATTTCTAAAAAATATTTGGAAAGTAGGCTATATTTTGAAAACTACTCATCCTATAAAGTCATATATAGACTCAAACCAATGGGTTTTATATCCTTAATCGTTAGAACAAAATATGGAATTATTGACATAATTTTGGATAAAATGCAAGGGCCAGTCCATAGGGATCAGTCCAAAGGACCCGCCCACAGGGACCCGTCAACAAGGACCCGTCCTCCGGGACCAGTAAAAAAAAAATGACTCAAAGGTTAAGTTAAGCTACGGCAGTCATTTTTGGAACTTTTTGATCACACCTCGTAGGGTTAGGTTAGGTTGAGTTAAGCTACGACCGCCATCTTGGAACTTTATGATCACACTTCGTAGGTTTAGGTTAGGTTAGGTTAGGCAAGGTTCAGTTAAGCTATGACCACTATTTTGAAAATGTTTTGATCACACCTCGTAGGTTTAAGTTAAGTTAGGTTAGGTTAAGTGAAGCTACGGCCGCCATTTTGAATTTTTTTGAACACACGTTGTAGGTTAGGCTAGGCTAGGTTAGGTTAAGTCGCAGTCACTTTTTTGGAACGTTTTGATCACACCTCGTAGGTTAGGTTAGGTTAAGTTAAGCTACGGCCGCCATCTTGTTAGGTTACTCTAGGTTAAGTTAAGCTACGGCCGCCATCTTGTTAGGTTAGGCTAGGTTAAGTTAAGCTACGGCCGCCATCTTGTGAGGTGGGGAGGTGGAGGTGGTGCCAGAACTGTCCAAAACACACTACTGCACAGTTTTTGTCCTAGGCACCTGAAATTTATTTTTGGGATAGAGGGGGTAAAGACCTTTCATTTACTTTAAACAAACTTTTTTGTGAAATTCTTAGTTCCCAAAATATAGACAATTTTGAAAATTGGACTTTTTTGGAAAAACTGAAAAAAATGTCAAGATTTGTTCTACCAATTAAGGACATAAAAGCCATTCGTTTGAGTCTTTATATGACTTTTTAGGATGATTAGTTTTCAAAATATCGCATACTTTCCAAATTGAACTTTTTTGGATTTTGCCCCAGAGACTTGGGACTTGGTTTGTGGATAGTGGGGGTAAATACCTGTCATTTACGTTAAACAAACTTTTTTGTAAAATTCCTAGTTTCTAAAATATAGCCCCCGTTTTAAAATGAACATTTTTGAAAAAAAATGTCAAAAATTCCATATTTTGTCCTTACGATTAAGGATATAAAAGCCATTGGTTTGAGTCTATATATGACTTTATAGAATGGGCCTACTTTCCAAATATTGTTTTGGAAAAAATTTGAAGAATATTATATTTTTTTGACTGAGAGTGGGATAGACGTAGGTGTTAGAGTTAGCATATGATTTGATATGATTTTTAGTTTAAACATATAGCCTAATTCCCCAATTTACCTTTTTTGAAAAATTTTAAAAATATATATAATGTTTTTGACTAGTCGTTGAATGGAGTTGAGAGACAATCATTAACCTTAGAGTACTTTGGATTCTTGGAATTTTAGTGTGTTGTTTTTGCTTACAAACATGGCGGTAATCATTATGCTACCATAACAAAAAGGGTTGAGATACTTTCCAAGACCAAGTGAAAAATCCTCTAAATACATTGACAAAAATAACTTGTCAAATAAGCCATTACAAATAAGGTATTAACGTAAACCACCAAAAATAAGTCACCAACATATGCCACCACTATAAGCCACCACCATAAGCCACCATAAGCCACCATCATAAACCACCACCATAAGCCACCACCATAAGCCACCATCATAAGCCACCACCATAAGCCACCATAAACCACCACCATAAGCCACCACCATAAGCCACCATAAGCCACCATCATAAGCCACCATAAGCCACCACCATAAGCCACCATCATAAGCCGCCAACTTAAGCCACACCATAAGCCACCAACATAAGCCACCATAGACAATTTTGAGAATTGGACTTTTTTAGGAAAAATAAAAAAATGTTAAGTTTTGTTTTAACGTTAAATAACTTAAAGAACATTTGTTTGAGTCTATATATGACATTTTAGAATGATACGTTTTGAAAATATCGCCTACTTCACAATTAAAACATTTTTGGATGTTGCCCCAGAGATCTGGGACTTGGCTTGTGGGTAGAGGTGGTAAATACCCGTCATTTATGTCAAACACACTTTTTTTGTAAAATTCCTAGTTCCCAATATATACCCCCTTTTTCAAAATGATAATTTTTGGAAAAATTGTCAATAATTCCATATTTTGTTCTAACGATTAAGGATATAAAACCCATTGGTTTGAGTCTATATATGACTTTATAGGATGAGTAGTTTTCAAAATATAGCCTACTTTCCAAATATTTTTTAGAAATATTTAAAAAAATATAATATTTTTCGACTAAGAATGGAATAAACGTAGGTGTTAACATATGACTTTATATGATTTTTTTTAGTTTAAACATATAGTCTACTTTCCCCATTCACCTTTTTTTGCACAAAAAAATAATGTTCTTGACTAGGCACCTTAGTCATCTTAGGCACCTTAGAGTACTTTAGTTTTTTTTTGAAAGTTTAGTGTGTTGTTGTTGCTTACAAACATGGCAGTAAGCATTATGTTGTGATAAAATGGACTGATATACTTTCCAAGACCAAGAGAAAAATCCACTAAATGCATTGACAAAAATAACTTGTCAAATAAGTCAATACAAAATGCTCAACATAAGACCCCTCACATAAACTAATACATAAGCTAATTTGTAAAAATGTTAAACACTTGCATGGTATTACATTTTTAGTAATGCATGCGAAACATGAACTCACTTGTCTGTTGTATGAAAAGGACTAGTCAACAATGACCTGTCAACAATGGACACTGCTTGCACATTTTTAATTAATACCCACCTTTCTCCACTCTTAATGCAAAATGAACATGTAAAACACAAATTGGAAAAAATCCATGTTTCCATATTGACAAATAGAAAAAAAAAATACATTAAACTGAAATTTTAAAAACTGTAAATGGGAATTTGGTAAATTGACAAATGTGAAAACAACAAATTGGAAAATCCATGTTTCTATATCATGAAATTGAAAAACTTTAAACTGACATTTTAAGAACTGTAAATGGGAAATTGTGAAATTGATAAATGTGTAAACAACAAAATGCAAAATCCATGTTTCCAGATTATTTAATTGAAAAAAACAACAACATATAACTGACATTAAAAAACTGAAAATGGGAAATTGGAAAATTGACATATGTGTAAACAACAAAATGAAAAAAATATCCGGTTGGGGTAGTGATCATGTTGTACAGTAACCTATAGGACTAGCATAAGAATATTTGCATGACATGTAAATCACAAATTGTAAACAATCCATGTTTCCATATTGACAAATAGAAAAAAACATTAAAATGAAATTTAAAAAACTGTAAATGTTAATTTGGTAAATTGACAAATGTGAAAACAACAAATTGGAAAATCCATGTTTCTATATCATGAAATTGAAAAACTTTAAACTGACATTTTAAGAACTGTAAATGGGAAATTGTGAAATTAATAAATGTGTAAACAACAAAATGCAAAATCCATGTTTCCATATTATAAAATTGAAAAAACTAAAAACTGACATTTAAAAAAACTGAAAATGGGAAATTGGAAAATTGACATATGTGTAAACAAAAAATGAAAAAAAGAATCCGTTTGGGGTAGTGATCATGTTGTACAGTACCCTGTAAGACTAGCATAAGGATAGTTGCATGTACCTTATATATTTTGTGTATGTGCATTAGCCTTTGGATTAGCTTAAGTTAGGTTTGGTAAAGTTAGGTTTAATGAGGTTAGGTATGTGACCTTGTAGTTTACTCTTTTAGGAAAATGAAAAAAAAAGTAAAATCTAAAAAATCAAAAAATCTTTAATTTAAAAATGTAAAAACTATAAAAAATAAAAAATATGTAAAATTAAAACAAATCTAAAATCTAAAATGTTAAAATGTAAGATCTAAAATCTTTAAATGAGGTTTCTGCGGGTTATGACAACACATTTATGATTTAGTCCATGTTGATGTGTGGTATCCAATTACTACTGACTTTGCATGATCATCACCCATTGTCTTGATCAACACCTTGGGTTTCAAATTACTGCAGCGTTAGTCATAGCAATAGAACTGTGCGTTCTCTGCCATGTCAGCAACATGACACCGGAAGGAACTCCTGTGTAATATCCAATGACTGCTAACTTTGTATAATCATCACCCATTGTCTCAATGAACACGTGGGGGGTTTCAAATTACTGCAGAGTTAGTCATAGCAACAGAACTGTGTGCTCTCTGCCATGTCTGTAATATTACACAGGATATAACAAACGTCTTACTGTACATACCATCTCCTCAGTTTTAACATCTTAAGAACAAGTATTATTCTCTTTCAACTACAAATGACTCGTTAGAACACATCCATACACCAAGTTAGATCCCCTTGACCTGCTCTCAAATGGCATGTGCCTCGTGTACTAGGGTGTGTGCATTAGCCCTAACCTAACGTTACGTACGAACTAAACAGAATGTGAGTTGTTAGCTCTTATCATGCACCTGTACAGGTGAACACTTGTGTGTTAGGTCATATTACACATGAACTTGCATTTTCTCACGTAAGTGCATTTCTCTGTTCCACAAGATACAAATTTGATTGCTGGATTGTATCCTGCACTGTTTATGCGATATAGCTTTGCTAGGTAGTTCTCTAAATAAAGCAATTTTACCACTGCTCTACCTACGCCTTTTCCTCTTTTGGCTTTCTTACAGTCTAGTGTGTGATAGACAGCATTAACTGTATATCAAACCCAGTTCACCTTTGTATTTGTAATCCAAGTAATAATTTGAAAAAGACACAAATGTAATCAGTTTTAAACGTTATCTCTGATTTGTTTTGTTTAATATGTTTATGACATGCATATTAACCTGAAATCGAACCCCTAGTGAAAAGGCTAACAGCTTAACCACTGCACCACCATGCCCTTGTTTCTTAGTTCGACTCGTTCTAGGCTTCAGACCTGGAAATCGAGTTAAGACCACCAGTACAAGAGCTGAAAGTGCTTACCACTGCAACACAACACAAAAAAATGGATAGCTGGTAACATTAGACAACCGGAAATGATTATATTTCTGTTATCAATGCATTTCGTCATCAGCCTACTGTCTGAGCACTGACAGCAACACAGTTTAGTTTAGAACCAGCGAGTGTGTGTGTGTATAGATTATTAGCCTCAAGTATTTAAAGCTTGTTGTGTGTAGCGACCATTTTGTCTCGGTAACCACTGAGCATTTTTGTGTTTTAGCTATCAACTTTAACCAATCATTTAAAGATAGTCTACTCTTAATTCTTGATAAATCACAGTTTGCGTACACCGTTTCTCATTTATTAACCCATACCTGCAATCTATACTCTCTCTATACTGCAGTTTGATTTGAAAACAAGTTTCAATGGTAAAAGACTTGTCAGTCACCATACATGTAGCCTACACTAATTCTTTCTCTACCTAGTTATGTTTCATCACGCATGGTAAACATGTCACATGTTCGTATCCGATTATTAGTTTATAAAATCTCAGGTCGATGACCTTGATGTATTGGGTATTTTGGGTAAATTCATTGGCCATGGGAAAGGGTTGACCATTCTAAGTCCTATGACACCTCACATGTTGATATTCGATTATTAGTTTATAAAATCTTAGGTCAATGACCTTGCTGTTTTTGGATGTTTGGGGTAAATTCATTGGTCATGGGAAAGAGTTAACCATTCTAAGTCCTATGACACCTCACTTGACCCTCTCCGATGATTAGTTTATAAAATCATAGGTCAATGACCATGCTGTATTAGATCGTTTGGGTAAATTCGTTGGTCATGGAAAAGGGTTGACCAACCTGAGTCCCATGACACCTCACTTGACCCTCTCTGATTATTAGTTAGCGAGTTATTAACAAAAGTGTAGTTAGGCCCTTTTGACAAAAAATAAATAATACATTCAAAAACAGAATGTCACCTCAAGTCCCAACGACCTCTCATACAAGTCCCTAGCCTTATTGGTTCATGAGATATTAAAAACGCTAATGACTTATTAGTTTTGGATCTTTTGGTAATTTAAAAAAAATAACTCATCTATAAATCATTATTCAAAAACCCCGCCCGCTTACAAAAACCTCAAGAGCGCATGCGTAAAAAACAAAAACAAAAAAACATGTTAATTCATAGTAGCAATCGGCTCTTCACATGCGTTTCATGTGGAACAACGTTTAATTTCATCATAGCATTAAGGACCATGGGCCAGTCCATAGGGACCAGTCCAAAGGGACCGGTCTAAAGGGATTAGTCAAAAAGGACCCGTCAACAAGGACCCGTCCACAGGGGCTCGTCAACAAGGACCCGTCAACAATGACCCGTCCACAGGGTCCCGTCCACAGGGACCCATTCACAGGGGCCTGCGTGTGCGTGCAAGTGAACATACGATTACGTCAGCAAATCATCTCATCTAGTTTCAAATTTAGCCACTACGGCGCGTGCAACACACAGGAAGTGCGTGGGAACATACCATTACACAATCCATTATTATGGTAAGTTTTTTTCTTATCATTATGGAAATCTCCTTATTAGAATAAAATGTTATAGTGGTTCTGGTCACTTATAGCTAAACTGTAATAGATATGATTTTTTTGTTTCTTTATAGGCTACTACAATAAATATTCTCAATGATATGGGGGCAGAACTGCTGATTAGAGAGAAAAAAGCTCACTGAATTACCAATGCATACTGTTTTCCGTATCATTAACATTCAAAAAGTGGACACAATGTATAGTGAACGTGTATTATGTGTTAGTGAAAATTTTCAGACATTCCTTTCTACACGTTTTAATGATATATGTCAGAAAAGTGTGCTCGAGGATTTAAATCGTGGTGGACATTCTCTATATCTCATTTATGAGGGTATAAAAACAATAGATGTATTGAACATTCTGTCTTTGAAGTTAGGTTAGGCTAGGTTAGGTAAGGTGGGATTTGGTTAGGTTAGTTATGAATCAAAAGCCAACTCCTGTCAGTTTTGCCTCACAAGGTTGAGTGTACCCCATTCCAACCCTCAGCCTAGAATTAAATTTCTTGACAGAGCCAGGACTCGAACCCGAGCCTCCACAGTAACAGCTAAAAATGCTAGCCACTACACCATAAAGTGGGGCAATATAAGGCTGGTCTTGATTGTACATGATCAATCAATAATTACCTAATAATAATAGTAATAATAATAATAAATAATAATAATAATAATAATAATAATAATAATAATAATAATAAATATTCCATTTAGCAACTACATAGCAGACCTCTCCTGGGTTCCTTTACATGCCGACATCGTATGACATGCGTGTCTTAATTTTTTCCGCCTTTCAAAAATCACTTACCACGACCAAGAGCGAACCTGCAAGCTTGGGGTTGGTAGTCCGACACGATAACCACTCACCCACCGTGGCAAGCTATCAATCAATAATTACCTAATAAAATTATTAATTATATTATTAATAATAATAATAATAATAATAATAATAATAATAATAATAAATATTCCTTTTAACGACTACACGGTCGAACTCCTCCTGTGACATTATTCACGGTCTCAGAGTATGGCGGCCATTTTGCCCATTAGCCACTGCGCTAGCTCTGACTGACCCCTCCATAAGAATAACATAGGGCTTGTTGCGCGCGGCGGCCATCTTGCCCATTAGCCCCTGCACCAGCTTCGGCCTATATATCCTACTCACGTCTAGGTGACGCATGAATCAATAAGATAAGAGTTAAGCAAGAAGACACAGCTGCATATGATGTCATTGCTAGCGAGGCAGGAAGGAGTTGACGCACGATATAAAGATAACCTTATAAAATTTACATTCAAAACGAAGACAGCAGATGAAACAGAGAAGTGCTAACTAAGCGATAAACTGGCAACGCTGCAGGCAGGAAATTAGCAGAAATTATTGATATTGGCTAAGATATACAATATTATTAAAGGATCTTTCCACAGAGAACACTAATTTTGGAAATTAGAATTTTATGGATGACAAAAGTTTATAAGAGTTATGCCTAGCAGAAAAGTCATGTCAGCGATATAGTAAAGGGCATTCACAGACTCACGAAGTGGGAGTAGAGGCAAAAAGAAATGTCTACCCACGCGATTGGAGGAGCGATTTAAATTAATTAAAATAGGTTCTCACGATGCGATTCTTAAATAATAAATAGACTTGAAACGTTTAGACTAAAAGCTGTAAAATGATTATTTTTTCATAAAAATACCACGGTTGGTTTAGAAGATAATTTCAGAAAGGGAGCCATTTTTGTTTATTTGTTGTAAATCAAATAAATAGGCGACGACAGTCAGAGGAAGCATTCAGTCTTCGATGTGTGCGCAGGGGCGCTACACGCTGGATCACAAAGTACTATTCAGTCTAGGTGAACCTTAAGGAGAGGGTGTCACGCTGTTTCACCAACATTCAGTCTTCGATGTGTGCGCAGGGCGCTACACGCTGGATCACAAAGTACTATTCAGTCTAGGTGAACCCTAAGGGGGGGGGGGGGGGGGGGGTGTCACGCTGTTTCACCAACATTCAGTCTTCAGCGTCCAAGAAGGGCGAGTTGCTGTTCAATGAGTATTATTCAGTCTACCATAGGTGCCTGAGGGGCACGGTGCTGTTTCGCAAATTATTCAGTCTTCAGCGTCCAAGAAGGGCGAGTTGCTGTTTCAACGAGTATTATTCAGTCGACAACGGACCTCTGAAGGAGTCCGTGCTCTTCCGCAGTATATTCAAGCTTCGAACGCTACTCTGAAGGAGAGTACGCTAGTTCAACAATATCAAGTTATTCAAATCATCGATACAAGTATAAATCGAACTTACATCAAGTTGGACCCGAGAAGGGCTCAAAGAACATTCGCGCTAAATCGTATCAGTCAGACAGTATACCGTGTCCGCCGTGACGGAACAGATTGGTCATCAGACATTCAATATTCAATATACGAAAATCCGCGGAAGTACCGCGTCGCTCATCGAAATGTCATTCAGTCACTATTCAGTGCTGATAAATATCACGCTAAAAATCGCGGAGTATAAATTCAGTTTATCGAAAGTGTTCAGAGGGCAAAGTGCCGCCTCTAGTAGATAAAAAGTACAAGTCAATATAATAACGAACTTTGGAAAACAGTGATAAATAACGCCAGACTAACAATCTTAAACACAGTATTATTCGTCAGCACACGAACTATAGCAAATCCAGAGCCAAAAGGGCGTTGCGCAGTGTTAGCTGACGAGTGAAACAGTAGTCACGAGTTCGAGACTCCAAGAAATCAGTACGGAATAGGTTGAGATATTTATTTATTTATTTATTTAATCGTATGGTGAATTACATAAAAACAAATCACAAATCCAAATTCAAGTTTTGGAGCCATTCCACAGTACATTCTCGAAGATGAAACAGATCACTAGGGCTCCCGGAGTAGGCGTGTAGAGGGCAGCGCTGGATGATATGGTCCATGGTCTGTTCCTTCTCATTGCATTGACACAATGGGGAATCTATCCAACCCCACTTACGGCATAGGTAATTGCAACGGCCGTGCCTGGTTCTCAGTCTATTGAGGCGACACCATAATTTTCTAGGAAGGTCAAATCCTTGTATTTTCACCGTTGGGTTGATCTCCTGGGCACTAGTTCCAGACGTTGAGTTTGACCATTTGTCCTGCCAGCATTGGTTTAGGTTGAATCGATTTGCCAGAAGTTGGTCGGCCAATAAACTGGTTGGTCTCCTCGAATGAAGTCGCTTCGGTGGTGGGTGGCAGAATTCCTGGTGTATTGGTAATGAGTGAGAAGCATAGATCTTCTTTGCTTCTCTGATCAGAGCTTCCTTCCTCCTCAGGTGAGGTGGTGGAATGTGGCTGAGTACTGGTAGCCAGTGGCGAGGGGTTGATTTTATGGTGCCGGTTATGCAACGCATAGTGTCATTCAGCTTGGTATCCACTTTATGCACATGTGCACTTTCCAACCATACTGGAGCACAGTATTCCGCTGCAGAATAGACTAGACTGATACCCGTTAATCTTAAGCAGTCCGCCGTGGCTCCCCATGAACTACCGCAAAGCTTGTGCAGGATGTTATTTCTGGTGGAAATTTTGTGAGAGAGCTTGGTGAGGTGTTCTTTGTAGCTCAGAGTTCGGTCCAGCGTGACACCTAGGTATTTCGGGAATGGGTTGTATTTCAGTTTTTCACCACGAAATACAACATTTGGCTTGTAGTTTGCTAGTCGGTTGAGATATTAACGTGACCAGAAAAACAAAGAAAAGTATTTAAGTACCGCAGAAACATTAAAGAACTCTTATTTCAAGCAAACACGAGTTCGAATCAGTATCACGAATTAGGGGATGTACGTAAAATACAGTTGCCATCCGTCTAGCAGAAAACGTCGTCATAAACAAGTTATCGTCAGATCAGAATAAACAACGAAGTCGGAAAGTAGACTTGGTCAAAGCAGTGTACGAGAGACTCATTCAGGAATCCGGAGTAGGAGAAAAGAACTGTACGAGCCCTTAGCACGCTCAATGCGGTTTTCTTGGAACCAGCAGCGAAGTGTCAGCCATAATCAGGAAAATCACTGAGATATGGTATTAGGAAGAAAGTAAAGTGAATTACAGTGATGTGTGTAAAAATAGAAGAAAAGGTTATAAATGTTTGTAGATAAAGTGATTATTTTGTTTGGAAAGTGAAAATGTGTTCTTTTGAAATCCAGTGTGTAATTTATAAATGTGGTAGGCAGTGTGTAAAGGCAAGTGCCATGGAAGATCATTAAGCATGGAGTGGGTGACCCCATTTCAATGATATAATCACCAGCTGCACATGGTTGAGTAAATAAATGTTATACTATGAGTGTGTTGCACTATGCATCGTTCTAGCATAGCCAAGTTCTTGTAATGGGTTTTAGGGTACTTAAACTTGCCTCACTAGTTGGGCGTTATATGTAATGGGTTAAAGAACTTAATAAGAAAAATGTTAATAAGAAACTGATTATTTAAATAGTCGCCCACTTTTGGGTGATCAAAATGAAACATTAAATTGTGTATTAATCTAATAGTGTATCTGTATTGTTGTCAGCTTCACTAAAAAAAAGTACATAATGTGTAGTATCATATGTATTGCCAGGGCGCCAGATCATTTATATATCATGATCAAAATAATTTATTAAACCTCGGTTAAACAGAGGCAAAGCATCGAAATTCCTATCTCCAGCCGTAGTGAAACTTACGTAATCTAACCTTACGATAATTAGTTCAGGAGTATGGTGTTGCCTTATAGTAATTTCTAGCTACTAAAGGAAACCAGTCAAACATTTGAATTTAAAATGAATTTAATATATAAAAACAACAAGTGCAAAAAGAATTAAATACTAAAGATAATAATAATAATAAATTTAAATGAAAGAATCTACTGCATTTACTTGTATTATGGATCTTGATTGGAAATTGGAGTATACTGAGTTAATTGAATAAAATATAGATTGAATTTAATTAGCATGAGAGCCTTCTGATTTGACTGGAGTATAACTGTTTACATCGCTCACCGCATTGAAGATCTTTGTAGTTGGATTGTTGCGTAGAGAGTTCCAGATGGCCCTGATCTTCCTCAAAGTAATTAATTTATATGTGGATGACGGAATAAATTCCAAAAATCATCCCTGTGACAGTAGCCTCGTACACAACCATGTCACAGTTTGATGAGACAGAATGTCTTATCAAATTCACATACTTAATAGTCAACTGTCTAATTTAGCACTGCGTTACAGACTCCCTCTCGCTACAAGTTACTCTGCTCCACTCAGCATCATTCCCTCTCCTCCAGCAATTCAATAATAATAATCACCTTTCAGTTGGGCGGCCGTCATATATATAACGTTCCCAGGTAAGGCACGTGTCATTCCTCTCTTCTGAGGTCGAGGCGAAATAAGCCCGCCTTTCACGTATCAACAATGACAATACTTCTTTGTAGCAATTCTTGGGAGGTTCAGCCCACCTTTTGTATCAAGTTGCAAAGGACTCATTCATCGGCCCAGCATTGTTAGTGGCAAGTCTTCATAGAATCTCTTCTTAGTATGATTTGTATACTGGTAGAATATTTGATGTGACAGACATAAGTGTCTATTTATGTCATTTCCAAGAAGCCGTGGCTAAGCCGCCCTTATGTGAACAGCCCTCTTCTTCTCTTGTTCGAATTTTCTTCAGAAATAATATTCAGTCAAGCGTCTTAACTTATTTCAAATATAATGTGTATCGCTCCAAGTCCTTTCAATTGCCATAATATTCTACATTACCGCATAATAATAGATATAAATATATTAGTTAACATAATAACTAATAAAAGGTAAAATGCAAACTTAAAAAATATTGATAATAATAATAATAATAATAATAATAATAATAAAATATAAAATATAAAATTATTTCATTCTGGTCACAAATTGGGACCATCACATATTCGCCCCAGAGAATGATGGTATATGTCAACGATCATATCACCATACTTCTCTTCAACACTTGTACAAATATGAAATATTATACCCTACAAAGAAATTACCAACATCGACAATATTATACTCTTCAAAGCAATTACCAACATACAAAAATATACCCTTCAATTTTAATATATATATATATATTTTTTAAATCTCATCATTTCAGTCTTTCACTGTTCATAATGTCTTTTTCTTTCTTCTTTACATAATTAAAGCGACCTGTAAACAATGTACATCAAAATACCCTTCACTTTTATATTCTTGTTTTGGACATAAGTCATCGTTGCACTTATGTATATTTGGGTGGCATACACCTTTGCTTTATATCTTGAGGACGTAGAATTCAATTTTCAGCCTGGTGTCGAACTGAATACACTATGGCTAGTTGGTGGGACTGCCAACTGATTAATTCACCTTATCACTTCACAACACTTGGTATGTGATGCGAATTACCAGATCTACTCCAGTCTCTCAGGAATTATATGTATCTAGTAACACAGGCATATTATAGAAAAAATGAAACTTTATTAGCTTATATTACCTAAGACAACATCTTTCAGTGCAAATGTAGTGCGCTAATTTACCCCACAAATGTATATTTATATCCTACTCAAATACACCAGCCTGTAGCCGACAAATTATTCTTTATATTTCCTCTGTGCTCTCCAAGACACACAATATCATAGGTTGATGCAAACCCTCTCCATTACCTGCTCGTTCAGACCACAATCATTCACTTATTATTAAGCGACTTTCCTTACTTATCATCAACTTCACTTCTATTACTCATGACACATATTTCCTTAAGGATCTCACATTGTAAGTGCCGTATAATCGTTTTCCTGCGTCTTCTAATTACTCACCTTGTTAACCGTAATTACTGATCTTATTTCTCACAATTACACTCCATTCTATTCAAGATTACACATCTTAATCATCTGTCGATACTCACCTTATTTATCAAAATTATACTTCTTTCTATTCAAGATTACACCTCTTTATCACCCGTAGTTGTTCATATTATTTCTCAAAATTATACTTCTTTCTATTCAAGATTACTTTTCTTTCGCGGAATCCGTATGACCGATAAAATTTAATTTCTCCAGTACAAAAAATGACTTACCTTTAAATCCTTTTATTAACCATCCTATCTACTGAAATATTAACTATCATAAAAATCTGCCTAATTAAATTACGGGCATCCAAATATAGTTTTACTTTCCTTTCTGACTTGGGAACTACCCTTAACGAATTAATATATATATATATATATATATATATATATATATATATATATATATATGGGCTAATATAGGGTTGGGGCGTGGTGGCTCAGCGGTCTAGCTGTATGCCTCTCACCAAGGCGGTCCGGGTTCGATTCCAGGTCAATGCATGTGAGATTTTCGAAGTGAAATGCCATGTCCTGTGGTTCGGATTCCACGTAAAAAGGAGGTCCCGTGGCTCATGATCTCAAGATTAACGGTCACGTTAAACTACAAGCTTCCTTTTTTTTAATATAGGGTTCTATAATTGTATCTTGCAACATGCTTTCAATCTGCCTACTTAAATTACGGGCATCACAATATAGCTTTACTTTCCTTTCTGATTTGGGAACTACCCTTAACGAATTAATATATGGGCTAATTAATATAGGGTTCTATAATTTTATCTTGCAACATCCTTTCAATCTGCCTTCTCACAGCTTCCTGGAATTTGTAAGGCACGGGGTAGCGATGACCTACAAAAATACTATGATCATGTACATATAATGAATGTTCGTAGCAATTAGCTAATCCAATACGGTTCTCAAATATATACTAATTCTCTTACAACACCTTCAACACTCGATCCACACGATCAACAATCGATCCACACGATCACACTCTAACGCACTCTGTAATGCAGCCTCACGCAAGGAATCCTCTAGATAATCCTTCGTCATCATACTGCCTAAAAATGTAAGAAACAAGGTTCCCTCTCAAGAGATACCCCAACAATCTCACAACTCACCACCTCACTACAAATATCGACTCCTTTAGTCGTTAATACCTCCTCAATCATACATATCTTCTTAGAACCACCATACAACTCACTTGAATTATTAAATGACATGATCACATCTTTATCCATCCATCTGAATTTAACATTACCCTTCTTATAACATAGCTGTGCAGAATGTTGCGACATCCTGTCCGAACCCATAATTAGTGAATATATCAGATTTGGAATTAAAAAAAAACATACTTGTGTTCCAATCTTACTTTCTTTTAAAATTTCTACAACCACTTGTTTAGAAATTATGTGAGATTTCTTGCCCACCGCAGTTAACACGAAAGTAGTTCTAATTGGAATTTCCTCAATTTTAATACCATTTTCCTTCCTATTATTATAATGTGCTGCACTGATGCAAGAAACCTGACAGCCACTGTCAAAAAGTGTATCGATACACGCCCCTAACACTTGTAATTTTAACACTGAGTTAAAATTAATAACGGTAGGTTCTTTAGATACCTCCATAAATTCACTTAATAAATCATTACAGATATTTAGGTCATACGGTTCGCTCAAAATAGTAATACCGACTCACATAACTACTCTATCTGGCATTTTTAAGTTCTTATCACCTTCTTCTTCGCTTCTATATTTATTTATAGTTACACTTTCCTCTTACATCATAACAACAGTTTCTTCCTCCTCCGTATTATATTTATTAATAGTAACACTGTGTTTCGCATCTCCGCCTATCACTTCCCCTATTCTACCTTCTATGGCACGCCACTGCACCTGATAATCTTTCTCTCTCTCTTTCATCCCATTTCCCTTTCCTCTATCACCTTAATCCATTTCTCTTTCATTTTACTTCTAAAAGTTCTTCCTGCATACCTTCCCTTCATTTCTCCACTATCTCTCCCCATCATTTCCTCTAACATCGTGCTTTGCTTGTGCTTTTTCTTCCTATTCTTAAGATTCCTTATCTCAGTCTTCTGCTTTTCTTGTTCAATAATTATGTCTTTCTGACTATGACTTAACGCACGCTTCTTTATCTCTGTTAATTTCATATTAACTTCCTCTATGCAGGCTTTGAATTCTTCCCTGGTCTGCCTAATCACTTCATATATGATTTTCTGCATTTCTATTTCTTGAACGCTTAGTACTTTATTTGTTTTACATACTCCCGCTCTTTCTTTCAAATTATTCTCTTTTTCTATTAATCCATATCTTAATATCTTCTGTTTTTCCTGAATCTCCTGATAATTTTCTTCATTTGTCAGGTGACTATCCTCTACTTTCTTATGAAATTCTGACTGCACTTTCTTTATCTCTCCTCCCAATTCTGTTCTTACTTGTCTAGTTTCCATCTGTACTATTTTCTGAAGATTCTCTCTTTGATTGACTAACTTTTCCTGAATTTTCCCTTCCACTTCTACTAATTTCAGATCTACTTCCTCTATAATATTTTTAGCCTTTTCTTCTAACACATCCTTAATTTCACATCTGATCTCCTGTTTTGCCCCCTGAATATTCTCCTGGAGCGTCCCATACTTTCTATTTAATTCCTCTTTCTCCTTGACCATATTATCTAGTTTCTGATTAATTTCTTTATTATCTTTACATATCGCTTCTCTTATCTCCCTACTCATCTCCTGATTATTTTTATTGCTATCTTCTAGCTTCTTGTCTATTGCCTTGCTTATCTCCTGATTTTGCTTACTTATTTCCTCTCTCATCTCCCTACTCATCTCCTGATTTTGCCTACTTATTTCCTCTCTCATCTCCCTACTCGTCTCCCGATTTTGCCTATTCATCTCCAGAAACATTCCCATGATCTCATCTAATTTGTTTTCCGAAATATCCAAAGGCTTTTGTTTCTCCTTCCCTCCACTAGTCTCAGGATTTATTTCAGGATGTACCTCTATATTCGTCTCGGGGTTAACCTCGGGATTATTCTCAGGATTACTCTCAAGATTTACCTCCGACATCTTGGTATAATCCTCTACGCTCCCAGCCTCAGTACCACTATCAACTTTCGTATAATTAGCTTTCTCGCCTTTACCCCTACTCCTCAATTTCCTTTGTTCCTCATCCGCCATCTCGAAGTACACCGTATAAAGTTTACCGTTCCAAAATTCACCTCACTTTCCCCCAAAATCAGTCACTAATAATACACTAATTCACTTCACTTTCCCCCAAAATCACTGACAATTTGCACTGAATTTACACTCACTCCTTCCGTAAATATCGTTAGGTTTTCGTGCCACATAGTTGGGGGCCAATTGTAATGGGTTTTAGGGTACTTAAACTTGCCTCACTAGTTGGGCGTTATATGTAATGGGTTAAAGAACTTAAATAAGAAAAATGTTAATAAGAAACTGATTATTTAAATAGTCGCCCACTTTTGGGTGATCAAAATGAAACATTAAATTGTGTATTAATCTAATAGTGTATCTGTATTGTTGTCAGCTTCACTAAAAAAAAGTACATAATGTGTAGTATCATATGTATTGCCAGGGCGCCAGATCATTTATATATCATGATCAAAATAATATATTAAACCTCGGTTAAACAGAGGCAAAGCATCGAAATTCCTATCTCCAGCCGTAGTGAAACTTACGTAATCTAACCTTACGATAATTAGTTCAGGAGTATGGTGTTGCCTTATAGTAATTTCTAGCTACTAAAGGAAACCAGTCAAACATTTGAATTTAAAATGAATTTAATATATAAAAACAACAAGTGCAAAAAGAATTAAATACTAAAGATAATAATAATAATAAATTTAAATGAAAGAATCTACTGCATTTACTTGTATTATGGATCTTGATTGGAAATTGGAGTATACTGAGTTAATTGAATAAAATATAGATTGAATTTAATTAGCATGAGAGCCTTCTGATTTGACTGGAGTATAACTGTTTACATCGCTCACCGCATTGAAGATCTTTGTAGTTGGATTGTTGCGTAGAGAGTTCCAGATGGCCCTGATCTTCCTCAAAGTAATTAATTTATATGTGGATGACGGAATAAATTCCAAAAATCATCCCTGTGACAGTAGCCTCGTACACAACCATGTCACAGTTTGATGAGACAGAATGTCTTATCAAATTCACATACTTAATAGTCAACTGTCTAATTTAGCACTGCGTTACAGACTCCCTCTCGCTACAAGTTCCTCTGCTCCACTCAGCATCATTCCCTCTCCTCCAGCAATTCAATAATAATAATCACCTTTCAGTTGGGCGGCCGTCATATATATAACGTTCCCAGGTAAGGCACGTGTCATTTCTCTCTTCTGAGTTCGAGGCGAAATAAGCCCGCCTTTCACATATCAACAATGACAATACTTCTTTGTAGCAATTCTCGGGAGGTCCAGCCCACCTTTTGTATCAAGTTGCAAAGGACTCATTCATCGGCCCAGCATTGTTATTGGCAAGTCTTCATAGAATCTCTTCTTAGTATGATTTGTATACTGGTAGAATATTTGATGTGACATACATAAGTGTCTATTTATGTCATTTCCAAGAAGCCGTGGCTAAGCCGCCCTTATGTGAACAGCCCTCTTCTTCTCTTGTTCGAATTTTCTTCAGAAATAATATTCAGTCAAGCGTCTTAACTTATTTCAAATATAATGTGTATCGCTCCAAGTCCTTTCAATTGCCATAATATTCTACATTACCGCATAATAATAGATATAAATATATTATTTAACATAATAACTAATAAAAGGTAAAATGCAAACTTAAAAAATATTGATAATAATAATAATAATAATAATAATAAAATATAAAATATAAAATTATTTCATTCTGGTCACAATTTGGGACCATCACATGCTAAATGGGAGTTTTGCCTTGATTTGCTGGATAAAAATGTTGAATTGCACTAAATGATTGATAAATATGTTTTGGATAAAGTTAAAAGGTAATCACGAGGATAATCTTGTTAGAAATGCAGAGATAATTGCAGAAATTGAATATAATTTAATCAAAACCCGCAAATATGAAAAGATTAAATAAATAAATGACTGAAAAGAAAGAATCGTGATTGGAGATATAAATGGCTTAAAGTTTCGCCATAAATTATAAAGATAATTAAGCACCTAAATTTTTGCCAGATAAACGAGTGATAAAATAATTGAGCGGGATAGAAACGTCATTAAAATTTGAAGAAATAATCATAATTATGAAGCTATCGAGTGTTACATATTAAAGAAATATGGGAATGAGCATTTGCGTCCCAGAACTAAAATAACAATGAAGCAATTTTGAGAAGTTAAAGATTGAGCTCAAATTATAAGAGTATAATAAGTGTAATAAATAATAACGCTTTGAAATGAAATATTGATTGTTGAGAGCCCTAAATTAAATGATGAAAACGAACACCAGAAGTTGAAATGGTAAATTGTGGACTGGCATGCCGAAGTTGCGAAGTAAAGGAAATAGGAAGACCCGGAAGTTTTATAGTGGAATTATATAAAGAAGGTTATTAAATTAGGGAGATCCAAGCCAAGTTGTAATTGCCGAAAAATGGCCAAGTTATGAGTTAGCTGCAAGCTATAAATGAATAGGTGATCCAGAATATGCCTTTGTCGGGGGATGGGACAAATGAAAGTGAGTTGAAGCTACGTTGAAATGAAA
Organism: Meconema thalassinum; assembly: GCA_946902985.2. NCBI lineage: Eukaryota > Metazoa > Arthropoda > Insecta > Orthoptera > Tettigoniidae > Meconema > Meconema thalassinum. The sequence continues at coordinate 530,251,414 of OX336390.1, read as the reverse complement.
TAAATAATTAGACGCCGTCGTCGTAAATGAAAGTATTGTTGTGTTGTATTGTCGCTGAGTCCGGGCTAGGTAAAGGACCTCCCCGAGTCGCTCAAGCCATTGTTGTTAAAATGCATTATAAGACTGGATGTGTGTATAAAATGGGCGACGAGCATAGTGTCTTTGATCGTGCCATATTCTTTTTTGTAATTTCCAGCAGTGCAAAGTAAGTATTATGAAACGGAGCGTTGTATGAAAAGTCGTCGAATTGGAGCGTCGTATATAAGGTCGCTAAAATAATTTGTTGTACAATTCTCCGAACAAGAGCGACAATATTCTGGAAATCACAAATATAATTAAAGTAAACGCAAATAAGAAATAATCTGTTGCATAGGAATGCTATTTAAGGACTTGGATGACCGCGGTTTTAAAACAATAAACCTTGTAGTAAATATAGATGGGTCGCATGCATCGTAAATCTCCAATTGCCGAGGGAGGGAAGTAACAGCGGACCTGACCTTGCCTCTCGTGAAGGGGAGAGACCACAGATTGTCGTTTATCGAGTAGGGTTTTAAAAGGTACTAGCGTTAACAAAATACTATTGAAGTTTTAAATTGAAAGGTTCTAGCGAAAAACAATGTTGATCATTAAGATGCTGGGGTTGATACAATTCTCCCCATATTATATTTGAAGAAATGAAGTAATATTTGACTGACTTAATCAAATATTATTTTTGTTAAATAACCGATTCTTTCTTTATGAATAAATGATACTGACGGGTATGGAAAAATGAATAATAAGATTGGTAATCCCACAAATTAAAGACACGGTGCATAGTGTAACGATAAAACACTTAACCATGGCATGATTAGAGAGTAAGGGAGTGAGAGTCCGATCCATATCAGGACATTGCTTGTAAACAAATGTATATTCTTGTAATATCTAGGCTTGGTGAGAGACAATGGTTTGAGTAGAAATAGTAAAAGAGTTAATAAATAAATAATTATGTGAATAAACATGACCCTGAAGGGTAGTCCAGTAATCTAAATACCCCCAAGCCTTAGAAGTGAAATTTTTACTGAAGTGATAGGAAGGCTTTACGCCAAAATGAGTAACTGAAAATTAAGAGTATTAATGAATATATTAGCTAAGAAAGAAATTTCAAGTGGTTTTAAATGATCTTTTGCTGTTTTGCTCGAAGAAGACAATTCCGAGTATTGTTTATTTTGATGAATTTGATAGTGAATTTTACTGATTGTTGCATTTTCTTTTTAGTAAATAAAATCATGTATACTGTAATGTTGTGTTTTTCCTAAATCTTGTCCACCTGATTGTGTCTACATATCGGATGTGAAGTTAGTAGTGGAGGGAACGTAACGCGCCCCGAACCGCACTAGCCAAGCCGAGTACTAACTTAACATCCTCCGCTAAAGCGGGTACACTATAAAACTTGCTCCACTGCTTTAAGTATCTCTTTTATACAATAAACAAATGCAAGTAGTTTATTATACATCACACTTACTGCTGAAACCAAGTTTTGTCCCATTCTGTTAGGATTCCACCAACAAACAGCCTACTGAAGACAGTTAATTGCAGACCTAATTTTTACATGGTGGTCAGAAGTCTTCATTTGAAGTTGTTGATGGAGACATTCAACCAGCATGAAATTCAAGTCTAGGTGGTGAGATGTTTGAGTTCTGGACTAGTGACACAATGACAGACAAGCAATATTGTTGAGCTTTATTCAGATGGTTATGGAGAAGCATTACATTGCTCTATTCATGTTCATGAATGCATAAAAAATGCAGATAGGGACGGCTGCCAAATGTCTCAAAATTATTCCAAACTTGAGGTTCATGCTCCAGAAGGGCCTGCAGATTCATTTCACGTTTGACTGTAAATGCGATAGGATGCCGGCATTGCGATTTGTGACTAAAAGACAGAAACTAGCAGTGCTTTGTGTGTGTTTTTTTGTCGTTACAAAAGACAAGGTAGAAAGTGTGGGTGAACTTCCAATAAATCCTCTAATGCAGCTTTTCTTACTTGTCTATTCGAATAATTTTGGGAACTGGAATTCCAAAGGCACGGCTTTTCTTTGTGTACTTGCACGGCCGTGGTACTTGTAGGAATTCTTCCAAAGTCTCTTTATCCATTATTGCAATGCCTCTACCCGCCTATCAACCGATTACTTTGTCACACACTTACGTATGTGGCTGTATGCTCCACTTGCCGCCTCGACACAAACATGCCATCAGGGCGGACGGCAAGTGGTAGGGGAAGCTTTCTGGACGTATTTTTCATCCAGTGTGATTGTGCTGGACTCTGTGCTGTCAGCAACGCTATACACAATCCAGCAACTGGTTAGTGGGCAGCCTGGTGGCCAGCAAGCTGGAGTGTGAATGGCTGGCTTTATGATCTAGGCATGTCATACCTTAGGAGACAGTCATATAACAACACTCCAAACATTGCAAAGGCTTATACTGGACCAAGTCAGAATGAAGGTTGTTCTTCCAATGTCTAAATCGACACACTACGCTATATATTCTCGGAATTGGACAGTATGCAGTATACTGCAGTTATTACATGTTGGCACATGCGTACGGAAAGAGTTTCTTATGCGAGGGTGTGTATGTGTTGCAGCGGGAGCGAGAAGGGAGGAATATTCACTTCGAACGTTGCTAAGGAAATGTTCACATAGTGACTGTGTCTCCCAGGAGCACAGCAGCAGAGACCCCCTCCGCTACCTTCCTTCTCCTCCTTTTCCCTCCACACTCGCGGGTTTGCGCCATCAGGTATTAATTGCAGTATAATAGCACTTCCACTGTATTGAGAACAACCATAGGTTTGTGCACTGCAACCCATAGAATTAGTGATGTTCCGCTATAGCAAACACCTCCTGAAAAGACCCCAGCCTGAAATGTGTCTTGGCAAGTCATGTGACTGGCATACTTTTCAGCCAATCAACGTGCTTTTGCCCAATTAGAAGAGCAGGGTAACTATATAAAATTACATGTATTAAGTTAATATTATACACTGATCAAGAGGGAATTTTAGGTTAATGCATTTTGACCGTCACATGGTAATCATTAGATCCTGCTCACTATCGGAGTTTAATTTTAGATAATACTAGCTGAAGTACCCGTGCTTCGCTGCGGGTCATAAATAAATTAAAATGTGGTGACAGTTAAAACAGGGGATAGGCGTGGTGCTGCATAGATGGAGAGTAAGAATGGAACATTTTGTCCAACTACACCGCTCGGCATTGATCGTATTTTATAGCACAAATTTAGATTTTACTCGCAAACTGTTGGAGATAGACGAAAAGTGATAAGGACCTTTCGGATAGAAAATTAAATTTTAAACCTTGTATATGCCATCAAAAGTTTTCTATTTCTTAGTGTTCTCTTTTTATTTATGAAAGTTTGAAGCCAAAGGGTGTAGTGACGTCACTATAATGGTAGCCATCTTTAAATAGTGCAAAGTATCGAAATCAAAAGTAGCCTATATGTTAACCAGGAAAATCAGCTACTTCCATGTAAAATTTCATGTAAATCGGGCCAGTGGTTCTTGCGTGATTGATTAATACACAGACACACACCATCTCATTACCCCACTTTCGATTTTTGCAAAAAATGAAAGTAGACTTATGAGATCAACACAGGGCCAAAATTTGTGTGTCTGTCTGTGTGTCTGTGAGTGTGTATGTGTTTGTACTCTGCATGTCTGTCCTCCCCTATCAATTCAAACACGGGGAAGCCGAATTGAAAGAAAATTGGTACAGAGGTAGCACTAGCAATGAGCACCTCGGTGTCATGTTTTATATCGCCGCCATCTTGACGGAAACGTAATGGCGGCCACCCAAATGTTCAAAGCTTAAATCAAATTACCACTAACCTAACCATCTGATCTCTACCACATTTTGCAACAACATACATTTTTGCGAGAAGCGTCTTTTGACCAAACTACCAGGTCATCAGCTAAATAGTTTGCAGATGGCGGCCATGCATGTGTGCAAATCGATTCCCCCTATCAAATCAAATACGGTGAAACCGAATTGAACGAAATTTGGTACAGAGATAGCACTAGCAAAGGGCACTTCAGTAGCATGTTTTATATCGCCGCCATCTTGACGGAAACGTAATGGCGGTCACCCAAACGTTCAAAGCTTAAATCAAATTACGACTAACCTAATCATCCGATCTCTACCAAATGTTGCAACAACATACCTTAATGTGGGAAACGTCTTTTAACCAAACTACAAGTTTATCAGCCAAATAGTTTCAAGATGGTGGAAGTATTGTGCCCGATTGACGAGAATTCCGGGGAGCCATCGACCTTAAATGACCCTTCCGAAACCCCCATCTCACAGGAAAACATATAGGCCGGGAAGGAATGCATTATTGGACTGGGAAAGCACTCAAGAAACAGTACTTGGGGGGTGTCGGGTGTAATAAAAGGTAAATCTACCAGTCCAGAGGAATACAAACTCAACAAATACAATAAAGAGGCAAGGCTTACATTTAAATCGCACTCAGTTTATTCAAAAAAATCCTCTCGGCACGCCGGAAGGCGGAGGTAGATTTCACCGGGCAAACTAGGGGATTGGCTATAATAGGCAAAATATGCAGGTGTTCGTAGGAGGATCAGACCTCATTGATTGCAAGAAAGTATTTTACATTTAGAGGTTAAAAATCAACTTTTTTTCGTTTTTGTATGCATATTTTTATCATTTTATTGTCTTATGGGGATGGTAACCTTCTTGTCATTCGGGGTTAATTTTTAGCCTATTTTCAATTTTGAAAAAAAAAATAGGCTTATGAGATCACCTTTTGTCCGTGTGTGTGCGTGTGTGTGGGTGTGTGTGTGAGATGTGTGTGTGTGTCCCCCTAATAAATTCTAAACGGCTGGAGAGATTTCAATGAAACTCGGTAAGTTCATAGCACTATTCCGGGCGACTCCGACCGTGCCCCTGAAATTTTGTTACGTCTCATCAATCCAACATGGCGGCTGTGCGAAATATTTCACCAGCATTCAATATCTCCCAAACTATTACCGATATCACCCTGGATGTTTTTACGGTGATAAAGGGAACTACTAGAAATTCACCAATGTGACATTTGAAAAACTGGTAACTACAAAACCAACATGGCGGCCACGCGAATTTGCGACTTTTAAATAGACGTTTCTCGCGATTTAACCAACCAAACGCAATAAAACTTGGTACAGTATATGTTTATACACATTCTAATGCACCGACATCTAACTTCGTTCAATTGTTTACATGACCACAAGATGGCGGCTGTGCGAAATATTTCTCCGGCATTCTATATCTCTGAAACTATTAGCGGTATCACCCTGAAATTTTGTACGGAGATAAAGGGCACTACTGGAAGTTCATCTATAAGACTTTAAAAAACCGGTTAACTACAAAACGAACATGGCGGCCAAGCGAATTTGAAAATTTTAAATAGACCTTACTCGCGATTTAATGTTCCAAACAGAATGAAATCTGGTACAGGAAATGTTTATACACATTGTAATGCACTGGTATCTAATTTAGTTCAATTGTTTACATAACCTCAAGATGGCGGCTGTGCGAATTTTAAAATTAAGTTTTTATTTCTTGTGTCGTAGTCATGCGATCAAAGTGAAAGTTTGAATAATGAACCTACGCAATAATTTTCCTTTAATGGTACATGACTCTATGGCCTATACATTTAACAATCCAACATGGCGACCATCCGAAATATTTAGACGGCTCTGAATATCTACGAATCTATTATAGCAATCAAACTGAATTTCTTTATGTTCATAGGGGCTATGAACTTAAGTTCACCTGTAGGACTTTAAATAACCTGGTGATCACAAATCCAACATGGCGGCGACGCGAAGTATAAACATTCACATGGACGTTTCTCGCAATTAAACCATCTGAGTGCAGTGAAATTTGGTACTGTAAATCCTTATACGAATGTTAATCCACTGGCATCTAATTTATTTCAATTGTTTCCATAACCACAAGATGGCAGCTGAGCGAAATTTTAAAATCTCCTTGTTACTTCTTGAGTCCTAATCATGCGATTGAAGTTTGAATGCTACACGTACACAATAATCTTCATGTAACAGTACATAACTCTAGGACCTACATATATATAATCCAACATAGTGACCATCCGCAATATTTAGTCGGTTCTCAATATCTACGAATCTATTACAGCAATCAAACTGAAATTTTGTATGTACGAGGCACGTCCAGAAAGTAAGCTCCGTTTGGTAATAAAATTAAATTGTGTACAGATACAGAAAAAATATTTATTGCACAACATTCTACACCTCTTAAACTACTTTTCCACGTAACTGCCGAACTTTTGCAGGCATTTGTCATAGCGTGGCACAAGTTTTTGGATACCTTCTTCATAGAAGTTTGCCGCCGACCCGTAGACGAGAGTGAAGACACCCCTTAAGATATCCTACTGATTGGCCACTACTGTTAGGCAAATTGCGTGCTTACCAGGAGAACTGCGTATGTTTAGGAGTTCTCCTGACCACATACGCAATTTGCCTAACAGTGATGGCCAATCAGTAGGATATCTTAAGGGGTGTCTTCACTCTCGTTTATGGGTCGGCGGCAAACTTCTATGAAGAAGGTATCCAAAAACTTGTGCCACGCTATGACAAATGCCTGCAAAAGTTCGGCAGTTACGTGGAAAAGTAGTTTAAGAGGTGTAGAATGTTGTGCAATAAATATTTTTTCTGTATCTGTACACAATTTAATTTTATTACCAAACGGAGCTTACTTTTTGGACGTGCCTCGTAGATAGAGGCAATTAACATAAGTAAGATATATGAAAATAGGCTGTATAGTTCTTCACGGAACTACATGTTATACTTGTGAACACACTGTCCTTATGCAAGGTTTGGAACTGATGTGTAACTATCTGACAGTCTGTTACTTCTTCTCGCAAAATTTTATCTCCCGCAGAGATTTTTGTTGGTTCCTCAGTTTAGGGGCTGCGGCAACGTGGTTATGTAACCCCGGGTGTGTAGAAACTGATAAACGGTGTTAATTGCGATGACTGTATTAGTCTGTAATTCAGGTAAGGTCTGCAGACGGTCAATTTTAAGTAGTAGTTCCTAATTTTGTACCATATACTAACGTGAACGACACCTAGCAGTGAACTTGGCTACTAGATGCCACCGCAACCAGCAACTTGCAACGAACGTTGGAACTTCTCCTCCAAAGCATGCTGAGGGATTTTTAGCGCTCTTAGAAAATCAGACGACTTTGGCCGGCTTTGAACCAGCGACCTTGGGCATATAAGTTCAGCATGCTACCAGTTAGCCGCTTCCCACAGTCAGATGGAAAAATGAATGTGATCTCGTGCAATGGCGTTTTCTTGGCAACCTCTGATAGCTCATCCCTCATCAATTTAGAAGTGTTGTCACGGTAACCTCTGATGGCACTTGGCATGTTCTTTAATTTCGAAATCATTTTTCTCATCCCTTGGCGTAATGGTAGGTCAGATCAAAAATTCTTTCAGACAAAGTTTTAGGTAATTATTAGGGGAATATTTTCCATTATGTACGGGTTTGATATTGTGCCTATTAAGAGAGATATATGATGTTTCCCGAAAAAAACACTTTTTTCCACCCCTTTGGTCAATGGTTGGTGCTATCAAAAAACCTATTTGACATAAATTTTTGGCACTTATCCGACAATTATTATGAACTTTTAATTGATTCGATATTTCACGTATTAAGAGAGTTATAGCGACATTTCACTTTTTCGAAATAAAAAAGCCCCCCCCCCCATTTTCACCCCCCTTTAACCGATTTTGCCCATTAACAAACTCGACCGATTTTTTAAGGGGTTACATATTATGTAAAACATTAAAGTGATTGGTGCAAAATTACGGCAGTTATCGTGTCCACAAGAAACTGATATATATGCATATATATATATACACACACATATATATAAACTTTTGAACTGACGGTGGTTTGGGGTCTGGGGGATGTGAAACGCGAAGATATGTCGAAATTTTCCGGAAGTCGAAACATGGCACCCATTGCAATAGTTAGCTTTCTGATGAAATCTACCTAAAATAGGCTACATAATTTAAATACTACCATCAACGACACCTAGCTGTGAACTTGGCTACTAGATGCCACCGGAACCATCAACTCGCAACGAACGTTGGAACTTCCCCTCCGAAGGAAAGCATACTCAGGGTTTTTTGGCGCTCTTAGTAAATCCGACGACTTCAGCCGGGTTTGAATCCGCGACCTTGGGCATAGAAGTTCAGCATGCTACCAGTTCCGATACCGAAGTCGCTTCCCAAAGACATATGAAAACAGAATGTGATCTCGTGCAGTGGCGTTGTCATAGCAACTGCTGATGACTCATCCCTTATCAATTAAAAGTAAAGTTGTCATGGCAACCACTCTTGGCACTTGGAATTATCTTATAATGTAAATCATTTTGCTCACTCCGTGGCGTAATGGTGGGTCATATCGAAAATTCTTTCAGACAAAAGTTTTAGGTAATTATTGGAGGAATATTGTCCATTTTGTACGGTTTTGATATTGTGCCTATTAAGAGAGATATGATTAATGTTTCCCGAAAAACCCACTTTTTTTCCACCCCTTTGGTCAATGGTTGGTGCTATCAAAAAACTTATTTGACATAAATTTTTGGCACTTATCCGACACATATTATGAACTTTGAATGGATTCGATATTTCACGTATTAAGAGAGTTATAGCGAAATTTCACTTTTTCGAAAAAAGACCCCCATTTTCACCCCCTTCGACCGATTTTGCCCATTAACGAACTCGACCGAGATTTTATAGGGATACATGTTATGTAAAAATTCAAAGTGATTGGTGCAAAATTACGGCCGTTATCGTGTCCACAAGAAACTGATATATATATAGATAGATAGATACATATATACATAAATTATATATACACTTTTGAACTGACGGTGGTTTTGGGGTCTGGGGGATGTGAAACGCGAAGATATGTCGAAATTTTCCGGAAGTCGAAACATGGTACCCATTGCAATAGTTAGCTTTCTAATGAAATCTACCTAAAAGTGGCAGACCCCTAACTACTTCCGAGAGGTAAAAACGGCTATTCCGTGCTAACAATGTTCATAATGATGTAATTCGTCTCCGTGCGATAATCCTAACAAATTAAGCCTCTCGAAGTCCTACGCAAAAATGGAAAACAAAGAATGCAATGTAAGAGAATGACACGTAGATTTTCCCTATCCAATTACTTCGGAGAATCAATAAAAATAATAATAGTACAAGAATGATCCTACAGCAAGGTGAGTTATTTACTTGTTTACAATGTTAGATATTAGTTACATGATGGTGTCATTTCCAACATTTAACGTTATAATCATTTAATCTAATGCCTATCGTACGTTAATTATAACAATGGTGTAAACGTGAAGCGTCTCATCCTAAATTTATTTCCAAGCTAAAGCTATGCACATTCTGATCCTAACAAAAAGTATGAAAAGCCTAGTCTAATCACAACACAAATGTATAACATGTAAACACTCTTAAATTACGTGCGCAATGGGCGCCACTGCTCTTTACCTTCCTACATCGCAAATTCACAGTCTGTGAACTTGGGTCATGTTTGTGTTGGGAGAGAAAAGTTACGTCGGCGATTGCATGAGCAAAACATGTCTAACATCGCATTATCAGTTTAGATACCGCGTTTAGACACGTAACTAACTGACTGTCGTCGCTCAATAGGGAAAGCTATATTTGTCGAAGAATCAAATCTAAGTTATGGTCATCAAGGTTCATTTAAGTTAATAGGTTTGGTTAAATTTTATTAGAGTTCCTAGCCCTTAGTTTATACTCAGTTTTAGTTGAAAATTCTGTTATTTGATTATTACCTTCATATTTATCAGATCAGTTTAGTCCTATCAGTTCCATTGTATTTTTTTGAATGACCAAGTTAAATTCGTGTAGTGTAAACAATTGGTGTACCAAACATCCAATACAAACACATCATTGGAAGAAAAATCAATTCCACGACCTTAAATAGTGCATCTGTGTGCTGATCATTACCACTGATCCATTGATCATCTGCTGTAATAACGTGACAAAAGTCGAGCGCGTTACCAGCCCATAAAGTACTAAAACTTGTACTTGCATCTAAGGGTAATCATATCCTACCACTGTAGTGCGTTTTAACATAACATGGTTCTGACTAAATTGATACAATCCAAGCTTGAGGATAAGGTTTAATATCGCCGTCGTAACAGCTGTATACTCTGAACTTATAGAAAGGTGTTTCATTTATTCAGATATCAGACGCCTAATGTCTGGAAATCTAGTATTATAAAACTGGGTCTTTTGCTTGCAGTCCTATAAAATGACCCGTTATTTCGAACCTAAGATAGCTTGCTCAGCTCATCTTATAATGTTACAATTCATAGCTGGTTTGGGCAGTCGTCTGCTTGTCGAATTAATAACGTTATTTGTTTCACTTCTCCACACTGCATACACTGGTTTTCAGGTAGTAATATTTAGTGTTCACTGCGCCCACTGCCTTCTAAGTAATTTGATAAAGAAAAGAGTGCGCTGTCATCGCGTTTACAAGGTCAAAATAAACAAAATAAAGTGTGACATTGGCTTCCTTCATGGCCAACAGCTGGTCGTTGAGTTTTTTCCGCTCAAATAAAATACAATTATTGAGACATGACTGTGTCACAATTCCTAGACGCTAAAGTGTATTGGTTCGATGCTCTGTCGAAGATATAAAAATGTTATTTACAGAAATTGTTGGCAAATGCATTTATCCTCAGCAAGTGCAAATGATACGATATGTTGTGGTTCATCCACCACTAGGAGTACATGTTAATGATAAAACCTACCTAGGAATGTGCGGCGTAAGGTCAAACTAAGCTAATCCCCATAACAGGATCGTACATAAAAATATGTTCGGCAATCTGCCCGACTCACGTGTGTTCTTCATATATTCTTGCATGGTTTAAGTAGCAAATAGCAAGATGGGATGCCTGTAATCCACGTGTTTGCTGTATAGTGCAATCCAGCAATCGCTAAACCATTGGTAGTACGGTCCAACCGTCGCTAAACCCCTCCATCCTATGGGGTTTCTACTCCATTCCTACATTAATAGTTGAATGAATAATCGGTGTTTCTTCTTTACAATAAATGTGTGTTAATAATGCCATGATGCTATAAGATTTGGTTGCACTGAATTTACTGTTACGCCTCAACTAGCAATTGCACTGAATTTGCACTGGTGTAGCAGTTAGCAAGTTATAAAGGCCATTGGTTTTCCGCTCACAGAATTTAAATATTGTAGCTTGTGCTACAGTACACACTAAAAACTGGTTTACATTAAATTCACTCGTAAACTGTCCTTTACTGTTCTGCACTGTTTTATAAATTTCGTTGCACTTCTGAAAAGCGTGGTTTGGCAGCGTGCTTGACGCCTGCGTTAGATAGTTCTTGAAATATAACAACTATTCAGAATCTGCTATCTCTGATAGTTTTAAAGACACTTAGCAGTTATACTGCACGCAAACGCGTATCCTTATTTGTTAGATTAAGCTGGATTATACTGATACTCCTCGATTTGTCGAGCACGTTTTGACGTACTTTCAGGACTATGACTGTCGAAGGTTACACGTCAAGCTTCAATCATGCTTACGATAGGAGTGCTTCATCAAGATGCCGGATGGACTCTCTAGTCATCGGTCAAGTGTGCGGCTGTGGAAATATCTATGGCATTCACTATGGATCATTCATATTCATGTCTCCTATTTATAATAAATCATATTCCTCTTCTGTGCATTCAAAATATTTACAACATCGGTTAAGAATTATGTGTTTTACAAACTATATAAAATATAATACACTCTCGGCGTGGCAACTCATATTAGTCAAATGAGCGCTCAATCAACCTCCTCCATGGATGGTGAACTCTTCATGAGCCAAAGAGGTCACATGGCAAATGTGACATGGGGTTCAGTATGAATCATGCAAGTATTATAGCCCAACCGTAACTTACGATTATACAAGGCCTGATCGTACATAGGTACGTTTAATATGTCCTCAAAGAGATGACGGTAGGATATTAGCATATTATCATACTAATATATAAAAATGAGATGGTGTGTGTCTGTCTTTCTGTCTGTCTGTCTGTCTGTCTGTCTGTTACTCAATAACGCAAGAACCACTGGTCCGATTTAAATGAAATTTTGCATGGATGTAGCTGATTTACCATGTTTACATATAGGATACTTTTAATTTCGATATCTTGCACTATTAAAATATGGCGACCATTTTAGTGACGTCACTACACCCTTTGGTTTCAAAATTTCATAATTCCATATCAAATAAAAAGAGAACGCTAAGAAATAGAAAACTTTTCATGGCACATGCGAGCTTCAAAATTTAATTTCCTATCCGAAGGGTCCTTATCACTTTTCGTGCATCTCCAACGGTTAGCGAGTAAAACCCACATATGTGACGTCACTGCACCCTTTGGTTTCAAAATTTCATAGTTCCATTTCAAATAAAAAGAGAACGCTAAGAAATAGCAAACTTTTGATGCATACACGAGATTTAACATTTAATTTTCTATCCAAAAGGTCCGTATCACTTCTCGTGTATCTCCAACGGTTAGCGAATAAAACCTAAATTTGTGCAATAAAACACGGTCAACACCGAGCGGTGGAGTATATCTCTACGTACATAAAAAGTAAAGTTTGTATGTTTTTTTTCGCAATTTCTACGGAAATTTGAGTTATTTACGCTTTTCAGACTGTTTTATTATGGATGCGCGCGAAAATAATTTTTTGGTCTGTCTGTAGGTTTGTTTGTTTGTCTGTGGACAACTTTGTTCCCTTATAACTCGAGAAAAACTGGGTGTATCAACGTAAACTTTGGCACAGATATCCAACCGAGGCACGACACTAATCATTGATGTAACCCTTCTCCGTACCTCTCATAAAAGAGGGCCTACCCCCTTAAAATACATGCTGAAATAGGAGGAGAAGGACGAGCCAAAGATCATTTTCAGCCCCTCAATGTGAGAGGCAAACCTCGGGGGCCCCAAAGGATCCCCGAAATCCACATTTTAAGGCCCTAAAACCAACCATTTTGGAGATATTCCCAGAAAACTAATTTCATTTAATAAACTTATGAACGAATACAAGCCGGTAACCATGGCAACAGATTCTCAGAGGTCCATCTATTGCTGTAAGACGCAATGCAATTCCATTAATTACATTGGTGTGAAAGTTTGCAAACGGCTAGAAGGTTATCACGGAACCAAATTGAGCTGTAAAATTCATCAATACGTATAATGCGCTTAAGGGGGTCAAGGGGTACACTAGATTTTTTTCACGCGATTTACACCTGCTGGTGTGGTACGGCAGGTCTATTATATTCCTATCCCTATATTATATATAATGCGTTTGGCCCTCTAAGGAGCACGTAGAACCATTAGTTAACATTGGTCTTCTTGTTCTTCTTATCTTCCCAAAACTTCCTCATCCTTTCGCTATGTGCCTGTCTTCTTTCTTGTGTCCATGCAGCTTTAAGTTTCAAATTCTGTCCCGTAGGGATCTTGGGTGGAAACTTATACAAATTTACTTTTTGTCTATATGCAGTCCGCGTCGTTGTCAGTGGGTCAATATTGATTTCAGTGAGGTCCTTTTGGGTGTCTGCTAGCCAGCGTACTTTGGTTTGTCGGTTTCCATTGACTATGAGGAAGATTTTCTTGGTCAGTCGGGAGTTGTCCATTCGAGCTATATGTCCGTAGAATTTCATGCGTCTTTTACGTGCGAGTGAGGTGAATCGTTCTGTCCGTGAATACAGTTCGTCTGAGCTTTTCCTCATCCAGATACCGTCCTGAAGCTTTGGTCCAAAGATTTTTCTCAGTATTTGTCGTTCTATCTTCTCAATGTATTTGATGTTGATGGTTAACGATGACGTCTCAATCGCATAGAGTGCCTCTGGGAGGATGACTGTGTGGTAGTGATGGAGTTTGGCTTTAGTGGAAAGTGATTTCTTGTTGTAAATATTCCAAGTGATTGTGTAAGCTTTGCGTAATTTTTCTGCACGTGTTTTGTTAGCCATTCTTTCGTTACCAGTGTTCCCGATAATTTCACCTAGGTACTTGAAGTGCTTAACTTGTGTGATGTCGCCATATTTGGTTGTAATTGATGCCAGGTTTGTGCTCTTGGAATCCATGTACTGTGTTTTCTCGTAAGAGATATGGATATCTCATGATATCTCATGAAGCTTCTCGATGGCATGTCTGGCTTCTTCTGGAGTCCGGGTAATTATTGCTAGGTCGTCAGCAAAGGCGAAGCATTTTATGTTGATTCGTTGTTCTTTTGTTCCCATACTTATTCCAGGTATTTCTTTCTCCCATGTTCTGATGATCTTATCTAGTACCAGGTTGAATAGGAGGGGGGACAACCCATCACCCTGTCTTACGCCTGTTCTAATGTGAAAAGGTTCGGACACTTCACCCATAAATTTAACTTTAGAAGTTGTATCTGTCAAGGTCTGTTGGATTAATGTAGTTGTCTTGTTGTCCACACCATATTCACGAAGTATATTAAACAGAGTTGCGCGGTCGATTGAATCATATGCTTTCTTAAAATCTACGAAGGTGACAACTGTGCGATTCGACTGGCGATGTTGGAGTACCATCTTGAGGTTCCAGATCTGTTCTGCACACGATCGACGCGGTCGAAATCCCGCCTGATATTCACCGATCATGTGCTCTGTCTGTTGCTCCAATCTGGTGAGGAGGGCACGTGAGAGTACCTTGTAGGCGATTGGCAGGAGTGAAATGCCTCGGTAATTATTCGGATCTGTCTTGTCGCCCTTTTTGTGTAGTGGGTGAATCAAAGCAGTTTTCCAATCAACCGGTATGGTGTCACTCTCCCATATATTAGCAATGATGTTTTGTAGTCTTTCAGTCAAGAGTTCACCTCCAATCTTGAGCACTTCGGCGATTACACCGTCTTCTCCTGGTGCCTTGTTGTTTTTGAGATGTAATATGATGTTTTGTATCTCATCATACGTTGGTGGTACTGAGTCCTGGTTTGGGGCAGTAAAGTGGAGTTGGAGATTCTCTGCAGGTGGTTCACAATTGTGAAGCTCCTCGAAGAACTGTTTCAGGATATCACAATTGGCCTTTGTGTTTGTCTCAAGTGTGCCATCAGGGCGGCGAAAACAAAGACTGGGCGGCTTGTAGTTCGTCAGTTCTTCCCTAAATGTCCTGTGGAAATTTCGTGTGTTGTTCCTCTTAAAGTCATTATCGATTTCTTCCAATCGTTTGAGGTGGTACATGCGTTTATCTCGTCTGATTGTTTTGGATGTTTGCTTCTGCGTTTCTAAAAAGTTCTGCCAATGTTCTGGTGTTCGGTTGCTATTCCATGTCTTCCAGGCTCGGATTCGGGACTCTAGGGCTTTATCACAGTCTATGCTCCACCATCTGTGTTTTCGTTTCCTTGGTGGTTTGCCGAGTTTTCTTGTTGATTCTTGGATGGCCTTGAGAAGTTCACCCCATGTTTCCGTGTTAGTCTGTAATGATTGTGTAAACTCCTGTGCGTGTTCTTTTAGGTATTCCGGATCTATGCGTGGGAGTTTGGAATTTGGACGCTTTTTACGATTGGGCATGAAGCGGACTTTGATCTGCGAGAGATGATGGTCGGACTCTACGTAACCTTTGCGTACCCTCACGTTCATGATTTCTGGAGAGAATTGTCTGGTTATTGCTACATGATCTATTTGATACTCCCCGATGTGGTTTATGGGAGATTTCCATGTAGTCATTTTTCGTGGTGGTTTCTTGAAATGTGTGGACATTAGTTGTAGGTTGGCCATTCCACATATGTTGATTAAGCGAAGCCCATTCGCATTCGTCTTTTTGTGTGCCGAGAAATTCCCAATGATATGTCTGTGTTCCCGTTCTCTGCCAATTTGCGCATTGAAATCTCCGAGGAGGATCTTAATGTGGTGTTGAGGAATCTTAGTAAGTGTCCGTTCAAGTTGAGACCAGAACTTCTCAACTTTGTTTTTGTCAGGATCCTTGTTAACTGGAGCATGTGAGTTTATCATTGTATAGGCCTTATTGGCGCATTTAACTGTGAGTAGAGAGAGACGATTCGAAGGTGATGTGAAGTCTATCACTGAGTTCTGGATACTGTTGTGCACAAGGAATGCTGTTCCGAACACATGTAAATTACTATTTCTTAGCTTAGTTGCTGGTTTTCCCTTATAGATACGGTATCCACCGGAGTCGAAGTGGTCACAATCACGGAATCGTGTTTCTTGTACTGCAAGTATGAGAATTCCGAATCTGTCGCTGGTGTCCGTCAGTGTCTTGAGTTTCCCAGTTTTGGTCAGCGTCTGTACGTTTAGTGTACCAATGAATTGCGTTCGCTTAGGTTTGAGGAGTTTTGGGAAGCTCCGATCCTTCCCGGCATGACGTCCTGGTCCCCCAGAAGCCGAATGACCAGGTTCGCCTTCGCTCTTCTTAGCTCTGGCCTGAGGTAGTTGCTTTTTTGCTTGTGCTTCCATCATGCTAAGTTCGTGGTTGATTTTAGCTGGTGGGCGTGAGCCCAGGGCGAGTGAATCGCTGATAATCCATAAAATTCACTCTCATCGTAAGGATTGTTAGTTCATACGGCAGCTGATGTTATGCTGTGGTTTACTGGTGCCTCTTGGTGTTCTGGGCTGAATATTATTTTACGGCTTCGAGCCAACCCTCCTCCTTTACCCGGACTTGGGACCGGCAACAGCAACGACTGAACTACTCTATCCACCCAGTAGTTGCTGCAGGTGGAGTTCATATCCCTATATTATATTATTAGTATTATATTATGGCGTACAACGAGGAGACAAAGCCCCTCTGTGCCAGAAACAAAACTTGGGGGCCTCGAAAACTACATTATAAGGCTCTAAAACCAACAGTATCTGAAATATTCCCAGAAAACTAATTTAATTTAATATAACAAACTAATGAAGGAATGCAAATCGGTAACCATGACAACATTATCTCAAGTGGTGGCATCCAACTTTCCATCTATTTCTGTAAGAAGCAATATCACTCCATTTATACCTTGCCACGGTGGGTGAGTGGATAGCGTGTCGGTCTACTAACCCCAAGATTGCAGGTTCACTCCTGGCCGTGGTACAGGCCGGACGTTTGTTTTAGACGAGTGAAAAATCTTAATGGAAGCCTGGAGGCGAGTTACTACAGTACCTGTGTTGTTATCAGCTGCCCCAAGCGTTCCGATGATTGATAAAGCTGTTTCACACTATTGCTGAAGTATAGTCACTGGCAAATATAATGACGTTCTGTTCGTAACTACGTAACGTGTACTTCCGTGTCACACAATACTTCGACGTGGACTGTACTGTCTGCTCAAGTCTGGAATTCCATTACATGAGATCCGTGGTGACAAATGTGAAGTGATAGGGTGAGAGAGTGACTGGGTACAGGCTCACCCTCAGGCTTAAAGTTCAAGGGCAATCGTCTAAAACAAACGTCCGGCCTGTACGTGATTTTTGAAAGGCGGCAAAAATACGACTCGCATGTCATACGATGTTGGCATGTCAAAGAACCCATTTGAATTCAGTAGGCCGTGTTCATAATGGCAAAATTAACCTCAGGAGTTTCCGCCAACACAAAGTTCCTCATTTCTCTACTAGAAAGCGCTATAGTGTTCAAGGAGCTTAGATATCTACCCTCCTGACTTTCATAGTGATTCAAGGAACAACGGTCTGGCTGCGTGGCTCAGGGGTAACGTTCTCGCTTGCTGAGCCCAAGGTTGCAGGTTCGAAACCTGGCGCAGTCAGCTGGCATTTGAGGGTGCGCAAATGTGAGGGAGCCGTGTCAGTAGATTTACTGGCACGTTAAAGATCCCCTTCGGGGCAAAATTCCGGCACCCCGGCGTCTCTAAAAGCCAGTGTAGTTAAAAGGGACGTAAAACCAATAACATTATTACAAGGAACAACGAAATTTCGACATGCAAGCTACCCTCTGGGTGTCAAATTACGAAGCTTGCACCCGGCATCCGAGGCCATACGATATTATTATTAGGCTACTCCATTTATTACATTTCTGTGAAAGTTTGCAAGTGGCTATAAGGTTATCACGGAGCCAATGTAGACTGTATAATTCGTCAATGTAATTAAGGGGGTCAGAAGCTTCCGTGGCTTAGGCGGCAGCACGCCAGCCTCTCACAGCTGGGTCCGTGGTTCAAATCCCGGTCACTCCATGTGAGATCTGTGCTGGACAAAACGGAGGCAGACAGGTTTTTCTCCGGGTACTTCGGTTTTCCCTGTCAAAATTTCATTCCAGCAATACTCTCCACTATCCTTTCATTTCATCTGTCATTCATTTAATCATTGCCCCAGAGGAGTGCGTCAGGCCTCGGCAGCCGGCACAGTTCATATCCTCGCCGCTAGATGGGGGCTTCATTCATTCCATTCCTGACCCGGTCGGAGACTGGAAGCAGGCTGTGGATTTTCATTTTCAATTAAGGGGGTCAAGGGGTAACCTAGAATTTTTTCATGCAATTTCACGTGCGACATATAGTACAGAAAGTCTATTATATCTACAAACAGAAACATTATTTTCAAAAATTCCTGAATTGAATCAGCATTTTTTGCGGCTTTTAGGAATTTGGGCCATTTGAGGCTAAAGAACCTGAATTTTCTTGCCCCACAAGCCTTTATAATTTATAAAAGAGTTCTTCCTGTGTATGGGGACCTAACACAACGTAGAGGGCCATTTTTTATGTGAGGTGTATTGCGTTTCGTCTACAAGGCTTTCAAATCTATTTCACGTCAGGAAGTACACGTTAGGTGAATGTAGTTTGAGAGCACATTTTAACTAATCTTTTTTTTTTTTTTTTGTCGACATACGAGTTCATCGTAAGGCTGATTTTGTTTGATACGTATGGTAGATATACTCATATTTGGATATCTGGGTGATATGTTGTAGACAATAATTTGCCATTGAACACGGCCTACTGAATTCAAATGGGTTCTTTAACATGCCAACAACGTATGACATGAGTGTCGTGATTTTTGTCGCCTTCGTTCTGATAAACTTATAAAGGAATGACAAACCGCTAACCATTGCAACAGTAGCTCAATTGATAATGTCTGGTGTTAATATATAACACCGTTCGAAGAACGGGTACTTCTGCTAGTAATATAATAAATGTAATCCTAGAAGTGACTAACAGATCAGGCTTACCATGCTATATCGTCGTGGGCCCGTGCCGCTCCGTTGTCAAAATGGCCGCTTTTTGCTCGTAAATACGTATATTTCCGTATCTGCCTATGTTTATATCTTTTTAGGAATGTACTGAACCAAATAATACATATTTAATATCGAATGGTTTATAGAAACGCCAGAAAACGCTAATGAAATCGTTGATTTCAACACAAAATGTGATACAGTTATACTAAACCAGTTGTTTATCAAGTATTACCGTAGCGCATCCGTGGCGTAATGGTAGTGACTTGGGCTCATCGTCTGGGGGTTCATGGATAAAATCCCAGCAGGTTCAAATTTTTTTTACTTCGTTTTTTTGTGGTATTTATTGATTTATCACTATTCACATGTTCTAATGTTGAGCATAGAAGTGTGTATTTGCAATCGAAAATATCTGAATGCCCAGGGGGAAAACGATGAGAGTCAGAAAGGATGAGTTTTTCACTAACACGATTTTAAAGTTCAAAACGTTCTATTCTGTGTAATGTAAGACAGTAAGTGAACAATAAAAGTACTTGACAACAGTATTCTAAAACAACATATTTATTTCCTTAACATTTCAAAATGTTATAAACTTTTAAATACACTAATAAATATTGTCAAAGAGATGAACGATGAGAGTCAGTAGAAAAGTTTTACACAAACTATCAAACGAAGATGTCATTTCACTAAAGTTTTTCAAACATTATTTTCTTTTTAATTTCACTTTTTAAGTTCAGTTTTGTGGTGGCATCTAGTAACCAAGTTCAGAACTAGTTGTCGTTGACGGTGACGTTTGGTAGCAAAAGTAGGAACTACTTGAAAAATGAATGTCTACAGACCTTACTTGAGTGAGTGGTTAACGTGTCAGTTTACTTACCCCCAAGCTTTCAGGTTCGCTCCTGGCCGTGGTAAGTGATTTTTGAAAGGTGGCAAAAATTTACGACACGCATGTCGTACGATGTTGGCATGTCAAAGAACCCATTTGAATTCAGTAGGCCGTGTTCATAATGGCAAAATTAATTTCGGGAGTTTCCGCCAATACAAAGTTCCTCATTTCTCTACTAGAAAGCGCTGTAGTGTTCAAAGAGCTTAGATATCTAACCTCCTTGACTTTCATAGTGCTTCAAGGAACAACGAAATTCGATATGCAAGCTACCCTCTGGGTGTCAAATAACAATGCTTGCACCCGGCACCCGAGCCATACGATATTATTATTATACTTGAATTAAAAACAGATAACACACACTAATACAGCCACCACAATTAACACCGGTTATCAGACAGATTAT
Organism: Meconema thalassinum; assembly: GCA_946902985.2. Lineage (NCBI taxonomy): Eukaryota > Metazoa > Arthropoda > Insecta > Orthoptera > Tettigoniidae > Meconema > Meconema thalassinum. The sequence goes on along the minus strand of OX336390.1, from coordinate 530,230,853 downwards.
ACACACACCCAAAGAGTACGGGGCTCCATGACCACATTGTCGCAGCCCCTAAACTAAGGGACCAACCAAAGTTCAGTTGAGTCTAAAATTGAGTCATTAGTTGAGTCTGAAGAATCTATCAATCAATCAATCAATCAATCAATCAATCAATCAATCAATCAATCAATCAATCAATCAATCAATCAATCAATCAATCAATCAATCAATCAATCAATCAATCAATCAATCAATCAATCAATCAATCAATCAATTCTTGAGTTGTCGTAGCAAAATTTTCAAGTTGAGTTTTTCGGTTAGCCTCGCCCTAAGTTTGGTATGCTTCTAATTGCATTGCGCATCGGCTGAACACAAAAATAAGCATCAGCCCACTTTTAACTGTGCACCCTTTTTTGGAAGTCCATACATCTTGCCTCTATACTTTCAGAATTTTGGGAAGCCTTTCTTGCTGACCTTTTAAATTCATAAAAACTTCAGCTTTCCTTGAGTGAAGTTCACGAATAATTTTGATTTGTTTCATTTCATCTTGTACAGTTTTTATGTCTTCTTTTGCGTTGTCGATTTTCACTTGGAGGTCTCGTTCCTTTACTCTAATTTCGTCACATGTACTACTAGTAACTTAATGATAAGTAAAACACACTGAGAAAAGGCAACTCACTCAATGAAGGTAACCCCAAAACAAAATACTAACACAAAAACAATAAAACAGCCGGGAATTCTGGGAGCGGCTGGCTGACCCTCATCAGTCTTGCCATCTAGCAGCTTGCTCTCATCACTTTTCCCCCTTGTGGCAAATATTTCCCTGCTCATATCTATTGACTGCCATCACTTTTCCTCATGCTAGTATTGCTGGAAGGTAAAGCATCACCATAGCAACCAACTGGCACTAATAACTCATTTTTAGCCTATTTTCAATTTTGAAAAAAAAAAAAAAAAAGGCTTATGAGATCACCTTTAGTCCGTGTGTCTGTGTGCGCGTGTGTGTGAGGTGTGTGTGTGTGTGTGTCCCCTAATAACTTCTAAACGGCTGGAGCGATTTCAATGAAACTCGGTAAGTTCATAGCACTATTCCAGGCGATCCCGACCGTGCCCTTCAAATTTTGTTACGTATCACCAATCCAACATGGCGGCTGTGCGAAATATTTCACCAGCATTCAATATCTCCGAAACTATTCCCTATATCACCCTGGAATTTTTAACGGTGATAAAGGGAACTAGTAGAAGTTCACCTATGTGACCTTTGAAAAACTGATAACTACAAAACCAACATGGCGGCCACGCAAATTTGCGACATTTAAATAGACGTTTCTCGCGATTTATCCAACCAAACGCAATAACACTTGGTACAGTATATGTTTATACACATTGTAATGCACCGACGTCTAACTTCGTTGAATTGTTTACATAACCACAAGATGGCGGATGTGCGAAGTATTTCACCGGCATTCTATATCTCGGAAACTATTAGCGGTATCACCCTGAAATTTCGTACGGAGATAAAGGGCACTACTGGAGGTTCATCTGTAAGACTTTCAAAAACCGGTTAACTACAAAAGGAACATGGCGGCCAAGCGAATTTGAAAATTTTAACAGACCTTTCTCGCGATTTAATGTTCCAAACGCAATGCAATCTGGTACAGGAAATGTTTATTCACATTGTAATGCACTGGTATCTAATTTAGTTCAACTGTTTACATAACCTCAAGATGGAGGCTGTGCGAATTTTAAAATTACGTTTTTATTTCTTGTGTCGTAATCATGCGATCGAAGTGAAAGTTTGAATAATGAACCTACGCAATAATTTTCCTTTAATGGTACATGCCTCTATGGTCTATACATTTAACAATCCAACATGGCGACCATCCGAAATATTTAGACGGCTCTGAATATCTACGAATGTATTATAGCAATCAAACTGATTTTTTTTATGTTCATAGGGGCTATGAACTTAAGTTCACCTATAAGATTTTAAATAACCTGGTGATCACAAATCCAACATGGCGGCGACGCGAAGAATAAATATTCACATGGACGTTTCTCGCAATTTAACCATCCGAGTGCAGTGAAACTTCAAACAGTAAATCCTTATACGAATGTTAATCCACTGGCATCTAATTTATTTCAATAGGGATGTAGCGGGAGAAAGTTCGCGCCAGATAGCGCTCGTGTAGTACTGGGTAAGCGCAAGGCGATCGTCTTATGTTTCTCCCAGTCAGCTGCGAAGAATGTATAAATTGTGACCGAGTTTTCTAAGCTAAAGTAAATTATATCTTCTTTAATTTTACTCCAAGACTATATTAATTAATTCTATAGGTATATCTCCTAATATATTATGGACGATTTTCAGCGTTTAAGCGTTAAACAGCTGCAAAATGAGCTACGGACTAGAGGCACTAAAACTAGCGGGAGGAAGGAAGAATTAATGGCCTACAGCGGTAATAACAAAATTCTAACACGCTTTATTATTCAAATAATGAATATGATTCAGCATGCTTTCTCCTAAAGATTACAATTACTAGAGTATTGTAGGCCTATATTGATAAATATATCTCCATAAGACTTAAATCATAAACAGAGATTTAAATATTCACTTGCTCCCCCTGCTTACAGACTTCGATTCTTGTATTTTTTTTAGGTTGATAGCTTACATGAAACTGTCGTGTTTTAAGGTAAACATAATCAAAGAAAGTTGATACCGGTAATGTGTACCTCGAAAATGCATCGCAACGATTGGTTCTTATGTAATTTTGTCAATTTCTCAATAAGAATCGTTCCCTTACCCCTGGAAAAGGACTTGGGGGCACATTTTTTTAAAAGTTTGAGAATCCCTGCTTTAGAGCCACGAACTGTTTCCAGTCATTTGACTATGTCTCAAGAATGTACTGTAGAAGTCAGTCGCTACCACATTCTCCGTCGGGCAGATGGAAGTTGACGATTAATTCTGATTTCAAGAAACCAACCATAATACGTTTGTGACTGTTAATGTTGCGACATTTATTCTTGAAGTATTTGACCGAGTAGCCTAATGATGTCTTTGAAAATGGGAGTCAGAAATGTTACTTTCATTTCTTCGTGTATATTGACGATTTCTTCCCGTACTTCAATGGAGATGATTTCTGCAGATTCCGATTTTGTAGGCTTATAGTGATAATCCGGCAATTTTCTTGTGTATGGCCTCTTCCTAAATAATTCTTTTTGTTGTGTTCGTGGTCCACCGAAAAAGCGATGGAGCAGCGCCCGGTTTTTATCTTGCTCTCTCACCTTCAGATACAAACGCATAAATTCAGTGGTTGTTATCGAAATGTCTAATCAGTTTAGAGATACAAAACAGGAATTATTTCCCTTTGTAAGTCACACTAATCCAACACAGTTTTCGTGAAGTCATCGGGTTGTAAATGATGGAAACACACTTTAATATATTCGGTCAGATTTTTCTCACCGAAATTTTTCCTTCAGATAACATGTGACCATTTCTTCCCCATTTCTTTATTTTGTGGAAATTGGTGAAACGATAACGGACTTCCCTGATTTTTGCAAAGAGGAACACTGCAATAGCTCGGCATAGTCACGGAAATAATAATTTAAACAACTTAAATTCGTACATATTAGCGGCATGAGAACACAGGAGACAAATGAAGTGCGCCGTGCGCTTACCCAGTACAACAGCAGTGCGCTCTGTCGGTGCTAGTTCTATACATCCCTATTGTTTCCATAACCACAAGATGGCAGCTGTGCGAAATTTTAAAATCTCGTTTTTACTTCTTGTGTCCTAATCATGCGATTGTAGTTTGAATGCTACACGTACAAAATTATCTTCATGTAACATTACATAACTCTAGGACCTACATATATAAAATCCAACATGGCGACCATCCAACATATTTAGTCGGTTCTCAATATCCACGAATGCATTACAGCAATCAAATTGATATTTGTATGTTGATAGTGGCAGTGAACATAAGTAGGATATATGAAAATAGGCTGTATAGTTAGTTCTTCACGGAACTACTTGTTTTCATTTTCATGACTATCATCGTTTTTCCCCCTGGCCCTTCATCTGTATATACGGTAGCCTACTTATAACACCACATATTTCAACACTCGAATACAGTGATACCTTGATCCGCTGTTGTTGTTGATTCTGTAGGAGTTTTGCGACGTCATGGTCTTGTAGCCCCGTTTACTTGGGTGTGTTTAGAAGTTGTCTGATAACCTGTGTCACTGTGATGTCTGTAGGCTTACTAGTGAGTGTACTTTTATATGAGGAAGGATTTGGGCAGGAAGCTGTAGTTATTGTTTCATTTGAGATGCATGGACATCATGGTCATTTAGCCCCATGTACTTGGGTGAGTGTTGAATTTTGTCTGAATACCTGTGTTATTGTGATGGCTGTATTAGTGTGTGTATATATAATTCAGGTGAGGATTCAATCAATCAATTTTTAATATCCGTATAGCACGTTGTATTTCAACAAGCTACTGTAACCAACATTCAATTATACCATGAAAAGGACAGAGTTATAACTATACCCATGCATTTAGGAGAAAGTAGGTAATATGTTCTTTACTGAACATCTTGTTATTATATATTAGTATAGATTTAGAAATGTGTCTCTTGATGAATACAGTACATTTGCATTTGTCAGTTGGCACAGGCTAGAGTAAAAGGTGGCTTTTCACCGATGTCTCAGTCTCACTCATGGCTGTGATTATATGGAAGCTACTGAGGTATGGGTGGTGCTTAGTAATGGCATTCAGGGCACAGTCAGTGCCTGTGGATGCTGTGCAAGATTCTACTCATAGGGTTAGGACTACTGTTCTGACTCAGTGAGGAAAGCAATGGCAAACTACCTCACTCCTCTTCTTGCCTAGAACGCCTCAAAATAGCGCTGCCTTGGGTTTTTGTGGGTATCTACTCACATAACGTAACGGCGGTGCTTTTTGAGGATCCAACCAGCCTTCGGGCTGACACACATATACTTAGTATAACAAATTTCTAAAATTATAAAATTGAACTCCATTCTGAATATGACCGTGTGATGGTGAAACGTGTAATCCTAAATTTCCCTCTTTATCAGTGAATAATATTAATACATGCAATTTCTTTCAGGAATAGTATGTTATAATGTATGGTTAGCCTACCTTATCTAATTGGGCAAAAGCATGTTGACAAACTGAAAAGTATAAATTGTTAGTCGTACAGGCAATGCTGAATAAATGGCTCATAACTTCACGCATGTGACCTGCAGCCAGTAGCATTTAGTGCGGTGCAGGTGACCGATCTCTATGGGGTTGGTGCTTGTTGCAGCAATTTGGTAATTTTAGCAGTACCGGTAGTGATGTTCTGCTATTGCAAACACCTCCTGAAAGGCCCCGGCCTGTTATGTGCCTTGGGCAAGTCGTGTGTTAGTTATTGTTGCTTTAAGGGGTGGAACTACGAGGTCATTTGCCCCATGCCAGTCATGTGACCTGCATACTTTTCATAAAAGTGAACATTTCAGTCAGGGAGCAAACGTGATGGCCTTCTCCAGCCAGCATTTCCTGAAGTCATATTTACCACTAACAAGTTACCAGCATGTTCAAGTTCTGAACTGTGAAGGCTCCTTCATATTCAATATGCTGCTGGGAGATGTTAGGATAGCAGAGCGACAAGTCAGAGATATGATGCTGGTCATATTAAGGGAACAGAGCACAGAAGACATGAGCCAGTAGCGTAGCCAGGAGGCTCCCTTTTCCACCCAAAATCCAGATTTTTGAGCGGTCATCAGCCGTTGTTTTACTTATGAGCAAATTTCTTTGTAGGTCTGCAAAATCCACACACTTAAGTTAATTAAAGTGTGGCCCACAGTAAATGCTGCTTCACTCATATAAGGTCTTTCCTTCATGAGGTTCAAATGACCTATCCCTAATTTGCATATAATAACATAACTTACCCTCCATGCTTGTATTATTCTTTGATCTCACAATTTACACCATTCTTTTACCCTGGTACAACAAAATATGACGTTATTTGAATGCCTTATGTCTCTATTTCGTGTTTCTTTCATGTGGTATCAATGTTAAGCCTATACTTACGGAGCAATATAACTCTGCTTGGGTTAATCTTTGCCTTTCTCTTTCCTCTAGCATTACACACTTATTGTGAGAAAAAGACTAGAATATCTCGAACTGACTTTTATCAATTATGTGTGTGTTGGTATTGAAGTGTGCGTTATGTTTTTGAACACACCCAGTTGAAGCATGGAACATGGTTGAAGCTTAGGTTAATGTAATGTTTGTATGTGAATAAAATGTGTTTTCAATGTCTCTTTAGAAAGAGTCTTCTCGTGAAGTAATTGTGTAGTGTATTCCCACATTTGGCGTCTGACAGGACGAAATTTATATACAGAATAGCAATGGATAAGTTAATTAAAGTTCGAGCGGTGCGCCGGCGTGCTTACACGCGAATTTTTAAGAAGATCGTCGACGGCCTAGAAAGTGTAGAACTTTATCCAGTTGCTATTGAAGCAGAATTTAATTTACTTCGGGAAAAGCGGGAAGACCTACGAGTGTTGGACAACCAGATATTCGATTTAATGCTGGAAGCGGACGAAGATGAGGATAACCTAGAAAAAGAGTTTAGTGTCACCGATGATTATTCAAGTAAATTCAACAATCTACAGATTAACGTTGCTACATTGCTGAGAGAGAAAGATAAGCAGAATGTTATCAGTGAAAGTCCTTGGTTCATTCGCTCAGCGAAAGTATAAGCTTCCATTGCTCGAACTTACGAAATTCAGTGGTAATCCTAAAGAATGGCTACAATTTTGGGCTCAGTTTGGTAAAATTGATGAAGATAACAGTTTAGATCCCTCGGATAAGTATCAATATCTTCTTCAAGCCACTACTGAAGGTTCTCGTGTCAGAGAAGTAGTCAGTAGTTATCCTGCTACTTCTGAAAACTACCCCAAGGCTGTGGAAACATTAAAGTCTCGTTTTGGTAGAGAGGATGTACTAGTTGAAGTACATGTTAGAGAATTGCTTAGGCTCGTACTGCAAGCTAGCAATCCTTCTTTTGGTATGACTTTATGCTCATTGTATGATCGGCTTGAAAGTTATTTAAGAGCTCTGGAATCTTTAAAGGTTACCACTGATAAGTGTGAAGCAATGCTTTTTCCGCTTATGGAATCTTGTTTGCCAGAAGAACTTTTAAGAGCATGGCAAAGATCTCTAGCTTCACATGCACGAGAGGCCAATCCACCCAGTGGAGACATGGGAAAGGCTCGGCTAACACAACTCATGGAATTTTTAAGGTCAGAGGTCGAAAGTGAACAAAGAATTTCTATGGCAATGTCAGGTTTCGGTCTTAGAGATGCAGATCAATCTAGAAGGAAGGACACAAAGCATGAAGCAAAAGGTGGAGGGAATCAACCTACATCTGTCTCAAATGAAATCCCTACTGCCACAGGGTTGTTCACCGCCTCTAAAGATAGTAAGAAATGTATATTTTGCTCTTCTAGTCACAATCCTCAGGACTGTATTAAAGCTCAGGACTTGTCTTTACTAGAAAGAAAACAAGTGGTAGAGAAAAGTAGGGCCTGTTTCTGCTGTCTGCAAGTAGGTCACCCTGCTAAGAAATGTAGGAATCGTCCCAAGTGTATCGTCTGTGGAAAGGGGCATTTTCCATTAATGTGCGGAGAAATACAGACAGAGCGACATAGGAAAAGGGCTGAAGTTCATCAACCAGTTAGCCAAAATAAGTTACCGGGTAATGCTTGCAAAGACGAGGCCCTTGCAGCAGTAGGAAATCATTGCAATGTCCTGATGCAAACGCTGGTAGTCTATGTGAAGGGCAACAATGATCGAATACGTAAGGCAAGACTTTTGATTGACTCAGCGTTTCACCGTTCATATACATTGGCTAGTACTGCTGCTGAAATGGGGTACGTTCCACGCTCTCAGGAATTAATTCAGCATGCACTTTTTGGAGGAACAACAACTGGAGTGGTGCAACATGATGTATTCACACTTCACCTTTCTAAATTGGACAAGTCATATCATTGTCATTTTGATGTACTTGGTCAACAGAAGATTTGTGGACAGATTTCTTCTGTTATTGATGGCCCTTGGATACAGGAACTTGTTTTGCATGACATTGAATTAGTGATGTTGGCTCTTCAGCAGATATTGAAATTTTGGTCGGATCTGATTATGCTGCTAAACTTTGGACTGGAAAAAGAGTGCAACTTAGTTCGGGGCTAGTAGCGATGGAGACAATATTTGGTTGGACACTGTCAGGGAAAGTTCCAGGTATCTTGCCCAGTAATGAGAGTCTAGCCATTGTTGTGTCAAGCATGCTGACCAAGGAAGCAACCATTACAGATTTGTGGACTTTGGATACACTTGGCATACTGGACCCTGCTGAGAAGAAAAGTAAGCTACAATTGCAAGAGACTGATCATCAGAATTTCTTGGATACAGTAAGGATCAATGAAGATGAGAGATTTGAGTGCTGCCTGCCATTGGTAGAAAATCATCCTCCACTTCCTGACAACTATAATATTGCTATGAAAATAGTTCATTCTACAATCAAAAGATTACAGTCTGAAGGTTATTATCATGATTATCAGTCTGTTTTGGACGAGTGGTTACAAGAAGGTGTAATAGAGGAGGTAACAGATGAAACAATGAATTCTCCTTGCCATTATTTACCACATCGTCATGTCGTGAAGCAGAACAGTACCACACCTATTCGCCCAGTGTTCGATGCGTCGGCATGTGAAAATAAGAATGCCAGTCTCAACAATTGCATTGAAAAGGGACCAAATCTTATTGAACTACTTCCTTCCGTATTGGCTCACTTCTGGTTGAAAGAAATTGGAGTGATGGCTGACATCCGCCGTGCATTCTTACAGATCAGTCTCTCTAAAGGGGACCGACCATTTTTGAGATTCTTGTGGATTGACCGACAGGGTACCTTAAAGATTTATCAGCATTGTCGAGTGGTTTTTGGAGTGTCATGTAGTCCATACCTATTAGGAGCAGTGATCAAGTACCACATAGACACTGTCCTTAGTCAGTGCAAGGAGGGTAAATCATCATATTCTCAAGATTTGGTAGAATTGCTATCCCGTAGTTTTTATGTTGACAACTGTTTGACCAGTGTACATGATGTAAAACAGTTGCAGCAGTTCATTAAAGAAGCAACTTCTATCATGGGAGAGAGAAAGTTCGAGCTTCGAGGGTGGGAGTACACCAACCCTTTTTAACCCCCGGAAAACCTGTCAATGTTTTAGGACTGCTTTGGGATAAATCTGAAGATACTTTGAGAATTAACACAGAAAATCTAAATACCCTTTGTCTGGAGAAAATAACTAAGAAGGTCATTCTCTCGGCAGCTCATCGGATATTTGATCCCAATGGAATAGCTTGCAGTGCCACTTTACTTCCTAAACTACTTCTACAGCAAACCTGGGAATCAGGCATAAGTTGGGATCAGGAAGTACATGATGATATTAAATCTCAGTTCTTGGCCTGGGTGAGGGAATTGCTCTACTTACGAGAAATCAAAATTCCTAGGTGACTACCTGGGACAGACTGTCAAGAAAACTGGACGATTCATATTTTTTGTGATGCAAGCAAACTTGCTTATGCTGCTGTGGCTTACTTACGTGTGGAACAACCGAATCATGTTCGTGTCCAGCTTATTCTCGCTAAAGCAAGAGTCTCTGCAATCAGTAAGTCCAACAAGAAAATGACGATCCCGAGGCTGGAATCGTTGGCTGCAACAATTGGCTCTAGGATGTACTCTAATATTGTTCATGATTACAACATCCCTGGTGTTAAGACGATTTTCTGGAGTGACGCAACAACTGTTTTAGCCTGGATTCAAAGAGAAGACCAGTGGGATGTGTTCGTATCCAACAGAGTGAAAGAAATCAGGAAACTGACCGAAGGACAGGAATGGCGATATGTTCCCGGCACTAGGAATCCTGCAGATCTCCCATCCCGTGGCACTACTGCTAAGAAATTGTTGGAATCAAGATGGTGGGAGGGGCCTGACTGGCTACGAGAATCACCAGACTCATGGTCCTGCGTAGATGTTAAGTTTGATGAAGAAGAGATAACTAGTGGCAAAAAGAAAGTTGTTGTTTCTTCCATGCTCGCAGCTTCGGTTGAACCTGATTGGTTTTATGCCCGTGCTTCTACTTTCAAGAAAAGTGTACGTTTAGTTGGTTGGACATGTCGTTTTGTGAAGAACTGTCGAATAGAAGAACAAGACAGATTCCATGGTAACTTGACTACCGAAGAAATAATCGCTGCAGAGGTTAAAGTGGTGAATTTAGTTCAGAGACAAGTATTCTCGGGAGTGAATGACCCAAAATTATCTAGTTTGATGCCATTTGCTGACAGTAATGGAATTCTACGCCTAATGACGAAAATCTCACACAGGAAGGATCTAAATGAATTTTGTCACCCAGCTATTCTCCCTAGTTGTGAGCATCCTGTTGTATTTCACCTGATTATGAACTTGCACAAATAATCATGTCATGCAGGCACACAGATGATGATGACTATTCTTAGAGAGAGATTTTGGATTCTTGGTGGAAGACGAACAGTTCGATCTGTCCTGGATAAATACCTTCATTGCAAGAAGCAAACAGCAAAACATATAGAAGTAAATCCGCCACCTCTTCCTGTAGATCGAGTACGAAATGCTAAGATATTTGAAGTTACTGGCGTAGATTTTGCTGGTCCGCTGTATCTGAAAAAGGAGAGTGGCAGCAGGGAGAAGGCGTGGGTGTGTTTGTACACCTGTGGAGTCTATCGAGCAGTGCATTTGGAGCTTGTATCTTCACTCTCTACTGACAGCTTTATTCAGAGTTTTCGCAGATTCGCCAGCAGAAGAGGTCGACCATCTTTAGTATACAGCGACAATGGTACCAATTTGTCAGGTGCTGATAGTGCCTGTAAAAAGCTGGAATGGGATGCCATTAGTCAGTACAGTAATGTCAGGAGAATTAAATGGAAGTTTAACCCTCCAACGGCATCATGGTGGGGTGGTTGGTGGGAGCGGCTTTTTGGAATATTGAAGAAACTACTACGCCGTGTTCTTGGCCGAACATCAGTGAACTATGAGGAGATGCAAACGATTTTGTGTGACTGTGAGGCTGTTATCAATGCTAGACCCCTCACATACGTATCCAATAATCCCACAGATTTGACGCCACTAACTCACAGTATGTTTCTGCAGGAAGTTGAAGAGATAGGAGTTCTAGATTTTGACTTGATTGAATCCACTGATCTAAATAAGAGACTTCGTTACAGACAAAAGCTAAGAGAAGACCTCCGAAGTAGATTTCGTTCGGAATATTTGGGGCAATTGAAGTTGTTAGCCAAAAAACATCCCTGTAGACAAATTTCTGTTGGTGAAATAGTGTTGGTGGGAAATGACAACTCAAAACGTGTAGACTGGCCTTTGGCTAGAGTTGTCGAACTAGTAAAAGGAACAAATGGAGAAACTAGGCTGGTCCGAGTAAAGACCTCAAGTGGTTTTCTACTGAGACCTGTGCAGAGAATCTGTCCATTGGAACTGGAACTTAGTGAGCAGGGTGAATCTTCAATCATCGGCAAGAGACTTCGAGAGGAAGTCACGGAACAGCCTAAGGATGAAATCAACATTGAAGGGAAGACTTCTTAGAGCCAGGTGGAGACGAGATTCGGAAGGACAGTTCGCAAGCCTGTGAAACTAAGCCTGTGATTGTGTTTTGTAAGTTAATGTTGGACTGGCTGCCATTAACTTAGGTGGGAGAATGTGAGAAAAAGACTAGAATATCTCGAACTGACTTTTATCAATTATGTGTGTGTTGGTATTGAAGTGTGCGATATGTTTTTGAACACACCCAGTTGAAGCATGGAACATGGTTGAAGCTTAGGTTAATGTAATGTTTGTATGTGAATAAAATGTGTTTTCAATGTCTCTTTAGAAAGAGTCATCTCGTGAAGTAATTGTGTAGTGTATTCCCACACTTATGTTTGTGCAGTATAGTATATTTATTTTTCGACCATTGTATGTTACATTTAACAACGCTATAAGAAGATTTTTCAGAAATTATTTTTATTTTTTAACAATTTCTTATCTCCTCTGTTGTTCAATATTGTACAGCCCAGGGGTAGTACCTCTAAGACCCACCCCTTCATCTTTTCACCAAGACCACCCTCATAGGCATGCCATAAGCCTCACATACTTCCGCAACACAAGCAGACCCAGCAATATTGCTGACAGCCGCGCTTACATAATACATACATAAACACACTATCTGGAGCAGCGACGGTGAGGAAACGCTGACCAGGCAGTGGGGGAAAGCCTTAAAAGCTAGACCCAGAGGAGCCCCATTATCTATTCGTGGCCAGCGACTCTGCTCCTCCAAGGTCCGTTCCAGCTCTTCACCAGGTGAGAACTAGCCGTGTGCTCAGATTCCTTATTATTGTAACAACTACCCAGAACACTTTGTATTTTATACACCTTGTACTTTGCTTTATACCTGTCCACTGCCTAAAGGGACAGTACATCACCGCTACTGACCAATAAATACTTGGTCAGTAAACACGCACATCTATTACTCATTTCACCCAGTTTTACATCCTTACACCCAACCTGACCTTAGTCCTAATTGCCCCTGACCGTGAAGGCCAGGAACTGCACCGTCAGGAATCCCATTGTGTTCGAGCAAGCAGCCAGACTGCAGCGTGTCCAGTTGTCGACTCTGCACGTGAGCTCGCCAAACGCTCGCTCTACTTAATTGGCAGGCTAGGTTAATAGCCCACTCTTAGATATTCATCCACTAGCAGGTAAACGCATCCTGTAGGAACGCCCCCAATAGATCACGTACTCACATCAACACACTACACTAGTAGTCTCCCCCAATTACGGGAAACTACCCTTTTTCGGAAACATCCCTTAAATTAATACATCTACACTACCCTGTTTATCCCACCCCCAACAGAGGGATAAAACAGGTTGGTGGAGGCCGGGTACCACGCAAAATAAGAGTAAGGGACTCAAACAACGAGCCCTCGTGGTAGAGCGGTCCATACTGAAAGCAGCCAAGCGAAATTTGAATTTTTTTCTGAGAGAAAGCATTATTTTTCCCCTCTCTGGGAATATAAGGGAAATTTTAGCCCAGCCACCCACCACCACTAGGGCGGCAGCTCTTTTTTTGGTTTCTTTATAACCAACACTGTTAAAAATACATTAGTCCTGATGGGACACACTACACTTAAAACAGCATTACATTAAGATTACGCTATGTAGAATGGCACCACATGCAGAAGCAACAGGGGTTGTCAGCCATAGAGGCGACAGCGGTGCACCACTATTATTCACCTTATTACTAGGGTGCCAGAGGCATGTACAAAAGCGACAGGCACAAATACGGGCACTCCAGACAAGGGTTGGCGCAATACAGGGCAAACAGCCATGCACCCCGTCGGAGGATAGGATGGCGCAATTGAAACGCGCACACAAACATTTACATAACATACACGAACACCTCAATAGGAGCCGTGTCCGAAGGAACAGGATATATGACCGATTGAACACTACACATGACCCGATAACCGTTAACACAACCTTAGAGAGAATAAGGGTGCATTACACAATGTTATGTGCCCAATACAGGGAGCTTATTCGCGAACAGGCGCTCCTCCAGTTGGAGGCCACAGACCTGTATAGAGCATAAACAAATAGGAACTAGCAGTACCAAGGTTGCCGAACAGGCCATATGCCTTAATCGGCAGTACGCCCAAATTTGGGAAGGATATCGGGAACTCCAAGCCAATAATGCCATCTTTGTGTTCACGGCAGGGCAAACCAACGAAACCAAGAGAGGACATAGGCGTAGATACGCTAACACAGCAATTCGCGAATATGTCCATCTCAACACATACCGCCAAACAAGGGAAGGAGTCTGCCGTGGCCATTGGCCAGGAAACGATCAGGCTAGCCTCCAATACACTGCAGGGCCAAACTCATATAGACACACATCCCGCAGCTCCGGTCCGGGAGGCAATTTTTCCAGACCGAGGGGCGAAACCTACGCCAACCCCCTCAGAACAAAAGAACGAGAGGGAGTTGACGCTAGGGCTCCCAAACACACACGATAACACAAAGAGAAACCTGGAGGAAACTATATAATGGGCTGAGAACGTAGAGAACGTGCCACAGCATAATAAGCCCATACAGACCCACACACATAGACAGACACAAAGGAAGGAGTCTGCCGTGGTCATAGCCCAGAAAACGGCCAGGCTAGCCTCCAATACATTAGAGGGGCGATCACAGAAAACTACACGACCCCTACCGCCAGTTCAAAGGGCGATTTCGCCAGAATGGAGGCGGACACGCACATGTGCACCCCCGGTGCAAAGAAATACAGGGGGGTTGCTTACAATTCACCAGGGTGTAACACACACGCCTGCACGGACTATCATGCCTCCAAAACAAAGTACACGGGGTATAAGGGAAGTTTTACCGCCCACCCCACGAGGCCAGGCAGACAGAAGGGCATACACTCCCACAGACACTGATAGGGTAGCGCGGAGCCATCGCAGCCCTTCAGGCGCCAGCACACCTACGCCTATTAACAGGCACTACGGTGACGAAGGCTTAGGCTTACTTTACTTAAAACACCCCAGAAAAATGGTAAAGAAGCACCTCAATGGGAGTCGGAGGCCTATACCCTCATGACAGGGCGAAGGTATTCACCCCGTCGGGCAACAACGCTCGGATGAGGATAACACATTTACGGGGGAAAATCCACTCCCAACTAGACAAAAACTCAGAACTAAGGCAATTCGTGGTACATTAAAATTAAACCAGGAATATGGACACGGGGACAGACATTCTCACGGACGGCATCGCACAGACAGCATGAATACACAATCCCATAGAAAAGCCATAGGATCCCATATAGACACTGTGTCCCATAGAGTTATAGCTAAGAATTAATGTATGTATAAGAAGGGTTATATTATATGTATGTGAATTGCATATTATCATTGTGTACACATCGTAAATATACACCAGGGATGGCATATGAATTGCACTAATGCCACTCACAGCACAGACATAAACACGGGGAGGTTCTTTTACAAGGTAGGTACACCGACACGGG
This sequence comes from Meconema thalassinum, assembly GCA_946902985.2. Taxonomy (NCBI): domain Eukaryota; kingdom Metazoa; phylum Arthropoda; class Insecta; order Orthoptera; family Tettigoniidae; genus Meconema; species Meconema thalassinum. Next base: position 530,215,702 of record OX336390.1, on the reverse strand, counting down.
AGTATACAGCAATAGCTTACTGCCCAAAGTCAGCCTCGGGCGCGACATGGCAACTAAGGGCCAGGACACACAAGCACAAGAACGATTGAGCCACACAAGCATGAACACGGGAAGGTTCTTTTACATACAGGGAATACATGTACGAACACATAAACTACACAAGTCTGACACAGATAGCGTCATCACGATAGTAGGGCCAAACGATAAGGCCCGGTAATTATGAAGAAACGTAGGGCCTCGTACACAACATATTTTACAAACGCTCAAAACATTTTTGGCAAGGTCATAACATACATGCTGTGCACTTCAAATGTTAACTGCTGGACAGGAAATACGGTCCCAGCAGCGGCGTTATTACATGGGGTAACCCAATACTTTGCACGCTCTGCGCGAATACATAACACAATCGGCGACCAAAGACATCCTACACTTATAGTAGTATTACGGTCGACAGAGTATCATTCACTAGGGATTCAAAACCACACTACGCCCACAAATTAAGACCAGGGCTAACCAAAATTCACACAGACGACATACACGGGACATACTTACAGGGGCGTATGCCCATTCCAAGGTATTCGCTATTGTAACCTACTTAGGGCATTAGCGACCCCGGGACTACCAATAGGGGACGTACCGGGAACACCAGGCCTCTACGGAGACCACAAAATACTCTTTTGTACCATAACGCCCGAAATCTGAATACGGGGGACGCCACGGGCACAGACAAACGCTCATACAAAGTAGGGAACACCACATCTCTACGGCCAAAAATTATGGCAATCCAATATAACGGGCATGTAGATTATCCCGGACATAAAATAATAGAGCAACACACACAGGGGAGGTAATCACGGATATATTACGGAAACACCGACAGTAGTGGCTATGCAGGCTAAAGCACAGCGTTAGGTCAAGGGGCCAAGCTCTCTGCTGACTCGGTAGACGCGTGGGTTCGAGCCCCACCGTCGGCTGTCCTTGAAATGGTTTTCCGTGGTTTCCCATTTTCAACACCAGGCAAATGCTGGAACAGTACCTTATGACAGGCCACGGCCGCTTCCTTCCACATCCTTGCCCAGTTTCATTCATCTTCATCCATTCCATCTCTCATCCCGACGCGCAGGTCGCCCACGGGCGTCGACTAGAAAGACCTGCACTCGGCCTCTCAGGAGGCTACACGAAAAAAAAATCACGGAAACAAATTCCTAAACAAGCTTAAGAGCGCAAACATGACTAGTTAAAACGTTGGCCTTTCTAGAATGCAAACACATGTCGACACATGGACAGTGGCAGTTATCCTTCCTGCATATCATTGAAGACTTTCCGTACACAAGGACACTAAACACACATACAGGAAGTGCCGCATTGCAAATAAGCGAATTCCAACGTGTCGCCATACGCTGTTGGCGGAAGAAATTTTTATAGCAGCGGAACGTGACAATGACATACAGACATGACGACACTAACATAAAACAATAACAGTAATGGTATACAGTGACAACATGGATGTTGATACAGGAAGTGAGAGCGGCATTACATTAGGCTCCGCATCATATATTACACAAATATTGCAGACCAGATTGATCTGGGAAGACAGACTATTTTACGCCTATCAGTAACAGCACTAGGAACATGTATACAAAGGTGATAACACACAGTACACGCCGCGTGACAAGTAGCCACGCGATACGAGATAAGCCCTCTCCGATAACAGCACACGAGCCAGCAGGAGTCAGCGGTAGACGGCTCCATACACACAAGCGCGCATCAATTACAGCCACGGTCGCTTCCCTCCCACACGCGCCCAGCACTTAGGGGCGGACAGGCAATTACACGCGAACATACATACTAATTAGGGGCGGATACAGAGAGATTCCATGGAGGAACAAACCCCCCCCTAATAATTTCTTTTCTTGTTTTTTCTTTTTTTTCTCTAAAATCCATTACAGGCAATTATGCTATGCCGATTTATATTCGCAGCCACATGGTACCCTATCCCACATTATGAACAGGGGACCAGATAGGGCCGTGAACGACACAGCATCACCACACTTAGATATCATAGGGGCAGCCAAAGGGCGGGGCCCACAGACATATACATTTTACACGACGTGGGAATGACAGACCCACGGGTACTCCACAGATTAGTATTTTGGGAGACACTAGGTGCTATATGGCATCTCAACTCAGCGGGCGTAAATCCCCAAGAGCGGGAAGAAAACACATAACGACCAAGAGAGGATGACACACTACAATAGGAGTAGAGGTGGATAATGCCATCAGGATGGCCATGGTACAAGCTACGGGCTACCATCCCCATACCCTTCCTCCTACATACCCCATCACCTACAACACTATCCAGCACAGACATACAGATACATAAAAACACCTACACTACGTTGAAAATTATACATCGGGGTTGATAGACTTCATGCTTCTCACAAATTAAGGTTTGCTACACCTTGGACCCGAACGCCTACACCTGAGTATTAGAGGTGATTCGGAAACAAATATTAAGCGGCGATGCACATCTCTATATAGAGAGATGAGGCCATACTGATACTAACAAATATTTTATTAAATAATCCCACATGCAAGGGACATAAACTTATTGTATCCTAGCACACGCCTTATCCTCAAATGAGAGCAGGTAGCCTCATATCCATCTCACTGCATGGGATATCCCACCCACACACGAGGGGTTGTATTACTATCACACCCGTATGACATTTTCAAATTTTGCACACCTGGGAAAAACCCACCCCATCCACTCACAGTAAATACCTCCTAACAGCATCATCGGCTCCCGGCCACATTAAACATGGAGTCCAACGATGCACAACCCTCTCCCACCACGCTTTAACCCCACTCAGCAAATAACACCCTCGGATCCTAATAATAAGGGACCAAACACCCTATACACCTACTAACACCTCCAGAAGAGTACCAAGGCACCAGCGCTGGAAGTCCGATACGGCAATAGCAGGCCTAGTCACTGCATTTCGAAGATTCTACAACCCCAGAACACTAGGAATTTTACATAATACACGAAAATATATTTAAAAATCACACTTATTTTCAAAGGAATCTGAAGTCACACTGGATGGTGACGAAAAGGTATACGGTATACGATGACAGAGCTGGAGAAGGAGGCGATGGATCCTGACCCAGTTTAATGACAGATGAACGTAAGGTCGGAGCGCCGATGACTCAGTGCGGGCAAACTTCGGAATCCTGAGAGACCTAGCCTGTCCCTGGGACGAAGAAACTTACACCCATTATGCACTGTGGTCGTGAAAGCCAGACCTGCTGGGGAGACTCTTGACATCTAGTAGGAGAATTAGCCAGCTCAGTATTAGACTAAGGAGACGAACCTAGAGACGACCAACTTGGACTAGACTGTTAGTTAGTTTGTAACATAAGTAGCGTTCCTAAGGCGGGGAACGAGTCTTCCAATCGTCTGAAGTGAAGCAGTACCTCAGGATTCAACGGGACCAATCTTGGAGCACGCCAAGTCCTCATTCCGGACAGTGAGGTGAAGATGATTTAACAAATGATATATAATAACCAATGAATGATAAATAATGCGTATGGAATGAATGCGGTCATTCGGTTCCGTGCCCACATAAATGGATGACAGCGGGTCCCCGGTGCCTAAATGGTAACGCATCGAGCGGCCAGAGATGTAAATGAGGAATGCGGCGAGCACTCACAGCGGCCTGGGCAACTGATTAATAAATATAAAATGGCGAATAATGCCAACATAAGCATATATAAATACAAATGAACAGGATATCCGAGCGAAGCGTTTGCTCCCTAGCAACGCAGTACACAGGCCTAAACACTACACATTAGTTATTAAGGGGGAAGTCGACAATTAGCATTAAGGGCGCGAAATGTAAAAGGGTTTTTTAGCCTGGCAATTTTGGGAGCAACCGGTGTTTCCAAAATATGCACGTGTGATGCCCTGAGGGTGGCGACATGCCTCAGGCGATCGCGCCGATCAAAATTCTAGTATGTAAGGCAGTTGCATTTGAAAGGCAACTTAGATTTAAGCAAATTTACCAAGCACTGTTGCAAAACAGTAGCTACAACATATTTCGGCATTAGGTTAAGGACTATTTCGGCATGTATATACAAATATATTTTTATAGCAATAATTAACATAATCTAGGTTAAGCACACTTCACTTATCATAGGGCGCTTGGCACCGTATAAGGTAAGACCGACACCATATAGATTTAATTAATGGTACTATGCGAACGCAATACAGGGCGTTATGCACCGTATAGGGTAAGACCGACACCGTATAGGGTTAATTGAAACTGACATGAGTACGCGACACAGGGCGTTCGGCACCATCTAGGGTAAGACCGATGACATGCCAACAATGAACGGTACAGCAACCGAGGCTGACCAATCGCAGTAATACACGAGACGTCCGAAGAGGTCTCAAGGGCGGTGGCACCATCTAAGCCGACCCTTAAAACAGCGCTGCGCGACATAGGCGCGTATTGGTAATATTTGGCCAAGGGCATTGTTATTAATCATGTATTGTATTTCAGCAAGAGCTCCAACGATACAGTCAACCGCAGAAGAAAAGCACAAGAATGATCATGCTAAGGTAAAGGTGACGTCACGAACACATACACTTATACACTGAGATACACTGAGAAGACGGACAACTACACATCAGCACAAATTATAGAGTAAGGTAAACTAAGTGTTAGCCGGCATAGAATAAGTTAGATTTAGACGGCGCCATATAGAAATGTACATGCAACATAGCAGACATGAAGGGTATTTTGGTAATTGATATGTGATCACGATAATCCACTATATATTTTTTCCAGATTAACAAGGAGGCGACATCGGTGGCACAATGCCACATGAAAGTGCACTAATGTATTTACTTTACGAGAAAAGAAGACATATACGTGCTCACCCCTTGTATATAATCCCCCAAACACAAAAATAAAACCAACACATAAATTAAATGTCACACAAACATATATACACTTTTCAGCGATTTCAGTCGCGCCGATAAGGAGACGGCGACGCATCAGTAACGCGAAGTGTTCGTGGCACACTGAACGCTACTGGCGCAAACAAAATTAGAAAACGCTTAAATAATGAGCGACCTACGGTGGCCAGGGCCAGCGCAGAGTTTGTAAGCGCTCTCCCTCGCTTCCAAGGTGCAATTTTCTCACCCACGGAAGAAAATTCACGATAACTAGGAATTAGCGGCACAGCCACTAAATCACAACAAAGCGCCGAATAGAAAATGGCCAGGAATGAATGGAGAAGGTACGTACGAGGCGAGGCAAGAGAACGGCCAGGTGAAAGTGAGCGAGATAAGGTACCAGGCTCATGAGCGAGAAGGAATAGTAATAAGTATATAGATTAGTATTTTATATTACAAGATAATTGTACAAAATTGTAAATTCAAGCCATATACACAATATCAACGCACAAGTGTATACTTACTTACATGGCACACCATTTAACACGAAATATACTGTTTTTCTTTCCTTTCTTTCTACTAACGTTACAATTGTGAAGGTGTCCTGTTTCATCCCAACAACAATAAATCATTCTGATATATACCTTTAACTTATACCCTGGGGCACCAGTTTTTCTATTTTTCTTCCACCTTTTATGCAATACTTTGCCTACATTTATAGACACTAGGTACATGCAGGGAGCAATTTTTCCCCACACAGTGGCGGACGACACAACCACCCGTCCAACTATGGTTTTTTCTTGCCTGCATGGCACCAATATGCACATACTTATGTATTTTTTTCTTTGCTTTGTTTTCTTACTAACAGCATCAGCATCAAGACAATAATGTTAATCAAAATCAACTATGTATATGTACACACCCAAAACCCACCCTCTCTGAGCACACGCTAAACTCACATCACCAGAAGTACAGCACGACATCTACACATCCACACGACACCGAAGAAGAAGAAGAGGGACAACAAGAAGAAGAATCACTACGCCGACACGTTTACTCTATTTCCCGTTTCCGAGGCCGCGAACAAAGGCCGAGGAGGCCTTGTACAGCCCAGGGGCAGTACCCCTAAGACACACCCCTTCATCTTTTCACCAAGACCACCCTCATAGGCATGCCATAAGCCTCACATACTTCCGCAACACAAGCAGGCCCAGCAATATTGCTGACAGCCGCGCTTACATAATACATACATAAACACACTATCTGGAGCAGCGACGGTGAGGAAACGCTGACCAAGCAGAGGGGGAAAACCAGTGGCGTAGCTAGACCTTAAGGGGCCCCGGGGCAAGAAGTTGAAATGGGGCCCCCTCACTATCTTTTCAAAACCTGACCTAACTGCAGGCCTTTAATATTACCGTAATAAGGTTTGATGATACGAACTTATCAAAGTGACTTTATGCACTTTTCGAATTCCTCCCCCCTTGCCACTTCCCATTTTCTAGAAATATTTAATTTATACTTTGGGTGTTAGCTCCATAAAATGTGATAAATAATTATGATAAATAATAGCAATAGCTTTTCAATTTGTGAAATTGTGATATCGTAATAAGAAAACCACGTCTAAACAAATATCAATTAGATAGAGAAGAACACTGCATGTAAATTTATATTATAAGTACACATATTTGTTCTTTTATTACTGACAATAATGAAGCTAGAGTAGAAAACAAAAGGGAACAGATAGGATCTTCAGTAGGGGGGTAGTAGGGGTTCTAACGCACCCATTTTATTTGTACCCGACTGTACATTTAAAATTATGAATATCTCACCAACCCATGGTCGGATGTTGACAAATGAGGTGTCGTTCGACTCGGGCTGACGCCCTCTTTCCAATAGACCACTCAATTTAACCCCTAAATAAAACCTACCCCTACTAGGGGGTGAAATTGTATTTTTTTAATGTAAGTCTCTTTTCAAATGCGACATGTATAAGGTGCGCTGCTAAAATGAACTTAAACGTGGTTGCTCATATTGCGCATACGTATTACGAGATGCCGCTATGGATTAACATTTTTGTTTTTGTTTTTTACGCATGCGCACTTGGGATTTTTGTAAGAGGGCGAGCTCTTTGAAAAACATGATTGATAAGGGGTTTTGGTGGTGAGGAGAGAGCCAGATAGTCGTCTACTTTCCTACGAAGTTTGCCGATATCTCTCGAACGCAAGGTCGGATTTGGACGTGTGACGTGTAAAATCGCTTGTCTCGAAACCCTATATATGTTAGTAATAGGTTAACGTTTTGAAAATGAGGCAAACAGGATTTTTGGGGGTAAAACCATGATTTTAGACTTTCTCCAATATTTCACGAATGCATGGTCGGATTTGGTCCTATGACGTGTCAAATGGCTTGTCTCGAAACCCTCTTTATTTTGGTAATAGGTTAAAGTTTTTGAGAATGAGGGAAACAGAATGTTTTGGGGTAAAACCGTGATTTTAAACTTTTTGCTATATCTCGCGAACCAATCATGCTAGAGGCGTGTACGACGGGTCCAAGAACTCGGGCTGACGTCCTCTTTCCTATGGACCACTCGTTATATTTAAAAAAAAAAATGGGAAACTCGATTTTGGGGTAAACAAGTGTTTTTTGTGATTTTTGCTGATAACTCACGAACCAATAAGCCTAGAGACAAGTGCGAGGTGTCATTTTTTTCACAGCGTTGCCCTCTTGCCTAGGATGTTCGTGATGAGCAGGAATGAAAAACCATGTTGAGGTAAAACCATGATTTTACACTTTTTGCTTTATCTCGCAAACCCATAACGCTAGAGACGTGTACGAGGTGTCCTTGGACTCGGGATCACGCCCCCTTTTAGAAACTATGTTTGACATTTTGACAAAGGGCCTAACGCCATACATGTTGAAAAAAATCTTTACCGATACCTGTTTATAATGTTCAGGAAGCGTGGTGGTTGAGAGAGACGGTACTGTTGGATGTGTGTGTTTCAACGAACCTGTCGCTGACCACGGTGGCTGAGCTCAATAGATCAATCGCTATTTCGACAGGTCGGTTTATGACAGAGCGAGGGTGCGTTTTTTCTGATACATTACCCCGAAGATGATATTTAACGTGTAAACGGTGATGAGAACTTGGTTCTATGTTGGTCGAAGCGAGTACAGAAAGCAAACTTGCAGAGGAGCAGGAGGTGAATGTCATTTGAGCTTATTGGAATGCGCTGATCTGACTTGACAACAGGTGCAATGGAAAATGACAAAGACGCAGAGGACACTTGAAGGTGAAATAATCTGACCATCGTGGTGGCAGGGAAGAGCGAAATGCATGCATACACGTGTGAGATGACATGCACGCTAAACAAGTTACATCCTCTTTGCTTCGTACGTGACAAAATGCAAGTTCATGTGAAATTTGATCCGGCACAGGTGTTCACTTTGGGTGTTAGCTGTCCACGTGTCCGATAACAGGATGTTCAAAGCGTGGGAAAAAATGATTATACATGCAATGTAACATATATAAAGACATGTCGTTATAATTTCCTCTCTCACTTAGCCTTTGAACACATTGCGTTGCGTGAAACCCCTGGTCTTGTTTAACAGTTTTGGTGTTGGTGGAAAATACTTAACCTTGTTGTGGGGTAGGTATTTATTTATATATTTATTCATTTATACATTTATTGATTTATATATATTTACAAGCAATTATTTATTGATTAGGTAATTAATGATTTTATTTATTTATTTATTTATTTATTTGTTTGCAGATAACCGGTATACCTTACATGTTTGAGAGAGAAGAAACCATTGCACTTTTGAACTCACTAGAAGGAAACAGGAACAAGCCACTGCAAGTAAAGGTGAGATGACTTTTTTAAACTAACTTGTTTCATTTTTAGCCTATTTTCAATTTTGAAAAAATAGGCTTATGAAATCACCTTTTGTCCGTGTGTGTGTGTGCGCGCGCGCGCGCGTGTGTGTGTGTGTGTGGTGTGTGTGTGTGTCCCCTAATAAAATCTAAACGGCTGGAGCGATTTCAATGAAACTGGGTAAGTTCATAGCACTATTCCCGGCAACCTCGACCGTGCCCTTCAAATTTTGTTACGTCTCACCAATCCAACATTGCGGCTGTGCGAAATATTTCACTAGCATTCAATATCTCCGAAACTATTACCGATATCGCCCTGAAATTGTGTACGGTGATAAAGGGTACTACTAGAAGTTCACCTATGAGATTTTCGAAAACCTGGTTACTAAAAACCAACATGGCGGTCAAGCGAAATTGAGACTTTTAAATAGACTTTTCTCACGATTTAACTATCCAAACGTAATGAAACTTGGTACAGCAAATGTTTATACACATTGTAATGCACTGGAGTCTAATTTAGTTCAATTGTTTACATAACCTCAAAATGGCGGCTGTGCGAAATATTTCACTGACATTCTATATCTCCGAAACTATTACAGATATCACCACGCAATTTTGTACGGTGATAAAGGGTACTGATACAAGTTTACCTATGTATATTTCATAAATCTCTAAAGTACAAAACGAACATGGCGACCAAGCGAATTTGAAATATTTTAATAGACTTTTCTTGTGATTTAACTCTCTGAGCGCAGTGAAATGTGGTACAGTAAATGATTTTCCAGATTGTAATGCACAGCCATCTAATTTAATTCAATTGTTTACATAACCTCAAGATGGCGGCTGTACGAAATTTTAAAATTAAGATTTTATTTCTTGTGTCGTAATCATGCGATCGAAGTGAAAGTTTGAATAATGAAGCTGGGCAATAATTGTACTGAATGGTACATAACTCTATGGCCTATGCATATAACAGTCCTAAATGGCGATCTTCCGAAATATTTAGACGGTTCTCAATATCTATGAATCTTTTACAGCAACCAAACTGAATTTTGTTATGTTCATAGAGACTATGAACATATGTTCACCTATAGGACTTTCAGTAACCTGGTGAGCACAAATCCAACATGGCGGCGACGCGAAGTATAAATATTTAAATGGACGTTTCTCGCGAATTAACTATCCGAGTGCCGTGAAACGTTGCACGTTAAATGCTTATACAAATGTTAATCCAGTGGCATCTAATTTATTTCAATTGTTTGCGTAATCACAAGATGGCTGGTGTGCGTACTTTTAAAATCTTGTTTTTACTTCTTGTGTTCTAATCATGCGATTGAAGTTTGAATACCACACGTACACAATAATCTTAATGTAATAGTACAAAAATAAAAATCCAACCTGGCGACCATCTGAAATATTTAAACGGTTCTCAATATCTACGAATCTGTTTCAACAATTAAACTGAAATTTTGTATGTTGATAGAGACAATTAACATGAGCTGGATATATGAAAATAGGCTGTATAGTTCTTCACGGAACTACTTGTTTTGTTTTATGTTTTATTTTATGAAATGCATGTATTAACCTGAATTTAGGTATTTATAGCGGTTTATTTTATTTATATTTAGAAACTTGGAAAGAAAAGCCTTACCGCCGTAGCAGTTGCTGAAAAAAAACCGAAACGCACTAAAGCCAAACCACTGCCAAAGAGTGAACTGTTTAAAACTCAGGTAAGTCTAACTTAAAAATGCTATTCCATTTTGCCACTACTGAAACTCGTAGACAAAAAAAAATTCATTACCTGTACATGACTGTTTGCCATCTCTTGATGAATACAGTACATTTGCATTTGTCAGTTGGCACAGGCTAGAGTAAAAGGTGGCTTTTCACCGATGTCTCAGTCTCACTCATGGCTGTGATTATATGGAAGCTACTGAGGTATGGGTGGTGCTTAGTAATGGCATTCGGGGCACAGTCAGTGCCTGAGAATGCTGTGAAAGGTTCAACTCATAGGGTTAGGACTACTGTTCTGACTCAGTGAGGAAAGCAATGACAAACTACCTCACTCCTCTTCTTGCCTAGAACGCCTCAAAATAGCGCTGCCTTGGGTTTTTGTGGGTATCTACTCACATAATGTAACGGCGGTGCTTTTTGAGGATCCAATCAGCCTTCGGGCTGACTACCTAACAGACAGACTGGGACAATGATTGCTTTCTTGATGAATGGCTATGTTGTTGTTGTTGTTGTTGACTGGGAAAAGTACAAGGCCATGTTAGATTTTCTAAAAATAAAAAAATAATTTAATTTATGGGTGGTTCGCTATGGACTCAACGAATATCCACAGTTTTGAACATGATAATGTGAACAAAATGACATGACATTCATTTTTGTTTATATATTGGTTAAAGGGGAGATGTAAATGACTGTAGCTTTATAAAAAAAATAAGTACATGGGTTACTGTTAGTGCCAGCATACAGTTTATTTTTAATGATGTTTTGATTTATTAATGCCAATTAATGTTAACGTTTTATTTACAAGTATTGATTGATTGATTGATTGATTGAGTGATGGGTTATTTTGTTTGCTTTTAGGTGTCGTCATGCGCCATTAACGTAATGAACAGACAGTGAACAAGCATACATTGTGCTTTAAAGTACTCTGTGCAACGTTAATAACTTACAATAAGAAAAAGTTTTATTATAACACATGGCGTTAGTACCAAATACAACAAGTGAGCAAGTTGGTTTACCACGTGGGTTAAATTTAAAATCAGAACATGATCGATGGTTAACATTTGAATCCTGGCCTGTAGGCTTTTTGCCGACACATGAACTTGCAAAAGCCGTTTTTTTACTTGAACCGAGAAGATGTGGTGCGCTGTGTGTTTTGTCGTATTGAACTTTCACACTGGGAAGAAGGGGATGATCCCTTTAGAGACCATTTGCGATGGTCTCCTTGTTGTCCTTACATGCTTGGAAAACAAGTGGGTAACCTACCTGTGTATTCATTTTACCGAACCACAAGACCATTGGCCGCTACTTACGTTGCTGAATCACAAATAAATAATAATAATGATGTATTACCAGTCAACAACGGTAGTGTCGATATATGTGGTCCATATGCCATAGACAGTGTTGAATTGGCGTGTACATTTGAAAAATTGGGAGTTTGCAAGACTAAATCACTAGCACACCCAGAGTACAGCTCTGTTGTAAAACGTTTAGAATCTTATAAAAATGTTTGGCCATTAATATTAAAACACCTTACCAAACAGCTAAATGAAGCTGGATTTTTAGCCTATTTTCAATTTTGATTAAATAGGCTTATGAGATCACCTTTTGTCCGTGTGTGTGTGCGTGTGTGTCTGTGTTATTCGTGTGTGTGTCCCCCCCTAATAAAGTCTAAACGGCACGAGCGATTTCAATCAAACTCGGAATGTTCATAGCACTATTCCCGGCGACCTCGACCGTGCCCTTCAAATTTTGTTTCGGCTTACCAATCCAACATGGCGGCTGTGCGAAATATTTCACCAGCATTCAATATCCTCGAAACTATTACCGATATTACCCTGACATTTTCTATGGTGATAGAGGGAACTACTATAAGTTCACTTATGTGACTTTTGAAAACCTGGTAACTACAAAACTAACATGGCGGCCAAGCGAATTTGCGACTTTTAAATAGACGTTTCTCGCGATTTGACCAACCAAACGCAATGAAACTTGGTACAGTATATGTTTATATACATTGTAATGCACCGACATCTAACTTCGTTCAATTGTTTACATAATCACAAGATGGCGGATGTGCGAAATATTTCACCGGCATTCTATATCTCTGAAACTATTAGCGGTATCTCCCTAAAATTTTGTACGGAGATAAAGGGCACCACTGGAGTTCCAGCTATAAGATTTTCAAAAACCGGTTAACTACAAAACGAACATGGCGGCCAAGCGAATTTGAACATTTTAAATAGACCTTTCTCGCGATTTAATGTTCCAGGCGCACTGAAACCTGGTACAGGAAATATTTATACACATTGTAATCCACTGGTATCTAATTTAGTTCAATTGTTTACATAACCTCAAGATGGCGGCAGTGCGAATTTTAAAATTAAGTTTTTATTTCTTGTGATGTAGTCATGCGATCGAAGTGAAAGTTTGAATAATGAACCTACGCAATAATTTTCCTTTAATGGTACATGACTCTATGGCCTATACATTTAACAATCCAATATGGCGACCATCCGAAATATTTAGACGATACTGAATATCTACGAATCTATTTTAGCAATCAAACTGCATTTTTTAATGTTCATAGGGGCTATGAACTTAAGTTCACCTATATGACTTTAAATAACCTGGTGATCACAAATCCAACATGGCGGTGACGCGAATTATAAATATTCACATGGATGTTTTTCGCAATTGAACCATCCGCGTGCAGTGAAACTTGGTACAGTAAATCTTTATCCGAATGTTAATCCACTGGCATCTAATGTATTTCAATTGTTTCCATAACCTCAAGATGGTAGCTGTGATTTTTTTTAAAATCTCCTTGTTTTTTCTTGTGTCTTAATTATGCGATTGAAGTTTGAATACTACACGTTCACAATAATCTGCATGTAACAGTAAACTCTAGGACCTACATATATAAAATCCAACATGGCGACCATCCGAAATATTTAGTCGGTTCTCAATATCTACGAATCTATTACAGCAATCAAACTGAAATTGTGTATGTTGATAGTGGCAATTAACATATGTAGGATATATGAAAATAGGCTGTATAGTTCTTCACGGAACTACTTGTTTTATACTGGTGAAGGCGATAAAACAATATGTTTTTATTGTGGATTTGCTTTAAAGGATTGGCAAATGACTGATGACCCTTTTGTGCAACACGCTCGTTGGTTACCAAACTGTAAATACATGGTGTTGCTTAAAGGTCAGGAATTTGTGAACACTATTCGTAAAGAAAACGTGATTGCAGCACAAGACATAAAAGTGCCTTTAGAGTTAGAACACGCAGAGCAAATACATAAGGCTGAAAGAAAAGACTTGTCCCACGAACAGATACAAAAGTGTGACCAACAATTATGTAAAATTTGTTATCAATATGAACTAGGTGTTGTATTTTTGCCTTGTGGACACATGATAGCCTGTGTCAAGTGTGTATTAGAACTCAACACTTGTGCTATATGCAGAAAAGCAGTATCTGCTACAGTAAGGGCATTTCTTGCATAACTAGTATAATTTATCAGCCATGCATAGTGCAAAATCCCTAATTGCACAATATTATTAAAGCTGTTTTAGAGTGTAAGAGGTATGCTTTTGTTTTGTTTATAGACTACTACAATGAATGTTTTGAATGCTGTGGGACAATCATGTGGCTTAGAGACAAAGAAGCTCAGTGAATTGCCAACGCATATTCCATTCCGCATTATCAAGATTCGGAAATTGAAAACAGCATATGGTGATCGTGTACTTTGTGTATGTGAAAACTTTGAGACATTTCTGCCTATACGGTTTAATGATATGTCGGAAAGTGTTTTTGATGAAGTCAATAATGCTGTGCAACCTGTACACTTAATTTATGAAGGTTTTAAAAACAATAGGTGCATGATTCGTTTTAATTCAATAAATAAAAAAATGTGAAATAATAATGGAAATATAAGTAATGACAATATACTGAAAAAGAAAGAAAATATGTGTATAGAATAGTAATGTTTTAGTGTTTAGTGTTGTCTTTAAAAATATTATGATGAAACCAAAAAAACAAGAAATGTATATAAAGTTTGTAAATAAATGCAAAATGATGTTACAATGTTGTTTTATTTTATACAAAGTTAGTATATTTAACATTGCAAAGTATACATGATTACGACAATAAATGCACACTGAATACAAGCCTTTCTCACTTTACAATAGTCTGTTATAGTTTTAAACACAAGGCTTGTTGTAGATTATTTTATAGCAATGTCCATTCAATGTTGTTTTCGAAAAGTGGGGAAGCCGCAATGGTTGTATAGGCATAAAATCCTTATTGTTAAAACTATTTAGTCACTTTGATCCCCTTGCATATCAAGAGCAGATGACCTAGTTGTTCCACTCTTTAAAACGACAACAACAACAACACTACCTCTTGCATAGTTTGTGATGTTGATGGCTCTTGCGACGTGGAAGATGGATTAAAAATAACTTTTAGAACAGGGGTTAAACGTTGCTCATTAAACAATGCACTATTTTGAGTAGCAATATGGTTTTCTTGATTTTTTGTCGACGGCAACTGTGTTTCATGCAGTACACTACATTGATGATCACTGACACTTAAAACCTCACTATTTTTACTTTTTAGGTCACCACGACAATGTTTGGAACGTTGCTTTGAACAACGCCAAATAACAGTTCCATTTTTTTGGTTCGTTCCGCAATATATGAATATCCTTTACAGTATGCGTAAGGCTTACCATACCTAGTCACTGATACTTCCATATCAACTGTCAAGCATAGACTAAGCTCTAGTAAAGTCAACTTGGTAATAAGAATAATAGTTTAATGTGAGAGCAAATATGGATCCAAAGAGTTCAGGTAAAAGTGGAAGCAAATAAGCAAATATTAGAAACAAGAGTTGGGGTGAAAGTGGTCGCAAAGTGGTAGACCCATTACACAATAATTTCAGCACGACGAACCTCTTGTTCAATTTCTTTGATTTCCCAATCGTGACCGGTATGCCCAGCTTGTTGTAAAGCATGCAATTGTCGAAGCCGTTGAATTAGCTTACTGGGTTTGTTCCAGTATACAAATTTAACAAATGGATTTTTAGGTGTAAACAAAGCATTACCATAATCATCATCATTATCATCATCATGATCACCATTATCATCATGACCATCATCACTGTTACTATATAGTCCTTTTTGATCCTCTTGCAATACCACTTCATTTATAGTCTGAGTTGATTTTGATAGTGTTGAAGGTTTCTTGGACGTTGACAACTGTCCTAACATGACGTTTTGAGGACATGATAAGTCCTTTTGAACAAACACTGCACTATTTTTAGCCGCAATATCGTTTTCTTGAACTTGCTCTTTAGCATTTTGATAATTGTTTGTAAACAGCAAGCGTGGTTCGTTTAGAGCACTACATTGATGAACACTCACACTTAAAACCTTTCCATTTTTACTTTTCAGATTGCCTCGACATTTTGTTGACCTCTCTTTTGAGCATCGCCAGAATATTATTCCATTCACATTCTGGCGATTATAGTTATAAGAGTAGCCTTGATAGAGTGCACGTAGCCTACCTTTGTTGGTTGTAATAAGTTCCATAGTAGTAACTGACCTGTCTGTACGATGTTCACACTACAAAGGTTACAACTGTTTTGCTGATGGAGTGACCTACCATAAGCTTATATATTGGCTTATGTGTTGGCTTTTTGTGTTGGCTTTTTGTGTTGGCTTTTGTGTTGGCTTTTTGTGTTGGCTTTTCGTGTTGGCTTTTTGTGTTGGCTTTTGTCTTGGCTTTTTGTGTTGGCTTTTCGTGTTGGCTTTTTGCGTTGGCTTTTGTGTTGGCTTTTTGTGTTGGCTTTTTGCGTTGGCTTTTTGTGTTGGCTTTTGTGTTGGCTTTTTGTGTTGGCTTTTTGTGCTGGCTTTAGTATTGGCTTTTGTATTGTCTTAATTGACAAGTTATTTGTGTCAATGTATTTAGTGGATTTTTTCTTGGTGTTGGAAAGTTGTTGAAAGAGAGGGAATATTTAAAGACTTAACCTCAGCTCACTAACCTAACCTAACCTAACCTAACTTTACTCAGCCTAACCTAACCTAACCTTTCAACTCTCAGATGTTAATTAAATTCTGTGCATAGTCGAGTTGGATCCCAAGACCTCAGGGGTAAAAAAACAATTATATTTGATGGCTTATTTTGGTAACTTATTTTGATGGCTAACCTAACTTTACCTAACCTAACCTCAGCTCACTTTGGATATTACTAGTAAGTGTTCATATCCTCCGCTAGGTAGCCTGCTAGTAGTACAGGTAGTGCTCATATTTACCGCTAGGTAGCGGAAACATACTTTGCGTGTTGCATGTGACACTTGTGAAGTTTAACCGCATGCAAGACGTGCTTGTATAAGTTCTCTATTTAAACCCAATATACAATTAACCACTAAATGTTCAGAACTAACATGTATAGCCATGTTTAGGGTATATAGGAGACCCTTAGTAAGAAAGGCTGTCTAACCCACGTGTGTACAGCTTTGTCATACGCAGTAAGCACCTGTTGGCAGAAAACAACAACAACAACAATTTGAGGAAACCAACAACATATCCATTAATGTATTTAAAGGAAACAGTTTTTTTGTTGGCTTTCTCAAATTGTTGTTGTTTTTTCTGCCAACAGGTGCTTACTGCGTATGACAAAGCTGTACACACGTGGGTTAGACAGCCTTTCTTACTAAGGGTCTCCTATATACCCTAAACATGGCTATACATGTCAGTTCTGAACATTTAGTGGTTAATTGTATATTGGGTTTAAATAGAGAACTTATACAAGCTCGTCTTGCATGCGGTTAAACTTCACAAGTGTCACATGCAACACGCAAAGTATGTTTCCGCTACCTAGCGGTAAATATGAGCACTACCTGTACTACTAGCAGGCTACCTAGCGGAGGATATGAACACTTACTAGTAATATCCAAAGTGAGCTGAGGTTAGGTTAGGTATGGTTAGGTTAGCCATCAAAATAAGTTACCAAAATAAGCCATCAAAAATAATTGTTCTTTTACCCCTGAGGTCTTGGGTTCCAACTCGACTATGCACAGAATTTAATTAACATCTGAGAGTTGAAAGGTTAGGTTAGGTTAGGCTGAGTAAAGTTAGGTTAGGTTAGGTTAGGTTAGTGAGCTGAGGTTAAGTCTTTAAATATTCCCTCTCTTTCAACAACTTTCCAACACCAAGAAAAAATCCACTAAATACATTGACACAAATAACTTGTCAAATAAGACAATACAAAAGCCAATACTAAAGCCAGCACAAAAAGCCAACACAAAAAGCCAACACAAAAGCCAACACAAAAAGCCAACGCAAAAAGCCAACACAAAAAGCCAACACAAAAGCCAACGCAAAAAGCCAACACGAAAAGCCAACACAAAAAGCCAAGACAAAAGCCAACACAAAAAGCCAACACGAAAAGCCAACACAAAAAGCCAACACAAAAAGCCAACACGAAAAGCCAACACAAAAAGCCAACACAAAAGCCAACACAAAAAGCCAACACAAAAAGCCAACACATAAGCCAATATATAAGCTTATGGTAGGTCACTCCATCAGCAAAACAGTTGTAACCTTTGTAGTGTGAACATCGTACAGACAGGTCAGTTACTACTATGGAACTTATTACAACCAACAAAGGTAGGCTACGTGCACTCTATCAAGGCTACTCTTATAACTATAATCGCCAGAATGTGAATGGAATAATAATCTGGCGATGCTCAAAAGAGAGGTCAACAAAATGTCGAGGCAATCTGAAAAGTAAAAATGGAAAGGTTTTAAGTGTGAGTGTTCATCAATGTAGTGCTCTAAACGAACCACGCTTGCTGTTTACAAACAATTATCAAAATGCTAAAAAGCAAGTTCAAGAAAACGATATTGCGGCTAAAAATAGTGCAGTGTTTGTTCAAAAGGACTTATCATGTCCTCAAAACGTCATGTTAGGACAGTTGTCAACGTCCAAGAAACCTTCAACCCTATCAAAATCAACTCAGACTATAAATGAAGTGGTATTGCAAGAGGATCAAAAAGGACTATATAGTAACAGTGATGATGGTCATGATGATAATGGTGATCATGATGATGATAATGATGATGATGATAATGATCATGATTATGGTAATGCTTTGTTTACACCTAAAAATCCATTTGTTAAATTTGTATACTGGAACAAACCAAGTAAGCTAATTCAACGGCTTCGACAATTGCGTGCTTTACAACAAGCTGGGCATACCGGTCACGATTGGGAAATCAAAGAAATTGAACAAGAGGTTCGTCGTGCTGAAATTATTGTGTAATGGGTCTACCACTTTGCGACCACTTTCACCCCAACTTTTGTTTCTAATATTTGCTTATTTGCTTCCACTTTTACCTGAACTCTTTGGATCCATATTTGCTCTCACATTAAACTATTATTCTTATTACCAAGTTGACTTTACTAGAGCTTAGTCTATGCTTGACAGTTGATATGGAAGTATCAGTGACTAGGTATGGTAAGCCTTACGCTTACTATAAAGGATATTCATATATTGTGAAACGAACCAATAAAAATGGAACTGTTATTTGGCGTTGTTCAAAGCAACGTTCCAAACATTGTCGTGGTGACCTAAAAAGTAAAAATAGTGAGGTTTTAAGTGTCAGTGATCATCAATGTAGTGTACTGCATGAAACACAATTGCCGTCGACAAAAAATCAAGAAAACCATATTGCTACTCAAAATAGTGCATTGTTTAATGAGCAACGTTTAACCCCTGTTCTAAAAGTTATTTTTAATCCATCTTCCACGTCGCAAGAGCCATCAACATCACAAACTATGCAAGAGGTAGTGTTGTTGTTGTCGTTTTAAAGAGTGGAACAACTAGGTCATCTGCTCTTGATATGCAAGGGGATCAAAGTGACTA
The DNA here is from genome assembly GCA_946902985.2 of Meconema thalassinum. Taxonomy (NCBI): domain Eukaryota; kingdom Metazoa; phylum Arthropoda; class Insecta; order Orthoptera; family Tettigoniidae; genus Meconema; species Meconema thalassinum. The sequence goes on along the minus strand of OX336390.1, from coordinate 530,196,196 downwards.
GATAGTTATAACAATAAGGATTTTATGCCTATACAACCATTGCGGCTTCCCCACTTTTCGAAAACAACATTGAATGGACATTGCTATAAAATAATCTACAACAAGCCTTGTGTTTAAAACTATAACAGACTATTGTAAAGTGAGAAAGGCTTGTATTCAGTGTGCATTTATTGTCGTAATCATGTATACTTTGCAATGTTAAATATACTAACTTTGTATAAAATAAAACAACATTGTAACATCATTTTGCATTTATTTACAAACTTTATATACATTTCTTGTTTTTTTGGTTTCATCATAATATTTTTAAAGACAACACTAAACACTAAAACATTACTATTCTATACACATATTTTCTTTCTTTTTCAGTATATTGTCATTACTTATATTTTCCATTATTATTTCACATTTTTTTATTTATTGAATTAAAACGAATCATGCACCTATTGTTTTTAAAACCTTCATAAATTAAGTGTACAGGTTGCACAGCATTATTGACTTCATCAAAAACACTTTCCGACATATCATTAAACCGTATAGGCAGAAATGTCTCAAAGTTTTCACATACACAAAGTACACGATCACCATATGCTGTTTTCAATTTCCGAATCTTGATAATGCGGAATGGAATATGCGTAGGCAATTCGCTGAGCTTCTTTGTCTCTAAGCCACATGATTGTCCCACAGCATTCAAAACATTCATTGTAGTAGTCTATAAACAAAACAAAAGCATACCTATTACACTCTAAAACAGCTTTAATAATATTGTGCAATTAGGGATTTTGCACTATGCATGGCTGATAAATTATACTAGTTATGCAAGAAATGCCCTAACTGTAGCACATACTGCTTTTCTGCATATAGCACAAGTGTTGAGTTCTAATACACACTTGACACAGGCTATCATGTGTCCACAAGGCAAAAATACAACACCTAGTTCATATTGATAACAAATTTTACATAATTGTTGGTCACACGTTTGTATCTGTTCGTGGGACAAGTCTTTTCTTTCAGCCTTATGTATTTGCTCTGCGTGTTCTAACTCTAAAGGCACTTTTATGTCTTGTGCTGCAATCACGTTTTCTTTACGAATAGTGTTCACAAATTCCTGACCTTTAAGCAACACCATGTATTTACAGTTTGGTAACCAACGAGCGTGTTGCTCAAAAGGGTCATCAGTCATTTGCCAATCCTTTAAAGCAAATCCACAATAAAAACATATTGTTTTATCGCCTTCACCAGTATAAAAAAAATCCAGCTTCACTTAGCTGTTTGGTAAGGTGTTTTAATATTAATGGCCAAACATTTTTATAAGATTCTAAACGTTTTACAACAGAGCTGTACTCTGGGTGTGCTAGTGCTTTAGTCTTGCAAACTCCCAATCTTTCTAAAGTACACGCCAATTCAACACTGTCCATGGCATATGGACCACATATATCGACACTACCGTTGTTGACTGGTAATACATCATTATTATTATTTATTTGTGATTCAGCAACGTAAGTAGCGGCCAATGGTCTTGTGGTTCGGTAAAATGAATACACAGGTAGGTTACCCACTTGTTTTCCAAGCATGTAAGGACAACAAGGAGACCATCGCAAATGGTCTCTAAAGGGATCATCCCCTTCTTCCCAGTGTGAAAGTTCAATACGACAAAACACATAGCGCACCACATCTTCTCGGTTCAAGTAAAAAAACCGGCTTTTGCAAGTTCATGTGTCGGCAAAAAGCCTACAGGCCAGGATTCAAATGTTAATCATCGATCATGTTCTGATTTTAAATTTAACCCACGTGGTAAACCAACTTGCTCACTTGTTGTATTTGGTACTAACGCCATGTGTTATAATAAAACTTTTTCTTATTGTAAGTTATTAACGTTGCACAGAGTACTTTAAAGCACAATGTATGCTTGTTCACTGTCTGTTCATTACGTTAATGGCGCATGACGACACCTAAAAGCAAACAAAATAACCCATCACTCAATCAATCAATCAATACTTGTAAATAAAACGTTAATTTAATTGGCATTAATAAATCAAAACATCATTAAAAATAAACTGTATGTTGGCACTAACAGTAACCCATGTACTTATTTTCTTTTTATAAAGCTGCAGTCATTTACATCTCCCCTTTAACCAATATATAAACAAAAATGAATGTCATGTCATTTTGTTCACATTATCATGTTCAAAACTGTGGATATTCGTTGAGCCCATAGGGAACCACCCATAAATTAAATTATTTTTTTATTTTTAGAAAATCTAACATGGCCTTGTACTTTTCCCAGTCAACAACAACAACAACATAGCCATTAATCAAGAAAGCAATCATTGTCCCAGTCATGTACAGGTAATGAATTTTTGTTGTCTACGAGTTTCAGTAGTGGTAAAATGGAATAGCATATTTAAGTTAGACTTACCTGAGTTTTAAACAGTTCACTCTTTGGCAGTGGTTTCGCTTTAGTGCGTTTCGTTTTTTTTTTCAGCAACTGCTACGGCGGTAAGGCTTTTCTTTCCAAGTTTCTAAAAATAAATAAAATAAACCGCTATAAATACCTAAATTCAGGTTAATACATGCATTTCATAAAATAAAACATAAAACAAAAAATGAAACAAGTTAGTTTAAAAAAATCATCTCACCTTTACTTGCAGTGGCTTGTTCCTGTTTCCTTCTAGTGAGCTCAAAAGTGCAATGGTTTCTTCTCTCTCAAACATGTAAGGTATACCGGTTATCTGCAAACAAATAAATAAATAAATAAAATCATTAATTACCTAATCAATAAATAATTGCTTGTAAATATATATAAATCAATAAATGTATAAATGAATAAATATATAAATAAGTACCTACCCCACAACAAGGTTAAGTATTTTCCACCAACACCAAAACTGTTAAACAAGACCAGGGGTTTCACGCAACGCAATGTGTTCAAAGACTAAGTGAGAGAGGAAATGATAACGACATGTCTATATATATGTTACATTGCATGTATAATCATTTTTTCCCACGCTTTGAACATCCTGTTATCGGTCACGTGGACAGCTAACACCCAAAGTGAACACCTGTGCCGGATCAAATTTCACATTAACTTGCATTTTGTCACGTACGAAGCAAACAGGATGTAACTTGTTTAGCGTACATGTCATCTCACACGTGCATGCATGCATTTCGCTCTTCCCTGCCACCACGATGGTCAGATTATTTCACCTTCAAGTGTCCTCTGCGTCTTTGTCATTTTCCATTGCACCTGTTGTCAAGTCAGATCAGCGCATTCCAATAAGCTCAAATGATATTCACCTCCTGCTCCTCTGCAAGTTTGTTTTCTGTACTCGCTTCGATCAACATAGAACCAAGTTCTCATCACCGTTTACACGTTAAATATCATCTTCGGGGTAAAGTATCAGAAAAAACCCACCCTCGCTCTGTCATAAACCGACCTGTCGAAATAGCGATTGATCTATTAAGCACAGCCACCGTGGTCAGCGACAGGTTCGTTGAAACACACACATCCAACAGTATCGTCTCTCTCAACCACCACGCTTCCTGAACATTATAAACAGGAATCGGTAAAGATTTTTTTTCAACATGTATGGCGTTAGGCCCTTTGTCAAAATGTCAAACATAGTTTCTAAAAGGGGTCGTGATCCCGAGTCCAAGGACACCTCGTACACGTCTCTAGCGTTATGGGTTTGCGAGATAAAGCAAAAATGTAAAATCATGGTTTTACCTCAACATGGTTTTTCATTCCTGCTCATCACGAACATCCTAGGCAAGAGGGCAACGCTGTGAAAAAATGACACCTCGCACTTGTCTCGAGGCTTATTGGTTCGTGAGTTATCAGCAAAAATCACAAAAAACACTTGTTTACCCCAAAATCGAGTTTCCAATTATTTTTAAATATAACGAGTGGTCCATAGGAAAGAGGACGTCAGCCCGAGTCCTTGGACCCGTCGTACACGCCTCTAGCATGATTGGTTCGCGAGATATAGCAAAAAGTTTAAAATCACGGTTTTACCCCAAAACATTCTGTTTCCCTCATTCTCAAAAACTTTAACCTATTACCAAAATAAAGAGGGTTTCGAGACAAGCCATTTGACACGTCATAGGACCAAATCCGACCATGCATTCGTGAAATATTGGAGAAAGTCTAAAATCATGGTTTTACCCCCAAAAAGCCTGTTTCCCTCATTCTCAAAACGTTAACCTATTAATAACATATATAGGGTTTCGAGACAAGCGATTTTACACGTCACACGTCCAAATCCGACCTTGCGTTCGAGAGATATCGGCAAACTTCGTAGGAAAGTAGGCGACTATCTGGCTCTCTCCTCACCACCAAAACCCCTTCTTATCAATCATGTTTTTCAAAGAGACTCGCCCTCTTACAAAAATCCCAAGTGCGCATGCGTAAAAAACAAAAACAAAAATGTTTATCCATAGCGGCATCTCATAAAACGCATGCGCGATATGAGCAACCACGTTTAAGTTCATTTTAGCAGCGCACCTTATACATGTCGCATTTGAAAAGAGACTTTCACTAAAAAAATTGCAATTTCACCCCCTAGTAGGGGTAGGTTTTATTTATGGGTTGAAATGAGTGGTCCATTGGAAAGAGGGCGTCAATCCGAGTCGAACGACACCTCATTTGTCAACATCCGACCATGGGTTGGCGAGATATTCATTATTTTAAATGTACAGTCGGGTACAAATAAAATGGGTGGGTTAGAACCCCTACTACCCCCATACTATCGTCTATGCAGTACTAGGCTTTAAAAATAAAATACACGCCAGGTCCAAGGCTCAAAATTATAAATGTATTATAGGCTGCAAATAACTTGAAATAAAATTCAGTAAACTCTCGATTATCAGCGGGCGGTTTATCAGCTTTGCGGATTATCCGCGGTGCCTGTAGGAGAACATTTTTTAAAAAAAAAAAGGATGGTTTTGAAACCGAAAATTATTTCTCAAAAATTGAAATCAAGTTACTAAATACTTAAACGTAATAAAAATCGTAAATCGCAAATACAGCACAGTAGCCTACACTTAATAATGTACAGCACAAAACGTGTACAGTAGTTCTGATTACTGTACAGTACTGTACTGTACATCGGTATTCACACTGTACGTCGTGTGCACGCAGATGCAGAGGACCGTTACTCATGATGCAGCATTAGGACACATTGACAGGATTCTTCAATACCTTGAAGAGCAAGACGACGCATCACTTTGTGACAAGATGGTGTTGAGAAAACTCAAATCACAAATAAAGAAAAAGTGTTTCACTACGAAAAAGCAAAAGCAAATGACCGATTTTATTTGTTAAACAGTAAGCAAGACTTTTTAATAACACACATAACATCGACTGAGTTTTGTTATCATGTACGTCCTTTAATTGTATAATAAACTTATTTAAAGCACTTGTGTGTTGTTTTAGTGCCTTCGACCTTTCTTTAACCATCACCAGCAATTTTGCGGCTTATCCGCAAAATTCGATTATCCGCGGTATCCGCGCCAGTCAATTCCGCGGATAATCGGGAGTTTACCGTAAATCTATAAAGTTTTACTCATTGTTAACAACACTTTTTGTTGGGTTATTTTTATTAAACAAACGATTTAAAACAAATAAAATTATCAACTAACCAAATTTACACAAAACTTTTTTCCTACTCTTTGCATCTGCAAACATGTTAATTACATGTGAGAAGTTAAGTTTTCGAGTTCTTTCATTTTCAATCGATACAAGCGCCAACCCACTTAAACGCTCTTGGCTCATTGTGCTTCTTAGGTAGGACTTGAAAATTTTCAGCTTGCAAAAAGATCTTTCTGCTTTAGCCACTGTGATAGGTAGGCTACAGTCAAGAACATAAAACAAGCAGTACACACGTCTGGATAACTTGCAACCAGAATGTGATTTTCAATGTAGAGGTCTATTAGTTGATTAACAATCGACATTTTCTTAATTTTAGAGGAAAAAGATTCACGCACGCTGGAAATTTGTGCAGGAAATGTTGGCAACACATCATCAGAAAACGTATCGGCGAAACATTTTGCCTCTTTAATCAGTTCGTAATCTGAAGCATTGTTCAAGAAATAAAGCTGAACAACTTTGTATGCATTAATAAACAGACTTCATGCCTTCAAATCGGCTGTTTAACTGGGCCATAATTGTATCAATCATGGGGTAAAACACAGTTACCCGAAATCTAGCTTCAGGATTGAGAAATCGGTGGTCTACACTCAGTTCATCATAATGCTTTTTAACTTTAGTCTTTTCTAAGAAAACTCACAGGGTATTCCGCACTTGGACCCCATAGTTGAAGATTATTTTACAAGGTCCTAAAATGAATTTCTTAGTTCTGAAACACCTACTGTGTTAGATCAAAAGCTGAAACAAAATCCATATTTTCAGTTTGGAGACATTTAGATACGATGTTCAGTTGCTGCTAAATCTTTGTTTGTACAACTAACAGAGGCACAAATTCAAAACTTTCAATTTTCTTTTTCAATCCTATAGCATCATTTCTTTCTTTTGCCTTATTACTTGTCAAAATGAGTTTGGATAGCTCTCTAAATACATCGCCAAACCTCTACTTTAAAGAAAAAACAGCTTCATACCTTCCTGACCATCTTGATGGGTTGAGTGTTTTTATCGTTATGTTTGCATTTTCAGATGAATCTTGCAGCCCCAGCCAGTGTTTTATACGGTGTCCAAAAAAGTTGTAGACATTTTGTACATCCTCAGAAAACGGTGATATTTCACGATTGGCTTCTACAGCGTCTTCCAACACCAGATTTAAATTGTGACTTGCACAACGTACAAAATATGCATGTGGCACAACTTCTTGAATCTTTTTCTGCACTCCGTTGTATACTCCACTCATTACGCTTACACCGTCATAACTTTGGGCACGACATTTTTCAATTCAAGACCTTTATCTTTAATAGATTCCACTATTCTACTTATCAAACCAAATGCACTTTGATCTCCAACTTTCGTAAAAGAGGTAAACATCTCGCAAATCTTTATTTCTTTGGGTTTGTTTTTTTCATCATTTACCACTTTGACGTACCTAAAAACTTAACTTATCGCCTTTACTTATATCCTGAGTTGTATTCATAATAACAGAGAAAAAAGGAGAGCTCAGTATTTCATATTTGATTTCTTTCAGAACTTCATTTGCCATCAAAGAAATAAATTAGTTTACACTTCCTGCTGGCTTTTGCAAAAGGGTTTTTAGTATAGGGTCATAGTCAGACAGAAGTTCCATTATAGACAAGAGATTTCCTTTATTAGGATCTTCCATTTTACTACTTCTTCCGCGGAAAGCAAGGTTACAGGTGGCCAAAGTTAATGAAACATTAACTTTTCTTTCTAGAACGTTCCTCCAGTAATTTTTCCCTTCTTTTAACTGTTTTTCTAAATTATCACTCATTGTTTCATCACTCCTCCATTTCTCAAATATAACACCAGAAAATATGTGGTCATTCGATTGTTCATGAGTTTTAATTCTATCATAAAGATGTTTCCAGTCGTTTAGTCCCGTACTACCGAAAGTGTTCTCTGAATGTTGTGGGAACAGCCAACATGGTTGACAGTAGACGCGGTCTAACTTTTGCGAATATCACTGCCAGAGTCTGTTACATTTCATCCCAGAACCTGATATAAAACTGCAGTAAGTTAATTAGTTGAAAATGATCTTTTACTTCCTCGTCCATCAGGCTGTTTTGGAAAGGAACCACGAGGTTGATAAGATTCTGATGCTATGATTAACCTTTTCATTTCTGGATTATTGACGGGACTGGGAAATTCAATTTTGTCTGGCAAAATATAATTTTCAGCATGTCCAGTTTCAGTCAAACTGACTGCATCCTTGTTATTATCGACTGGCTGATCAAGACATGAAAGGCCACTATGAGTGGTCGGAACATCGATTTTATGTAGGCTACTTCAGACTGTCGATGAGCGTCAACATCTGAAAAAAAAATACATAGTGAATAATATTGAGCAATAAAATGTAGTGTAGTGGTTTATAGTTCATTGCAGTGTTTTATTTGTAGAAACAGATTCAACTAACTGTTGAACTAAGCCAACTAACTGATTATTGGTTGTTTAACCGGACAAAAAGACTTTGTCACCAAAGATAGTCGTCCGTTGAAACGATGCATACTGTATACCGGATACAGTGTGATGTTTAATTTGAAATGAAAAACAAACAAATGTGCTCAGTCCAAGTGAAGTGAATCAACCGTCGCAATTCTCAAACCGCTTCATTGTTTTTTTTTATCACACACTCTATGCTTTTTATAATATCAACGTGATATGATATCAGTTTGTTATAAAATATTACATCCTAACCAGATTGTTAATGGAACTCTTAATAACAATAATTTTACTATGCTTAACAACTTATAACACTTTCACAATAAAGTTAACTTTGGTTTCTTCTTACCTTCATTATTTTCATTTTCTCCGTTTTGATCTTGTTTCTGCACCGAAACGTACTCTAAACCTGATTGAGTATGAGGGTGCAACCATTCAATTAACGATTTAGTACAAGCACGAACCGTCTCTTCGTATTTTTCTTTTATCCTTCCTACTTTAGCTCCACTTTCATAAGTAAGTTACGTTTCATAGCGTCGTTAAAAAAGTAGCACAATGCAAGCCACAACTTAAGTTCAGCTACTTAACCGGGAACCGCTGTGGCGACGTACCAACTACACTACTGCTACTACTCTGCTACTGTGCATTTCTGTGGTGTGATGTCGCAGTGGAGGGGGAAGGGGTGGAGTCATGGTCATGCGCTGAATGGGGAACAATGCATTGTCTGTCCGGCGCCTGGGTCGGGCGCCCGGCTATCAAAAATTACTCATAGAATACCGCACAAATGGATGGATATATCTTACATACAGATTGCACTGAGCGTGACTAGTTTCTAAACACAAGTTTAGACGCGTAGTTCCGTTCAATTGGGGCCCCTGATCTAAATTGACTTCTCAAATATGTTTTCTAGTATTACTTTTATTTATTACTTATTTATATTTTTTCTCTTAGGGTTTGGGGGCCCCCTGATCTCGGGGGCCCCGGGGCGGTGCCCCGCTTGCCCCATTGTAGCTACGCCCCTGGGGGAAACCTTAAAAGCTAGACCCAGAGGAGCCCCATTATCTATTCGTGGCCAGCGGCTCTGATCCTCCAAGGTCCTTTCCAGCTCTTCACCAGGTGAGAACTAGCCGTGTGCTCAGATTCCTTATTATTGTAACACCTACCCAGAACACTTTGTATTTTACACACCTTGTACTTTGCTTTATACCTGTCCACTGCCTAAAGGGACAGCACATCACCGCTACTGACCAATAAATACTTGGTCAGTAAACACGCACATCTATTACTCATTTCACCCAGTTTTACATCCTTACACCCAACCTGACCTTAGTCCTAATTGCCCCTGACCGTGAAGGCCAGGAACTGCACCGTCAGGAATCCCATTGTGTTCGAGCAAGCAGCCAGACTGCAGCGTGTCCAGTTGTCGACTCTGCACGTGAGCTCGCTAAACGCTCGCTCTACTTAATTGGCAGGCTAGGTTAATAGCCCACTCTTAGATATTCATCCACTAGCAGGTAAACGCATCCTGTAGGAACGCCCCCAATAGATCACGTACTCACATCAACACACTACACTAGTAGTCTCCCCCAATTACGGGAAACTACCCTTTTTCGGAAACATCCCTTAAATTAATACATCGACACTACCCTGTTTATCCCACCCCCAACAGAGGGATAAAACAATATCTTGAAATTATATGTAATACTTGGATGATATATTTCCGGATGTTTACCCATACTTTTCAATATATACATTGAACAAACAATGAAGGAAATTGGAGAAAAATTCAAAGTAGGAGTGCAGATACAAAGAGAAATAATTTTAACTCTGAGATTTTCTGATAACATTGTCATCTTAGCCGACACACCAGATGATTTGAATGACGTTTTGAGGGGTATGGATTCTGCCTTGAGAAAGGAATTCATGATGAAAATTAATAAATGTGAAACAAAAGTATTGGAATGCAGCCGAAATAAATCAGAAACACCTATGGAGGTCGAATTGGCAGGTGAAAAGCTAAAGGAAGTAGGAGACTTCTGTTACTTAGGAAGCAAAATAACCAGTGATGGAGATTCAACAGCTATTGAAGAATATTATGCTATTCATGAGACTGCCAAAGAAGTCAGATGGTTAACTATTATTCTCAATTAGTTAGGATGTGATGAGTTTATTACTTCTCCATGTCTGCTTGGGCTTCTGCTGAGGATCACCTCCATCGCGATTCTGACCCTGGAACTGTAGAGCTACTGTCTGTTGATGTATGCTCCTGGATGCTAAGGCTATGGCGTCGCATTGATCTCTGGTCTCATTCCCTTCCTCCAGTAGTCTCACTTTCACAAGTCTCAGTCAAATTTTCTTCACGACCTAGCTGCCCCTGCAGTGAACCATATCTATCCATTGGTAATCCGAGCAGTATTAGTCCCGCTATCTTATTGTCGGCGAACTCCCATCCAGCCACTCTTACTTTCTGGCATTTCACTTGAATGCGTGCTACATACTAATGAGGTTCTTCATCGGCACTTTCCTCAATCGCAAATAGGGCCTCAAACATCTCAATCCTTGCAGGAAACTAACTCTTGTATGGATCTCTTCAAGTATCAGCCATGCGTCTAGCCGATGCACATTCCCATATGTCATTCATATAGGAATCAGTATTTTCTTTTTTGTACAGAAAAGACAGGTCTTTCTGGTTCACTCTTTCTTGATTAATTTTAAAGGGTCGGTGAAATCCCGGCTCCGCAGCGTTTTAACTGTTGCTCTGGATCAACTCGGTCTTTGCTTTCAACTTCCAAGTGAAATAATTCTTGGAATTTTGTCTAGGAATGTTACTATGATGTTCGATTTCGTCCGCCATCTTGACCGTTGTCGTTAGTAGGTAATATAAGGCGGTTCTGGCACAGGGGCAAATGCGCAAGATGGCCGCCACGCGCAACCAGCTCTATGTTAGTCTTATGGATGGGACAGACATAGCTGGCACAGGGGCTAATGCGCAAGATGGCCGCCACGCCCTGAGACCGTCAATGACGTCACAGGGATAGGTCGGCCGTGTAGTTGCCAAATGGAATAATAATAATTATTATTATTAGGTAATTATTGATTGATCATGTACAATCAAGACCAGTCTTATATTGTCCACTTTGTGGTGTAGCGGTTAGTAATCTTGAATGTCACCGCGGTGGCCCGGGTTCGATTCCTGGCTCTGCCAAGAAATTTAATTTCTGGTCTCACGAGTGGAACGGGTACACTTAGTCTTGTGAGGCAAAAGTGAGAAAAGGCGGGTTTAATTCATACCTCTGCCATTCAGCCTAACCCAACTTCATTTAACCCCATCTAACATAACCTTAGTTCACCTAACCAAACATGTCCTCACCTAACCTAATCTAACCTAACCTAACTTCAAAGTCAGAGCAAATGTGAGAGCACACATAATAAACAAAGTTATAACCTAACCTAACTTAACCTAACTTAACCTATCCTAACCTAACCTAACTTAAAAGTGCGAGCAAAAAAAGTGAGAGCAAAAAGTGTGAGCAAAGAAGTGAGAGCAAATGTGAGAGCACAAATAATAAACTTAGTTATAACCTAACCACACCTAACCTAACCTAACCTAACTTCACCTAACTTAACCTAACTAGCATAACTTAACTTCAAAGTGGGAGCAAATATGGGGGCAAAAAGTAAGAGAAAAAGTGTGAGCAAAATGTGAGAGCAAAAAAGTGGGAGCAAAAAAGTGGGAGCAAAAAGGTGGGAGCAAAGAGTGGGAGCATGAAGGTGGGAGCAAAAAGTGGGAGCAAAAAAGTGGGAGCAAAAAGGTGGGGAGCCAAAAGTTGGAGCAAAAAAGTAAGAGCAAATGGGAGAGCACAAATAATAAACTTAGTTATAACCTAACCTAACACACAGAAATCTCATTTAAAGATTTTAGATTTTACATTTTAACATTTTAGATTTTTGATTATTTCATTTTACATTTTTTAGATTTTACATTTTAGATTTTTGATTTTTTGTATTTTAGATTTTAGTTTTTTTAGATTTTACATTTAAAATTTAAGATTTTGTGATTTTAGATTTTATTTTTCCGAAAAGGTCACATACCTAACCTCACCAAACCTAACTTTACCGAACCTAACTTAAGCTAATCCAAAGGCTAATGCACATACACACGAAGTATTTAAGGGCACATGCAACTATCCTTATGCTAGTCTTATAGGCTACTGTACAACATGATCACTACCCCAACCGGGTATATTTTTTTTCATTTTGTTGTTTACACATTTGTCAATTTTCCAATTTCCCATTTTCAGTTTTTTTTAATGTCAGTTTTAAATTTTTCAATTTCAAAATATGGAAACATGGATTTTGCATTTTTGCTGTTTATACATGAATACATTTCCCAATTTCCCAATTGAAAATCCACAGCCTGCTTCCAGTCTCCGACCGGGTCAGGAATGGAATGAATGAAGCCCCCAACTAGCGGCGAGGATATGAACTGTGCCGGCTGCCGAGGCCTGACGCACTCCTCTGGAGCAATGATTAAATGAATGACAGATGAAATGAAATGATAGTGGAGAGTGTTTCTGGAATGAAATTTTGACAGGGAAAACCGGAGTACCCGGAGAAAAACCTGTCTGCCTCCGTTTTGTCCAGCACAGATCTCACATGGAGTGACCGGGATTTGAACCACGGACACAGCGGTGAGAGGCCAGCGTGCTGCCGCCTAAGCCACGGAGGCTTCCCAATTTCCCAATTACAGTTTTTAAAATGTCAGTTTAAAGATTTTCAATTTCATGATATAGAAACATGGATTTTCCAATTTGTTGTTACACATTTGTCAATTTATCAAATTCCCATTTACAGTTTTTAATATTTCAGTTTAATGTTTTTTTCTATATTGTCAATATGGAAACATGGATTTTCCAATTTGTATTTTACATGTTCATTTTGCATTAGGAGTGGAGAGAGGTGGGTAGTTTTTAAAAATGTACAAGCAGTGTCCATACAATATTTTTAGCCTACTTTCGATTTTTGCAAAAAATGAAAGTAGACTTATGAGATCAACACAGGGCGAAAAAAGTGTGTCTGTCTGTGTGTGTGTGTATGTGTGTGTGTGAGTCTGTGTGTGTGTGTGTGTGTGTGTGTGTGAGTCTGTGTGTGTGTCTCTCTGTGTGTGTGAGTGTGTGTACTCTGAATGTCTGTCCCCCCTATCAATTCGAATACGGTGAATGCGAATTGAACGAAATTTGGTACAAAGGTAGCACTAGCAAAGGGCACCTCAGTGTCATGTTTTATATCGCCGCCATCTTTACTAAAACTGAATGGCGGCCACTCAAACGTTCAAAACGTAAAATCAAATAACGACTAACCAAATCATCCGATCTCTACCAAATTTGGTAACAACATACCTTCGTATAGGATGCGTCTTGTGACCAAACTACAAGGTCGTCCGCCATACCATTTCAGGATGGCGGCCGTGCGAATTATGCAAACTTTATAATCCATATCATGGGACCCACCAGTTCCGATTATCGAGCCGAGAATCGTTTTAACTGTTCTAAAGGAAGAGGCACGTTCGAAATTAAAAGTTTATTTTGTAATACTATAGTGCAGATGTGATTTTAAAAAGCTGAGCTGATTCAGTAATAAGAAAAGATGGCAGCGGATATCTTGTGCCTGACTTATATTTCACTAATTTGAGTATTGCATGCAATATAGCGTACTGATACAAAATAAATAAACTTTGTATGAAATGCTTTATATATAAATAATATACTCCAGTTATGAAATCGTTTAGTATAAATCATTATTTGCAAACAAGTTCTATGTAAGTCATTTTATATAGAACGATATTCGTTGACACAATTAGCTCAGTGGTAGAGCGTTAGCCTATCGCTCAAATGCCTATGGTTCAAACCCGATCAGAGCTAGGTTTTTTTGCTTGAAATGTTATATGTTTATTGTTTTGTAATGACTCAGATGTTTTAAAATTAAGCGTTATATTGTGCATATTATGGTGTAAAATATATATTTAATTAAAACATAATTCGCCAGCAGATTTACTCGAGACATCTAGCTGGCAAAAAGGTAACTGCAAGTCGACCTACTTATTAACTTCCAGATTTTATTGAAAAGTTTCTTCTTCTGGCTGCTAGAATGCACTTGCTCTGTTAGGATTATATTGTTCGATATTTCACCACTAGATGTCACGACTAGTCTACGTGGGGCTCCATTGATTACTATACCATTGGCATTCTATGCGTACCGAATTTGAAGAATGACAAGATGATACTACGATACATTTTTACTTTTTATTTTAAAGGGTTTGTAACAGCCTATTTTGCGTTACTTGAAAATGTTATTTGAAGTAAAGAACAAAGCGATTTCACATAGTAACTTAATTCAAGCCGTTGGTGTTAGTTCAGGTTATTAATTACTACTTTTATTTCAGGCAAATAGCAATCGAAAATATCCACATAGTTTGTATACACACGTCTCTGTAGGGTCATGGAAAGATTTGTTAATTCAATTAGGGTTGTGAAAGCCATGCACAACCAGACGTGTAAAGACATGCCTCAACTCAAAGTTGGATGTTGCCCACGGCAGGTCGTATATGTAATAATAATAATAATAATAATAATAATAATAATAATAATAATAATAATAATAATAATAATGTTATTGGTTTTACATCCCTTTTAACTACTGCTGCTTTTAGAGACACCGGGGTGCCGGAATTTTGGCTCGAAGGGGATCTTTAACGCGCCAGTAAATGTACTGACACGGCTCCCTCGCATTTGTGCACCCTCAAATGCCAGCTGACTGCGCCAGGATACGAACCAGCAACCTAGGGCCCAGCAAGCGAGAACGTTACCGCTGAGCCACGCAGCCAGTCCGGTCGGTTATGTCTCCAGATCCATAACATTCTTGATATACTTCTTATCTTTCTTTCTTCAATGATGGTAGCAGTTTTTATCTTGGTTGTGGCGTTTGGTAGAGGTAAATCGTTTCTAAGGTCTTCAACAAAGAATAGTTCTATTATACTCTTTGATAATAACAACGAGTTATAACTATACTCATACATTTAGGAGAAAGTAGGCTATATGTTCTTTACTGAACATCTTGTTTATTTTAAATACATGTACACTATTTACACATAATACATTTTATGTATATTCTTTTTTTTGTTATAAATTGTAAAGTTGTTTTTATTTTGTTTTCTATTTTATTTATTTTTGTTTATAAATAACATTTTTAGCCTATTTTCATTTATGAAAAAAAAAAAATAGATTTATGAGATCACCTTTTGTCCGTGTGTCGGTGTGTGCGTGTGTGTGTGATTCGTGTGTGTGTCCCCCCTAATAAAATATAAACGGCCGGAGCGATTTCAATGAAACTTGGTGAGTTCAAAGCACTATTCAGGGCGACCCCGACCGTGCCCTTCAAATTTTGTTACGTCTCACCAATCCAACATGGCGGCTGTGCGAATTATTTAACCAGCATTCAATATCTCCGAAACTATTACTGATATTACCATGGAATTTTGTATGGTGATTAAGGGAACTGCTAGAAGTTCACTTACGTAACCTTTGAAAACCTGGTTACTATAAAACCAACATGGCGGCCAAGCGAATTTGCGACTTTTAAATAGACGTTCCTCGCGATTTAACCGACCAAACGCAATGAAACGTGGTACAATACATCTTTATATACATTGTAATGGACTGACATCTAACTTCGTACAATTGTTTACATAACCTCAATATGGCGGCTGTGCGAAATATTTCACCGGCATTCTATATCTCTCAAACTATTACCGGTATCACCCTGAAATTTAGCACGACGATGAAGGGCACTACTGGAAGTTCATGTATGAGACCTTAAAAACTTGGTTAACTACAAAACAAACATGGCAGCCAAGCGAAGTTGAAAGTTTTAAATAGACTTTTCTCGCGATTTAATGATCCAAACGCAATGAAACTTGGTACAGCAAATGTTTATACACATTGTAATGCACTGGTATCTAATTTAGTTCAATTGTTTACATAACCGCAAGATGGCGGCTGTGTGAATTTTTAAAATTAAGTTTTTGTTTCTTGTGTCGTAATCATGCGATCGAAATGAAAGTTTGAATAATGAACCTATGCAATAATTTTCCTTTAGAGGTACATGACTCTATGGCCTATACATATAACAATCCATCATTGCGACCATCCGGAATATTAAACGGTTCTCAATATCTACGAATCTACTACAGCAATCAAACTGTTTTTTATGTTCACAGGGGATATGAACATAAGTTCACCTATAGGATTTTCAATAACCTGGTGATCACAAATCCAACATGGCCGCGACGAGAAATATACATATTCACATGGTCGTTTCTCGCAATTTAACAATCCATGTGCAGTGAAACTTGTACAGTAAATCCTTATACAAATGTTAATCCACTGGTATCTAATTTATTTCAATTGTTTCCATAACCACAAGATGGCAGCTGTGCGAAATTTTAAAATCTCATTTTTACTTCTTGTGTCCTAATCATGTGATAGAAATTTGAGAACTATACATACACAATAATCTTCATGTAACAGTACACAACTCTACGCCATACATATATAAAAGTCCAACATGGCGACCATCCGAAATATTTAGACGGTTCTCAATATCTACGAATCTATTACAGCAAACAAACTGAAATTTAGTATATTGATAGAGGCAATTAACATTAGTAGGATATATGAAAATATGCTGTATAGTTCTTCACGGAACTACTTGTTTTATTTTTTATTTTTTATTTTTGTAGTGCTATTGTTTTATTTCCTAAATTATTTTGTTTTTTGTATTTGCTAGTTGCAGGCAGAAGATTTTGATATTCATAACTTAACTCTTTAAGCATGGTTAATGATTGAGTAATGACCATAGGCATGTGTACCTATACCATCAGCATCAATCACTCTTTTATCATCACCAGGACACAAAGCAATTTTGTTTAGTCTTATACATGATATGTCATGTTGTTTAGAAGCGATAATGTTCAGTGGTATTCTTTTTACATTGTTTTTCATGAAACAATCCTTATAATCTTGAAAGCTTATACAATTTTTGACAACACCTCTGTTAATACCTTTAATCTTTTTGATTTCTTCACCATTTATGTCTAAAGCGTACATTTTAGCTCTAAGTCCAACAAATGCTTTTATAATTTGTCCACAAGCCTCGTCTTTAAATTTCTCCAACGTTTTCTTGTTTGGTGTAGAGTAACATATGTGATTAGTAGGATAATCTGATGTGTCCAGGTGTTCTAGGAAATCCAACTTGTCTTGATATACATGTGGGGTGTTAACCAAATAAATGAACGAGTCGGTATCCATATACATGAGTTTAAGATTGTTCATTCCATAATAGGGTAGCAGGACATCATAGTGGTGGGAATACATTAGAGTTTTTGAAATATCCAGTATACACATTCCAATATATATATATATATATATATATATAGGCTTATTGAATACAATGTTACGTTTAGCCATGTGGAAAGCAGCTAGGTTAGGACCATAAATTATTCTGTCAATACATGTCGGCTTTGCTATTAGCTTTTCAGCCTTTTTGCTGTCAGTCACAAGACGTATGTCTATTCTTTTACGGATATTTTCCATTGTTTTTCCAAAAATGGCGTTGTTGAATAATATGTACAGATTTTTCTCAAAATCATTTTGGGCTTGTTTTCGAAGGTTGTTATTAATATCAACTTATGCCTTTAGCCAAGGTCTTTGTTTAAACTTTAACACACGATGAATTTTTATCAATTTTATTCCATGATCTAAAGCCTGTTTTATTGCCATGTAGTGTACAACATATCGCCTTCGGTTTCCAAGATGAGGAATTAGTTTTTTCAGAGACGAATTCTTAGGTTGTGTACACTCTGGTAGGAAAGGTAAATCGTTGTGTAGATCATGAAGGTCAGATGGGTAATCAACATCAACGTCTAGAATGTATCCCACAGGATCGTCTTCCTTTAGTTTTTCTAGATCAACAGTATCTGGAGAAACCCACTGAAATCCCCCATAAGGAAGGGAGTGGCACATAGCCCACCCATATTGGTTGTTGGCATCATCATAGGTAATAAACTGCGATGGTTTCTCAGAATCATAGGTTTCCATGTATTTATTGTTAGCTTCAGCATACCGATGAGACACCTGGCATATGCCTCCACGTATTCCAGACTCGATTAGAAGAATCTGATCGTAATCCTGTAGCAATTCCAGTTCAATTCCTGTGTAAAGGAGCATTGCCTCGAAACTTAAACCAGGCGAAGTAAAAAAGTGTGCAGCATCCACTCAGTGTGTTTCTAGTGTTTTGTTTCTAAACGTTTCAAAGCTGTCTGCAAGAAGGAGTACATCTGAAGTTAGGTAGAGGTCACTATATTCCCCTAGAGTTTTAATGTTGAACTGATTCCAGACATTTTTGGCATGTTCATAGTCTTCTTGACTAACATCTACTTGACTTAATTTGTTAAAGAATACCTCTTTTGGAGGTAAACACGTTTCACTTAAGTTTTCCCATGAGTCAATGTAGTCATAACAAAATACCCCTTTACGAGTCATGAGTATTGCATTTTCTTTTCCAAAGTACTTGCCTGTTTCAGGGTATGATGTTAAGTTGGAAACTAAGTTTTCCAAACTACTTGGCATCAACCGAAACGGGTCCACAAATCTAAGCTTAACATTTCCTACATATTTGGTAAAGGAAATGTACTTTTCTTTGGAGTTAGCGATAACATCCACTCTCTCAGTAGTACATCCTAATTGCTTTACAATGAAATTTGCGTCGTAGCCACTCATATTATGTAGAAACACAGGAACGGGGTTACTTGTTTTACACCTCAAATTACAGTTATTGTGAGCACTTCCACGGCATTCCCCTGTAATATGGCAGTGGTCTCCAACTTTCCAGTCCTCTTTGGTAAATGGTTTTTGACACAAATAACAGGTTTCAGAACGTTAGAACTCTGCTTCTTGATCCTGAGTTAAGACCTTTGGAACATTTAAGCTGTAAAGGCGATCGATTTCATTAGCTATTGAGATCAAACAGCTAGCGATGTAGGAAACGATACAATTTTTAGATTGTTTGGTTTGATAAAAAATCGCCTACTTTCCCAATTGAACTTTTTTATTTTTGTCCTACAGACCTGGGACTTGGTTTACAGGTAGAGAGGATAGAGACCTTTCATTTTTGTTAACAAACTTTTTTGTGGAATTCCTAGTTTCCAAATTAGTGACCATTTTTCAAAATTCATTTTCTTTTGTCCTAGAAACTTGAAATTTGGTATGGGGCTAGAGGAGGTAAGGACCATTGATTTATGTCAAACAATTGTTTTTGTAACATTCCTAATTTTGGAAATATAGCCCATTTTCAATATTTTATTTGTTTTGTTCTCGAGACCTGAGACTTAGTTTACAGGCACAGGGGGTAAAGACTAATGATGTATGTCAAACAAACTTTTTAGTAGAGTTCCTAATTTTGGTAATATAGCCCATTTTAAAAATTTTATTTGTTTTGTTCTAGAGACCTGAGACTTGGTTTACAAGTACAGGGGGTAAGGACTAATGATTTATGTCAAACAAACTTTTTAGTAGAATTCCATCTTTTGGAAATACAGCCCATTTTCAAAATTTTATTTGTGTTGCTCTAGAGAACTGAGACTTGGTTTACAGGTAGAGGGTGTAAAGACCAATGATTTATGTCAAACAAACTTTTTTGTAACATTCCTAATTTTGGAAATATAGCCCATTTTCAAAATTTATTTTTTTGTACTTCCAGAGACCTGAGACTTAGTGGGGGGTAGAGGGGGTAAAGACCAATGATTTATGCCAAACAAACTTTTTTGTAGAATTCCTAATTTTGGAAATATAACCAATTTTCAAAATTTTATTTTTGTTGTCCTAGAGACCTGGGACTTGGTGCGGCGGTAAATAGGGCAAAGGCCATTCATTTATGTCAAACAAACATTTTTGTTAACTTTTTAATTTTGGAAATATAACCCATTTTGGAAATATGTTTTGGAAAACTTGAAAAATACACTATTCTTGGACTGAGAGTGGTATAGAGGTAGGTGTTGGAGTTAACATATGTCTTTTTAGGATTTTTAGTTTAATGATATAGCCTACTTTCCAAATATTTTTTTAAAATTTGAAAAATACACTATTTTTTGACTAGGCATGGGATACAGGTAGGTGTAAGAGTTGAGAGTCATTGATGAACCTTAGAGTACTTTGGATTTTTTGGGAATTTTGTGTGTTATTGTTGTTGTTGCTGCTTACAAACATGGCTGTAAGAATTATGCAGCCATAAAAAGGACTGACATACTTTCCAAGACCAAATAAGCCCCAACAAGCAAGAGAAAATATGAGAGAGCTAATACAAAAGCCAACAAAAGCCAACAAAACCCAACAAAAGCCAACAAAAAAGCCAACAAAAATCTGACAAAAAAAAGCCATGTAGCATGCTGGTAGTTGAGTGAGTTGTCATATTGACCGGTAGGTAGCATGCTGGTAGTTGAGTGAGTATTGATATCGACCGCTAGATAGCATGCTGGTCGTTCAGTGAGTGAGTGTTGAAATAGAGCGCTAGGTAGCATGCTGGTCGTGCAAATAGTTCTCATAGTCACCGCTAGATAGCGGAAACATACTTTGCGTGTCGCATGCAGCTATTTAACAAAGTTTTACCTCATGAAAAACGTGCTTGTTATAAGCTTTCTATAAAAATTGAATATACAATTAACTACTAAGTGTTCAGAACTTACATGTATAGCCTTGTGTAGGGAATATTAGGGTCTTTAGCAAGAAAGAGTGCCTAACACACATGATTGTACAGGCTTTTGATATGCAGTAAGTACCTGATAACTTTGAATAGGGTATAAGAATATTTTCAGTTGAGTACTACCTGTCACAGTGTTTAAATTGTGAAAGTCCTTTGAAACAACCAGTCTTTAGCCTTGTCATAAGCAGCAAGCAGCTGTTACCCTTAGCTAGGGGTATATTATAGGACCCTTAGCAAGAATATCACCAGTTCACTATTATCTCTCATGGTGTTCACATCGTGAAAGACTGTCAAAACAACTATTGTACAGCCTTGTACTACACAGTAATTAGCTGTTGGTCTTGACTATGATATATTAGAAAACCCTTAGCAAAAAAAACAATCAGTTGACTACTACTTGTTACAGTGTTCACATCGTGAAGGACCGTCTCACTGTCCAGTCTACAGCCTTGTCATACGCTGTAAAGAGCTATTGGTCTAGACTAGGCTATATTAGAGGTCCCTTAACAAGAATATCACCAGTTGACTACTACCTCTCACGGTGTTCACTTCGTGAAAGACCGTCTCACTGACCAACCTCTTGCCCTGTGATACGCAGTAAGCAGCTGTTTGCAGAAATCAACATTCATAATGGAAGAACCCATTCCTAGCTATATGTGTGAAGAGTGTGGGAAGACTTTTCTTCAAGACGATCATAGGAAGCGACATGAAGTATCGTGTGGTGAATTCCATGAGTGCAAAACCTGTGTGGTAGTACATTCAACAATGTGTACAACGGACGTCAGCATGAAGAATGTTGTAATGTTGTGTCGGCAGCTAGTCAAAAAGCGTAGCCTACAAAACATTACCTACTGTCATTGGTCTCTGACAAAAATGGACTTATTGAATATGAGACATCTTTTGAAGGTCGACTTAAATCCTATTTCATACGTTGTGATACGTGTAAGGATTTAAATTCATACCTTAAAGAGTCCAAACAGCAAATAATACAAGCTATGCAGAAAGAACTAGCAATGCACAAGTCGATCAAAGTTAATCTTGTGGCTGAATGTAGATTCATTCATACGTCCACCAACGAAATTACAGATCGTGCTTTTAAAACACGAAATCAGGCCCTATTTTTGGAAACGGACTTAAGTAGTTTCTTGGAAACACAATTTAAAAAGTTAACTACGGAAATGGAGGAATCTGAGCTAAAAGGCAGTAATTGGGCTTTGTTAGCAGTGGAAGGAGTACGATTGAAAATAAATAAGTACAATCCCTTGCGTGGTAGCACATACATTCCATTACCAGCAGCTATACACGCAAGAAAAGCCTGCATTAATCCTGAAAACTTGAAAGATGAAAACTGTTTTATATATGCCATTTTAGCAAAACTGGTTAAAAAGAATGCTCAACGCATTAGTAGATACAAGGACCTGGACAACAAGTAAGATTTTTCTGTAATATCGTTTCCTACATCGCTAGCTGACATTCCCATATTTGAATAAGCCAACGATATATCCATTAATGTATTTGGATTAGAACAAGACAATAAACTGATCCCTCTAAAGGTTGTGGATCGCGACCTCCTTCTGCTAAGTTCTTCATCCGGCCAGATCCACTACGTCTTTATCAAAGATTTTGATAAACTAGTAAGACATCAGATTGCCCACCATGAACATAAGACATATACGTGTAAACCATGTTTTACTCACTTTGATAATCAATATGATCAACAAGGAATTGAAAAATTGAAAGAACATAGAGCTTTGTGTGTCCAGCATGACATTGCTAGGGTTGAAATGCCTATTAAAAACCCCATTGTCAAATTCTTAAATGTTGAAAAAATGCTGAGAATACCTTACGTTATCTATGCAGATTTTGAAAGTATACTGTTACCCTATTAAACATGTCTACCTAATCCTGAGGCAAGTTATACAGTGCCATACCAGAGTCATGTTCCTATGAACTTTGGTATATACGTTAAACCCTCACCGGCTGTGGAACACATAAAGACAAACCTTCCAAGCAAACCTGTTATTTATCGTGGACCTGATGCTGAAGAAAAGTTTATGGACTGTTTGATCTCAATAGCTAATGAAATCGTTCGCCTTTACAGCTTAAATGTTCCAAAGGCCTTAACTCAGGATCAAGAAGCAGTGTTCCGATGTTCTGAAACCTGTTATTTGTGTCAAAAACCATTTACCAAAGAGGACTGGAAAGTTCGAGACCACTGCCATATTACAGGGGAATACCGTGGAAGTGCTCACAGTAACTGTAATTTGAGGTGTAAAACACGTAACCCCGTTCCTGTGTTTCTACATAATATGAGTGGCTACGACGCAAATTTCATTGTAAAGCAATTAGGATGTACTACTGAGAGAGTGGATGTTATCGCTAACTCCAAAGAAAAGTACATTTCCTTTACCAAATATGTAGGAAATGTTAAGCTTAGATTTGTGGACCCGTTTCGGTTAATGCCAAGTAGTTTGGAAAACTTAGTTTCCAACTTAACATCATACCCTGAAACAGACAAGTACTTTGGAAAAGAAAATGCAATGCTCATGACTCGTAAAGGGGGTATTTTATTATGACTACATTGACTCATGGGAAAAGTTAAGTGAAACGTTTTTACCTCCAAAAGAGGTATTTTTTACCAAATTAAGTCAAGAGGATGGTAGTCAAGAAGACTATGAACATGCCAAAAATGTCTGGAATCAGTTCAACATGAAAACTAGGGGAATATAGTGACCTCTACCTAACTTCAGATGTACTCCTTTGAAACGTTTAGAAAGATGGCGGCTGAGTAAGAGTGGCGTGTTGTTCAGCTCCCGAACTTTGTGTATTATTTTGTGTACTAATCTGAATATTTTGCAACTACAGCAAAGAAAAGTCTTCCTTTTAATTACTTTGACAAACTGAGTGTGCGTTGCTTAATTAGTGTACCATCGTTTATCCGTGTAATCGTTATTTACTGAAGTGAGCTGTGTCACCAAGAAACATGCCGACCTGCGCCTTCTGTGACAAGGAGCTGAGGAAGAAGAAGGTACAGTGTGTAGCGTGTGAAAAGTGGAACCACACGAAGTGCATGGAAGAAAGAAATGGCGAGTGTTGTGTGAAAGCTGCGCAGAGTTATTCATTGGAGAATATCGTAAAACTTCTATTAGAAATGCAGGCAGAAATCAGGGAGATGAAGCAACAACAGCAATCTCGGGAGCAGGACCTCACAAAATCTCTGAACTTTTGCCATGAGGGAGTAGATGAAAATGCGAAGAGTATCAAACAGCACGATACTCATCTGAAGGAAATCTCGCTGCAGGTTCTATCCCTACAACAAGAGAACACTGATCTCAGGGCCCGTGTGAAGACATTGGAGACTCGCCTCTCGGATGGAGAGCAGTATTCACGCCGTAACACTGTGGAGATATTTGGGGTCCCTGAAACTAAAAATGAAGACGTGCTCGAGACCGTTAAAGCCGTTGGCAGGGCAATGGACATGAACATTGAAAATCAGATGGTGGACGCATGTCATCGCTTGCCTAAGCGACCAGATCAGCCTCATGGTGGAATCATCGTGAAATTTGTCCGGCGGTTCGACAAGGAAGACTTCATTTTTCGAAGGCGTGTGAAGCGTAACCTGTCAACCAAGCACATGGGGCTTTCTGGAGAGAACATGAAAATGAAAATCCACAGCCTGCTTCCAGTCTCCGACCGGGTCAGGAATGGAATGAATGAAGCCCCCATCTAGCGGCGAGGATATGAATTGTGCCGGCTGCCGAGGCCTGACGCACTCCTCTGGGGCAATAATTAAATGAATGACAGATGAAATGAAATGATAGTGGAGAGTGTTGCTGGAATGAAATGTTGACAGGGAAAACCGGAGTACCCGGAGAAAAACCTGTCTGCCTCCGTTCTGTCCAGCACAGATCTCACATGGAGTGACCGGGACTTGAACCACGGACCCAGCGGTGAGAGGCCGGCGTGCTTCCGCCTAAGCCACGGAGGCTTTCTGGAGAGAACATAATCTACATAAATGAAAGTCTGTCACCTGAGAAGAAGAAACTGCTGGCTCTAACGCGGAACTTCAAGAGGGAACACGGCTACAAGTTCTTATGGGTACGTAACGGTGTGATAAAACTCAGGAAGAGTGAGGGGTCAAATATTTATATCATAACCCTTAGCTGACCGACGGTACTTACAAGTACCACCTATTTCTTTGTCCCATAGCCCCTGATGTTCAACGACTAGCGCCTCTGGAGACCTTTAGTACATTAGAGGAATGCTAATTTCATAAGGAAAAGTGATTTTTTTGTCATTGGCTAACCTGCCGTTGACAAGGCAGGCGATAGAAATTTCCGTTTCCATGGTTACAACATGCTTTGAAAATGTCATATTGTTGTTGATGTTTATGTGACTTATAACTGCACGAGACTTTGTGAATGAGTGATTCGCCTTGAAGTGGACCTTTCTACTTGTGTTTTACTTACGTTATAACTGAATTGAGAGGTTAATTTTTGTGAGGATGGACATTGACTGAACTGGACTCCTGAGTACCGACGGTCTACGAGAAGGCCTACCGTATATATCAACATAACCTTCCTATCTGCTGTGTTGTCCTGCTAACTCTAGACAATTTATTGGATTTTGTAGAGTTTTCTTTCGTCATGGCAAATGTTTTGATGATGATGATGATGATAATTGTTGTTTTAAGGGGCCTAACATCTAGGTTATCGGCCCCTAATTTTTTCCCTAATGGTTTGGGTGATCGTGAAGATGATGATAAAATGTAAACTATAACTAAAACTAACTACTTACTTATATACTAGAAGAATAAATGGAAAACTAAAGGAGAATAAGGCAAATAAAGGACAGGAGGAAAATAAATGCCCTCAACCCTCGAAGAATGCGGATTGAGGTAATGGATAAAAGGGGGAAAACCGGACCCAGCTCAGGAATCCCTCGGGATCACCAACTCCCGAACTCACCAGCCGTGAGTCCCTGAGGGTGTAGAAATATCTAGGGTGCACCAGAAGTGGTGGGGCTATATACACCTTGCCTCCTTGAGGGCCTTGAGCAGAAGGCTGGAGATAACATGAAAATAAAGAGACGGCTGACCCCTCGCAGAAGGAGGGTATCAGAAAAGATGAGACAAGGGCCAATTAAGGCGGGAGAGGAAGAGACTCCCTAGGCCTCGGATACCCCAATACCATCGGGGTCGGAAGAGAACAAGAGTTGACCAAGTGAGGTCGACAGGAAAGAAGACGGAGAGGAGCCTGGCACAAGTAAGTGGAAGCAATGCTGGACTCAGCTGGGGCCCCGTGGTCGCCAACCCACGACCCACTAGATGTGAGCCCCTGAGGTGGCAAATGTTTTGAGTGATTACCAACTTTAAGCACTTCTAGACACAGAAATTGAAGTGGATAATCACAGTGACACTGATATTCAGGACGATGATGACGTATTTGACCAGAATCTGTTGCCACTTGCTGATAAACCGGCACCTGACATTTTCAATTTTTTATTTTTTTTGCTGAAATCACTAAAATTAGACAGATAGTAAGAGGAAATGAGCCAGGAATGTGGTAAGGGAAGAATAATATGTTTTGAGAATTATTTTACTTCTCTTGACCTGTTAGAGAAGCTGAAGGCTGAAAACACTCTAGCATGTGGTACAATAAGAGTAAACAGGAAAGGTGTTCCACAGAATACGACAGATGACCAAAAAAAATAGTCTCGTGGAGAGAGTGATTTTGGGATTTCAAATACTGGCCTAGGATTCTTCAAATGGAAAGACAGGAAGACTTTTCAGCCAACTACCATGGCACAGAACAAGCCTTCCCTTCTGGGAAACTAAAGGATGGCACAAAAAAAGATGTGACTTGTCCAGTTATTGCTGTTGACTACAACTCACATATGGGTGGTGTTGATATGGCAGACAGACTTAAAACTGTGTATGGACTTGATCGAAGGTGTAAGAAGTGGTGGCAGATGCTCTTTTGGGGGCTATTGGAAATATCATTCATCAATTCATATGTGGTTTTCTGTGAAATGAATGGGAAACTTTCACTGAAACAGTTTCACAGGCATGTTGCTCTTGGATTATTGGCTTTCACTGAACCAAAGAAGACAACTCCTAAGAGGAATGCAAACATATAAGTAACAAGAGACGAGGGAAGAACTTCTCTGTCCCTAAAGATGTCAGGCTGGGGAACAATAGCATCCACTGGCCTGTCTTCACAGATGTACGGGGTAGATGTGAATTTTGTAGTCTTCGTTCCTACAGTAAATGTAGTCACTGTAATGTACATTTATGCGGCAATGAACGAAAGAACTGCTTCACTGCCTAGCATGATGTAAATGCTTAGCGGCATGAAACAGTGTTAGTCCCAGTAGATTTTAGGGCAGCAACGTTCTGTGAGTTTTGGAGTGTCAGTGTTGACAGTATGGAATGCAGTAGGCTATATCCTGTTCTATTTCTGAATGTATTAATGCATTATGTTTTACATGCTTTCTATTATAGTATGTTTTTGAAGAGGGAAATTAGTTCCTGAACAGAGCAATATTTTATGACATGCTTCACCATACATTACAGTGTGTTATAGTAAATAAATTACAATCATAATTAATTATATTTGATTTACTATTCATCAGTATTATTTCTCAGGTAAGTCAGATTCAGTCTGGCTATTTTTACTGAAAAAATGTTCTACAAAATGCAAAATGTAATTTGATAATTGTCTGGGAGGAAGTTTCTCATTGTGTAATAGAGTTAAGTCCAAATGTTGAATCGGCCTACCTAGGGACCAACGGTACTCTGAAGTACCATCTCGCAAAAACACTGATTTTGAAAACTTAATTTTAAAAAAGTATGATATTCTCTTTAGGTACCTCCTTTCTTGCCAATTTTCATTAGCCAACTATGGAAAAAATCGTTTAGCACATCCTTGGTCAGCTAAGGGATAAATGACAGTAATGATCTTAGGAAGCTATCATAATTCGTGACAACCCGTAAGGTGTCATTTGAAATACTTTGTAAGGTCTATAGTGATTGTACACTGAGAGTACTGGAGGGTCACTGTCAGATTATTTCTGGACAGTTTCTTGAGCCTTTCTCTTTCCTTACCCCATTGTTTCGCCTAACGGAAATCCCTACTAATGCCTAGCCTCACTGCAGGTGCCTCTCTTCTCATTTAAGTAAAATGTCTTCTTCTTATAAATCGCTAAATTTATATTATCAAAATTGTAGGGGTTTGAGAACTAAAACTACTCAGTTTTATACAAATATGACCAGCGAGAGCTACGGTATAGTGGTTTTAACAGAATCTTGGCTTATTTCATCAATCTATTCGTCTGAACTCTTTGATGAGAGGTATGCTGTATTTAGAAATGATCGTGACGAATATATAACCGGCAAGAGGCTAGGAGGGGGTGTGGTTCTCGCTGTCCATAACAAGTATTAAGCTGTGGAGATTGACCTGGGTCTGGAAACGGAAGTCCTTTGTGTGAAACTCTTCATAGACAACTATTTTACCATAGTTATCTGTTCAGTTTACTTTCCGCCGGAGTCGAAGGCAGAGAAATACGAGGAATTTTACACAAGTATAGAATCGAACTCACTCATAAGCAACAATCCTGTTCTTATTTTGGGAGACTTTAACATTCCGGAAATAACCCCAACATTTGATTTAAAAACAGGATCTCGGCTTTCTACCTCCTTAAATAATTTTATAAATATGATGAACTTGAAAAGTTTTAATAATATCGTGAATGTGAATAATAGAACACTTGATCTAGTACTGTCCACCATCTCCTCTATTGTTGTCAATAGAGAGGAACAACCCCTTGTACCGGAAGACAATAATCATCCCCCCTTAAACATTAATGTGCGATACTGGCAGTGAGAAGTTAGACACAATATTCACCAAACTCATACATACAATTTAAAAAAAGCTAATTTCGAACAACTTTATACACAATTACAAGAAGTGGATTGGAGTGTTCTCTCGCAATTTTCCCATGTAGACGAGGCGGTAGATAATTTTTATTCCCGTTTCTATCAGGCTCTGGATTCTAGTGTACCTGTAAGCACTAGTAAGAGGACCAAACTGTATCCATGCTGGTTTAATTTTGATATAATAAAAAACATCCGAAGAAAATCTTACCATCGAAAGAGAATGCGTAGGGAACAGGCCAACAAGGACTTTCATTGCGAAAAGTTTAAAGAGCTCAGGAAAATTCTAAAACGTGATATTCAATCCGCCTACCGAGAATACGTACGTAAAGTCGAAAATGCAATCGGAGAGGACACGAATCGCCTCTGGGCATTTATTCGACACAAGAAACGATCCCCGGCAATACCCGTAATGAAAATTAATGGGGAAATATTAGAAAATGATAAGCAGATAGTCAACGGTTTTGCTGATTATTTCTCGTCAGTTTATTCCAAGGAATGCGCCAAGTATGACAATTTAGGTGCAAGTGACCAGGACATACACCCATTGCTTGATGTACTGGATTCTAAACAGATTAGTATTTCTGATGTTAGGAATGCGATAGTAAAAATGAATCAAAATAAAGCCGCTGGCCCAGACCTAATTCCTCCATACATAATCAAAGGCTGTGCAGAGGTGCTGGCCTATCCTTTAACTATATTATTTAATATAGCCATTCAGACTGGTACTTTTCCCAGTCGTTGGAAAATTACCAGGGTAAGTCCCATACATAAGTCTGGACACAAGTCTGATTTTGATAATTACAGACCCGTGGCAATACTGTCAGCCATTGCAAAGCTCTTTGAACAATTGTTATATCAGCATATATTTCAGCACGTACAGTACATTATAAGTGACTTTCAACATGGGTTCATGCCTAAAAGATCAACAGTAACTAATCTAATGGAGTTTTCTCACAAAGTATCAACAGCAATGGACAAAGGAAGTCAAGTTGATGTAATTCATACAGATTATGCGAAGGCATTCGATAAGGTAGATCATGATATCCTCTTAAATAAGTTAGCATATTACGGCTTCTCCTACAATTTGCTGAAGTTGTTCACCTCATATCTCAGTGAACGAAAACAGTTTGTTGCTTGCAATGGATGTGAATCCTATTCATACTATGCCCGATCAGGCGTCCCACAAGGTTCAAACCTAGGCCCTCTATTATTCTTACTGCTTATCAATGATCTTACAAGGTGTATTAAATATTCAAACGTTTTGTTATTCGCGGACGATGTCAAAATTTTTAGAAATATTCAGACAGAGCAGGACTGTCAATTACTACAAGAAGATCTCAATAATGTGGCATCCTGGAGTAAATTAAATCGCTTGAACCTTAACATAAAGAAATGCTCAGTTATGAAGTTTACTAGAAACAAATTCCAGGTGATGTTTCGGTACCGGATATTGGATGCGTATCTCACTATTAACAATTCTATCAAAGACCTAGGAGTCCATTTTGATTCAAAACTAACATTTTCATTGCACACTCATGAAATGGTAGCGAGTGCTTATAAAATGCTAGGCTTTATAAGAAGAAATTCTAAAGATTTCGTCAACCCAAAAAGTATAAAATTATTGTTCAATTATTTTGTTAGAAGCAGATTAGAATATGCATCCAGCATCTGGAATCCCTGGTACTTGAACCACATTAATGACATTGAAATGGTTCAGAGTAAATTCCTAAGATATCTGCAGTATAAAATGACGGGTATTTATCCGAAATATGATAGCTATGGAAATCTTCTAAGTTACCTGAATCAGACCCGACGAGAGGGGGGGGGGGGGACAGGCAGGGCTGGTGCCCCGGGGCCCGACCCTCCCAGGGGGGCCCGGCGTCCTAGGAGGATTTGCAAAGCAATTATTTTTCAGGACGCGAAGAGATATTTTCCCTTGCGAATCAAGCCCTTTCGTGATACGCTCTAACGTCTCAGTACCGTTAAACATAAAATTAATTGCTCTCTTTATCTACGACTTAGAAATGGCTCCGGGCCCTGACGAAGCCGCGGCAGGAATGCAGGATTTGGCTTTCCGACTGCGGTGTTATTCGTAGTCTTACTCAACAATTAATAAAAAGGACTGTCGTTACAGACGTTATTTCATTTAGGGGCTTGCAACATTTAACCCGTGTACTTGGTAGCTAGTAGGTCTAGTATCACTGGCAGGCAATGAACCTTTGGCGCTCGGTTGGGGATGGTTTGCATCAAATAGCACTGTAGATATAATTCAGTATTTACTGACGCGTTAGTTTTACAGTTTGTTTCTGAATGCCTCTACGTTATTGAATGAAGTTGACTGTAAAACAATTGTTTTCACAAATATTAATGAAGCGAACAAAATAGAAAACCAAAAAATGTGCGGATTGTGTAGACTGAAGGAGAGGCTAGTGGTTGTTGTATAATAAGTGACGTGTATTGGCAACATTGTTGTAACTATTTGTCTGGGAGAGTAAAAACTTAGACCCTCTTAAAACCATCTATTGCTGGACGAAAAGCGGGGTATACACTGTGCTGTGCTATGGCCTCTGTGACATGATAAATCGCATGTCGTATTCTTAGTTGCCAACTGGGAATGAGTTGGCCGTTGTGACTTTTACTGTAATTATTAGGGTTAAGAGTAGGGTAAGTGTTACTGGACTTGAAATAAGGTACTGCCCCGGCATTGGTCTGGAGGGAGTGTGAAAACCCACACTCAGAATAGCCGCTATCAGCACCCGGATTCGAACCTCCGATCAGTAGACTTGCTGTAGGGCCCCATCACGGTCATTGGTGAGCTACACCGCGGGGTCTTACTTGAAGGTGTGAGAGCTTTTACTTCAATATCGGAGAGTCTTTTCTATAGCCACTAAATGTTAATGGTCACCAAATTTTTACTCCAAATTATCCCAAACATAATCACCCAAATGGCCTATCCTATAACTCAATAATTTGGACCTAATTTTGGCAAACTTTTCCGGAGGAGGGCCCCCGGACCCCACTCGGAGCTTGGTGATATTCCATCCTCCAGATCCCCTGTGTGTCCACTCCCCCATAATCTTGGCTTAAATCCTCCCATGACGGTCACCAGTCATAGATAGGATTGAGGATGTTTAGGAAAACCTGGCTCTAGTTTTGCTTACTGCAAAGCAATATTAAATTATAAGAAGTCCACTGACTGCCAATTACAAAATATAGTTCTAATTCACATATTCTTCTTTTGTGAAAACAATCACTGATCAGCTTCAAGCTACTGATAGCACATAATAACTTGAGTTAAGTATGAGTACTGTATAACTGTGGTTAATTATGAAAATATATTTTGCTTTGTTTAATGTACAAAAATGTGTGATCGCCGTTCAACCAAAACACTTATCAGTGTTTAGGCTTAGACCCAAGGGCGTGACCCTTCAAGGACAGCAAATTTTAAGAATGTCAACATAAAAACACTATATGTAAAATGTATTTAAAATACGTCTTGACTTTGTGTAAAAATCATGTTTTCATTATGAAAAGAGATTACGTCATATGTCACAGAGGCCGTAGTACTGCACAGTGTACAGTAAGTATACCCTTTCCACCTCTTTTAACATGCAGTTCAGTAAGATGAACTCCCTGTTGATTAATTGTTGGGTCTTATGACGTAGGGATAGAATTGAGGAGGAAATGAATGTACGGGTTAAAACGATGAATCATGGAAAATAAGCATAGAATCACCGACGGTGGAATTCTAACCCACCCGCTTCCGAGTTTATGGACAACAGCTTTTTACAATGTGAGTATTTTTTCAAAGTTAAATACTGTAAATGCGATGCAATTACTGGTCCGGTGAATGCAACTTTTTTCAAATTTGTGTACGACAAACGAGCATACTGATTTTATGAGTATAACTGAAGTTCTAAAATTGTTGATATCAAAGAGGATCTGCAGAACTTTAAATCTGAACACTGTGCATTCTTACAGTGTTACCTCATCGAGACAAATTTACATTTGTCAAACGCCAAAACAGTATAGTGAATTTAATGAAAATTATTACGGTATCTAGTTTTCGATGGCTTTAATCTGATATTAATTTTTGTTAATTTAAAATAATGCATTAGTACGTGCTTGCCAGGGATAAATATTGAATTTGCAAATAATTTTGGATGCATTCCTCCACTTTCAATGTTGTAAATTTAACATACCAGCATTAACTTATTTATATTGATAGTAATTCACGCTCTGCTTATGATAATAAATATAGCCTGGATTTAGTGGAATATATCATTGAAATATTATTATATATGAATTGCAGCCAATGGCCATAGCAGGACATTTCATTTGAACGCCCGTAGGCTCCCCAACAAGTTCAATTTTAAGTAGTTCCAACTTTGGCTACCAGACGCCACTGCCACTGTCACCCAGCGGGGAACGTTGGAACTTGATAGAGCGTTTCTAACCAAATAACCAACAAATTTTGGCTACACACTACCAATTAAAGTGGTAGGTCCTTCTACATGCCATAAATCTGTAACATGGGCCCGCCGGCTTTACTTCCCCTCCGAATAAAGGCATATTGAAGGATGTTAACGCTCTGAAAAATCCGACGACTTCGGCCGGGTTTAAACCCGCGATCTTGGGTATTGCAGTTCCGCATGCTACATTTATTATTATTATTATTAGCATTAGTATTATTATTACTACTACTACTATTGCTTGCTTGCTGGCTCTTTGTGTTCTTGTAATTCATTCGTGATGAGCATTTACAGGTAGTGCAAATAAAATATGTGCAAAATCACTTTGTGCAAATTTGCGAGGATTTTACAGAATTTGGTTTTAGAGGGGGCCCCAGGAGACTCCAGCCCCAGGGCCCGTCGCCGCTCTCCACGGCCCTGACCTGAATTATACATCTCTGGCTAACTGACGAAAAATTGCCATTCTTGTTTTTGTCTTCAAAGTATTCAATAACCTTTTGTATAGTCCGTATTTAATATCACAGTTTAATTTACGTGTCCCACCTCCCTCAACTCGACCTAAGTTTATTACATTTTACTGCCCAAGAACTAGAACTGAACAGCATAAACATTCCCCAATAATAAGTGCTATTCAATTATACAATGAACATTCAATAGCAAACAACCTCGACTTATTCAGTTACACATATAGTTCTTTTGTTTCTGCCTGCTGTGCGATCACATGAACTCGTACATTCCACCTACCAATTACCTGCACAGAATTATTATATTTTCGTATTTAGTTGTAGAATTAATTTGCATTACAATCTCAGCATTATGTCTGTCAATCCCTATATATATTATAAATGTGAAAATCTGTGTGTCCGTGTGTGTGTTAGTTTGTTACCTCTTGACATTATAAATGTGAAAATCTGTGTGTCCGTGTGTGTGTTAGTTTGTTACCTCTTGACACTAAAACGGCTGGACGTATTTGGATGAAATTTGAAATGGAGACAGCTTATACCCTAGGATAACATATAGGCTACCTTTCATTCGGAAATAAATCATTGTTCCCGTCGAACGGGCAACATAACTGAAAAGTCACCAAAAATACTCAGCCGGGACAAAATATCGAAGTTGTCGCATATGGACCGGACAAAGCTCATTTTACGCCCCTCAATGCGAGAAACAATACTCGGTAGGTCCCTACGGGACACCGAAAACCACATTTTAAGGCCCTAAAACCAACAGTTTCAAAGATATTCGCAGAAAACTATCTTCACCCTGGTAAACTGATGAACTAATGGCAAGTCCGTTTCCATGGCAACTGAACCTCAAGGTATGACATCCGATTTTCTATATATCCCTGTAGGAGGCAGTGCCAATCCATTTATTATCTTTTTCAAGAGATATATAAACACAAGAACAGGGTAGCGTGCCTGCCTCCCATCCGGAGGCCCCGGGTTCGATTCCTGGCCCCGTCAGAGATTTTAGACACTGGCGTGAGGGAGTGCACTCAGCTTCGTGAGGACAATTGAGTAGCTGTCTGATAGAGAGGCAGCGCCCCGGTCACGAAGAACAAGATAAACGGCCAAGCGAACACGATGCACTGACCACGCGTCACCACAATATCTGCAGGCCAAATGGCTGGGAAGCGGTCGCATGATAGGCCTAGGCCCTTCGTGGTCTGTAGTGCCAGGGGTAAAAAAATTAGGGATAGCGCCTTCTAATACCACTTTTAAATTTTAAACACTACACTAGCGGCTATTCAATAAAGTTAGCGATATACCTGCGTTCAATTTCATAAACATTGGGCTTACAAATCCCGTATAGTTAAGTACAAATATCAGTCTGGTCGTTATTTCAGTAGCAACGAAGCTCTGTGGCGGCTATTGCCGTTTCCGTAACACTTAAGGCATCTCGCCGTCACATACCTCAATGTGCACTTACAAAATTGTGAACCAGTCTATTTACTGAAAAGAATTCCTACGTGCGAATATCCACTCTGGCAAAAACCACACTCACCACCTTTTCCAAAATGTACACAAGACATGATTTTTAAAGCACTCTTCTGTATGTTGAGGTACAGAGATATACCACATGGAAAGATACAATAAAATGTTGGCAAATCTGAATTCAAGGAACTGCTGTCCAGAATAGGCTTTCGGTGCAGGTTATGCGGCCCATGTTCGTAACATGGAATGTTATCCTTTGACAATGCATCTACACCATGTGCGAGGACAACGCATTTCAAAGATCTCTAATACCACAATAATCACCGACAGTAGTGGCTACGAGTTCTAAAAGCGCTGCGTTAGGTCAAGGGGCCAAGCTCTCTGCTGACTCGGTAGACGCGTGGGTTCGAGCCCCACCGTCGGCTGTCCTTGAAATGGTTTTCCGTGGTTTCCCATTTTCAACACCAGGCAAATGCTGGGACAGTACCTTCTGACAGGCCACGGCCGCTTCCTTCCACATCCTTGCCCAGTTTCATTCATCTTCATCCATTCCATCTCTCATCCCGACGCGCAGGTCGCCCACGGGCGTCGACTAGAAAGACCTGCACTCGGCCTCTCAGGAGGCTACACGACAAAAAAAAAACCACAATAATCAGGAAATTGGAGAAAAATTTAAAGTGGGAGCGAAGATTCAAGGATAAATAATTTCATCTTTGAGATTTGCTGATGACATCGTCGTCTTGGCCGATACGCCAGAGGATTTGAACGAGTTTTTGAATGGTATAGACTCCGTCTTGAGGAATGAATTCATGATGAAAATCAATAAATGTAAAACAAAATTATTGGAATGCAGCCGAAATAAATCAGAAACCTCTATGGACCTCAAATTGGCTGGTGAAACGCTACAGTAAGTAGGATACTTCTGTTACTTAGGAAGCAAAATATCCAGTGATGGACGAAGCAAAGAGGATATAAAAAGCAGGTTGGCTCAGGCAAGGAAAGCATTTCTTCAGAAAAGGAATCTGTTGACATCGAATATACATTTAGGTATTAGGAAGTCATTTTTGAAAGCTTTTGTCTGGAACATGACATTATAAGGAAGTCAAACTTGGACTAATGGTGCAGCAGAAAAGAGGAGAATTGAAGCGTTTGAAATGTGGTGTTACAGGAGAATGATGAAGATCAGATGGGTAGATAGGGTAACAAATGAAGAGGTATTAAGACGAGTGGGAGAGGAGAGTTCTTTCTGGCGACTGCTAATGAAGGGAAGATATAGGTTGGTAGGACACATAAATAAGACACCCAGGAATAGCAAGCTTAGTTATGGAAGGGAGGGTCGAGGAAAAGAACTGTAGGCGTAGACCAGGGTTAAACAGATTGCCTCGGATGTAGGGTGTGGTTGCTGTGTAGAGAGGAAACGATTAGCTCAGGAGATGGGGCATGGTGGGCTGCATCAAACCAGTAAAAAAACTGAAGAATCAAGCAACAACAACAACAATGAGGAATTTTAATTATTTAGAGAGGTATGTGAGGCAATAGGGTTTTTGGAGAATTTCAATCCCTGGGACGTAACACTGGAAGAGACTGCATAATGTACGAGTACATCAGCGGCCAAGGTGAGATATATTTTACTATCGGTCTATTAATAGCGACATGTTGACGTTCAAATCATCAAAAGTGTGGCAAAATTACACCCAGAATAGCTTAAGGAAAAATACTTTTAATTCCCCATATTCCGATAGATTTTCCATTCCAGTGTGCAAGACTGGAGTTCCCTCTTCAAACTATATTCGCAATTTCTATTAACAAAGCGCAATGATACACACTTAACAGCAGTAGGTGTACATTTAGACAAAACCTTTTTTTCCCATGGGCAACTGTATGTGGCGTGCTCGCGAGTATCCGGACAACAAAATCGTTATGTCTCAGCAGAAGATGGCAAAACCAAAAACGTAATTTTAAAATGTGTTCATATAATGTAACATTGTACCCTGCAGATTTTGACAACTCTAAAAAAATCCCACTTTTCGGCTCATATCAATATACTGTACTGTATGTATCAGAATTTTCAGAATTAGAATTGACCCATCTGTAGCCGCGATTGCTGTAATAGAATAGACCAATTAATGCATCGTCCCCATTGTCTTGATCGCGAGCGAAGCCGCGGGTACCTGCTAGTTATATTATAATTTGATAGAATTGTGTAACCAAATGTAAATGTGTTTCTTTTTATTACGCATATACCTGTTAGAAGCACAATAAATCCAAATAAATAAATAAATAAACAAAACACTAGAAACACACCGAGTGGATGCTGCACACTTTTTTACTTCGCCTGGTTTAAGTTTCGAGGCAATGCTCCTTTACAGAGGAAATGAACTGGAATTGCTACAGGATTACTATCAGATTCTTCTAATCGAGTCTGGAATACATGGAGGCATATGCCAGGTGTCTCATCGGTATGCTGAAGCTAACAATAAATACATGGAAACCTATGATTCTGAGAAACCATCGCAGTTTATTACCTATGATGATGCCAACAACCAATACGGGTGGGCTATGTGCCACTCCCTTCCTTATGGGGGATTTCAGTGGGTTTCTCCAGATACTGTTGATCTAGAAAAACTAAAGGAAGACGATCCTGTGGGATACATTCTAGACGTTGATGTTGATTACCCATCTGACCTTCATGATCTACACAACGATTTACCTTTCCTACCAGAGTGTACACAACCTAAGGATTCGTCTCTGAAAAAACTAATTCCTCATCTTGGAAACCGAAGGCGATATGTTGTACACTACATGGCAATAAAACAGGCTTTAGATCATGGAATAAAACTGATAAAAAATCATCGTGTGTTAAAGTTTAAACAAAGACCTTGGCTAAAGGCATACATTGATTTTAATAACAATCTTCGAAAACAAGCCCAAAATGATTTTGAGAAAAATCTGTACAAATTATTCAACAATGCCATTTTTGGAAAAACAATGGAAAATATCCGTAAAAGAATAGACATACGTCTTGTGACTGACAGCAAAAAGGCTGAGAAGCTAATAGCAAAGCCGACATTTATTGACAGAACAATTTATGGTCCTAACCTAGTTGCTTTCCTCATGACTAAACGTAACATTGTATTCAATAAGCCTATATAATGGAATGTGTATACTGGATATATCAAAAACTCTAATGTATTCCCACCACAATGATGTCCTGCTACCCTATTATTGAATGAACAATCTTAAACTCATGTATATGGATACCGACTCGTTCATTTATTTGGTTAACAACCCAGATGTATATCAAGACAAGTTGGATTTCCTAGAACACCTGGACACATCAGATTATGCTACTAATCACATATGTTACTCTACATCAAACAAGAAAACGTTGGGGAAATTTAAAGACGAGGCTTGTGGACTAATTATAAAAGCATTTGTTGGACTTAGAGCTAAAATGTACGCTTTAGACATAAATGGTAAATAAATAAAAAAGATTAAAGTTATTAACGGAGGTGTTGTCAAAAATTCTATAAGCTTTCAAGATTATAAGGATTGTTTCATGAAAAACAATGTAAAAAGAATACCAATGAACATTATCGCTTCTAAACAACATGACATATCATGTATAAGACTAAACAAAATCGCTTTGTGTCCTGGTGATGATAAAAGAGTGATTGATGCTGATGGTATAGTTACACAAGTCTATGGTCATTACTCAATCATTAACCATGCTTAGAGAGTTAAGTTATGAATATCAAAATCTTCTGCCTGCAACTAGCAAATACAAAAAACAAAACAATTTAGTAAATAAAACAATAGCACTACAAAAATAAAAAATAAAAAATAAAAAATGGCATTCATAAACAAAAATAAAAAAAAATGAAAACAAAATAAAAACAACTGTACAATTTATAACAAAAAAGAATATATATAAAATGTATTATGTGTAAATAGTGTACATGTATTTAAAATAAAAATAAATATTGTATGGACACTGCTTGTACATTTTTAAAAACTACCCACCTCTCTCCACTCCTAATGCAAAATGAACATGTAAAACACAAATTGGAAAATCCATGTTTCCATATTGACAAAATAGATAATAACATTAAACTGAAATTTTAAAAACTGTAAATGGGAATTTGGTAAATTGACCAATGTGTGAACAACAAATTGGAAAATCCATGTTTCTATATCATGAAATTGAAAAACTTTAAACTGACATTTAAAAACTGTAAATGGGAAATTGTGAAATTGATTAATGTGTAAACAACAAAAATGAAAAATCCATGTTTCCATATTATGAAATTGAAAAACTTAAAACTGACATTAGAAAAAACTGAAAATGGGAATTTGGAAAATTGACAAATGTGTAAACAACAAAATGCAAAATCCATGTTTCCATAATATGAAATTGAAAAACTTAAAACTGACATTAAAAAAAACTGAAAATGGGAAATTGAAAAATTGACAAATGTGTAAACAACAAAATGAAAAAGTCCTCTCGGCACGCCGGAAGGCGGAGGTAGATTTCACCGGACAAACTTGGGGATAGGCGAAATTAGGCAGAATATGCAGGTTTTCGTAGAAGGATCAGACCTCATTTATTGCGAGAAGGTATTTTATAATTGGAGCTTAATTAACTTTGTTTTTCGTCATTTTATGCTTATTTTAAACATTTTATTGTCTTATGGGAACGGTAACCTTCTTGTCATTTGGGGTCCATTTTTATACTTGTGGTCACACTGTCCTTATGCAAGGTTTCGACACTGATGTGTAACTATGTAACGGTCTGTTACTTCTTCACGCAAAATTATATCTCCCGCAGAGATTTTGGTTGGTTCCTCAGTTTAGGGGCTGCGACAACGCGGTCATGTAACCCCGTGCACTTAGGGATGGCTGTATTAGTCTGTAATTCAGGTAAGGACTGCAGACGGTCAATTTTAAGCAGTAGTTCCTAATGTTGCTACCAGGTACTACCGTCAACGACACCTACCTGCGAACTTGGCTACTAGATGCCACCGCAGCCAGCAACTCACAACGAACGTTGGAACTTCCCCTCCAAAGGAAAGCATACTGAGGGATTTTTAGCGCTCTTAGAAAATCCGACGACTTCGGCCGGCTTTGAACTCGCGACCTTGGGCATAGACATTCAGCATGCTTGCTACCAGTTACGTCGCCGAAGCCGCTTCACACTTAGTCAGATGGAATTCTGAATATGATCTCGTGCAAGTGCGTTATCTTGGCAACGTCTGATGGCTCATCCCTCATCAATTTAGTAGTGTTGCCATGGCAACATAGCTCTTGGCATTTTCTTATAATTCCGAAATCATTTTTCTCATCCCTTGGTATAATGGTGGGTCATATCAAAAATTCTTTCAGACAAAAGTTTTAGGTAATTATTAGGGGAATATTGTCCATTTTGTACGGTTTTGATATTGTGCCTATTAAGAGAGATATGATTAATGTTTCCCGAAAAACTCACTTTTTCCCACCCCTTTGGTCAATGGTTGGTGCTATAAAAAAAACTCTTCAAACATAAATTTTTGGGCTTTATCCGACACATAGTATGAACGTTGAACGGGTTCGATATTTCACATATTAAGAGAGTTATAGCAATATTTCACTTTTTCGAAAAAAAAAGCCCCCCATTTTCACCCCCTTCGACCGATTTAGCCCAGTAACAAACTCGACCGAGATTTTATAGGTATACATATTCGGTAAAATATTCAAAGTGATTGGTGCAAAATTACGGCAGTTATCGTGTCCACAAGAAACTGATATGCATATATATATATACACATATACATACATAAATTATATATAATCTTTTGAACTGACGGTGGTTTTGGGGTCTGGGGGATGTGAAACGCGAAGATATGTCGAAATTTTCCGGAAGTCGAAACATGGTACCCATTGCAATAGTTAGCTTTCTAATGAAATCTACCTCTGGTTGGTTCCTCAGTTTAGGGGCTGCGACAACGCGGTCATCTAACCCCGTGTACTTTGGGTGAGTGTAGAATCTGTCTGATAAACGGTGTGAATTGTAATGGCTGTAGTAGTCTTAATTCAGGTAAGGACTGCAGACGGTCAATTTCAAGCAGTAGTTCCTAATGTTGCCACCAGGTACTACCGTCAACGACACCTAGCTGTGAACTTGGCTACTAGATGCCACCCCAACCAGCAACTCGCAACGAACGTTGGAACTTCCCCTCCAAAGGAAAGCATACTGAGGGAATTTAGCTCTCTTAGAAAATCCGACGACTTTGGCCGTCTTTGAAACTGCGACCTTGGGCATAGACATTCTGCATGCTACGAGTTACGTCACCGAAGCCGCTTCCCACTTAGATGAAAATACTGAATCTGATCTCGTGCAAGTGCGTTGTCATGGCAACGTCTGATGGCTCATCCCTCATCAATTTAGTAGTGTTGCCATGGCAACCTCTGATAGCTCTTGGCATTTTCTTATAATTCCGAAATCATTTTTCTCATCCCTCGGCATAATGGTGGGTCATATCAAAAATTCTTTCAGACAAAAGTTTTAGGTAATTATTAGGGGAATATTGTCCATTTCGTACGGTTTTGATATTGTGCCTATTAAGAGAGATATGATTAATGTTTCCCGAAAAAACCACTTTTTCCCACCCCTTTGGTCAATGGTTGGTGATATAAAAAACTCTTCAAACAGAAATTTTTGGGCTTTATCCGACACATAGTATGAACGTTGAACGGATTCGATATTTCACATATTAAGAGAGTTATAGCAATATTTCACTTTTTCGAAAAAAGCCCCCCATTTTCACCCCCTTCGACCGATTTAGCCCAGTAACGAACTCGACCGAGATTTTATAGGTATACATATTCGGTAAAAAGTGATTGGTGAAAAATTACGGCAGTTATCGTGTCCACAAGAAACTGATATATATACTTTTGAACTGACGGTGGTTTTGGGGTCTGGGGGATGTGAAACGCGAAGATATGTCGAAATTTTCCGGAAGTCGAAACATGGTAGCCTACCCATTGCAATAGTTAGCTTTCTAATGAAATCTACCTCTGGTTGGATCCTCAGTTTAGGGGCTGCGACAACACGGTCATCTAACCCCGTGTACTTTGGGTGAGTGTAGAATCTGTCTGATAAACGGTGTGAATTGTAATGGATGTATTAGTCTGTAATTCAGGTAAGGACTGCAGACGGTCAATTTCAAGCAGTAGTTCCTAATGTTGCTATCAGGTACTACCGTCAATGACACCTAGCTGTGAACTTGGCTACTAGATGCCACCCCAACCAGCAACTCGTAACGAACGTTGGAACTTCCCCTCCAAAGGAAAGCATACTGAGGGATTTTAGCGCTCTTAGAAAATCCGACGACTTCGGCCGGCTTTGAAAGCGCGACCTTGGGCATAGACATTCTGCATGCTACCAGTTACGTCACCGAAGCCGCTTCCCATTTAGTCAGATGTCAATGTCAACCCCTGGCACCATCCAGCCCATGACGGGCTAAGGCCGACCAAGCGACCGCTGCCCAGCCATTTGGCCTGCAGATATTGGGGTGACGCGTGATCAGCGCGTCGGGTCCCCTCGGCCGTTAATATTGGTATTCGTGATCGGGGTGCTGTCTCACTGTCAGACAGCTACTCAATTGTCCTCACGAGGCTGAGTGCACCCCGTTCCAACCGTCACGTCAGTTTTAAAATCCCTGACGGAGCCGGGGATCGAACCCGGGGCCTCCGGGTGAGAGGCAGGCGCGCTACCCCAACACCACGGGGCCGGCTTAGTCAGATGGAAATACTGAATCTGATCTCGTACAAGTGCGTTGTCATGGCATCGGCTCATCCCTCATCAATTTAGTAGTGTTGCCATGGCGACCTCTGATAGCTCTTGGCATTTTCTTATAATTCCGAAATCATTTTTCTCATCCCTTGGCGTAATGGTGGGTCATATCAAAAATTCTTTCAGACAAAAGTTTTAGGTAATTATTAGGGAAATATTGTCCATTTTGTACGGTTTTGATATTGTGCCTATTAAGAGAGATATGATTAATGTTTCCCGAAAAACCCACTTATTTCCACCCCTTTGGTCAATGGTTGGTGCTATCAAAAAACTTATTTGACATAAATTGTTGGCACTTATCCGACACATATTATGAACTTTGAATGGATTCGATATTTCACGTATTAAGAGAGTTATAGCGAAATTTCAATTTTTCGAAAAAAGCCCCCTATTTTCACCCCCTTCGACCGATTGTGCCCATTAACGAACTCGTCCGAGATTTTATAGGGATACATATTATGTGAAAAATTCAAAGTGATTGGTGCAAAATTACGGCAGTTATCGTGTCCACAAGAAACTGATATACATATATATATACATACATAAATTATATATAAACTTTTGAACTGACGGTGGTTTTGGGGTCTGGGGGATGTGAAACGCGAAGATATGTCGAAATTTTCCGGAAGTCGAAACATGGGACCCATTGCAATAGTTAGCTTTCTAATGAAATCTACCTAAAAAAAATCACCCGGTTAGGGTAGTGATCATGTTGTACAGTAGCC
Source organism: Meconema thalassinum (assembly GCA_946902985.2). Lineage (NCBI taxonomy): Eukaryota > Metazoa > Arthropoda > Insecta > Orthoptera > Tettigoniidae > Meconema > Meconema thalassinum. Next base: position 530,152,384 of record OX336390.1, on the reverse strand, counting down.
TATAAGACTAGCATAAGGATAGTTGCATGTGCCCTTATATACTTTGTGTGTATGTGCATTAGCCTTTGGATTAGCTTAAGTTAGGTTTGGTAAAGTTAGGTTTGGTGAGGTTAGGTATGTGACCTTGTAGTTTACTCTTTTCAGAAAATGTAAAATCTAAAATCACAAAATCTTCAATTTAAAATGTAAAATCTAAAAAAAAACTAAAATCTAAAATACAAAAAATTAAAAATCTCAAAAGTAAAATCTAAAAAATGTAAAATGTAAAATCTAAAAAATATAAAATGAAATAATCAAAAATCTAAAATGTTAAAATGTAAAATGTTAAAATGTTAAATCTAAAATCTTTAAATGAGGTTTCTGTGGGTTAGGTTAGGTTAGGTTATAACTTAGTTTATTATTTGTGCTCTCTCATTTGCTCTTACTTTTTTGCTCTCACTTTTTGCTCCCCACCTTTTTGCTCCCACTTTTTGCTCCCACTTTTTTGCTCCCACTTTTTGCTCCCATCTTTTTGCTCCCACTTTTTGCTCCCACCTTTTTGCTCCTACTTTTTTGCTCTCACTTTTTGCTCACACTTTTTGCTCTTACTTTTTGCCCCATATTTGCTCCCACTTTCAAGTTAGGTTATGTTAGGTTAGGTTAGGTGAAGTTAGGTTAGGTTAGTTGTGGTTAGGTTATAACTAAGTTTATTATTTGTGCGCTCACATTTACTCTCACGTTTTTGCTCACACTTTTTGCTCTCACTTTTTTTTTGCTCGTACTTTTAAGTTAGGTTAGGTTAGGTTAGGTTATAACTTATTTTATTATGTGTGCTCTCACATTTGCTCTGACTTTGAAGTTAGGCTAGGTTAGGTTAGGTTAGGTGAGGACATGTTTGGTTAGGTGAACTAAGGTTATGTTAGGTGAGGTTAAATGAAGTTGGGTTAGGATGAATGACAGAGGTATGAATTAAACCCGCCTTTTCTCACTTTTGCCTCACAAGACTAAGTGTACCCCGTTCCACTCGTGAGACCAGAAATTAAATTTCTTGGCAGAGCCAGGAATCGAACCCGGGCCACCGCGGTGACATTCAAGATTACTAACCGCTACACCACAAAGTGGACAATATATGACTGGTCTTGATTGTACATGATCAATCAATAATTACCTAATAATAATAATAATAAATATTCCATTTGGCAACTACACGGCCGACCTATCCCTGTGACGTCATTGACGGTCTCAGGGCGTGGCGGCCATCTTGCGCACTAGCCCCTGTGCCAGAACCGCCTTATATTACCTACTGTCGTTCATCCTCAGGCACAGTCCAATTTATTTCCAATCACAATCTCCAACAATAGAGGGAAAAAAAACCAAGAGGAAAGCCAAGAGATAAGTGGCTGAAGGGTCTGGAGGACTGCGTGCGAAAGAATGGAGAAGACTGGATCAAGGTGGTGTCGGAGAGATGGTGGGAAGACAGAAGACGATGGAGACGCTTATGTTCCAAACAGACCCGGCTAGTGGCTGGAAACTGTTCAAGATGATGGTGAAGATGACTAAGGTTCGGAAGTTAAGGAAAAGTCATATTTTTTTCCTGAGCTCATTTTACCCGAAATCTGAAAAATAAGATTGAATGATGGGTCCCTGACCACGTTTAAAGCAATTTGATGTTGCCAATAAATGTATATATCGGCCATTTTTAGTGTTTTGGTCATATTTTAGTGATATAAGATCATATTTGGATATAATTTCAGCGTTTTCGTTTATAATGAGGCGTCGTTAACAAGGTACGCGTCGAGTTTCAAACACAGGATTTCCAAATAGTGCTGTAGATATATTTTTCTTTCTTTTCCCGGAACAGGCAGATAGCAGGTTTAGGAGACCTGATTCCAAGAAGGCGCTCCGCTACGGACGTCTTTTGGCACATCATTCTGTACAAGTTAGATTGCGACACTGTACGCATGAGGTCACAAAACATGACGATAGTGTGCTTCCGCCTTTCAACAGGATGTCCGTCTTTGGCACTGAAGACGTTTACTGTATGTTAGTGACACTCTACCTATCCCAAAAATTCATTTCATATTTCAGAGTTTATGTCATATTTTATAGTTTTAGGGCATATTGGCTTGCATATTTTGTACTTCTTTAGGTCTTAAACTTCCGAACCCAAATGATGACAATCTCCAACATAATCCTCCAACATCACGATCATTGCACGACGAACACGAGCTGGGCCATAATCTGAAGGTTATTTATCCGGGTAATCAAAACATTCTCTTGGCATAGCTCAGCTTTATTTAGAACCACAACGTCCATACATTAACTTTCTTCGGCTTTTCCCAATTAATTGGGGTCGCCGGAGCCAACCAGGCTCATTTTTGTTTTGGCCGGATGCCCTTCCTGACGCCACGTGACTTTCCAGGTGAAAATTCCACCCTGATGTCACCGGGATTCGAAACCCGGCCATCCGGGTGAATGACAAGAAGCTAAGCCACTGCGCCATCACTCTCCCCCATCCATACATTATCGAGTCAAAACACAATGCCAATGATTCGTAAGACAAAAAAAAAAAAAAAAGAACGAAGCCTACGAACAAGGTCAGAGATAGTGCACCACCATAGTCAAATGAAGGGATACTTTTCTTTTTGATGACTTACTTAATTAAAAACAAAATAACTAACAAGCACAGGCAAGCAAAGCATTTCTACAGAAAAGGAATCTGCTGACATCGAATATAGATTTAGGTATTAGGAAGTCATTTTTGAAAGTCTTTGTCTGGAGCGTGGCACACGATGGAAGTGAAACTTCGACTGTTGGAGCAGCAGAAAAGGGGAGAATTGAAGTGTATGAAAAGTGGCCGTCAGGAGAATGATGAAGATCAGATGGGTAGATACGGTTACAAATGAAGAGGTAAGTAGTGTATTTGCAGGGATTCTACACCCACTTCCACCTCCTCACCTCACAAGATGGTGGCGACGCGATATCTCTCGAACGCATGGTCGGATTTTGACGAATGAGGTGTCATTGAACACGAGCTGACACCCCCTTTCCAATGGACAACATATTTCCACCCCAAAATAAAACTTACGCCTACTAGGGGGTGAAATTGTATTTTTTTAGAAAATCTCTCTTTCCAAGTGCGACATGTGAGAGTTTGAATGCCAATATGGAAAGAAACGTTGTTCTACACAAGAGACATGTATACGGTGGATAGCCACTATGAATTAACATGCTTGTTTTTTGTTTTTATGCATGCCCACTCATAGCTTTTGTAAGAGGGTGGGGGAGCGGATCCCTGTGGACGGGTCATTGTTGACAGGTCATTGTTGACGAGTCCTTGTTGACAGGTCATTGTGGACGAGTCCTTGTGGGCAAGTCCTTGTGGACGAGTCCTTGTGGATGAGTCCTTGTAGACAGGTCCTTGTGGACAGGTCCTTGTGGATAGGTCCTTGTTGACAGGTCCTTATGGACAAGTCCTTGGGGACAAGTGCTTGTTGACAGGTCCTTGTGGACAAGTCCTTGTGGACGAGTCCTTGTGGATGAGTCCCTTTGGACTGGTTCCTACGGACTAGCCCATGCATTTATTTAAATTATGTCAAAGGGCCTAACTACATTTTGCGTGTAAAGCAGTGTGTTGAACTGACGTTGTTCACCAGCCACCCACTACTATAATGGGATAACGATATGAAAGGAAAGTGACGAAATACATGTGAACATACAAGGGATCTAACTTGGTGGATGGATGTGTTCTAACGAGTCATTTGTAGTAGAAAGAGAATAATACATGTTCTTAAGATGTTAAAACTGTGGAGATGGTACGTGCAGTAAGACGTCTTGTTATATTTCCTGTGTCATATTACAGACATGGCAGAGAGCACACAGATCTGTTGCTATGACTAACGCTGCAGTAATTTGAAACCTCAAGTGTTCATGAAGACAATGGGTGATGATCATGCAAAGTTAGCAGTTATTGGATATTACACAGGTGTTCCTTCCGGTGTCATGTTGCTGACATGCCAGAGAGCGCACACTGCTATTGCTATGAGTGACGCTGCAGTAATTTGAAACCTCAGGTGTTGATCAAGACAATGGGTGATGATCATGCAAAGTCAGCAGTAATTGGATACCACACAGGTGTTCCTAGTGTACTTTGGACTCTCAGCTGTATTGGGAAAGGAATTGCAATGATCTGCAAAAAACCGCTGACACGAGCGATGAGAGTTTATATAAGAGAGGTGTCAGTCTTTATTACTCGCTTTGAGTGAACAGTGCTCTATTACTGCTCAAGAGTTGTAAAAAAGCCTTTTTGGTAGAAAATCATTAAATTATTTTGCAAGGTAAGTACTTATTATTAATGGATTGTAGTCTCTTATTACTAATTGATGTTGAAGTTATTGATTGGAATGTATTGATTGCTTGATTGATTGAATGATTTGTTTACAGATAATTGGGTACCTGTAGGTAACCAGATTCCTACAATCTGTTCATTCAGTGGCAGCAGTTGATAAATTATAAAAAAGGTAAGTGCCCCCTCTAATAACTTTTAAACAGTTAGAGTGATATTTTCCAATGTTCACCACTACATGTCAGTGAAAATTGTATATTTGTCAGTCAAAAGTTGGAACTACTTGACCATGGTGTGTAAAGCCAAATTTGTAGGTTAGATTTTGATTACCACTCTATTAAGTCCAAATGTTCGTTGCTAGGTGTCAGTGACATAGGGAATATTTAAAGTCTTAACCTCAGTTCACCTAACATAACCTAACTTTACCTAACTTAACCTTATCACGTGACATGTTTTACAAGTTTAGACTTGCTTTATGACTGACTATATTGGCTGGCTGCGTGGCTCAGGGGTAACGTTCTCGCTCGCTGGGCCCGAGGTTGCAGGTTCGTATCCTGGCACAGTCAGCTGGCATTTGAGGGTGCGCAAATGCGAGGGAGCCGTGTCCGTAGATTTACTGGCACGTTAAAGTTCCCCTTCGGTGCAAAATTCCGGCACCCCGGCGTCTCTAAAAGCCAGTGTGGTTAAAAGGGACGTAAAACCAATAACATTATTATTATTATGACTGACTATGACGTCATACTTAGCTCACTTAACTGGTGGCTGCTGGTTTCTATCACGTGACATGTTCTACAAGTTTAGACTTGTTTTAAGACTGGCTATGACGTCACACTTAGCTCACTTAACTGGCGATCGCTGGTTTCTATCACGTGACATGTTCTACAAATTTAGACTTGTTTTAAGACTGGCTATGACGTCACACTTAACTCACTTAACTGGCGATCACTGGTTTCTACCACTCTATCAAGTTCCAATGTTCACCGCTAGGTGTCAGTGATAGTGGTATATAGTAACCCCAGTTAGAACTACATGAAGTTAGCTTGCTAGGAGTTCACAGATGATCGATTTAAATACACTGCTATAACCATTGACTGGAATGTAATTAAACTATTTATATTTTACTTTGTTTTATCATTTATTAACATTTATGATTTCTTTCTTTTATAGGTAATTTCGAAAGTGATCATCATGTTCAAGTGTGGTGAATGTAAGAAACAATTCTCAAGACCTGACAGTCTTCAACGACATGCAAATGCTAAACATGACATTAAAATGTTTGTGTGCAGTCATTGTGCTACCACATTTAACAGACAAGATAATCTTGCACGTCATGTAAATTTAATGCATGTTAGTTCAGCACCATTTTGGTGTTCAGTTTGCGAACTTGGGTTTTCTGCTTTAAAGCGATATCAATCCCACATGGTTGAAGTGCATGGAGAACAACAGGAATTGAAATCTGTAAAACCATCAACTAGCACGGAACCTTTAAATGAATGTGATGCTCAAAAGCGTAAACGTTCTCAAGATTGTGAAAATAGTTGTGCAACAAAAAGAAAGAAGAATGGTGAACCTTCGATAACACATTGTAATGTATGTAATTTTGATATACCTTCTTCAATCATTCATGGACATTTACGCAGTATTCATCATAAAAATAACGCTTGCCATGAAAGAAATTCTGGAAATATTCAACAAATTGGTAGCGCATTTAAAAGTCGAATTGCTAGTTATAGACTTTATAGTGAAGATAAAACTCAAAGTATTGAATCATTTTTAAGAAATGTTCAACCTAGTGTGTTTGGCTTGGTAGGTAATGTTTTATTAGAGCATAAAACAGTTAAAATGAATTTTGAACTTTTTGGACTCGATGTAAAAACTGGGAGCGAAGGTGAAATTACGGATATCAAATCCTTTAATACAAAAAACATAATTGTTAGCGAATCAACTAATATTAGTGATATACAGGGTTTCTATAAAAGAACTCCGGGGTTTTAAAAATTCATACCTTAATAACTATAGAAGATAGCAACATGTAGTTAATTTCTCTGAAACGAGTAGGTCATCAAGTTTTACTCATACCAATTAGGAATGTTTTCATCAACAATTGGCAGCGTTGACCTTGAAACAACGTATCGGCAGTCAGTGCTGTCTGGATTGCCGCGCTATGGCGACGCCTCAACAAAAGGCTCAATGCGTTATTTGGCTAATAGAAACTAATTCTGTTTTTAAGGTACAAAGAAACTTTTGACGTAATTATGGTGTTGACCCGCCTACGGATAAAACCATTCGCCAATGGTTAAGTGTTTTAAAATAAAAGTCGCCGGGTAGGCCGCGTGTGTCACAAGAGAATGTGGACAGAATCCGAGCTTCATGCCTTCGAAGCCCTAAGAAATCATTGACAAGATGCAGTCTGGAGTTGGGGTTACCAAGATCAATAGTTCATAAGGTAGTTCATAAAAGACTTCGTTTAACTGCTTGCAAAATTCTACTGTTACACCACATTAAACCGGCAGACAAGATTAAGAGATTAGATTTTTCTGTTTCTATGCTAAACGAAATCGATGAAATTACGATTTTAAAAAAATTGTGATGAAGCGACTTTTTATGCGAACGGGTCTGTAAACAGATATAATTGCAGAATTTGGGGATCAGAGCTGCCCAATGAGTTCATAGAGTATGAACGAGACACGCAAAAAGTGAATGTTTGGTGTGGTCGTATGTATGATAGAGTAATAGGTCCTTTCATTTTTGTTGAAAAAAATATCAATGGTGATGTCTATTGTGACATGTTAGAGGAATATGTTTTTCCTTAGTTAGATGACATTGGGGCGGAGAAGGGTTTAGTCCACTTCCAACATGATGGGGCACCGCCACACTTCAGTTTGCGTGTGCGTGAGGCACTTGACGCTCGACTCGGCCACAGATGGATTGGAAGGGAATGACCTCAAAGGAGCCCTGATGTGACTCCGTTGGACATTTCTTCTGGGGGCATATCAAGAATCTTGTGTATGCGGAGAAAATTCATGATGTTGGCCATCTCAGGGAACGAAGAATCAATTGTGTGGCAACCGTCCCCCCAGACATGCTGGCCAGGACATGGCAAGAGGTGGAATACCGTTATGATGTGTGCCGTGCCTCTAACGGGGCTCATATTGAACTTTATTAAATTGTAAAAAAAACTTGAATATGCAACCTTTCCAATCATGTATTAAACATTAATATAACTTTTTTACTACCTTACAATATTTTGCCTCAAAACCCCGGAGTTCTTTTATAGACACCCTGTATATCAAAATATTTCAAGTGCTATCATTTTGACGAGTGAAGAGTTCCAGGAAAGGGAGTCAGGCTAGGCGTTGGTTGAAGTACTTTATTTAGAAACCAACCTGAATAAATACAACCCCCTTCGAGCATCATCATACATTGATATGCCAGGATGGATCAAACGAAAGAAAGCTATTGTGAACGTTATGAATAGTGATCAAGCATGTTTTGCGTGGGCTGTAACCTCAGCTCTCCATCCAGCAGTGATGCATGAGAATAGAACGTCATCTTATCCTCACTATCCTTCAGTGTTCGATTTAAAAGAAATAGAATTTCCTATGGCGATAAAAGACATTCAACGTTTTGAAGAGCTGAACAATGTAAGTATTAATGTTTATGGAATTGAAAATAAGAGAATAGTAGGTCCTCTATATTATACTCAGGAAAAAAAAGGTTGCTCATGTAAATTTACTATACATAACGAAGGTGAAAATGCTCACTATTGCTGGATAAAACGTAAAAGCTATCAAAATATAAGACTAAAAAGTGGTTGTGTGATGGCTGTTTGCTATATTTCAGAAAAGAGGACCAACTAACTCAACATCAAAAATGGGGATTTAATCATGTGTGTACGGTATTACCGACTCCTAAAAACAACATTCTAAAATTTAAGGATTATGAGAAACAGCTTCGAGTACCATTTGTTATATATGCTGACTTCGAGGCTTTGCTAAAACCATTTAATACAGGTTCATCGAATCCAGCCCAACCTTTCACCAACACTACTCACATTCATGAACCTTTTAGCTTCGCATATTATATTAAATGCAGTTATGATGACTCTTTAAATAAGTTTGAGCTCTATAGAGGACCTGATGCACCTAAAGTTTTTATGGAAACGCTTGAAAAAGATGCCATCCGTATATCCTCTATTTTAAATACGATCATTCCAATGGAGCCACTAACTTCATCAGAGCAAATGAATTTTGAAACTGAAACTAATTGTTTTATATGTGGTGAATGTTTATATACAGACAGGGTTCGCGATCATGACCATTTAACAGGAAAATATCGTGGTGCTGCTCACCAAGAATGTAATTTAAATTATGGAGTAAGTAAATTCATTCCGGTCATTCTACATAACGGTAGCAAATACGATAACCACTTTATCGTTAAAGAATTTGGAGATTCAGATGTGAAAATTGATGTGATTGCAAATAATAAGGAACAATACATATCGTTCACAAAATACATCAAAACTAGCAATAAAAAACCTTTAAACTGTGATTTTTAGATTCATTCCGCTTTATGCCGAGTAGTCTTGATAAACTGGCTAGTAATTTAAAATCAGATCAGTTTCATGAAATTCAACGTGTCTTTCCTAAAGAAGAAGATTTTAATTTGATTCGTCAAAGGAGTATATTCCCTTATGAATATATTAACTGTGTGGAACGTCTTGAGGAGTGTTCCTTACCACCGAAAGATGCATCTTACAGTTCCTTAAACACAAGTCATATCAGTGATCAGGAATATTTACATGCACAACGTGTATGGACACAGTTCCACATTCAAACTTTAGGAGAATTTTCAGACATATATTTGAAGACAGATGTGTTATTATTAGCAGGTGTTTTTGAAAATTTTCGGAATGTTTGTATGAAAACTTATGACCTTGATCCTTGTCAGTATTTTACTGCTCCTGGGTTAAGTTTCAGTTGAATGTTGAAAAAAAAAACGAAAGTAAATTTAGAATTAATGACTGATATAGACATCAATTTTATAAAATCATCAATTTGAGGTGGATTAAGCCAATGTAGTGGACGGTACTCTAAAGCGAATAATAAATACATGCCCAGCTACAACCCTTGTGAAGAGTCAAAGTATATTGTCTACCTCGATGCAAATAACCAATATGGTTGGGCTATGAGTCAATATCTACCACTAAAAGATTTTCGCTGGCTGGCGCAACCTGAAATTGATGTCTTACATGTTGACACTCTTAATGATAACGATGATAAAGGATATATTTTAGAGGTAAATCTCGAGTATCCTAAAGAGTTACATGATGATCATAATGATTTACCATTTTGTCCTGAGAATATGAAATCTCCATGCATCACATCACGAACAAAAATGTTAATTGCTAATGTAAATGATAAATGTAAATATGTAATACATTATCAAAACTTGAAACAGTGTCTACAGCATGGATTGAAATTAACTAAAATTCATCGCGTATTACAATTTCATCAGTCAGCATGGCTCAAACCATATATTGATCTAAACAAAAATTTAAGTACACAGTCAACAAACGCGTTTGAAAAAGATTTTTATAAACTCATGAATAATAGTGTTTTTGGAAAGACTATGGAGAATGTTGATAAACGAGTTGATGTAAAGCTGATAACAAACTGGGTGAATGATGGCAAAAGGTATGGTGCGAGCAACTTAATAAGCAAGCCTAACTTTCATAACTGTTCAATTATTCATGAGGATTTAGTTGTAATACAAATGAATCGTCTTAAAGTAACTTACAACAAACCCATATATGTGGGTTACACCATTCTGGAATTGTCAAAAACACTTATGTATGATTTTCACTATGATTATGTAAAGAAAAACTATCTTGATGCTAAATTACTCTACACAGACACAGATTCTTTTATTTATGTGTTTAAAACTGACGATTTTTATGAGGATATCAAAACTGAGCTAAATAGGTTTGATACAAGTGACTATCCCGAGGATAATATTTACCATTTATCTCTAGTAAACAAAAAGGTTCTTGGGAAATTTTAGGATGAATGTGCTGGTGTTATTATAGACACCTTTTTAGGCACAAAATCTACATCATACAGCTATATGACAATTGATGATGTAGTAGTAAAAAAAATTAAAAGGGGTAAAGAAGAATGTTGTTAGTAAATAGTTAGATATAAGTGATTATAAAAACTGTATAGTTAGTAACCCACCTGTATTATATAAGAAAATGTGTGTATTTAGAAGTAAAAATCTTCACCTACATACCAATTTGCTGAACAAAGTTGCTTTAAGTAATGAAGACAACAAACGATTCATTATACCCAACACATTTGATACTCTTGCTTGGGGAAACAGTCGCATTGACGACTATTACGTTACTTAAGTCTAATGATCACTATACTGTAATATTTGTAGAGTGTTTTATATTGTAATATTTTTTGTGAAAGCTGTAAGTAGAATGTATAATGTTAGGCTACTGTAGTTTTATTAAAAATAAGATAAGTAATACATTTTAGTGTAAAATGTTTGCTTTTGTATATTACGAAAAAGATTTTTAAAAAATGTACAGAATGTGTAAACTAAACAAGGAGAATGTAAAAAAATAAAAAGTGGAAATTGTAAATATTCATGTGTGAAAAAATGAAAATGAAGAAGTGGCTATCACCCTTTTAAAATTAAAAGTCATTGTGATCTTGTAAACCTTGTTTTTATTTCACAACATATATGGCTTTACAAAATAGAATACAAAGAAATACCATTTCCTCATTCCTTTTCAATGTTCATGTCCACTCATCATTAACTTCCCTTTTATAGCACTAATCACAATGAGGGCTGCCAACCTCTCCCCCACTGAGCCATTATAGGATGTCAAATGTTGTTTAGCTTTTCAACGATACTTTATCCGCCACACGTATTAAAGCATAATGACTATGACAATAAGAAAGGTCGTGTTCTTCACATGCTTAATCCAAAGAATTAATAGGTATTCACTTAACACAGGTTCTTGAGTCCATGAGTTTGGTACATGTTGCAAGATTTCTTTCACGGCATTGACTGTCACATAATAAATGAAAACTTGGGGAGCACCAATAATTCATCTTTGGTAAGACTATCCAGGGTCTTGAGTCCATGATTTTGGTATAAGTTGCCAGATTTCTTTCACGGTATTGACTGTCACATAATAAATGAACAACTTGGAGAGCACCAATAATTCATCTTTGGTAAGACTATCCAGGGTCTTGAGTCCATGATTTTGGTATAAGTTGCCAGATTTCTTTCACGGCATTGACTGTCACATAATAAATGAACAACTTGGAGAGCACCAATAATTCTTCTTTGGTAAAACTATCTGCATATCGATGACAGATAACCTTGTAGTTCCACCCTTAAAACAACAACACTACCTCTTGCACAGTCTGTGATGTTGATGACTCTTGAGACGTGAAAGATGGATTAAACATAACTTTTACATCAACAGGATTTAAACTTTGCTCAGTAAACAATGCACTGTCATGAGCCACAGTATTTTTTATTGGACTTGCTTTTTTCTTTTCTTTATAAGTGTTTGAAACGGTGTATTAAAAGAGAATGATAAACATCCAAGGGGTAAATAGAGTAACAAATAAAGAGAAATGAAAATGATACTTCCATATCAATTGTCAAGCATGAACTAATCTCTAGTAAAGTTCACTCAATAATATAAATAATAGTTTAAAGTGGGAGCAAAAGTGGGTGCAAAAGTGGGTGCAAATGTGGGTGTATAAGTGGGTGCAAAATTGGGTGCAAATGTGGGTGCAAAAGTAGGCGCAAAAGTGGGTGCAAATGTGGGTGCAAAAGTGGGTGCAAAAGTGGGTGCGAAGTTTGGTGCAAAAGTGGGTGCAAACGTAGGTGCATAAGTGGATGCATAAGTTAGTGCAAAAGTGGGTGTAAAGGTAAGTGCAAATGTGGGTGCATATGTGGGTGCAAATGTGGGTGCAAAAGTGGGTGCAAACGTGGTTGCAAAGGTAGGTGCAAAAGTGGGTGCGAAGGTTGGTGCAAAAGTGGGTGCAAACGTAGGTGCATAAGTGGATGCATAAGTTGGTGCAAAAGTGGGTGTAAAGGTAGGTGCAAATGTGGGTGCATAAGTGGGGGGGGGGAAATGTGGGTGCAAAACTGGGTGCAAATGTGGGTGAAAAGTGGGTGCAAAGTGGGTTCATAAGTGGATGCAATAGTGGGTGCAAAGGTAGGAACAAAAGTGGGTGAAAAATTGCCCCTTTTTGAATCTCGCTAACGCCCCCTTTTTAATCTATTTTTTGAAATTTTGACAAAGGGTCTAAGTGCACTTTTGTTAATATCTCGCGTACCAGTTCCTGTTGACGGGTCCTTGTTGACGCGTCCCTTTGGGCGGGTCCTTTGGACTGATCCCTATGGACCGGCCCATGCATTTTATCCAAATTATGTCTTATTAATGAGGTTGTCCTCATTTTGCAGTTTTGTGCGTGGTACCTTTCACAATGATCGTTGCTCAGGTCACACACACAGTCTTCATTCGGTTGGTGGAAATTCTTGGTGTTGCAAAATCTATAGTGAAATCCATGGGTGGCGTAACGTGTTATTACGTGTCGTAGCTCGTAATTAGCTTGTTTCCACTCTTCTGTCATTATGGCATCTGTGGAGTAAAAGTCGGACCAAATGGCATTTCGTTTCTCATTTAAGGTTCGGCGTGCATTCTCATAGGCTTTGGTGTTTGGTAGGTAAAACTGTATTTTGATGTCGTCGATGAAGTAGTCCTCCTTACTTAATGCATATGTCAACCTTGAAGGGGCAGACTTTCCTATGCCTAAAATCCTCTTAAGATATCGGGCCTTGACTTTTTCTATTATCATCAGGTCGCTGAGTGTGAGTTTTTCCCAGGAAATGCTAATCCCATAGGTTGCTATTGGTGATATGGCTGTTCTGATTAGTAGCATTGCTGTACCCAATGATATTTGTTGAGGTTGTTCGATGTGGTAGATGGCTTTTATTGCTGAGGCCGCTCTTTCTTTAACGTGGATATTGTAGGGTGTTAGAGTAGTTTGGAGGGTGACTCCGAGGTACTTGAATTTCGGCACTACTTCTAGTGGTTTGTTGTGAAGGGTCATTGTGTTTTTAAGTGAATGCCTTCCTCCTTTCCTGAAGGTCATCTGTTTGGTTTTGCTGTGTTTAATTCGTAGGCCATTTCTTTCTGTCCATGATGTGAGCCTGTTGAGGACCTCTTGGAGCTCTTCTATGTTTTCTGAACCTATTGCCATGTCGTCCGCATAAAGTAAAAGTGATGCTGATGTATCTATGATTACTTCTGTGATATCTGCTGTCATGATGTTGAATAATATTGGGCTGATTGGATCTCCTTGTAGGATTCCGTTTGTTTGGGTTATGGTTTTGGATAGGGCTATGCTATCTGATATTTGGACATAGTTATATCTGATGATATTCGAGATTATGATTGCTAACGGATGTGTAGCCCCTAGTAGGTGATTGAGTTTCCGGACGAGCGTCGTTCTGTCAATGAGGTCAAAAGCCTTACGGTAGTCTACGAAGACCACAAAGTATTTCTTTCCTGGGTGCCTCATTGTAGCCTGGGCTTGTTCAATTAGATATTTCACGGCATGTAATGTGCTTCTTCCCTTTCGGAAGCCGAAGTGACTCTCCGGTATCTGGAAATCTATTTCTTCTGTAAGCCTGTTTGTTAAGATTTTCATGAATACTTTGAAGGATGTATTTTCGAGAGCTATACCTCGGTATGAATCAGGGTCATCAATTTCTCCTTTCTTGAACATCACTTTGATTGTTGAGGACCTCCATTGCTCTGGGATTTCCCCAGTGAGTATGCATGTGTTGAATAGTTCTACCCAGTAGTCTAGCATGACAGGCAGAGAGTCTTTTAGGTGTTCATTGCAGGTGCTGTCAGGACCGGGGGCGTTTCCATTTTTTGCTGTTGTTATTGTATCAATAATTTCCTGTCTTGTTATGGGGGTGTAATTTACTGTCATTGTTACTGGAGTTAATTCAAACGCTGTTGACTGGTATTGATGATTGAGAATGCTTCTGAAATGGTTTTCCCATGTTTCCATGGAGATATTGCTCGATACTGGTGATTTTGGTTTCCTAAACATTAGGAATGGGTCATTTCGAGCGTTTGCAGCGCGTCTCTTGGCATCTTCTTCAATATAATCCGTTCTCCTCTTTTTGATTAGGGATTTATATTTCCTTCTTTGTTCGGCGTATTGTACCAGTTGATTCGGTTCCGATGTGTCCTTCGCTCGATGTAGTGCTATCAGGGTCTTTTTCCGTTCATTATAACAGTCTTTATTGAACCATGGTTGTGATATCCTTACTTTCGTTTGAGTTTGACATGATTGAAGGGTTCTTGTACATATTTCCACTGCTTCAGTTAATTCATGCCGTTGAATTAATTGTTTTGCTTTATCTATTTCTTCGCTGATATGCCCTAGTTTCTCTATATCTAGTTTCCTGGACATTTTATTCCTTGGCGGTATGGGTAGTTGGTCTTGGCAGAGATTTCAAAGGTAGTCGAGATTGGTAGATGTTTCCTAATTGGGGCCATGGCTGAAGTCCGTAGTGCTTTTTGACTGAGTTTTTTAATGTCTGCTCCTCTGTAGAAGACTAGATCTATGGCGCTGGTTCCATTCGGGACAATGTATGTCTTCATATTGGGGATATTAATAAGGACATAGCCTGCTTCTGCCAGTGTCTCCTTAATCAGTTCCGTTTTAATGGTTGGTTTGTCTATTCTTGCGTTTATGTCCCCTGCGAAGATTACTCTATCATCTAATTTTGTTTGCGATAAGACCTCTGTTATTCTTTCGATTATGTCCTCTATTGACATTTGCGGTTGAGCATACTGCCTATGATTGTTAGTAGGGTGGTTTTTACTATAATTGTGTTTTCTTTTTTTATTATTTCTTTTATTGTTGCTAAATTCGGTTAGAGAAAGATGGAGACCCCTCCTGCTGGTCTTCCTTCGGTCTGGCGGGCGAATGAATGAGTCCCGTAGTATCCTTGAATGTTGAAATGCTCTGTTAAAAATGTTTCAGTCAGTATGATGACGCTATAACTGCTTAGTGTCTCTGTTGGGAAAAGAGGTAGGGCATTCTTTATGCCTTCGATGTTCCATAGGAGCACATGCGTATATTTATTGTAGTTCTTCTCCATCATCACGGTGTGACCTCCGAAAACCAAATCGTCTTACGACTGTTCTGTTTGGCCAGTATTCCGGTCGTTCTGTATTTTCAAGGAATTGGAAAGGAAACCCTATTTTGAAGGCCTTGCTGTTACCTCGTGTGTGAAGTTCTTCACAATAGACGTTGTCGTTGATTCCATTTCTCTCTAGGTACCTTTTAACCATCTCTTCTGTGGCATTTCCTTTCAAATTGCCTAGGTAAAGCCATGCCATTTTGTCTGCAGCTTGTAGATCGTCCTCTTGTATCGTTGTTCCCCTTATGGATTGTTTATTTCTTTAATTTGTTACATTTGTCCATTCTGATTCTCTTCTATTGTTATGATTATTATCCCTTCCGTCTGGATTGTTATGGACCTCGTCATTTCCTCTGCGTGTAGGCATTGCGTTTCTGTTCAGTGTCTGATTTATTTTCTCTTCTTTAATTATATTTATTTTGTTCGTTACGAAGTCCATCATATATCTCACGTTTTCTTTTATATCCGCCAGATCCTTATTTTCATTGTTCACGGTTTTGTTTTGCTGTGTGAGTGGGGTTATCGATTCGGATGAGTGTGAACATTGTATTCCGCCGTCAGATGGGTGTAGTTGCTTGCTACTGCTGCTTTCAGGTTCTGGGTTATGCCCATCAGATAGCGCTAGTTGTCCCGAGGTCGAGCTGTCTTCTCCCTCTGATATTTCATCTCTTTGGTATTCCATAACCTCGCTTCCAGGATCGGTCTTTTCGTTGTTCTTGTCATTCACTACATTAGTTATTACATCAAAGCAGTTTCTCAGTTCGCTTACCGCTTTTAGTAGGTCTTCCTTCTTCTCATTCTTAAGGTAGCGACTCGTTTCTGCTATATTAACTATCGTTTTGAGAGCATTCTCAATCCGCGTTTTCATCTCGTCCCCCCACTTATGCACCTGCCTTTACACCCACTTTTGCACCCACATTTGCACCCACTTATGCACCCACATTTGCACCCACGTTTGCACCCACTTTTGCTCCCACTTTAAACCATTACTTATATGCATCCACTTATGCACCTACGTTTGCCCCAACTTTTTCACCAACCTTCGCACCCACTTTTGCACCTACCTTTGCACCCACTTTTGCACCCACATATGCACCCACATTTGCACTTACCTTTACACCCACTTTTGCACTAACTTATGCATCCACTTATGCACCTACGTTTGCACCCACTTTTGCACCAACCTTCGCACCCACTTTTGCACCTACCTTTGCACCCACTTTTGCACCCACATTTGCACCCACTTTTGCACCCACTTATGCACCCACATTTGCACCCACTTTTGCTCCCACTTTAAACTATTATTTATATTATTGAGTGAACTTTACTAGAGATTAGTTCATGCTTGACAATTGATATGGAAATATCATTTTCATTTCTCTTTATTTGTTACTCTATTTACCCCTTGGATGTTTATCATTCTCTTTTAATACACCGTTTCAAACACTTATAAAGAAAAGAAAAAAGCAAGTCCAATAAAATATACTGTGGCTCATGACAGTGCATTGTTTACTGAGCAAAGTTTAACTCCTGTTGATGTAAAAGTTATGTTTAATCCATCTTTCACGTCTCAAGAGTCATCAACATCCCAGACTATGCAAGAGGTAGTGTTGTTGTTTTAAGGGTGGAACTACAAGGTTATCTGTCATCGATATGCAGATAGTTTTACCAAAGAAGAATTATTGGTGCTCTCCAAGTTGTTCATTTATTATGTGACAGTCAATACCGTGAAAGAAATCTGGCAACTTATACCAAAATCATGGACTCAAGACCCTGGATAGTCTTACCAAAGATGAATTATTGGTGCTCTCCAAGTTGTTCATTTATTATGTGACAGTCAATACCGTGAAATAAATCTGGCAACTTATACCAAAATCATGGACTCAAGACCCTGGATAGTCTTACCAAAGATGAATTATTGGTGCTCTCCAAGTTGTTCATTTATTATGTGACAGTCAATACCGTGAAAGAAATCTGGCAACTTATACCAAAATCATGGACTCAAGACCCTGGATAGTCTTACCAAAGATGAATTATTGGTGCTCCCCAAGTTTTCATTTATTATGTGACAGTCAATGCCGTGAAAGAAATCTTGCAACATGTACCAAACTCATGGACTCAAGAACCTGTGTTAAGTGAATACCTATTAATTCTTTGGATTAAGCATGTGAAGAACACGACCTTTCTTATTGTCATAGTCATTATGCTTTAATACGTGTGGCGGATAAAGTATCGTTGAAAAGCTAAACAACGTTTGACATCCTATAATGGCTCAGTGGGGGAGAGGTTGGCAGCCCTCATTGTGATTAGTGCTATAAAAGGGAAGTTAATGATGAGTGGACATGAACATTGAAAAGGATTGTGGAAATGGTATTCCTTTGTATTCTATTTTGTAAAGCCATATATGTTATGAAATAAAAACAAGGTTTACAAGATCACAATGTCTTTTAATTTTAAAATGGTGATAGCCATTTCTTCATTTTCATTTTTTCACACATGAATATTTACAATTTCCACTTTTCATTTTTTTACATTCTCCTTGTTTAGTTTACACATTCTGTACATTAAAAAAAATCTTTTTCGTAATATACAAAAGCAAATATTTTACACTAAAATGTATTACTTATCTCATCTTATATATAAAAGTGAAAGTCTGTCTGTATGTATGTGGGTGGGTGGGTCTGTTCCGTATACAAATCTACACCGTTCCACCAATCTCAACCAAATTTTGCATACACATAGTTTAGGACCCAGAAGGAACCGCTGGCTACATGAATTTTCGATAGTCTTTCTCATTCTTCTGATTTCGGCCCTTTTACACTCAAGCACAGGTTAATCAAATCATAAAATATACTCATGAAGGAATGGCAAGGCAGATAGTTTCCATGGCAACATAGCTCAAGTCGAGACACGGCCGACTGGTTGCCAATTGCGCTCTGCACTACCGGTATAGAAAATGAGGATCTTTACTTGAAATCCCGTTAGTTACTCAACTGCTCACACAGCACTGTCAACCGATTTTAGCATAACAAAAACTTGACACTATCTACTATACAGTGTGGTCCACCCGCCCCTTATTATTTTTGGAGGAAGGCAACCCAACTAACGCGTATATCACAGTCATCCTAAAAACATTAGTACGTCCATTGTACAACTTTACTGTTGAGTACATCCTCGCGAATATAGTAGAAATCAATAGTGGCAGTGTTCTTTCAATGACCTCAAATATAATGCATGATTGAAACTATCAGAGCTCCGAATAACACCTTCTTACGTTTGGACAGGAAGTGTCTACGAATAGATTCAATACATGCCAGCAATCCACTATGGTTCTCGGTAGCTATGGTGGCTAAATCAAGAATTGCTAGAGTAGCGTCAACGAAGTCGCATTGTAGTAGGTTCGAACCTTGAACTAGTATATTTTTTTGCTTAATGTCGTTTATTGTGGATGTATTATGGACGCATATCTATCTGTTCCAACGAGTGATTTTTTATTTGGTCCTCAAAAGGACCGTACTTTTCCGATGGTACGCAGCCAAATTGGACGACGACAAAACGATCTGTAGAACGAAAGCAAGGTATCCTGTATATTCAAGGTAGCAAGTGTTCGAAATTTTGACCACCTTTGTTTAAATGAAAACTCCGACTAAATCAGACGACCCACATAACAAAAAATAATGTTATGTGGGTAGGCTCACGAATAAATACATCAGACCGAAACTATAATTTCTTTCAACGGCTTCTGTGCGAAAAGCGATTGCTATACACTTAGAGTAATAGTTAGTTAGTGAGGTTTTAAGGGGCGGAACTACGAGGTCATCTGCCCCAAACATACAGTAAATACAGATAATTATAATGTTATTGGTTTTACGTCCCTATTAACTACTCTGGCTTTTAGAGACGTCGGGGTGCCGGAATTTTGCTCCGAAGGGTATCTTCAACGTGCCAGTAAATCTACTGACACGGCTCCATCGCATTTGTGCACCCTCAAAAGCCAGCTGACTACGCCAGGATACGAACCTGCAACCTTGGGCACAGCAAGCGAGAACGTTACCGTTCAGCCTCGCAGCAAGGCAGTAATTACAGAACGTGTCATATTATTTTTCTTCTTCTTCTTTTCTTAGTCGTTTACCCTCCAGGTTGGTGGAACCCACGGACTCAGCGAGGGAACTCACCACTACCGCCTCTACGGGCAGTGTCCTAGAGCTGGGAACATCTAATCGGAGTGGATACAACTGGTGAGGTGTGATTGGCACCTCGCCCAGGCGGCCTCACCTGCAAAGCGAACAGGGGCCTCAGGAGGGAAGGTAATGGATGGTCAGGATGGATAGGCAAGGAAGAGGGAAGGAGGCGGCCGTGGCCTTGAAGAAGGTACTGCCCCCGTAAATTGAATTATATTGAGACCACGATGGCTGTATTGGATTAATGAATAAAGTTATGGCTGTCATAGTTGTGACGTAGATATTCATGACGTAGGCACGGATGACGTAGACTTCATGCAAGTAGGCTGGTTGAGCTGAGATTCTTGGTGACGTCATGATTTTGTTCGAGAAAGATCTGAGATTTACGACGCAGTCGCAGGAAACAAGGTATTGTGCTAAGGAAGAAGTTACGCTATTGGAGGAAAGGCTCGAACCAATGAACGATAGTTTGGAAGGAAGACGGAGATTACTGAAACTACGATATTTAATTACTTTTGGCATGCAGATTTGTGGAAAACTATTTTCAGTTATGGCATTGATTTGGAATTTTGAAGAAATTAATTTTGAGTTTTTGAAATTTGAAAATCCGTCAAGTATAGCCAAAGTTAAAACTTCTAGCAATGACGGAGCAACAGGCTATGGAAGGGATGGATACGCCCCTTAAGAAGTTGATAAAAGGTCGTGCACAGGAGAGAAGAGCTCTCATACCGCTCATACCGCATATATATTTCCGATGTCATATAGTCATTTTCGAGTGAATAAGTGAAGCAAGTCATCTTTAGCGTGTGGTTAAAGCCCGGCGCATCGAACGAACACGGAGCAGTTCCATTTTACGGTGTTCGAAACTAGGCGAAGTTGAAACGCTCACATTAACGTTTCTACCAGATAAGATATCAAGAGTTGGCTTCTGCCTTTATTATAATTCAATTGGGCAGTACAACATTGAGGTGTGTAGAAGATTTGAACAATTTCACAGTTATACTTTGAAAGATATTGGCATTTTAAGACTGCAGACAAAAGTGATTTTCTCGCCACCTGAGAAACACTTTTAAAATTCCACATTATACACTACGGATGACACGTATATTGCAACCGTGATATTGGAGAATACGTTTGGTAATACAACGATACATTCTACTATGGAACATTATAATCTGGCAGTGCTTTCAATGATTATAACAGAATTGGAGATGGAAGGCTAAGGCTTTAATGCAATTGGGACATATATCGATGGAGTGAAATAGCAGCATGGAACTTCGTTAATCGTCATTCTACAAAAGCGAGCATGTAGTGAACATCCAACTACACTCATGCATCGTGAATCCATCGCTGAATTATATCAAATGGCAGTGAAAATATCATCATACTCCACGATTATGAATATTTCTGCGGAAATAACTGCAATAAACTTCATGGCGAATTGCGACCAGAACTTCAGGGAACTTTCAAGAGAGGCCAGGGTTGACCCGGCTCACAAAGAAGAGTTTTGCCAGAAGGATGTCTTTCGTATACATGGAGCAGTGCAATTTCCGGAGGAGGAAGCAGTTCGATTCTCCGAGGGCGCTGATTCCAGGTTCGAGGTCGGAGCACGTCTTTACGCTGGTGAAATGGTACCAACAGCAGTTTTCTTTGAAAACTTTCCTCTAGAACTTCAATCAACAGATAAGGTAGTCGTGAACGTTTCTTGTATTATTTGAGTCATGTAGCGATATCTGAGCAACCATTTTCCCCATATTTTCTGTCCTTTATTTTGCCCCATTTTCTTGCTTGATATTTATGTACTCAGTACACTTCTTTGATTTATGCCTTTTTCGACGATTTGTTGAGACATTATTATGTCAGTGGCATATTTAAATAATTTTGGATCAGTTGAGACTGATAATTTAGATTCTTTCAGTAATTTGCATATTTTTGTAGTCACGATTTGACTGTAAAGTTAACGAATTTCTATGGCAAATTTGAATTCAGACAGCGTGTCATTTTATTGAAGGAATTCTATTCAGTAAATTACTTTGACCAATTTTCTGTCATCCTCAAGAAAGAAGAATGATTAAATGATTTTAGAGCGTTAAAATCTATTACGTTATCGACGATCTTTGAAATACTAGTCGTCTTATGAACATGATTGCAACATAGACATTTATCATTGCATTATAGACAATTTTATGAAATATGAACTTTGATTACGATTTATTGAATACACTATAGTAATGAACATTTGATAGGAATTTTTCCCAATTATAGATTGGAACAATAATGTTTGCATTCCACAGTCTAATTGTATTCTATTCGACTATTTATGCAGTTAGATGAACGTTGATTGAAGATAGTATTTTTATACTGCGTTACTTTGAAGATATTAATCTTAATTTTGATAGACCAGGGAGGAGTGTCTAATCGTATTTGCTATTAAATTTATTTGTGATTGGCAAATTTTTACTTCATATCGATTCATGAATGAAACCCACGAAGGTTAAATAATAACAGTCATTAATACAATTGATGAATATAAGAATTTTTAAAGAGGAACAATGGATGTATAATCGTTAGTTCAGTGGACGTGTAAAAGTCGCTGATGAATAATGCCCTTGAATAGTGAAGGAGGTTCCCACAGTAAGATGGATGATGTAGTTGAATTTATAAGTGGAGGTTTTTTTGTATGTAATTTGGAAGATTTTGATGCCATATATATGAAGATATATGATGATTTCTGGGCCTATTGTTGTGCAATTTTGTGCGTTTTGAGCGAAGTATTTTTCCGCTGAATGTATTGTTCTGGTTCTTTGAAAGTTATTCATATGAAAATACTGTTAAAATTAACAAGAGTGTTAAATAATTTGAGATGAAGATTTTGAATGGAGGTTACCGTCACAAATATTAATAAAAATTATTAAACCTTATTAAACCTGAATTTGACATTTAAATATAACTAACCTTCATTGGTCGATTATATCAACATGATTTGAGTAATTATCAACCGGATAAACGTGTGGTTTAATGTATTTCTTGTATAAATAATATAAACAATATAATTAATATTGTAAATAATTATGTAAATATCTTTGATAATAATTTGAAATGAAAGGGATTAATAGAGGCGTGTATACGTTTTTCAATTGTCGTTTGACATTGTTATAAACAATTTATTATTGTTATAAATGATTAATGAACTTTTGTTATTAACATTAAGAGTTTTGTTATTATACTCTAAACAACGCTAATTAAACAAGTGGTTTGAACAATTAAACATGATTTGGGATTATTAGAGTAATCCACTGGTGTTTGAATGGA
The DNA here is from genome assembly GCA_946902985.2 of Meconema thalassinum. Taxonomy (NCBI): domain Eukaryota; kingdom Metazoa; phylum Arthropoda; class Insecta; order Orthoptera; family Tettigoniidae; genus Meconema; species Meconema thalassinum. The sequence continues at coordinate 530,129,305 of OX336390.1, read as the reverse complement.
GCATTTAAAACATTTGCGTGATAATATTTCAGTTGAGAAGTGGACATTTAACGTGTTTTGAAAGGAGCTAAGCTCTGATGTAACTCGCATATGCTGGGGTTGAACGGACAGGTGAGTCCACTTTGACGATGCAGGTGTGTCGCAGCTGGCCAGGAAACTGTATGATAGAGGCCAAGGACGTTTACATAATAGCCTTGTGGCTATAAATAAAATGTGAAGTATATAAACACGCAAAACAATTGATATATGTGTCTCGTCCCAAATCCCGTTTCCATTCCAAGTGCATTATTATTTTTACGTTATTTTGAGCTTGAGAAAGCTGAAACATTGTATGTAGAGTATACAAGTCCTACAGGAGGACATAGTTATGTGGACAATGGCTTCTGATTGCCACGTGGATTTTGTTGTTTTATTTTGTTAAATTCATTCTTTATGTGAAATAAATTATTGTGCAGTTTAAAGTTTCTCGTCTTCGTTATGGTTCATTTTAAATATCATGGTGGAGGTTATTGTGTGGGCATACTTTAAGTGATCCAGTTGACAACCCAGTCCCCGAGATAAATTTAAAAGGTAAGTAAAAGGTAAGTATGAACCCCCGTATATTTTGGTGTGTTCCACAATAATTTCTTGTTAACTACTGTGCTCTAATCTCGATAGTATCTGTCAGTGCCATTTTCATTGATGTAGCTGTGCCGGTGCGTTTGATTATTGGCAATCCGATTGAGGGGGCGGATATCTGACAGCCTACTATCCGGATATCGGGGACAGTAGGATTGGCGCCGCAATTCGGTGGGGCTCGATTGACAACACTGGATTACCAGGTTGAACGCCAGTAGAATTGGCACAATCGAAGTTCGGAGTGCTTGAATAACATTGGATTACCAAGTTATTGCAGTAGAATTGACACCGCAATTTTGTGGAGTGTTCGAATAACATTGGATTACCAAGTTATCGATGTCAAAGGGATTGTGAAGACTCAAATAAAGAGGTTGATTCTTTGTTAGATGTCTTGGCCAATTGTAGAATTTGAGAGTGTGATTATATAGGAATTAAATGTTGTATTGTATTAGGAAAATTACACTCAGAAAAGATCAGATCTTATATAACTTGAGAGAGGTTAAATAGGCTGGAAACTTAGAAAAATCGCCTATGATCAGGAGTCTCATTTTATTTGACCGGCTTATGACATGTTTAGTCACATTAAAGATAAAATTAAACTATTTGGATTGTAAATGTAAATTATTTGTGTTAGGATATTTTAAAATGAACCAAAGAAATTTGAACGTGTGCTTGAGTTTATTTCAACATGAAATGTCTACGAAGGTTAATTATAAGGTAATTATAAGTTAGATTTAAAACAGAAAATTGCTCAAAACTTATATATGGTGAAAAATGTTGCTCAGATGTTGTTATTTTGCTCTGTTTGATGTATGTCCCTAAAGCAGTTTATTATTGAAATATTATTGAAATGGCAGATGATAGTCTGAGAATGATGTTGGAGGAGATGAAAGCTAGCATGAATAGCAGTATGAAGCAGATGATGGAGGAGAATTCTAGGAATATGTCTATTAGGCTGGATGAAAGTATGAAGGAGATGGAAGCTAGGAATACTAGTCGAATGGAGGAGAATGCTAGTAACATGTCTGCTAATTTGAAAGATAGCATGAATGAAAGTTTGAAAGTTCTTCAGACCAGTTCTGCAAACTTAGAAAATAATATGTCGCGTTTACAGATCAGTACCCAGGGAATCGAGAATGCTGTAACTGACATGCGCACAGACGTGTCCAATGTCCATAAAGATTTATCAAATGTGCATAAAGATGTTTCTGATGTTAAAATTGATGTTTCTAAGGTACAGAAAGATCTTACTATGTTGAATCTTGATGTTGCTAATGTCCGGGGTGATATTTCATGTGCTAGAGCTGAAGTAATTGTTGTTAGGAATGATGTTGCTACTGTACAAGACAAAGTAGAGGAAGTTCAAAAAGAGGTTAGAAATGCTCGAACTGATGTGTCAAATGTTCAAGTAGACATCAATAATATTCATTCAGATGTAAATGATATGCAAAGCGATATCAATAAGATACAAGTAGAAGTCAATACTGTTTTTGTAGACATTGCTAAAGTTCAGACTGATGTTAACAAAGTTAGGGAAGAAATTGAAACTTCAAAAACACTTTGTACTCGTAACATTAGTGCATTAACAACTCGGTTAGTTGACGAGTCTGTTAGGACAACAGCTTCTTTAGCTGGTTTAAAATACGATGTAGAGGTCATGAGAACCCAAGTCTTAGATCACAATCGTTTACTTAAGGAAGACATTGAAGTAGATATCGCGGAAATGTTAACTGCAAATGTAACGGTTTGGAAACATGAATGGAACAGGTCAAGTGGGGAACATGTCGATCAGATTCAGGAGCGAATTGAAAGAAAACTTGCCAGTACACAAGTAGACATTAATAATGAAGTAGTTCAGATCAGGAAAGACTTGAGTGTAAGGATGGATTCGCTATCCGAAAAGCAGGTAGAGGATAGAACTCAAATAGGTCAGGACGTGCAAGCATTAAAAACTGCGTTAGAGGAACAAATTCATCAGGTTGTCTCTGATGTTAATGAAACTACAAGCAAACTTCAGAATTTGAAACTAGGAGAAGCTAGCATGATGGAAACCTATAAGGAAGAGTTGATTAGGAAAGTCATCACGGAAATCACAGATAAGGATACGGAAGGATTGACTGGTGATGAGGATAGAAATTACGTGAGAAGATGTAACCTCGCTACAGAAGAGAGAGATATTAGTCCTGAGGAACGTATATCCAGATTCCGGGAAGAAGAAGAGGAAAGGAATATTGAACCCGAATGGAAATATCGTGATAGTGGGAAAAATTATATGGATTCATATCCGAGAAATGTGACAGTCATCCGGAACTTTGAAGACAAACCTCAAAAATTTAGCAACACTGATAGTCTCACACCGATAGAATATATCAGGAATCTTAAAGACTACTTCATTGAAGCCCACATTCCTAGAGAGAGAGAGATGAGAATTGTAGAAAGATTTCTAGCTGGAGGACCCCTCGAATGGTTTAGAGCATTTCGGTACACTTTTAGCAATTTTGACGAATTTGCAGAGGCATTGATAAAACGATTCTGGTCAATAGAAGCTCAGAATTCATTAAGAGCTGAGGTATACTCGAGGAAGTATTCAGGTACTCTTCCAACACGGTACGCTGATTTCTTCACGAGCCAGTTATCACGCTTGAGATTTTTGCAGCCCCCATTGTCAACAGAGCAGTTGATAGATGCGATTTCACGTATGCTGCCTGTGGAGGTAAGAAGACTGATCATATCGTCAAATATCAGGGATTTGACAAGTATGGACGAATTATTGAGAAGGCTTGACTACACGAGTCCAATGCCAAATTTGGTACAAAAAGGTCAGAGGCACGAATTCAAAGACGTTAATACAGTCTACATGGATCAAGTGCAGCAAACTGATAAGCCTGATGAAAAAAAAAACTGAAAATGTAGGTCCTCACAGGAATAATTATTTCCGCAACAACAGATCACAAGGTTACCGTCCATATCAGCAAAGACGAGGCTGGAATAATAATAGAGGGAATTATAACAACGGAAGAGGTAGATACTACTACAATGGTTATAATAGAAACTACAATCGAAATAACCAGTACCAGAATCAGAATCAGAATTCTCAAGGTCAGGTTATGACACCCGACAAGTATCAAGAGAGAGAGAAAGAAAGTCAGCAGTATCTGAAGGAATTACGAGAGAAGGAAGCTGAAAACCAAAAGAAAAGACAGGATGTAGTGATCGATCCTGGTCCTTCTACAAGCCAGCAGGGGAACTTTGAGATTGGTAACACAAAAAAAAACGCCGATTTCTCAACGACAGTGAGAAACTATGAATACATTGCCACACCACACCTAATTACCATTAACGAAATTTACGAAGTAACTGATGAGGATTTATTAGAAGAGAGGGGAATCGTCAAAGAGGAAAGACCATGTGCCTTACCTATTATCTCTGTACTGATAGATGGCCAACAGTATAAAGCTCTTATGGATACTGGCGCAATTATTTCTATCATCTCTGATGAATGCTATCAAAGTCTATTAAAAGGAGAAAACATGACAGTTTTACCAGTTTCTACCGTCAAAGTGAGAGGAATTTTCCAAGACAAGGCAGTGAAATGCAAGATCCAAGTGTTGTTGAACTTTGAAATTAATGGAAGGAATTATGAACAGATCTTTATTGTGGTGAACAAGATCCATTTCGATATTGTGCTAGGAATCGATTTTATATCGAAAGTTGGAGCCATTATTGATATGAAGAATAGGAGTATTAGCTTTAATGATGGGTACATGATCACAGAAGAGATCGAAGAACAGGACGTGAAAAACAGTCTGGAGATAGACCTTAGGGAAGAGATTTTAAATACCATTATCAATGAAGTAGAGAATTTAACAGAAATACCCAGTAGAAAAACTGAAGGATTTGAAGAAATTCAGGGGGAATTTGAGGATTTGATAAAGGAATTCCAAGATATTTTTGATGAAAAGCCTGGATTGATTAAAGACTATAAGTATAAGATAAGGCTGACCGATGAAACCCCTTACCAAAAGAGAATATACCCCATACCTGAGAAATACTACCAAGAAGTACGAGGGTTGATCAGAAAAATGGAGGTAGACGGGATTATTAAAAAACAGGCGTCGTCTTACATAAACCCCATCACTGTAGTCAAGAAAAGTAATGGTCAGATACGTCTTTGTCTCGATGCTCGGACCATCAACTTAAAGATTCTTCCAGAAAATGACCGACCACCTAAGATCAGAGATCTGCTTAGAAAGTTCAAAGGGAGAGCTTGTTTCAGTGTTCTTGACTTGACATCTTCGTTTTACCAAGTTCAACTGGAGGAAGAAAGTATGCAGTACACTGGATTCTTATTTGACCAGACGTCATGGGTCTTTGTGAGAATGCCTTTTGGAATGGTCAACAGTGGACCAGCACTTATTCGAGCACTTGATAGCAAGCTCACTGACGAAGTAAAGGAGAATGTAATCTGCTACATTGACGATTTAATTGTATCTTCACCCAATGCCGCAGAACATTTAGTGCACTTGAGAAAGTTGTTTGAAAATTTAAGGAAGGCCAATATCAAGGTCAATTCTGGAAAATGTCAATTCTTGAAGAAGGAGATCAATTACTTGGGGCATACTATTGATAAGGATGGATATCATCCAAACATGCAGAAAGTAGATGCAATCACTAGATTCCCAAAGCCAACTAAGGTGAAACAAGTCAGAGAATTTGTAGGCGCATACCAATTCATTAGCAGCCACTGTCCGAGATACTCTGAAATTATGGCTCCTCTGTATGACTTACTCAAGAAGAATAATAGATGGAAATGGAGTACCGCAGCAGACGAGGCTTTTGAGAAAGCAAAGGAGATGCTCAGAAACAACGTTAAACTGGAGTACCCAGACTTTGAGAAGGTGTTCTATATAGAGTCTGATGCATCAAGAATAGGCATTAGTGCAGTCTTATACCGAAAAGACGAGGCAGGCAACAAGCACTACATTGCGTTCACTAGTCGAAAGTTAAAGAAACACGAGGAAAACTACTTTACGACTGAACTAGAAGCGTTAGCTTTTGTAACAGCTTTGCAAGCTTGAAAAAAATGTGGCTGGGACACAAGGTTATCATTATTACAGATCACAAAGCACTTCAGTTTATGCTGCAAACTGACATGTCTAGTGATAGATTGACACATTGGGCTTAGTTCACCCAACAGTTTAATGCCACTATCGTCCATCAGCCTGGGAAAGATAACTTACTGGCTGATGCTTTATCACGTAACCCTATCAAAAATGTGCAGATACACCATGTACAATTGGAGCAGCAAGATCAAGAGACCGTTAGGAGGTTAGCCCGAATCGGTGTGTCACAGAAGAGACACGCTCCAATCAGGAAAATGTACAGGTTCCTTAAGGGTTACATGGACAATACTGATGTTGACTATGCAGCTACACAGAGAGATTCACGACACTTTGTCTTGAGTGGAGACATCGTATGTAAGTATGCTGACTCTGCGCATACAAAGCTTCGAATAGTCGTGCCACCTAAACTTGTTGTCAATTTAGTGTGGGTAGCTTATCACGCAACTGGACATGCGGGTTTAGATAAAACTCTTGATACTCTTAAAGAGAGGTTTATTTGGACTAACATGCGTTCCAGCATTGCTAATGTCATTCGTTCATGTGATAAATGTCAAAGAGCAAAGTATGCTTCCGCTCTATTAAAAGGAAAACCTAAGGCTATGATTCCCTCTAAACCAAATGAACTCATGGCGACAGACATATTTGGTCCTTGTCCGAAGGGATACCAGGGTAATCAGTTCCTGTTGGTTACCGTGGATGTCTTCTCAAAATTTGTAACAATGAGTCCCATGCAAAAAGCTAACACGAGGAACGTTGTAAGCAGACTGGAACATGCTGTATATCCAAAAGCTGGTAAACCAGAATATCTACTTTCGGATCATGGAGCTCAGTTTACATCCTTAGAATTTGCTGCAGATATGGAAAGGCTTGGTATTAAGCACATATTTTCAAGCGTGCGATATCCGGAATCGAATTCTTCAGAAAGATATATGGCTGAATTTTCGAAATTCTGTCGAATTTTCTGTCCGAATGATCATTCTGGTTGGGTGAGATTTGTACCCCTTATTGAGGAATGTCTAAATTCTACAGTGCAGGAGAGCACAGGAGAGGTGCCAATGAGACTTCATCTAGGAAGAAACCCAGAAAGGCCGTGGGACAATCTTTTTAACCACGTTCCTAGAGATCCCGACTTAGGAAGGCAGCAGAGAATAGACAGAGCGAAAGAACAACTCCAGAAAGCAACACAAAAACGACTGAAAAGAGTAGCTGGAAAACGTTTTGGTGCTCCCTTAGAAATTGGAAATCTGGTATTATTACGCAGACCTGTCAAGGCTGATGTGAGTAAGAAAATCTATCCCAAGTTTGGAATAGTATTCATGGGTCCGTTCAGAATTACGAATGCCTATGGAAACAACTGTTATGAACTCTACGATGATGAGAATAATGTCGTTTATGGCAAGTTCAATGCTGGAAACTTGAAGAAATATTATCCAAGAGTAAGCCAATAATAATTCAATTTCGTGTTCAAGTGAATTGAGATATTTATAACACAGAGTTTAAAAACAATTTGCAACTGTTTTTAAAACGTGGTGAAGGGAGAATGCCCCCGTAAATTGAATTATATTGAGACCACGATGGCTGTATTGGCATAAATGAATAAAGTTATGGCTGTCATAGTTGTGACGTGGATATTCATGACGTAGGCACGGATGACGTAGACTTCATGCAAGTAGGCTGGTTGAGCTGAGATTCTTGGTGACGTCATGATTTTGTTCGAGAAAGATCTGAGATTTACGACGCAGTCGCAGGAAACAAGGTATTGTGCTAAGGAAGAAGTTACGCTATTGGAGGAAAGGCTCGAACCAATGAACGATAGTTTGGAAGGAAGACGGAGATTACTGAAACTACGATATTTAATTACTTTTGGCATGCAGATTTGTGGAAAACTATTTTCAGTTATGGCATTGATTTGGAATTTTGAAGAAATTAATTTTGAGTTTTTGAAATTTGAAAATCCGTCAAGTATAGCCAAAGTTAAAACTTCTAGCAATGACGGAGCAGCAGGCTATGGAAGGGATGGATACGCCCCTTAAGAAGTTGATAAAAGGTCGTGCACAGGAGAGAAGAGCTCTCATACCGCTCATATCGCATATATATTTCCGATGTCATATAGTCATTTTCGAGTGAATAAGTGAAACAAGTCATCTTTAGCGTGTGGTTAAAGCCCGGCGCATCGAACGAACACGGAGCAGTTCCATTTTACGGTGTTCGAAACTAGGCGAAGTTGAAACGCTCACATTAACGTTTCTACCAGATAAGATATCAAGAGTTGGCTTCTGCCTTTATTATAATTCAATTGGGCAGTACAACATTGAGGTGTGTAGAAGATTTGAACAATTTCACAGTTATACTTTGAAAGATATTGGCATTTTAAGACTGCAGACAAAAGTGATTTTCTCGCCACCTGAGAAGCACTTTTAAAATTCCACATTATACACTACGGCTGACACGTGTATTGCAACCGTGATATTGGAGAATACGTTTGGTAATACAACGATACATTCTACTATGGAACATTATAATCTGGCAGTGCTTTCAATGATTATAACAGAATTGGAGATGGAAGGCTAAGGCTTTAATGCAATTGGGACATATATCGATGGAGTGAAATAGCAGCATGGAACTTCGTTAATCGTCATTCTACAAAAGCGAGCATGTAGTGAACATCCAACTACACTCATGCATCGTGAATCCATCACTGAATTATATCAAATGGCAGTGAAAATATCATCATACTCCACGATTATGAATATTTCTGCGGAAATAACTGCAATAAACTTTATGGCGAATTGCGACCAGAACTTCAGGGAACTTTCAAGAGAGGCCAGTGTTGACCCGGCTCACAAAGAAGAGTTTTGCCAGAAGGATGTCTTTCGTATACATGGAGCAGTGCAATTTCCGGAGGAGGAAGCAGTTCGATTCTCCGAGGGCGCTGATTCCAGGTTCGAGGTCGGAGCACGTCTTTACGCTGGTGAAATGGAATCAACAGCAGTTTTCTTTGAAAACTTTCCTCTAGAACTTCAATCAACAGATAAGGTAGTCGTGAACGTTTCTTGTATTATTTGAGTCATGTAGCGATATCTGAGCAACCATTTTTCCCATATTTTCTGTCCTTTATTTTGCCCCATTTTCTTGCTTGATATTTCTGTACTCAGTACACTTCTTTGATTTATGCCTTTTTCGACGATTTGTTGAGACATTATTATGTCAGTGGCATATTTAAATAATTTTGGATCAGTTGAGACTGATAATTTAGATTCTTTCAGTAATTTGCATATTTTCGTAGTCACGATTTGACTGTAAAGTTAACGAATTTCTATGGCAAATTTGAATTCAGACAGCGTGTCATTTTATTAAAGTAATTCTATTCAGTAAATTACTTTGACCAATTTTCTGTCATCCTCAAGAAAGAAGAATGATTAAATGATTTTAGAGCGTTAAAATCTATTACGTTATCGACGATCTTTGAAATACTAGTCGTCTTATGAACATGATTGCAACATAGACATTTATCATTGCATTATAGACAATTTTATGAAATATGAACTTTGATTACGATTTATTGAATACACTATAGTAATGAACATTTGATAGGAATTTTTCCCAATTATAGATTGGAACAATAATGTTTGCATTCCACAGTCTAATTGTATTCTATTCGACTATTTATGCAGTTAGATGAACGTTGATTGAAGATAGTATTTTTATACTGCGTTACTTTGAAGATATTAATCTTAATTTTGATAGACCAGGGAGGAGTGTCTAATCGTATTTGCTATTAAATTTATTTGTGATTGGCAAATTTTTACTTCATATCGATTCATGAATGAAACCCACGAAGGTTAAATAATAACAGTCATTAATACAATTGATGAATATAAGAATTTTTAAAGAGGAACAATGGATGTATAATCGTTAGTTCAGTGGACGTGTAAAAGTCGCTGATGAATAATGCCCTTGAATAGTGAAGGAGGTTCCCATAGTAAGATGGATGATGTTGTTGAATTTATAAGTGGAGGTTTTTTTGTATGTAATTTGGAAGATTTTGATGCCATATATATGAAGATATATGATGAATTCTGGGCCTATTGTTGTGCAATTTTGTGCGTTTTGAGCGAAGTATTTTTCCGCTGAATGTATTGTTCTGGTTCTTTGAAAGTTATTCATATGAAGATACTGTTAAAATTAACAAGAGTGTTAAATAATTTGAGATGAAGATTTTGAATGGAGGTTACCGTCACAAATATTAATAAAAATTACTAAACCTTATTAAACCTGAATTTGACATTTAAATATGACTAACCTTCATTGGTCGATTATATCAACATGATTTGAGTAATTATCAACCGGATAAACGTGTGGTTTAATGTATTTCTTGTATAAATAATATAAACAATATAATTAATATTGTAAATAATTATGTAAATATCTTTGATAATGATTTGAAATGAAAGGGATTAATAGAGGCGTGTATAAGTTTTTCAATTGCCGTTTGACATTGTTATAAACAATTTATTATTGTTATAAATAATTAATGAACTTTTGTTATTAACATTAAGAATTTTGTTATTATACTCTAAACAACGCTAATTAAACAAGTGGTTTGAACAATTAAACATGATTTGGGATTATTAGAGTAATCCACTGGTGTTTGAATGGAGCATTTAAAACATTTGCGTGATAATATTTCAGTTGAGAAGTGGACATTTAACGTGTTTTGAAAGGAGCTAAGCTCTGATGTAACTCGCATATGCTGGGGTTGAACGGACAGGCGAGTCCACTTTGACGATGCAGGTGTGTCGCAGCTGGCCAGGAAACTGTATGATAGAGGCCAAGGACGTTTACATAATAGCCTTGTGGCTATAAATAAAATGTGAAGTATATAAACACGCAAAACAATTGATATATGTGTCTCGTCCCAAATCCCGTTTCCATTCCAAGTGCATTATTATTTTTACGTTATTTTGAGCTTGAGAAAGCTGAAACATTGTATGTAGAGTATACAAGTCCTACAGGAGGACATAGTTATGTGGACAATGGCTTCTGATTGCCACGTGGATTTTGTTGTTTTATTTTGTTAAATTCATTCTTTATGTGAAATAAATTATTGTGCAGTTTAAAGTTTCTCGTCTTCGTTATGGTTCATTTTAAATATCATGGTGGAGGTTATTGTGTGGGCATACTTTAAGTGATCCAGTTGACAACCCAGTCCCCGAGATAAATTTAAAAGGTAAGTAAAAGGTAAGTATGAACCCCCGTATATTTTGGTGTGTTCCACAATAATTTCTTGTTAACTACTGTGCTCTAATCTCGATAGTATCTGTCAGTGCCATTTTCATTGATGTAGCTGTGCCGGTGCGTTTGATTATTGGCAATCCGATTGAGGGGGTGGATATCTGACAGCCTACTATCCGGATATCGGGGACAGTACTGTACCCGTAATCCACGTGGTCTTACCTGTTGCTATCCGATGGAAGGCTGGATCGTAGATTCTAGAAGTTCCCGGCTCAAATAACCTCTGAAAAACCTACAAACTAGGATCAACCAGGGATCAGGATACGTCGATATTAAAGAATGCGGTACGAAGATGCCAGTGGTGTATAAAATTACGATGAAACAAAGCTCAAAGAACTCGAACAAGAGACTCTAAAATAAAATAAAAATATCTCGGGCGTTAAGTTTAAGCAAACTCAAAGAAAACCACCCACTGGTCCTCCTAACGCACTCCCCTTTTCTGATATAAAAAACCAGTCGTTCTAAGATTCTTTAAAATTAAATTCAATTTATTGACTGATTAATGATGAATGTCCGTCAATTCGACACAAAGTTAAAGAAAAACTTCTTTAAATCAAATAATGAAGAATGTAGTTTTAAATAAATGCCTACAATAAGGTCCCATCTTACTATTCATATCAATCGCTGAACAAATAACAAGAAAAATACAATGTTACATTTTATACTGATGTTATACCCTTAAAGATTTATACATATTTTACATTATATATACAAGTTACATCCTCAATTAGGATTTTGTTCAAAACGCTGCCTATCTTCATTTAATTTTACAAGTATGTTTCATGGTTATCATTTCCTTAATTCGATGTATTCAACAATCAATTAAGATAATCAAATAGTGTTACAAGTCGTGAAAATAGTTCATTAACTATTTATAAGCTTCAAAGAATGCAGTATATTTTTACTCAAAAATTACTGAAATATCACATGTATTATGTTGCATGAATTAGTTAAAGTTGTTCCAGAAGTATCTGTGTTACTTGAATATGGGTGTCATGATATAGACAATTTATCTCCGGCAAATCCTACTAGGCAAGAATAAAACGTAGGGCTACTTGCATAAAACAAGCATATGAAAAACATTCGTGATTCCCAATCACGATAACTACAACATCAAATCCAAAAAGGTGATAGCTCAAAAGCTAATTTCACTCTTACCAAAACGCAATAACTACGTTAACGTCTTCTCAAAAGACTACAAGAACAATATCCAGCATTAATATTGACCATCCAATGATGTCAAATATTTGCTGCACTAACACAATAAATCGTATGCACAAAATTGCAATACCTCAACTCAGCTTTCCAAAGCTGTCAAGAATTAAACCCAAACGTTATTAAACTTGAACCTTTCAGAAATTGCTCTGAAAATGTCATGCCCCATCATAAACGAATATAGAAATGCCACATATTACTTCCTTTCTAACTTCCTTAAACAAGAAGCAACAATTTGTTAGATAAATTGTATTATTCATTTCCACAATAATCGTCTTTAAAGTCTACGACAAATTCTGTTATAACAATGTGAACAGTTAAATATGATTCACAATTCCAATATATTTATATATATATATATTTCCATAATGACTTATATGTGATAGAAAAATTGTAAATAGACACTATCAAAATAGTCGTTTCAGTTTCGCCTATCCAATCTCGAAAAAATGGCTCAACTACTCAGAAGAAAACACGTGAGACTTACATCATGGAAAGGAGTCTATTATCAAATCAATAGATACACGCAAACCATTAAATCAAACGATGATCTATCCAAGAGTCTTCCCAAAAACGAATTGAAATAATACAAGCAAAAACTGACTGAACAAAAATATTACATTTAAAGAAAAATCTTTAATCAAAAAAAATATATGAAAGTAGGCTGCAAATGCCTTGGCAATCAATTCACAATTGTTTTCGCCGGACGATTTCCATAAATCCATAACCATGGAAAATAACGATGAAAAATGCACTATCATTTCTAAAAGAAAGAATTTCTACTAGAATGTCATAAGTCCAAACGAATAGTATCACTGAAATATTTTTGGAATAGTTCAAGTGCACGAGTGTGTTGCCATCTTCTTCCTAATTGCTATTCTTATACAAAGATATCGTCGTCTTGATCCTATTTATGCTGCAGATATCTTCCCAACAAAATTGAATGCTTGGTTTTATTTCCAAAATTTTAAAAATAAAAGCAACAAAGTAATGCTCTAAATAGCATCACGTTTACAGTTAACTACACAAAAACTACATTCTCCGACAGAAATGATAAAGAAGAATCAGATCTAGCCTTTGAATGAAATTCATACTAATTAATGAAATATTGGTGAAAAGAATCGAACTAAAGGTGACAAGTTCTACTGTCTACAAGAGAAGAAAAGTTTTCCAGCTACATTGGGCGAAGTTCTGATTGAAATTGAAGAAAATGTAGGAATATACATTCCTGTCAGGAATCGAACCATCATCCCTGAGAAATTCATGGCTGGATCTGCAAGTCGCCGAACCAACTTCCTCCTAACCCGAAAACTACTGTCCACGAAACGGAGTTCCTGCATATTGCTTGCACAAGGCTCCCTCGACGTTATCAGTAAAGTAGCTTCCTTTCTATGGAGTTGTTTCTTCATTCTTGGCTACTTTAAAGTCACTGGATTAGAACTAACGTTCCCAACATTTTCTTTCTCTTCATTGTAGAGTTCAAAAGGATGTCATTCCAAATGATCAACTCTGCTACTGCATTACATTCCTGAACGATATATTTAGCACATCATTACTCTAATAGCTTGTTTCTCACAGGAAAATCCAGTCATAATGTTGTCGATAATAATGCTTTCTTGCATTTCAAACCAATAAGTAGCAGATTTCCTCATCGAATTCTGTATTAACAAAGTCCATGTGTTGGCTAAGCTCACTCGTTCGAATCGCGCTGCGTGTAGAAAACACTCGTATAACCGCGTGATACACGGAACTTCCTTATACGAACGATAACATGTTCACTGCATAGGTTGCTCTACTCAAGTGTCTGTCGTCTCAAAGCTGCTGATCCAAGACCCAGCTGGAAGTCTACCCATGATGCATCACACCTATATCGAGGTGTACAATCGAACCCAATCGATTATCATTTCATATTTCCATCAACTAGTTGCAATGACAAGTCCGTGAGCATGTCCTGTGCACGTGATCAGGAGTGTGGCGGGGTAACCTAACCATCTCCTTAGTGCATAAGCAGCAAACTGTGGCTCAAAGTCGACAGTCAAAATAATGTCAAGCAATAACTTCCAAATACGTCTCGCTGTCATATCAGGGTTCCAATAAATAGCAAAATACTGTCTCAGTACTGTACCCGTAATCCACGTGGTCTTACCTGTTGCTATCCGATGGAAGGCTGGATCGTAGATTCTAGAAGTTCCCGGCTCAAATAACCTCTGAAAAACCTACCAACTAGGATCAACCAGGGATCAGGATACATCGATATTAAAGAATGCGGTACGAAGATGCCAGTGGTGTATAAAATTACGATGAAACAAAGCTCAAAAGAACTCGAACAAGAGACTCTAAAATAAAATAAAAATATCTCGGGCGTTAAGTTTAAGCAAACTCAAAGAAAACCACCCACTGGTCCTCCTAACGCACTCCCCTTTTCTGATATAAAACACTAGTCGTTCTAAGATTCTTTAAAATTAAATTCAATTTATTGACTGATTAATAATAAACGTCCGTCAATACGACACAAAGTTAAAGAAAAGTTTCTTTAAATCCAATGATGAAAAATTGTAGTTTTAAATAAATACCTACAGTAAGGCCCCATCTTACTGTTCATATCAATCGCTGAACAAATAACAAGAAAAATATAATATTACATTATATACTGATGTTATACCCTTAAAGATTTATACATAATTTTACACTGTATATACAAGCTTCATCCTCAATTAGGATTTTGTTCAAAACGCTGCCTATCTTCATTTGATTTTACAAGTATGTTTCATGGTTATCATTTCCTTAATTCGATGTATTCAACAATCAATTAAGATAATCGAATCGTGTTACATTTTGTGAAAATAGTTCATTAACTATTTATAAGCTTCAAAGAATGCAGTATATTTTTACTCAAAATTTACTGAAATGTCACATGTATTATGTTGCATGAATTAGTTAAAGTTGTTTAAGAAGTATCTGTGTTACTTGAATATGGGTGTCATGACATAGACAATTTATCTCCGGCAAATCCTACTTAGGCAAGAATAAAACGTAGGGCAACTTGCATAAAACAAGCATAAGAAAAACATTCGTGATGCCAAATCACGAGAACTACAATATCAAATCCAAAAAGTGATAGCTCAAAAGCTAATTTCACTCTTACTAAAACGCAATAACTACGTTAACGTCTTCTCCAAAAGACTACAAGAACAATATCCAGCATTAATATTGACCATCCAATGATGTCAAATATTAGCTGCACTAACACAATAAATCGAATGCACAAAATTGCAATACCTCATATCAGCTTTCCAAAGCTGTCAAAAATTAAACCCAAACGTTATTAAACTTGAAACCTTTCAGAAATTGCTCTGAAAATATCATGCCCCACCATGAACGAATATAAAAATGCCACATATTACTTCCTTTCTTACTTCATTAAACAAGAAGCAACAATTTGTTAAATAAATTGTATTATTCATTTCCACAATAATCGTCTTTAAAGTCTACGAAAGATTCTGTTATAACAATGTGAACAGTTAAATTTTATTCACAATTCCAATATATTTATATATATATGTTTCCATAATGACTTATATGTGATAGAAAAATTGTAAATAGACACTATCAAAATAGTCGTTTCAGTTTCGCCTATCCAAATCCGAAAAATGGCTCAACTACTCAGAAGAAAACACGTGAGACTTACATCATGGAAAGGAGTCTATTATCATATCAATAGATACACGCAAACCATTAAATCAAACGATGATCTATCCAAGAGTCTTCCCAAAAACGAATTGAAATAATCACAAGCAAAAACTGAATGAACAAAAATATTACATTTAAAGAAAAATCTTTAATCAAAAAAAATATATGAAAGTAGGCTGCAAATGCCTTGGCAATCAATTCACAATTGTTTTCGCCGGACGATTTCCATAAATCCATAAGCATGGAAAATAACGATGAGAATGCACTATCATTTCTAAAAGAAAGAATTTCTACTAGGATGTCATAAGTCCAAACGAATAGTATCACTCAAATATTTTTGGAAAAGTTCAAGTGCACGAGTGTGTTGCCATCTTCTTCCTAATTACTATTCTTATACAAAGATATCGTCGTCTTGTTCCTAATTATGCTGCAAATATCTTCCCAACAAAACTGAATGCTTGGTTTTATTTCCAAAATTTTAAAAATAAAAGCAACAAAATAATGCTCTAAATAGCATCACGTTTACAGTTAACTACACAAAAAATTACATTCTCCGACAGAAATGATAAAGAAGAATCAGATCTAGCCTTTGAATGAAATTCTACTAATTAATAAAATATTGGTGAAAAGTATCAAACTAAAAGTGACAAGTTCTACTGTCTACAAGAGAAGAAAAGTTTTCCAGCTACCTTGGGCGAAGTTCTAGTTGAAATTGAAGAAAATGTAGGAATATACATTCCTGTCAGGAATCGAACCATCGTCCCTGAGAAGATCATGGCTGGAACTGCAAGTCGCCGAACCAACTTCCTCCTAACCCGAAAACTACTGTCCACGAAACGGAGTTCCTGCATAATGCTTGCGCAAGGCTCCCTCGACGTTATCAGTAAAGTAGCTTCCTTTCTATGGAGTTGTTTCTTCATTCTTGGCTACTTTAAAGTCACTGGATTAGAACTTATGTTCCCAACGTTTTCTTTCTCTTCATTGTAGAGTTCAAAAGGATGTCATTCCAAATGATCAACTCTGCTACTGCATTACATTCCTGAACGATATATTTAGCACATCATTACTCCAATAGTTTGTTTCTCACAAGAATATCCAGTCATAATGTTGTCGATAATAATGCTTTCTTGCATTTCAAACCAATACGTAGCAGGTTTCCTCATCGAAATCTGTATTTAACAAGTCCATGTGTTGGCTAAGCTCACTCGTTCGAATCGCGCTGCGTGTAGAAAGCACTCGTATTACGCGTGATACACGGAACTTCCTTATACGAACGATAACATGTTCACTGCATAGATTGCTGTACTCAAGTGTCTGTCGTCTCAAAGCTGCTGATTCAAGACTCAGCTGGTAGTCTACCCAAGATGCATCACACCTGTATCGAGGTGGACAATCGGACCCAATCGATTATCATTTCATATTTCCTTCAACAAGTTGCAATGTCAAATCCATGAGCATGTGCTGTGCACGTGATCAGGAGTGTGGCGGGGTAGTCTATCCATCTCCTTAGTGCATACAAAGCAAGCTGTGGCTCAAAGTCGACAGTCAAAATACTGTCAAGCAATAACTTCCAAATACGTCTCGCTGTCATATCAGGGTTCCAATAAATAGCAAAATACTGTCTCATCCTCCTCCCAACCTAGCTAATAAAAGTGTGCGAATACTATTATTACACCATTCTAGGTATTCGTCAATGAACAGAATTTTGCGTTTTATTCCACTTTCTTGAAGTACTTTCTGTAAATCCCTCGACGTAAAGTGCATAGTGCTCTCTTTCTTGCTCGGCCTGATTTATAATATTTTCCAAAACTTCTTCCCTGATCAAATTTTCCACATCCTCATTGGAATCAATATTTTCATGTACTATCTTCCTAATAGTTTTCTCTGGGAATCTGATAATTCTCCTGTCCATGTCAATGGTAATTCTGGCACGAGTAATAAAATCAATCCCTAAGATTATTTCAAAATTAATATTTTTGAGCACCACAAAAATATGTTCAAAACATCTTTCATTTATGCTGAACTTCAGCTGGACTTGTAATTTGCATTTCATCGATTTATCTTGGAATAGTCCTCTTACTTTGATCGATGAAGCTGGCAATGTGGTAAATTGTTGTTCCTTTTCTAATTTCAAAAAGCAATCTTCGGACATGATTGAAATGACCGCTCCCGTGTCTATAAGAGACCTGCAATATTGATTGCCCACAGAGATTTCAATTATAGGCAATTCAGCACGTTCACTCACAATTCCTTCCATTTCTTCAAATAACAAATCTTCGTCCGTGACCTCATAAACATCCTGTATAATTATATCAAATGGAGACGGCTGGCTGTTTAATCCTACTGGGATTTCAAAATTGGCGTTTTATTTTTTTCCTTCGAACCCCTTTCATTATCACTAGTGCGATGGCTAGTGTTAGGTTCTGGTTCACTTTCTGTGTCCCTTCGATCCTTTCTTTCTTCACGCCTATCCCTGTCATTTCTAGACTGTTCTCTATCTTCCTGGTTATAATAGTTTTATTCTCTATAGTTTTTATATCTGGCAAACCCTTGTTGACCTCTATTCTGTTGCTGATATTGGCCTTGTCTATCTCTATTTTCATAGTATCGGTTATTATACTGATAACCTCGATACCTGTTATTCCTCGGTTGGTATTGTTCTCTTTCCTGATTACCATTCATGTACCTGTCGTTCCTATTTCTATTTTCATAAGGTCTATACCTTTCTTGAATACGATCGGTTTGGTTTGGTCTATTCCGATCTCGATCGTATCTTTGTTGGTAGTTTCCGTATGGTCGTTGGTTGTTTCTATCTTCAAATCTTCGACTATACGTCCTACTGTTCCTCATTGGACCTTCCCATCTAGATCCTGTCCTATTTGACCTTTCTGTCTGTTGAGTTTGGTCAACGACTACAGCGTTCACGGCCTTAGTTTCCGTCCTTCCGCTTTTGACTATTGTAGGTGACATGGAAGTGTGGTCTAGCCTACGCAGCAAGTTGTCCATTGCCGCTAAATCCTCTACGCCTGTTGAAATTAAATTCCTTCTAACCTCCACCGGTAACTGGCGTGAAATTGTCTCCAGAATTTCCTCCTGTCTCAATGGGGGTTGAAGATATCTAAGGCGGGCTAACTGAGATGTGAAGAATTCAGAGTAACTGGTGGGTCCAGTACTGCTATATTTTCTCGAATAGACTTCTGCCCTCACTGCGTGTTGTATCTCTATCGACCAGAATCTTTTGATAAATGCTTCCGAAAACTGTTCGAAGTTATCGAAAGTGTAACGGAAAGCTCGGAACCAATTTAAGGGTGCATCTGCCAGATGCTTCTCCACAATCCGCAGTTCTCTGTCCCTTGCAACATGGTGTTCCGCAAAGTGATCTTGTAGATTTCTAATACATTCTATAGGAGTCAAACCCTCCGTATTTGAAAACTTCTTAATTTTGTCTTCGTAATTTCTCACTATCGTGACATGAGATCTGTCATTAGGCGTTGACATCCTAAAATCTCTGGGATTTATCTCTGACGTAGCCTCATTCGGGATCTCTGATCTAACATGACCTTGTTCTGTCTCATGTGCCTTATTTAACCTTGCTAAATAGTTCCTAGCTGGCGTTGTGGTATCCATCCTGTCCCTGAAATGGTGTACCTTTCCTTCCCCATCGGAATTTATAGGTTTCCCCAACGTTTCCAATTGTGACTTGATTTCCGTTCTTAATTTGTTTATATCTATATGATCCATTAACCTGAACGTTTGAAACTCTTGTCTAATCTCATTTAATTCTGATGTTTTCATCTCACGCTCTGAGTTTAGATCTATCTTAACTTGATCTATTTTTAAAGTTACGCCTTTAATCTGCGTTTCCAAATCCTCCCTAAGAACAGTGACGCTTTCGACCTGCATAGTCTGAACTGAATCGATCCGTTTATCAGTGTCTATTCTAGCCTGGGAAATATCTTGGTTAAGTCTTAATTCTGTTCTATTGATCTTTAATTCAAGATCTGACTTAATGCTTTTGATGACATCCGCATTTATTTTCGTGATCTCCCCCCTTAAGATGGTCACTTGATCGTTAACAATGGCCTTGAGATCGATCTCAATATCTTTTCTCAAGACCTTGTTGTGATCTTCAACCTTTTCTTTAGGTTGGGCCATATCACCCTCTAATTTGGTTAGAGTTTCTTGCGTTGCAATTGCTTCGTTAGAAAACTGCAATTGCAATGCATCTAAACTAATTTTGTTTTCTTTCTGATTACTATCTAGTTCCGATTTAATATTTCTAACATCCTCCTTTATGGTAGAAATACTAGTTCGTATACTAGTTACAATGCCTTCAGTTGAATCTATTTTGCTTTCTGTTGAATTTATTTTACTCTGCATTGCAGTAATATCAACTTGAGCTGAATCAATTTTACTTTCTGTCGAATTTAGTTTACTCTGCATTGCAGTAATATCTACTTGAGCTGTATCTAATTTGCCTTCAGTGCTTATGGCCTTTACTTCTAATGATGCAACATTAGATCTTACATGGCTGACTTCTACATTAATGTTACTGATGTCAAGTTGAACAAGCCTGACATCGGCTGTCACACTGTCGATGCCTGTTTCTACATCAATTATCTTTTCCTTTATATCTTTAGCATTAGCTGCAATCTTACGATTACTGTCTTGAAGATATTTGAGAGACAAGTGCATTTGACTCTTGTCCCCCACACATTCCTGAACTAATTCAGTGTTCTTATTAACAATGGAGTTAATATTGTCAAAGCTAGCTTGGGAATTACTCCTTATCTCGGCTAATTCATGGGCGTGACTACCCATCTTCTCCTGCATTGCCATCAGTATATTGGCAATGTCCTCGTTTGACACATCTGTCATAGTAAATACAATTATATAGAAAACACAGGAATGCAATACATAAATAGCAGAATTGACACATTTAGAATGACCCTTTTCACCAATACAAGCATTAAATTTTGTTTTGCTTCTAAACTTATTATATAAATTAAGTCTATAAGAAAATAGGAGGTATGCAACGACGGTGATTTATATTAGAACCGGTTTCAATTAAAATTGAAATGATAAATAATTTATATTATTATTAAAGAAAGTGATTCTATTATTACTGATGATCTAAAAATCATCGCCGGTAACGAACACAAAATGGCCGACAAGCATGGAGTGAAAAATGGCCCCATGTCATGTCCCATCTGACCACGCTGATCCATAAAAATTTCCTAGAAATCTCTTTTATGGTCATGTTGTAATCAATCAAATTACTTTTTACTTGGCACGCACAAAACAAATAAATTTAAGCAATGGCGATAATTCTATCTGTATGCCAGGTAGATTGAGTAAACTCATCTTCACGATTTGAAGAAACGTGAATTCCCAACGAGTTCGACGTGTATAATCGTAGCAATGCCAAAGAAAATTTTGCTAACGACTACATCGTTCGAAAACTGCTAAACTCAATAATCTCATAAAAATGGATTCTCACACATGGGTTTAGCATTGGAGAAATCGAGAATGCCAATTCGATAGCCCCATAGATTGGGTCGCCATATATAGATGTACCCGTAATCCACGTGGTCTTACCTGTTGCTATCCGATGGAAGGCTGGATCGTAGATTCTAGAAGTTCCCGGCTCAAATAACCTCTGAAAAACCTACCAACTAGGATCAACCAGGGATCAGGATACGTCGATATTAAAGAATACGGTACGAAGATGCCAGTGGTGTATAAAATTACGATGAAACAAAGCTCAAAAGAACTCGAACAAGAGACTCTAAAATAAAATAAAAATATCTCGGGCGTTAAGTTTAAGCAAACTCAAAGAAAACCACCCACTGGTCCTCCTAACGCACTCCCCTTTTCTGATATAAAACACTAGTCGTTCTAAGATTCTTTAAAATTAAATTCAATTTATTGACTGATTAATAATAAACGTCCGTCAATACGACACAAAGTTAAAGAAAAGTTTCTTTAAATCCAATGATGAAAAATTGTAGTTTTAAATAAATACCTACAGTAAGGCCCCATCTTACTGTTCATATCAATCGCTGAACAAATAACAAGAAAAATATAATATTACATTATATACTGATGTTATACCCTTAAAGATTTATACATAATTTTACACTTTATATACAAGCTTCATCCTCAATTAGGATTTTGTTCAAAACGCTGCCTATCTTCATTTGATTTTACAAGTATGTTTCATGGTTATCATTTCCTTAATTCGATGTATTCAACAATCAATTAAGATAATCGAATCGTGTTACATTTTGTGAAAATAGTTCATTAACTATTTATAAGCTTCAAAGAATGCAGTATATTTTTACTCAAAATTTACTGAAATGTCACATGTATTATGTTGCATGAATTAGTTAAAGTTGTTTAAGAAGTATCTGTGTTACTTGAATATGGGTGTCATGACATAGACAATTTATCTCCGGCAAATCCTACTTAGGCAAGAATAAAACGTAGGGCAACTTGCATAAAACAAGCATAAGAAAAACATTCGTGATGCCAAATCACGAGAACTACAATATCAAATCCAAAAAGTGATAGCTCAAAAGCTAATTTCACTCTTACTAAAACGCAATAACTACGTTAACGTCTTCTCCAAAAGACTACAAGAACAATATCCAGCATTAATATTGACCATCCAATGATGTCAAATATTAGCTGCACTAACACAATAAATCGAATGCACAAAATTGCAATACCTCATATCAGCTTTCCAAAGCTGTCAAAAATTAAACCCAAACGTTATTAAACTTGAAACCTTTCAGAAATTGCTCTGAAAATATCATGCCCCACCATGAACGAATATAAAAACGTCACATATTACTTCCTTTCTTACTTCATTAAACAAGAAGCAACAATTTGTTAAATAAATTGTATTATTCATTTCCACAATAATCGTCTTTAAAGTCTACGAAAGATTCTGTTATAACAATGTGAACAGTTAAATTTTATTCACAATTCCAATATATTTATATATATATATATATGTTTCCATAATGACTTATATGTGATAGAAAAATTGTAAATAGACACTATCAAAATAGTCGTTTCAGTTTCGCCTATCCAAATCCGAAAAATGGCTCAACCATATATTGATATTAGGGTAAAAAACTATAGACAGCATTTATTAACAGTTGGCAGCCCTGATTGCACTGAAGAATACTTATAGTCATATCATATCTGTTATGTTACACATAGCACATGCGAAATTTGGATGAAATCCTACTGATAGTATAGAAGTTACATGTATTTAAAAATTGGCCCTATCAGCAGGCTTAGAATCATGTTGGTAGAACTGAAGTATAAAAGTTACTCCAAAATTAATCAAAAATGTCAGGTACTATACGTGTGCATAGTTTAAAGCTGTCGGCTTGCACACATTCTGATATATTGGTATTTGGATAAAAAAATAGAGAGAGCAATTATTAACAGTTAGCAGCCCTGGTGGCTCTTAAGAATACGCTCAGTCATATCTGTTTATGTACAGATATTACATACGAAATTTGGTTGAAATCCAGTTGATAGTGTAGAAGTTATATGCATTTAAACATTGGACCTATCAGAAGGCTTAAAATTATTTTGGCAACACTGTCATGGTTGGCCTCCTGGAAATTAAACTGAAATAGTATTATCTACATGTGTGCTAATTTTGGAATAGCTCCCATGCATACCTTGCAGGATATCCAACATGGAGCTCAAATTTCTAGTGCGTTTTTTCAGCAGTTGGTAGCACTGACATCATTTTCAAATATGGACGTGAGCTATTCCGGTGCACATCTTTACTCATACTAAATTTGGTTTTGATTGCTGCAGCCGTTTAGGAGTTGATAGGGGGGGACACACACACAGCCAGACAGACAGACAGAAGGACAGACAGACAGACAGACAGACACACATTTTCCCGGATCGATCTCATAAGACTACTTTTTCCTCATTTTTGCAAAATGCATTGCATTGCAGTAATATCTACTTGAGCTGTATCTAATTTGCCTTCAGTGCTTATGGCCTTTACTTCTAATGATGCAACATTAGATCTTACATGGCTGACTTCTACATTAATGTTACTGATGTCAAGTTGAACAAGCCTGACATCGGCTGTCACACTGTCGATGCCTGTTTCTACATCAATTATCTTTTCCTTTATATCTTTAGCATTAGCTGCAATCTTACGATTACTGTCTTGAAGATATTTGAGAGACAAGTGCATTTGACTCTTGTCCCCCACACATTCCTGAACTAATTCAGTGTTCTTATTAACAATGGAGTTAATATTGTCAAAGCTAGCTTGGGAATTACTCCTTATCTCGGCTAATTCATGGGCGTGACTACCCATCTTCTCCTGCATTGCCATCAGTATATTGGCAATGTCCTCGTTTGACACAGCTGTCATAGTAAATACAATTATATAGAAAACACAGGAATGCAATACATGAAAATGAAAATCCACTGCCTGCTTCCAGTCTCCGACCGGGTCAGGAAGGGAATGAATGAAGCCCCTATCTAGCGGCGAGGATAGGAACTGTGCCGGCTGCCGAGGCCTGACGCACTCCTCTGGGGCAATGATTAAATGAATGACAGATGAAATGAAATGATAAGGGAGAGTGTTGCTGGAATGAAATTGTGACAGGGAAAACCGGAGTACCCGGAGAAAAACCTGTCTGCCTCCGTTTTGTCCAGCACAGATCTCACATGGAGTGACCGGGATTTGAACCACGGACCCAGCGGGGAGAGGCCAGCGAGCTGCCGCCTAAGCCACGGAGGCTTTTGAATGCAATACATAAATAGCAGAATTGACACATTTAGAATGACCCTTTTCACCAATACAAGCATTAAATTTTGTTTTGCTTCTAAACTTATTATATAAATTAAGTCTATAAGAAAATAGGAGGTATGCAACGACGGTGATTTATATTAGAACCGGTTTCAATTAAAATTGAAATGATAAATAATTTATATTATTATTAAAGAAAGTGATTCTATTATTACTGATGATCTAAAAATCATCGCCGGTAACGAACACAAAATGGCCGACAAGCATGGAGTGAAAAATGGCCCCATGTCATGTCCCATCTGACCACGCTGATCCATAAAAATTTCCTAGAAATCTCTTTTATGGTCATGTTGTAATCAATCAAATTACTTTTTACTTGGCACGCACAAAACAAATAAATTTAAGCAATGGCGATAATTCTATCTGTATGCCAGGTAGATTGAGTAAACTCATCTTCACGATTTGAAGAAACGTGAATTCCCAACGAGTTCGACGTGTATAATCGTAGCAATGCCAAAGAAAATTTTGCTAACGACTACATCGTTCGAAAACTGCTAAACTCAATAATCTCATAAAAATGGATTCTCACACATGGGTTTAGCATTGGAGAAATCGAGAATGCCAATTCGATAGCCCCATAGATTGGGTCGCCATATATAGATGTACCCGTAATCCACGTGGTCTTACCTGTTGCTATCCGATGGAAGGCTGGATCGTAGATTCTAGAAGTTCCCGGCTCAAATAACCTCTGAAAAACCTACCAACTAGGATCAACCAGGGATCAGGATACGTCGATATTAAAGAATACGGTACGAAGATGCCAGTGGTGTATAAAATTACGATGAAACAAAGCTCAAAAGAACTCGAACAAGAGACTCTAAAATAAAATAAAAATATCTCGGGCGTTAAGTTTAAGCAAACTCAAAGAAAACCACCCACTGGTCCTCCTAACGCACTCCCCTTTTCTGATATAAAACACTAGTCGTTCTAAGATTCTTTAAAATTAAATTCAATTTATTGACTGATTAATAATAAACGTCCGTCAATACGACACAAAGTTAAAGAAAAGTTTCTTTAAATCCAATGATGAAAAATTGTAGTTTTAAATAAATACCTACAGTAAGGCCCCATCTTACTGTTCATATCAATCGCTGAACAAATAACAAGAAAAATATAATATTACATTATATACTGATGTTATACCCTTAAAGATTTATACATAATTTTACACTTTATATACAAGCTTCATCCTCAATTAGGATTTTGTTCAAAACGCTGCCTATCTTCATTTGATTTTACAAGTATGTTTCATGGTTATCATTTCCTTAATTCGATGTATTCAACAATCAATTAAGATAATCGAATCGTGTTACATTTTGTGAAAATAGTTCATTAACTATTTATAAGCTTCAAAGAATGTAGTATATTTTTACTCAAAATTTACTGAAATGTCACATGTATTATGTTGCATGAATTAGTTAAAGTTGTTTAAGAAGTATCTGTGTTACTTGAATATGGGTGTCATGACATAGACAATTTATCTCCGGCAAATCCTACTTAGGCAAGAATAAAACGTAGGGCAACTTGCATAAAACAAGCATAAGAAAAACATTCGTGATGCCAAATCACGAGAACTACAATATCAAATCCAAAAAGTGATAGCTCAAAAGCTAATTTCACTCTTACTAAAACGCAATAACTACGTTAACGTCTTCTCCAAAAGACTACAAGAACAATATCCAGCATTAATATTGACCATCCAATGATGTCAAATATTAGCTGCACTAACACAATAAATCGAATGCACAAAATTGCAATACCTCATATCAGCTTTCCAAAGCTGTCAAAAATTAAACCCAAACGTTATTAAACTTGAAACCTTTCAGAAATTGCTCTGAAAATATCATGCCCCACCATGAACGAATATAAAAATGCCACATATTACTTCCTTTCTTACTTCATTAAACAAGAAGCAACAATTTGTTAAATAAATTGTATTATTCATTTCCACAATAATCGTCTTTAAAGTCTACGAAAGATTCTGTTATAACAATGTGAACAGTTAAATTTTATTCACAATTCCAATATATTTATATATATATGTTTCCATAATGACTTATATGTGATAGAAAAATTGTAAATAGACACTATCAAAATAGTCGTTTCAGTTTCGCCTATCCAAATCCGAAAAATGGCTCAACTACTCAGAAGAAAACACGTGAGACTTACATCATGGAAAGGAGTCTATTATCAAATCAATAGATACACGCAAACCATTAAATCAAACGATGATCTATCCAAGAGTCTTCCCAAAAACGAATTGAAATAATCACAAGCAAAAACTGAATGAACAAAAATATTACATTTAAAGAAAAATCTTTAATCAAAAAAAATATATGAAAGTAGGCTGCAAATGCCTTGGCAATCAATTCACAATTGTTTTCGCCGGACGATTTCCATAAATCCATAAGCATGGAAAATAACGATGAGAATGCACTATCATTTCTAAAAGAAAGAATTTCTACTAGGATGTCATAAGTCCAAACGAATAGTATCACTCAAATATTTTTGGAAAAGTTCAAGTGCACGAGTGTGTTGCCATCTTCTTCCTAATTACTATTCTTATACAAAGATATCGTCGTCTTGTTCCTAATTATGCTGCAAATATCTTCCCAACAAAACTGAATGCTTGGTTTTATTTCCAAAATTTTAAAAATAAAAGCAACAAAATAATGCTCTAAATAGCATCACGTTTACAGTTAACTACACAAAAAATTACATTCTCCGACAGAAATGATAAAGAAGAATCAGATCTAGCCTTTGAATGAAATTCTACTAATTAATAAAATATTGGTGAAAAGTATCAAACTAAAAGTGACAAGTTCTACTGTCTACAAGAGAAGAAAAGTTTTCCAGCTACCTTGGGCGAAGTTCTAGTTGAAATTGAAGAAAATGTAGGAATATACATTCCTGTCAGGAATCGAACCATCGTCCCTGAGAAGATCATGGCTGGAACTGCAAGTCGCCGAACCAACTTCCTCCTAACCCGAAAACTACTGTCCACGAAACGGAGTTCCTGCATAATGCTTGCGCAAGGCTCCCTCGACGTTATCAGTAAAGTAGCTTCCTTTCTATGGAGTTGTTTCTTCATTCTTGGCTACTTTAAAGTCACTGGATTAGAACTAATGTTCCCAACGTTTTCTTTCTCTTCATTGTAGAGTTCAAAAGGATGTCATTCCAAATGATCAACTCTGCTACTGCATTGCATTCCTGAACGATATATTTAGCACATCATTACTCCAATAGTTTGTTTCTCACAAGAATATCCAGTCATAATGTTGTCGATAATAATGCTTTCTTGCATTTCAAACCAATACGTAGCAGGTTTCCTCATCGAAATCTGTATTTAACAAGTCCATGTGTTGGCTAAGCTCACTCGTTCGAATCGCGCTGCGTGTAGAAAGCACTCGTATTACGCGTGATACACGGAACTTCCTTATACGAACGATAACATGTTCACTGCATAGATTGCTGTACTCAAGTGTCTGTCGTCTCAAAGCTGCTGATTCAAGACTCAGCTGGTAGTCTACCCAAGATGCATCACACCTGTATCGAGGTGGACAATCGGACCCAATCGATTATCATTTCATATTTCCTTCAACAAGTTGCAATGTCAAATCCATGAGCATGTGCTGTGCACGTGATCAGGAGTGTGGCGGGGTAGTCTATCCATCTCCTTAGTGCATACAAAGCAAGCTGTGGCTCAAAGTCGACAGTCAAAATACTGTCAAGCAATAACTTCCAAATACGTCTCGCTGTCATATCAGGGTTCCAATAAATAGCAAAATACTGTCTCAGTACCATCCCGGCATTTGCCCGAAGAAGAAGTGGGAAACCACGGAAAACCACTTCGAGGATGGCTGATGTGGGAATCGAACCCCCTCTACTCATTTGGACCACCCGAGGCTGAGTAGACCCCGTTCCAGTCCTCGTACCACTTTTCAAATTTCGTGGCAGAGCCGGGAATCAAACGCAGGACCTCCGGGGCGGCAGCTAACCATGCTGACCGCTATGCTACGGAGGCGACCAAATTATTATTCTGGGATAAATATTGAACTATTAAAATTCTAATTATCACGAATAGAGTCGCCTCCGTTGCGTAGTGGTCAGCGTGATTAGCTGCCATCCCGGACGTCCTGGGTTCGATTCCCGGCTCTGCCACGAAATTTGAAAAGTGGTATGAGGACTGGGACGGGGTCTGCTCAGCCTCGAGTGGTCCAAATAAGTAGAGGGGTTCGATTCCCACCTCACCCATCCTCAAAGTGGTTTTCCGTGGTTTCCCACTTCGCCTTCGGGCAAATAACGGGATGTTACCTACCGTACGGCCACGGCCGCCTCCTTCCCTCTTCCTTGCCTGTCCCTCCCGATCTTCCCCTCCATTCCCATCCGTCAAGAGGACCCTGTTCGCTTTGCAGGTGAGGCCACCTGGGCGAGGTGCTGATCCCACCTCCCCAGTTGTATCCCCCAGACGAGATGTTTCAAGCTCCAGGACACTGCCCGTAGAGGCGGTAATGTTGGGATCCCTCGCCGAGTCCGTGGGAATACCTAACATGGAGGGTAAAATCGACTAAAAATATAATAATTATAACGAATACTATCCATCCATGGTTTTGAACAGTATTTAGGGAAAATAGCCATTTAAATGAGACAAGAAAATAACTTTCCCTATCGTCTTCGTAGATAATGTGAACAAAACCAAGTTGAAATCTTGCTGTAGGAGGTAGGGAGGGTATAATAAAATAGTTAAAAAGAATTTTAAAAGTCTGCCGTTGGATAATCTTGAACCCGGGATCTTCGAAAGAGCGAGCAGGCGCAATAACACTTGCACACATTTTCAACACACTCTGGAGGTTTTTGTTGCGCTTCTTATTAACGCGTATGGTAACATATTAAATTATTACAGTTAGATCTTAAATATTGATTGGAATGCATTCATTACCAAGCATGTTTTCTAATTTACTTAATGCAAGTTTCGCGACCGTTTTGCGTTATTAAGGCGAATTAACTGCAAATAATGCCCTCAACGACAGCCCTTCGGTTTTATTTCATACAACTAGCGTACAAAATGCTAGCGTGTGATACACTTCGGTAATACAAGCGGGTATACTGACGAAGAGAACAGAATCATACAGGATTTTGTACCAGCGATCACAGCAGCTTCCTTGTCAGCGAGTGTCGTGTGATACAGGCCTAAAGATATGCTAAGACTATTTGTTAAAATTTAATAGCAAAACAAGATGTTCGGTAAAGAACGTATAGCCTACTTTCTCCTAAATGAATGGGTATTGTTATAATTCGTTGTCCTTTTCAAGGAGTATAATTGATTGTTAGTTGTAGTAGCTTCTTGAAATACAACGTGCTATACGGATATTATACATGAATATGATGTGCCCTTTGCTAGTGCTACCTCTGTAAAAAAATCATTCAATTCGGTTTCACCGTGTTTGAATTGATATGGGGAATCGATTTGCACACATACATGGCCGCTATCTGCGAACTATTGGGTTGATGACCTCGTAGTTCAGTCAAGAGATGCTTCCCACAAAATGGTATGTTGTTGACAAATTTGGTAGAGATCAAATGATTAGGTTGGTCGTAATTTGATTTAAGCTTTTAACATTTCGGTGGCCGCCATTCCGTTTCGGTCAAGATGGCGGCAATATACTACATGGCACTGGAGTGCCCTTCGCTAGTGCTATCTCTGTACCAAATTTCGTTCAATTCGGTTTCACCGTGTTTGAATTGATTGGAGGAATCGATTTGCACACATACATGGCCGCCATCTGCACACTAATTGGATGATGACCTTGTAGTTCAAACAAACGACGCTCGCCATATAAGTATATGTTGTTGCAAAATTTGGTGGAGATCGGATGATTAGGTTAGTCGCAATTTGATTTAAGCTTTGAACATTTTGGAAGCCGCCATTACGTTTTCGTCAAGATGGCGGCGATATAAAACATAACACTGAGGTATCCTTCGCTAGTGCTACCCCAGTACCAAATATCGTTCAATTCGGTTTCACCGTGTTCGAATTGATAGGGTGGGGGCAGACATTCAGAGTACATACACTCACACACACACTGACACACAGTCTCACACACACACACTCACACACAGACACACAATTTTTGGCCCTGTGTAGATCTTATAAGTCTTCTTTCATTTTTTGCAAAAATCGAAAGTATTCTAATAATACCATGGGAAATTCTAAGGAATACGTATACTTCGATGCAAGCACTGGCGATCAGAATATCCTTCGATATGTTGTTGTTTTGTTTCATGTGAGGGGCTAGAACATCGCGGTCATTTAGCCCCGTTTACTTGGGAGTGTGTGTAGAATTTGTCTGATAACCTGAGTTATTGCGGGCTTGTAATGATGTGTGTATTTGCAATTAAGGATTGGGAAGGAGGCGGCCGTGGCCTTAAGATAGAATCCGTCCCGGAATTTGGCCGGAGTAGAAGTGGGAAGCCACGGAAAACCATTTCCAGGGTGGCTGAGGTGGGAATCGAACCCACTTCTTCTCATATTTGCTTCACGAGGCTACGTGTACCCAATTTCAGCCCTCAGACAAATATTACATTTCTTGGCAAAGCTGGGAATCGAACCCGGACCTCCGGAGCGACACTTCGATATGTTATATTAATATTCATGCCAGTTTTTAAATTTGCTGCCATTACAGGTCACGTGGCATAACGTACCAGTTCGATCGTATTCTCGTAAATAAATCAGCAAAATTCAACGTATTCGTCACAAAAATACGTCGTAAGGCAATAAATGTGGCAATGTAGTTACATCCCCACTAAAATGGAATGTGGGCTTTCGTTCAAAAAAGTATGCCTACTACTGGATTCGAAGCAGAATTCAACACGCTCGCGCCCATCATGTACGGTCGGGCGTTAAACCTCTCAGCCACCAACACATGGTAGATGCCGCTCGCTAAACGTGGTGTAGTTACAGTAGCCGTCCCACCTCAAACATTTAAGTCCATCTCAAAGTCTTCAATCACGATTTATGGTGTTGATTTAACTTTCTACTATTACAGATCACGTGGCGTAAGCTATTAATTCGATCGAATTGCGCGTATGTGTGTTATTTCAAGGAGCAGTGAGTCATATGTTAGTAGAATGGGCCATAGTATTTGGCGGGGAAAAGTTTAAGGTCGGTTTTTCTTTGCTAGACCCATGGCCCAATTACATTGGTGTCGCACAGTCAGAGCGCAGAGCAATATCGACCATCGGGAGAAATGCCGTGTTAGTTGGGTTTCATAAAACTAAATAATAAGGGGCGGGTGGACCACACTGTATATTTGTCAAATACCACTCACTCACTCACTGACTGACTCATTCATTCATCACGAAATCTCAGAAACCACGGAACGGATTGGAATGAAATTTGGTATGCAGCTTCTTCAAGGGCCGCAAATGCCCACTAAGAGAGGATTTTGGGATATTCAGGTTTTAATGGGGTGTTAAGGTGGTAGACCTGCATTTAATTCAATAGCAATATCTCCCGATTGGTTTCATTAGGGGATGTGATACTCGGCATATAAACTCATCCTTAAAAACAAGAAGTTCCGTTAAGAACTATACAGCCTACTTTACATGCCAATGATTATTCTACACTATATGAACCTATCTAGAATAATGACGAAATTAAGTCGGTAATATCGAAATATCTAATTAGTTCAAAATATACCTGGTATAATGTAGCCTAATAGAGCACTACAGTTGGCAGCCCTGGTGACTGAATATATTCTTAGTTCCATCTCTTAAGGTACAGAATACAAAATTTGGTTGAAGTCCAATGGACGTTACATGCAGTTAGAGACTGGATCTATCAGCACGCGTAAAAGCATGTTGCCAACAATACCACGCGTGTGCTGGTCAGAAATAATCTGAAATATTATGATATCTTGTTGTGCCAATTTTGGATGAAATCCATTTGTTAGTATAGAAGTTACATGTATTTTAAAATTGGACATATCAGCAGGCATAGAATCATGTTGGCAGCACTGCCTTGTATTAATTACTCCAAATTAATCTAGAATGTCAGGTGCTATACGTGTGCAAAGTATAGAGCTGTTGGCTTGCATACTTTCTGATATATTGATATTAGGGTAAAAAAATATAGACAGCATTTATTAACAGTTGGCAGCCCTGATTGCACTGAAGAATACTTATAGTCATATCATATCTGTTATGTTACACATAGCACATGCGAAATTTGGATGAAATCCTACTGATAGTATAGAAGTTACATGTATTTAAAAATTGGCCCTATCAGCAGGCTTAGAATCATGTTGGTAGAACTGAAGTATAAAAGTTACTCCAAAATTAATCAAAAATGTCAGGTACTATACGTGTGCATAGTTTAAAGCTGTCGGCTTGCACACATTCTGATATATTGGTATTTGGATAAAAAAATAGAGAGAGCAATTATTAACAGTTAGCAGCCCTGGTGGCTCTTAAGAATACGCTCAGTCATATCTGTTTATGTACAGATATTACATACGAAATTTGGTTGAAATCCAGTTGATAGTGTAGAAGTTATATGCATTTAAACATTGGACCTATCAGAAGGCTTAAAATTATTTTGGCAACACTGTCATGGTTGGCCTCCTGGAAATTAAACTGAAATAGTATTATCTACATGTGTGCTAATTTTGGAATAGCTTCCATGCATACCTTGCAGGATATCCAACATGGAGCTCAAATTTCTAGTGCGTTTTTTCAGCAGTTGGTAGCACTGACATCATTTTCAAATATGGACGTGAGCTATTCCGGTGCACATCTTTACTCATACTAAATTTGGTTTTGATTGCTGCAGCCGTTTAGGAGTTGATAGGGGGACACACACACACAGCCAGACAGACAGACAGAAGGACAGACAGACAGACAGACAGACAGACACACATTTTCCCGGATCGATCTCATAAGACTACTTTTTCCTCATTTTTGCAAAATGTGAAAAGTAGGCTAATAAGAAGACACGTGTCTGAGAGTTTTTCGATTTGGTGTATATTATGAGGTGAAAGGGGTGAAAAGTGGGGATTGAAAGATTCCTAACGGAGCGTGTATCTCTTAAACGACAAGGCGAGGAGTTTGAAACTCAGCGAAAAAAAATCAACATAAAAAGAAGTAAATATGTGTTTGACCGTTTTTCATAAATCCAATTTAAGGGGTCCATGGGGAGGGGTGAAAATCTGGGGGGGGGGGGGGTGAAACAGGAACGAAAGTGTCCAAACTGATTGACTGACTGACTCACTCATCAAGCTCAGGGGGAAAAACTGCTTTAAAGTAAGTAAATAGCTGCTCGACAGTTTTTTCATAAATCAAATTTAAGGGGTTCATGGGGAGGGGTGAAATTCTGAAAAAAGAAAATTGAAAGAAAATGTCCTGACTCACTCACTCACTCACTCAACATCGCCCAGCCAATATTATTGAAGTTAGAAACTTGACAGTTTGGGGATATGTTCATTGTAAGTCAAAACCGTCTACTAAGGGAGGATTTTCGGGTATTCAGGTTCTAAAGGGGTCTTAAGGGGGTTAAACCTGCATTTCATTGAACAACAATATCTCCCGATTGGTTTCATTGGGGGATGTGATACACGGCATATAAACTCATAATTAAAAATAAGAAGACACGTGTCTGAGGGCTTTTCGATGTGGTGTATATTATGAGGTGAAAGGGGTGAAAGGTGGGGGGTTTAAGGATTCCTAACGGAGCGTGTATCTCTTTAACGACATAGGCGAGGAGTTTGAAACTCAGCGGAAAAAAATCAGCTTAAGAAATAAGTAAATAGGTGTTCGACCGATTTTTTTTTTCATAAATCCAATTTAAGGGGCCCATGGGGAGGGGTGAAATTCTGAAAAAAAAAAAAAAAACAGGAAAGAAAGTGTCCTAACCGATTGACTCACTCACTCTTCAAACTCAGGGAGAAAAACTGCTTAAAAATTAGTAAATATGTGTTTGACAGGTTTTTTGATAAATCAAATTTAAGGGGTTCATCAGGTGGGGTGAAATTCTGAAGAAAAAAATGTCCTGACTCACTCACTCACTCATCATCGCCCCGCCAAAAATATTGAAGATTGAAACATGGCATTTTGGGGATATGTTCGTTGTATGTCAAAACCGTACACTAAGGGAGGATTTTTGGATATTCAGGTTCTAAAGGGGCCTTAAGGGGGTTAAATCTGCATTTCATTGAATAACATTATCTCACGAGTGGTTTAATTTGTGAATGTGATACTCGGCATATAAACTAATCATTAAAAACAAGTAGTTCCGTGAAGAACTATACAGCCTATTTTCATATATCCTACTTATGTTAATTGCCACTATCAACATACACAATTTCAGTTTGATTGCTGTAATAGATTCGTGGATATTGAGAACCGACTAAATATTTCGGATGGTCGCCATGTTGGATTTTATATATGTAGGTCCTAGAGTTATGTACTGTTACATGCAGATTATTGTGAACGTGTAGTATTCAAACTTCAACCGCATAATTAGGACACAAGAAAAAACAAGGAGATTTAAAAATTTTCACCGCTGCCATCTTGAGGTTATGGAAAAAATTGAAATAAATTAGATGCCAGTGGATTAACATTCGGATAAAGATTTACTGTACCAAGTTTCACTGCACGCGGATGGTTAAATTGCGAGAAACGTCCATGTGAATATTTATAATTCGCGTCACCGCCATGTTGGATTTGTGATCACCAGGTTATTTAAAGTCCTATAGGTGAACTTAAGTTCAAAGCCCATATGAACATTAAAAAATTTAGTTTGATTGCTAAAATAGATTCGTAGGTATTCAGTATCGTCTAAATATTTCGGATGGTCGCCATGTTGGATTGTTAAATGTATAGGCCATAGAGTCATGTACCATTAAAGGAAAATTATTACGTAGGTTCATTATTCAAACTTTCACTTCGATCGCATGACTACATCACAAGAAATAAAAACTTAATTTTAAAATTCGCACTGCCGCCATCTTGAGGTTATGTGAACAATTGAACTAAATTAGATACCAGTGGATTATAATGTGTATAAATATATCCTGTACCAGGTTTCAGTGCGCTTGGAACATTAAATCGCGAGAAAGGTCTATTTAAAATGTTCAAATTCGCTTGGCCGCCATGTTCGTTTTGTAGTTAGCCGGTTTTTGAAAATCTTATAGATGGACTTCCAGTAGTACCCTTTATCTCCGTACAAAATTTTAGGGAGATACCGCTAATAGTTTCAGAGATATAGAATGCCGGTGAAATATTTCGCACATCCGCCATCTTGTGATTATGTAATCAATTGAACGAAGTTAGATGTCGGTGCAATACAATGTATATAAACATATACTGTACCAAGTTTCATTGCGTTTGATTGGTCAAATCGCGAGAAACGTCTATTTAAAAGTCGCAAATTCGCTTGGCCGCCATGTTGGTTTTGTAGTTACTAGGTTTTCAAAAGTCACATAAGTGAACTTATAGTAGTTCCCTCTATCACCATAGAAAATGTCAGGGTAATATCGGTAATAGTTTCAGAGATATTGAATGCTGGTGAAATATTTCGCACAGCCGCCATGTTGGATTGGTGAGTCGTAACAAAATTTGAAGGGCACGGTCGAGGTCGCCGGGAGTAGTGCTTTGAACTTTCCGAGTTTCATTGAAATCGCTCCTGCCGTTTAGATTTTATTAGGGGGGGACACACACACGAATCACACACACCCACACACACACGGACAAAAGGTGATCTCATAAGCCTATTTTTTCAAAATTGAAAATAGGCTAATAAGCGGACATATGTCTAAGGGTTTTTCGATTTGGTGTATTATTATGAGGTGAAAGGGGTGAAAAGTGGGAGTTGAAGGTTTCCTAACGGAGCGTGTAGGCCTATCTCTTAAACGACATAGGCGAGAAATTTGAAACTCAGAAAATAAACAGCTTAAAATAAGTAAATCGGTGTTCGACCGTTTTTTCATAAATTAATTTAAGGGGCTAATGGGGTGGGGTGAAAATCTGGGGGAAAAAAGGAGAGAAAGTGTTCTAACTGACTGACTAACTCACTCACACATCAAACTCAGGGGAAAAATACAGCTTAAAAATAAGTTAATAGGTGTTCAAGCGTTTTCTCATTAATCCAATTTAAGGGGCCCATGGGGAGGGGTGAAATTTTGGTAAAAACAATTGAGAGAAAATGTCCTGTCTGACTCACACACTCATCACGCCCAGCGAAAACTATTAAAGTTGGAAACATGAAATTTTGGGAATATGTTCGCTGTATGTCGAAAACGTCAACTTAGGAATGATTTTTGTTTATTCGGGGTTTAAAGAGGTGTTAAGGGGGTAAACGTGCATTTCATTGAATAACGATATCTCATGAGTTGTTTCTTTGGGTATGTGATATTCGGTATATAAACTAATAATTAGAAATAATTAGACATATGTCTAAGGTTTTATCGATGTGGTGTATATTATGAGTGAAAGGGGTGAAAATTGGGGGTTGAGGGATTCTTAACGGAGCGTGTATCTCTTAAACGACATAGGCGAGAAGTTTGAAATTCGGCGTGAAAAAACAGCTTAAAATATAAGTAAATACGCGTTCGACCATTTTTTCATAATCAAATTTAAGGGGCCCTTGGAGAGGGGGGAAATTCTGGGGAAAAAAACAGGAAAGAAAGAGTCCTAACTCACTCATCAAACTCAGGGGGGAAGAATAGCTCAAAAATAAGTAAATATGTGTTCGGCCGTTTTTTTTTCATAAATCCTATTTAAGGGGTTCATGGGGAGGGGTGAAATTCTCAAAAATAAATGAAAGAAAATGTCCTGACTCACTCACTCACTCATCATCGCCCAGCCAACATTATTGATGTTAAAAACATGACATTTTGGGGACATGTTCGTTTTATGTCGAAAACGTCCACTAAGGAAAGGGTTTTGGATATTCAGGTTCTAAAGAGGTGTTAAGGAGGGTAAACGTGCATTTCATTGAATAATAATATCTCACGAGTGGTT
This sequence comes from Meconema thalassinum, assembly GCA_946902985.2. Taxonomy (NCBI): domain Eukaryota; kingdom Metazoa; phylum Arthropoda; class Insecta; order Orthoptera; family Tettigoniidae; genus Meconema; species Meconema thalassinum. The sequence goes on along the minus strand of OX336390.1, from coordinate 530,091,484 downwards.
TCATTTGGGGATGTGATACTCGGCGTATATACTAATCATTAAAAATAAGCTGACACATGTCTAATGGTTTTTTCATGTGGTGTATATTATGAGGTGAAAGGGATGAAAAGTGGGGGTTGAAAGATTCCTAACGGAGGGTGTATCTCTTAAAAGACATAGGCGAGGAGTTTGAAACTCGGAGGAAATCAATCCGCTTGAAAATAAATAAATAAATAAATAAATAAATAAATAAATAAATAAGTAAATAAATAAATAAATAAATAAATAAAATAAATAGGTGTTCGACCGGTTTTTTTTCATAAATCCAATTTAAGGGGCCTATGGGGAGGGGAGAAATTCTGGAAGAAAAACGTCCACTAAGGGGGGATTTTTGGATGTTCACTCTCATCGACCAACGAAAACTATTAAACATAGAAGAATGATATTTTGGGGATATGTTTGTTGTGTGTCGAAAACGTCTACTAAGGAGGGATTTTTGGATATTCAGGTTCTAAAGGGGTGTTAACGGGGTTAAACCTGCATTTCTTTGAATAACAATATGACACGGCTATGACGCGAGCGAAGCGAAGCTAAAAATGAGATGGTGTGTGTCTGTGTATTACTCAATCACGCAAGTACCACTGGTCCGATTTACATGAATTTTACATGGAAGTAGCTGATTTACCTGGTTAACATATAGGCTACTTTTGATTTCAATACTTTGTACTATTTAAAGATGTCGACCATTTGAGTGACGTCACTACACCCTTTGATTTCAAACTTTCATATTTCCATTTCAAATAAAAAGAGAACGCAAAGAAATAGCAAACTTTTGATGGCATATACGAGGTTTAAAATTACATTTTCTATCCGAAAGGTATCTCCAACGGTTAGCGAGTAAAACCTAAATTTGTGGTATAAAACACGGTCAACGGCGAGCGGTGTAGTTGAACAAAATGTTCCATCCTTAATCTCCCTCTGCGCAGCACCTCGCCTATCCCCTGTTTTAACTGTCACCTTCAAATTTTAATTCATTTATCTTGCGTAGCGAAGCACGGGTACTTCAGCTAGTTTTTACTAAAACTACAGTAGCCTAACATTATACATTCTACTTACAGTTTTTACAAAAAATATTACAATATAAAACACACTACAAATATTACAATATAGTGATCATTAGACTTAGGTAAAGTAATAGTCGTCAATTCGACTGTTTTCCCAAGCAAGAGTATCAAATGTTTTGGGTATAATGAATCGTTTGTTGTCTTCATTACTTAAAGCAACTTTGTTCAGCAAATTGGTATGTAGTTGATGATTTTTACTTCTAAATACACACATTTTCTTATATAATACAGGTGGGTTACTAACTATACAGTTTTTATAATCACTTATATCTAACTCTTTACTAACAACATTCTTCTTTACCCCATTTAATTTTTTTACTACTACATCATCAATTGTCATATAGCTGTATGATTTAGATTTTGTGACTAAAAAGGTGTCTATAATAACACCAGCACATTCATCCTTAAATTTCCCAAGAACCTTTTTGTTTACTAGAGGTAAATGGTAAATATTATCCTCGGGATAGTCACTTGTATCAAACCTATTAAGCTCAGTTTTGATATCCTCATAAAAATCATCAGTTTTAAACTCATAAATAAAAGAATCTGTGTCTGTGTAGAGTAATTTAGCATTATCAAGATAGTTTTTCTTTACTTAATCATAGTGAAAATCATACATAAGTGTTTTTGACAATTCCAGAATGGTGTAACCCACATATATGGGTTTGTTGTAAGTTACTTTAAGACAATTCATTTGTATTACATCTAAATCCTCGTGAATAATTGAACAGCTATGAAAGTTAGGCTTGCTTATTAAGTTGCTCACACCATACCTTTTACCATCATTCTCCCACTTTGTTATCAGCTTTACATCAACTCGTTTATCAACATTCTCCATAGTCTTTCCAAAAACACTATTATTCATGAGTTTATAAAAATCTTTTTTAAACGCGTTTGTTGACTGTGTTCTTAAATTATTGTTTAGATCAATATATGGTTTGAGCCATGCTGACTGATGAAATTGTAATACGCGATGAATTTTAGTTAATTTCAATCCATGCTGTAGACACTGTTTCAAGTTTTGATAATGTATTACATATTTACATTTATCATTTACATTAGCAATTAACATTTTTGTTCGTGATGTGATGTATGGAGATTTCATATTCTCAGGACAAAATGGTAAATCATTATGATCATCATGTAACTCTTTAGGATACTCGAGATTTACCTCTAAAATATATCCTTTATCATCGTTATCATTAAGAGTGTCAACATGTAAGACATCTATTTCAGGTTGCGTCAGCCAGCGAAAATCTTTTAGTGGTAGATATTGACTCATAGCCCAACCATATTGGTTATTTGCATCGAGGTAGACAATATACTTTGACTCTTCACAAGGGTTGTAGCTGGGCATGTATTTATAATTCGCTTTAGAGTACCGTCCACTACATTGGCTTAATCCACCTCAAATTGATGATTTTATAAAATTGATGTCTATATCAGTCATTAATTCTAAATTTACTTTCGTTTTTTTTTTCAACATTCAACTGAAACTTAACCCAGGAGCAGTAAAATACTGACAAGGATCAAGGTCATAAGTTTTCATACAAACATTCCGAAAATTTTCAAAAACATCTACTAATAATAACACATCTGTCTTCAAATATATGTCTGAAAATTCTCCTAAAGTTTGAATGTGGAACTGTGTCCATACACGTTGTGCATGTAAATATTCCTGATCACTGATATGGCTTGTGTTTAAGGAACTGTAAAATGCATCTTTCGGTGGTAAGGAACACTCCTCAAGACGTTCCACACAGTTAATATATTCATAAGGGAATATACCCTTTTGACGAATCAAATTAAAATCATCTTCTTTAGGAAAGACGCGTTGAATTTCATGAAACTGATCTGATTTTAAATTACTAGCTAGCTTATCAAGACTACTCGGCATAAAGCGGAATGAATCTAAAAATCGCAGTTTAATGGTTTTTTATTGCTAGTTTAGATATATTTTGTGAACGATATGTATTGTTCCTTATTATTTGCAATCACATCAATTTTCACATCTGAATCTCCAAATTCTTTAACGATAAAGTGGTTATCGTATTTGCTACCGTTATGTAGAATGACTGGAATGAATTTACTTACTCTATATTTTAAATTACATTCTTGGTGAGCAGCACCACGATATTTTCCTGTTAAATGGTCATGATCGCGAACCCTGTCTGTATATAAACATTCACCACATATAAAACAATTAGTTTCAGTTTCAAAATTCATTTGCTCTGATGAAGTTAGTGGCTCCATTGGAATGATCGTATTTAAAATAGAGGATATACGGATGGCATCTTTTTCAAGCCTTTCCATAAAAACTTTAGGTGCATCAGGTCCTCTATAGAGCTCAAACTTATTTAAAGAGTCATCATAACTACATTTAATATAATATGCGAAGCTAAAAGGTTCATGAATGTGAGTAGTGTTGGTGAAAGGTTGGGCTGGATTCGATGAACATATATTAAATGGTTTTAGCAAAGCCTCGAAGTCAGCATATATAACAAATGGTACTCGAAGCTATTTCTCATAATCCTTAAATGTTAGAATGTTATTTTTAGGAGTCGGTAATACCGTACACACATGATTAAATCCCCATTTTTGATGTTGAGTTAGTTGATCCTCTTTTCTGAAATATAGCACAGAGCCATCATACAACCACTTTTTAGTCTTATATTTTGATAGCTGACTACCAACAAGTCTACTGAAATGTTTTATCCAGCAATAGTTAGCATTTTCACCTTCGGTTATGTATAGTAAATTTACATGAGCATCCTTTTTTTCGTGAGTATAATGTAGAGGATCTACTATTCTCTTATTTTCAATTCCATAAACATTAATACTCACATTGTTCAGCTCTTCAAAACGTTGGATGTCTTTTATCGCCATAGGAAATTATATTTCTTTTAAATCTAACACTGAAGAATAGTGAGGATAAGATGACGTTCTATTCTCATGCATCACTGCTGGATGGAGAGCTGAGGTTACAGCCCACGCAAAACATGCTTGATCACTATTCATAAAGTTCTCAACAGCTTTCTTTCGTTTGATCCATCCTGGCAAATCAATGTATGATGATGCTCGAAGGGGGTTGTATTTATTCAGGTTGGTTTCTAAATAAAGTACTTCAACCAACGCCCAGCCTGACTATCTTTCCTGGAACTCTTCACTCTTCACAATGATAGCACTTGAAATATTTTGATATATATCACTAATATTAGTTGATTCGCTAACAATTATGTTTTTGTATTAATGGATTTGATATCCGTAATTTCACCTTCGCTCCCAGTTTTTACATAGAGTCCAAAATGTTCAAAATTCATTTTAATTGTTTTATGCTCTAATAAAACATTACATACCAAGCCAAACACACTAGGTTGAACATTTCTTAAAAATGATTCAATACTTTGAGTTTTTTCATCACTATAAAGTCTATAACTAGCAATTCGACTTTTAAATGCGCTACCAATTTGTTGAATATTTCCAGAATTTCTTTCATGGCAAGCGTTATTTTTATGATGAATACTGCGTAAATGTCCATGAAAGATTGAAGAAGGTATATCAAAATTACATACATTACAATGTGTTATCGAAGGTTCACCATTCTTCTTTCTTTTTGTTGCACAACTATTTTCACAATCTTGAGAACGTTTACGCTTTTGAGCATCACATTCATTTAAAGGTTCCGTGCTAGTTGATCGTTTTACAGATTTCAATTCCTGTTGTTCTCCATGCACTTCAACCATGTGGGATTGATATCGCTTTAAAGCAGAAAACCCAAGTTCACAAACTGAACACCAAAATGGTGCTGAACTAACATGCATTAAATTTACATGACGTGCAAGATTATCTTGTCTGTTAAATGTGGTAGCACAATGACTGCACACATACATTTTACTGTCATGTTTAGCATTTGCATGTCGTTGAAGACTTTCAGGTCTTGAGAATTGTTTCTTACATTCACCACACTTGAACATGATGATCACTTTCGAAATTACCTATAAAAGAAAGAAATCATAAATGTTAATAAATGATAAAACAAAGTAAAATATAAATAGTTTAATTACATTCCAGTCAATGGTTATAGCAGTGTATTTAAATCGATCATCTGTGAACTCCTAGCAAGCTAACTTCATGTAGTTCTAACTGGGGTTACTATATACCACTGTCACTGACACCTAGCGGTGAACATTGGAACTTGATAGAGTGGTAGAAACCAGTGATCGCCAGTTAAGTGAGTTAAGTGTGACGGCATAGCCAGTCTTAAAACAAGTCTAAATTTGTAGAACATGTCACGTGATAGAAACCAGCGATCGCCAGTTAAGTGAGCTAAGTGTGACGTCATAGCCAGTCTTAAAACAAGTCTAAACTTGTAGAACATGTCACGTGATAGAAACCAGCAGCCACCAGTTAAGTGAGCTAAGTGTGACGTCATAGTCAGTCATAAAGCAAGTCTAAACTTGTAAAACATGTCACGTGATAAGGTTAAGTTAGGTAAAGTTAGGTTATGTTAGGTGAACTGAGGTTAAGACTTTAAATATTCCCTATGTCACTGACACCTAGCAACGAACATTTGGACTTAATAGAGCGGTAATCAAAATCTAACCTACAAATTTAGCTTTACGCACCATGGTCAAGTAGTTCCAACTTTTGACTGCCAAATATACCATTTTCACTGACATGTAGTGGTGAACATTGGAAAATATCACTCTAACTGTTTAAAAGTTATTAG